>CM060267.1:2573077-3173077 GCA_030684275.1 Acipenser oxyrinchus oxyrinchus
AAAAGACTCGTTTTCTTCTATTCGGTATATTTTTTGTTTTAAGTTTTGAAACATTCAGTACTAAACAAGACGGTGAAAAGTATTTTATATTGGGTACTGAAGAGAGAGACGCTGTATACAGTACACTGTAGACACACACACACTCCCACGCTTTCATGCACTTGATTTTTACCGCCTACACAGTAAGAACAGCCATATGTTAGACGCTTGCTTACTTGCTTGCATATTGGAGTACCATACCATAAGGTGAGAAAATTACATTCGCAAATTTAAAAAAAACAAAAACTAGATATTTTTGACCATAAAAATAATAACTGTCATTGTTTCAGCATACATCCTAACTGATAATGTATGCACATACACCAACTGATAAAAGTGTGTATTTTCCATTATGTTCTATGTTTTTGTACAACAAAAGTGATTACTTGCACAATCCAGTTTATCATAATGGATTAGTGTGGTCTTTTATTCAGTTTTATACAGTTCTTACTGACAGGGCATCGTGGGGTGTGTTTTATTAAAATATTTATAGATCTTTCTGTTGTGAGAATATAATGTTCATTTGGAGTTTCATAGCAGTCTGGTGTTCCTGTCTCACACTGCTTTCTGTACTGCTGCAGATGTAATTCTTGGGTTGACAGCAGGATTGACAGGTCCCAGGCATATATCTTTAGATCTTGAATATGTCTTAACAGATATACGCCAGCTGTACAAACAGACTGTGGGCTGAATGACCTTACAATAAACATGTGCTTTTACAAACACCGCACATTGTACTGGACTGCACAAAAGAAACAAAATACATCTAGGATAGTTAGCAAACAGGCAATAAATAACATGGGCATGCCTGTACCGTTTGCATCAATATAAATGTGCATTGGTACTTTTGCTGCATTTCTGACTTCTTACATAGATTGAGTCTTAAAAATCTGTTCTGGCCCATCAATCAAAGACAGTTCTTTAATGCCTCTATTTGCATGTAATCTGAAGGGCTGAATGTACTCGTATGGAAGCTGACATGTACACCCAGACAAAAACTGAAAGGAAACCTTTTTCAGTCCAAAAAGCCACTTGATCATAAGGGTTATTACTGGACTACATCCATTGCACTTGTAAAACATCCAAAGCAAACCCAGTCAGGGGGATACAACCAGTCAAACTACAATAGTGAGCACATGTATTTGAACATCTAATTTGCCTATTTTCTAAGATTTTCAGGTACAGTGGATTGATTTCATATGCACAACCAATCAAAACAACAGAAGCAATAGGGTGTTCTAATACATTCGCACAGTACTGTAATTGTGGGAGTCAGAAGAAGCCGCACCATATTGAATTAGTGCAATCTTAGTTAACATAGCTTTGCATGTACCTCTTTATGTTTTATTCTTCACACTTCATTAAAGGTGTGCCATCATCAATTATCACTCGAGCAGAATCTTCCCAAGAGTACATGGGAAAACTGGGGAAGGTTTTAAGATAGTGCAGATCTAAGAAAAACCTCAATAACCACATCAGAAGTACATAAAGTAGAGAGGTTTAAAAATAGCAAGGTTTGGAGCAGCCCCCTTAAAATAGCAATATGTGTGAGGTAATCAATAGGCAATACAAGCCAATACAAATGCAGTCATGCAAAATCTAAATCCGAAAATATTTTTACTGCATCTATTAGAAAATCTGATTTCCAGGGCCTATCTTAACACTCTGTGCAAGTCTCCTGTGCATTTGTCTAGAATGTCACACAATCCATCCAAGGTTGAGCTACTCATTTACTGTAAACTGGAAGGAAATATGAAGAAGAAATAAAGACACAAGCATACACATTAAGAACAGCCACATGATATTATCCGGTAATAACTCTCATTCTTGTTGATACCCTATATTTGGGGGAGGTGACCAGAATGAATTCAATGCATGTATTAGGGGACGGTGCACGTTCATCTTGCATGAGTTCCCCCAGATTAATACGGGACATGGGTGTCTCTCAATAAGACAGTCTGAAGTTGTCCATTCATTACAGCAGAGAAAACTGGAGACAATAAATCAAGGCAAATGGAGGTGCCTTCCCCCAGGGGACTTCTCTTAGTGGCCGTCAAAGCGTGCGGATAGCGCTTGGGGCTGCCTGTTCACCAGAAAGAAACACCTTTTAAAAAGCACAGTAAATCCACGGTAATGAAGGAAGCCCTGCATAAGTGACAAAAGCTTTTATTCACAGTGCAGTCAGTGCTAGTTTGTTATTTATATTGGTCTCCTTTACATACAAAAACAGGACAGCAGTTAATTTATAAAAGGCTTGACGTAAACATCTAACTAGGATAAATACCGATGATATCAATGTTATTAGTCTTAAAATCACCACTTGCCAATCCTATTTCTGTCTGGATAAACAATTACAGATGGTTTTTGATGGGTGTTTCAAAAGTCCTGGCCCTTACTCGTTGTGTTGTTTCTTCTGTCTTGTTGAGGCACAGTATACCCTGCCATGTGTCAGGAGATTAAAAAAAGACATGACGTCTTAATCGTACGAGCCACAGTGAATACCCCCCATGCCATATTCCAGTACAGGACCTCCCTATCCGTCAAGCTACAGAAATACATGGGCACATGGCACAGTTAGCAAGCAGCCTACTTGCCAGGTTTATGACAGTCTGATTATGTCAGCAGTGGCAGCTGAGAATGTTATGTATTTCCCAGGTAAGCGGACTGTCTTATTGAAATGTTAATATGGCTTATACAGTGAGAACGGGGTCAGATAACTCCACACACGCAAACAACTGTCCTGCTATACTGTATCCAGTCCAGATTAGGAGAAAATACAGAAGGTGGTTGAAGTCTGGCACAAATACCGTAAAATAACCTCCGCCAGGTGAAAATATATTTTTCATGATTTTCTGTTTCATTGTTTCTCTTTCCTCCACAGGTAGGAATTGAAGGTCATACTTTCTTCAATCACACATACCTTGCTGAGATGTGTTGATATACTATCACTTAGTACTGGTAAGGAAATGCTTGCAACTAGTTAAGAAAGGGTCATATAACCACCATTCCAATAAAAGCAGCCAGGATACATTATGTCAAGAAATCCACTACAGTACAAAGTAAAACAGAAACGTAAGACCTAAATCTATGTATTACGCATTTAAATTGTATTGCTTTTTTACTGTCACATTTATTTATTCTTTAGCCTGTACTATGTTCAGAGGAGAGAGAGAGAGAGAGAGAGAGAGAGAGAGAGAGAGAGAGAGAGAGAGAGAGAGAGAGAGAGAGAGAGAGCTCTGTTCAGTCCTTGAAATTACCATGGGATGATAAATGTAATCTTTCATTTACATTTTAAAAAATCAAATAAAATCCATTGCATGCTAAGGAAAGAGTCTAAATCCAACTAGTATGAATAAGTCTTCTCATTCTCTGCAATTGCCAGTTAATGAAATTGCTGTACCAGAGAAAATACCATTGTCCGGGGCGAAGCTCGGTTGTGTTGCTGTCATGTTCAGGGAGAACGAGAGGAGAGGAGAGTATAAATAAATAAATTAAATAAATAAATAAATAAATAAATAGGAGCATGTTCTTTTCATCAACACTAATGACGGTTTTCACTCGGAGATAGATACGCACTTGAGGATTATAATAAATATGTTCTCATAACCATTTGAGACAAGAAGGGGGAAAAAAATGCACTAATTAAAATGCTATGCCATGTCAGCAAAAGCAGGAGGATATGCATGTTTAAAAAAAATAAATAAAATACAGGGTTTAAAAACCTGAGGTGCAATTAAGGAATATGGACCTGGGTGTAAGGAGATACAATGACGGAGAGGCACATTAGTCTGGAAGCAGAGTGTAATTTCTCCTGTTTGTTGCTTAATTAAAACGCATCCTACTGTGCCCCACAGGAACCACTAAAGGGAAGCAAAAGACATGACGAGCGGGATGCTAGCGCAAGTGATAAAGGCCATTTGGCACAAAAAATCGGAAAAGGCAGAAAACATTGACCTGCACAATATCCTCTCGACATCTGTAATCAACCCCTAAAAAATTGATAATATACAAGGTTATTGGCCTTAATCCTCCTGCCCTTTTCCCATACATTTACCCAACCTAATGGAACTCTATCGCCCCGGTGCTGGGCATGTTCTCCTGGTATAACCCTGGTGCCTTGGTTACTCTGGAAGTCTGAACGAATGCCAGTTTACTTAAGCATTATTGTGGATCAAGTCCACCCAGGAATGCTTGCCATCACCTGATGGCGATGGCAACTTTCAGGACAATAATGCACAGTTCCAGTAATGCACAGTTCCAGCAATGCACAGTTCCACCATTCCAAAACGGTTTGAGCTGCATGACAAAGACTTCTTGGTACACCCAGCTCTGAGCCAGATCAAAGGCTCAGATGCTGATTAGAAGCAAGATTGTCACATCATTAACAGGTTTCATGTTTACAGGAACTGACAGAAAAATACATTCTGCGGCCTAAAAACGACAGTGAAAAGAGACAGAAAAAGAAAAAAAAGAAATGTTTGAAAGCAACAACAAAATTACAAAAAGTTCCTAATAAAACAGGATTTCAAATTCAGGAAATGCTGTCTAAAATAGAACTACATATTGTATTCTACTTTAACTGAAACAGCAACATTGCAGACACCCGCGCAACACGCGCCATGCTGCTTTGATTGCCCATCACTCTGGTAAACAACAACCACCACTTCAAAAATGAGCTTTGCAGAGCCACCTCGACAGACTGCCAAAAACTCACGTGGAGATTGCCATCATCGCACAGTCAAAACACTTGATATCCTTCAATGCGGGCACCGACTGTACATCCAAGATGCAGATCCAATCTGCTCTGTGATTGTGATCAACATCCAAGTGCATTAGTGTAAGGTTTTAAAATTAGGTAAACTTGGAATTAACTACTTTGGTGAAGGCATAAGGAGGAAGCTTCAAATTTTAACAATGAATACCATTTTTTTGTTCCAAAATACCAAACATTACATTCTACATTGAACGGTATTGTTTAGATGCAATACTCCCACTAGCATTAAGGCAGGTTACCTTACCCTGGAGAGAGCCTTAGATGCTACATCGATGTTCTTAATGATCTGGAGGTATTGGGAGCTTCTCTTGTCTGTGTACAGTATGCCTGTCTGTCTGGGCTTGTAGCTTATACTACTACAATGTGTTTGTTATCTTACTAGCTATAGTTGTGAGCAATAGAAAAAAGTTATTCAGCATTTCTCCACTCAGGTGCAACCAACAACAAACTACTCTTTGTTTTTTACAAGGTTACTGTGGTTAATTGTTTATTATATATTCCTGCACATGCCTTATCATTCAACATTCTAAGCCTAAGGCCAAGCAGAGTTGCCTTAGCAAATCTACTTATACTAAAGATTTGCACTCTAATCATTAACATTTCCCTACATGAATATAAAACATGACACGGTAGTGTACTAACCCTTGTGCTTTACTGCATGCCTCATCATTTTACGGACTGAGGCCCAACTCTGTACCATGGCAGACCTCGGCAGAACAAACAAGCGAACAGCATCAAGGAATATGAGGTTATGAAATAGCAGTGGGCAGAGGGCTATGGACAGTTTGCTGTTTTATCAATGATGTGCGCAATTCATTACTGTGACCATGGTGCTGCACAGGTTTTTCTTAAGCACAGCCAATGTAACAAATAGTACTAATTGCTTTGCAAAAAAAACCCAGAAAAAACATAAATGATCAACATTAGTTTCCCTGACAGCTCTTGGTTTAATTTCTTTATAATATGGCTTGTTGTGTACGTATCCATTATTCATTTGCAATTACTCTGTATTGAAGTAGAGCCCTGTCTAATGAGCAGGATGTCTTGCACACAATGCCTGTTACAGACCAATTAATTAGGAACAAGAGTTATCAACTATATCAAGGTTGTTAGCATCTCCGTACAAATGCGTTTTGGAAGAGGTAGGTTATTGTTCAAGTGACACACAGTAGACATTAAAAGAAAGGATACTTTATTCTTGGATAACTAATTGCAACAGGCATCATTTTAACTTCATCAAGGCGTTATGAATACACAGACATTGATTTACATTTGGTATGTTTTCTTACAGTAAGTATTGTCGATTACAAATAATTTAATAGTAATTTAATAAAGCTCTGCAGAATGCAATGCTGGTAATGGCTATACAGAAATGTCACTTCAGCATAGTACTGCACTTGTGTGACCCTTTAATTAAAAGTGTAGGCAGACTCATTAATTACCAGCTTATGAACTAATACAAGGGAAAGGGAGGACCTAAAAGAAAGAAAAAAGCACATTCATTCGCATAAAGCAAGTTGGGTGAAAAATAAAATCAAAACAAAAACAAAATCTTCTTCTGGCTACAGTCAAGTTTCATACAGTATTTGACATTTAAAAGCAGCCATTTAAAATCATTATGGGTCTCATTTAAATTTAATAGAGGACTCAGTTTCTTCTATAGCACAGTACTTCTCCTCCTTAATGGCTTCAAATTGAGTCATTTTTTTTTATCAAAAGAAGCACACCTACCAATTGTGTTCGAATGCTCACAAAGCAAATTCCAAATGCACTGAACTGAAGCAGGATCCCCAGGGTAAGTTAACTATGTTAACTTTCTGTCTGGGGAAAAAAAGAAAAGTAAAGTTTAGACGAACAGAAAAGGAATTAATGGATTCAGTTGTTTACTGGAAGGAAAGTCAGATAAGGAGACGCTGGTGGAATAAAAAGAAGAGAAATGGTTCATATGATGAAATTCAACAGCTCCACACAGCATTTGCCACATTTCTAAGCGTTACTTTAATAACTGTTGGGTGTTTTTTATAGAGATGATATCACACTCCATTCAGCATTTTTTCCCTGCAATTCCAATTTCTAAGTCACAGTCAGAGAAGACAGGCTTCCCTCTGCACAGAATAATGATTACAGATTAAAAATAAATAAAAAAAATCCTGACAAGCTTATTAGGAACTGTAATGCCAATTCTGTTGCCTACGTAACGACTGTAAATTAAGCAGCAACATTTAAACAATTTAGCATTCCAAAGCACAGCTGTACAAGTGCAGTGCCCACATCTGTGTTTCTGCCTGCCATCCAAAACATATTTATTTCACTTCAGAATCTTGTGCCATATCTTTCAGTGGCAGGAGCTAAAACTGTGTACTGTATCCCTCAACAAACAACCACAAACGATTTGAAGGCATACAGAGACTGCACTTGTAAAAACTAAAGGAACCTTACTTTGCTTAGAATGGCATGAACTGGCAGAGCAAGCCCACTGCTTCTCTGATTAACCTGTCCACCCCTGGAAAGTGCAGACCTATTAAGCCAGTTGGCTAAATGCACCCACAAGGGTCATTTTAGGAGCTCCTGTGCACAGTACAATGCTCTAGCAGTTCTGTTATTGCCAGATGACAGATGCCAGATGAGGAGGAGTTGTGGTTGTTGCAGGATGCTTTGCACAGTACAGGCCTTTATTTTTTGTATAAAAAAAGGTGCTTCTTGAAAAGCTCTAAATAATTTACTGAATGACAATACATTCCGGCCTACTTTCACAGGAAGTGTTTGGTTTTGATCTGTCACCTCCAGCATCTAGCTCAGAACTTGGCTTCTAATAGTTATGATAAAGGACAGGTAAAAAATATATTTCAGGTTATCAACACTTCATCTTCAAACCGCCACTTAAATGAGATATGTCCCATTCTTGTCCTAGACAGAGCAATCTTTAGCAGAAATATTTCCAATCTATGATGCAGCTGGTGTCTTTTTCATTGAAGACATTTTAAAGAAATTGTGCAGCTCTATGCAGTGTTTTTAATCATTTACTGGAAGCAAAATAAAATGACTGCCAGGTTCCTAAATGCAGTGTAACAGGTAGTGCGTCAATAAGGCAAATGCTTGCTGTATTTATTTGTAAAGTAATAAATAAAATATACATATTTACACTATTCTTTCAGAAATTTTCATGGGGGAACTACAAACTACATGACATTATGTACATTTCACAGAAATTGTGAAATCTATAGCCGTACTCATGGACACAGATAGTCCTGTTGAGACAAAGTTAATGATGGGTCCCTTAGAGCTTTATGGATAAGAACTAGGTTTTTTAAAAATCAAGTACAACTTAGCCTGGAATGCACAGTGCCCTTGATTAAACAGGGCACTGCTGGCCCAGGGAGAGCAAGTGGCCCATTTGCTATAATTGGGGTTTTAGATAAATGATTGTTTCAGGCAACTATTCTGTGAGTCCCATCTTTACTGTCCAAATATAGCTAAATATATATTTTTTGTTAGAACAGTGACAAACTGCTATGCTGCATCTTCTGGAGGATTTAAGACAGATTCAAACAATTTCCTTTTAACCAAATCCGTTCCCTTAAAATAGAGCACTGAGCTTGGACTGTTAAAGTACATCATTTTGCACATGCTGCTGTTCTGTGTATATACATACTTTTCATAGTAGATGTTTCTGAAAGCCGTTTTGAGGAGCCTGTTTTGCTGCAGTCTGAACGGCTGCAATCTAAATATTTTTTTATTTCTTGACCAGCCCTTTTGAAAGATTGTTGCTGTAACAGTAGAGACTTCTGCTCATTTGCATATGCTTTGAAAACTAGTAGGAAGGCTGGTGCAAGACATACAGTGGGCAGTCAGAAAATTGTCATCTTCGTAACTGGGTGGACCCACTCTGCAGCTTCAAAGCCTTTTTTAAAAACCCAGCAGGAAATTCGATTTTAAATGCAATGCCTCCATCTAAGAGATGGCAATAAGACTCCCATTCCTGGTTTTACTATGAGTTTAATAAGACACACCTGAGCTTGTAACCTATACACAGGGTAATTAAACTCATAGTAAAACCTTGAATGGGTGAAACTGCTATGCAACTTCTTACCATCCCTGCTTCCCCCACATATCTGTATTTCGGTGCAGTCTGGTAAAGTACACTCTGTTCCTCATTTTACCAGGACCTCACTCTAGACTTGCCAAGCACTCCACCAGACCGTTCAAAGTGAAAATACCACTTACTGCAAAAAGCTCTGCCAACAACCATGACACATGGGGGAGGTGTGGGAAAATTAAAAACCAAAGCGTCAAGAATATGACAGTTGCTATGCAGTTGTTAGATATCAGCCTTTGAGACGGAGGTGTGTGTTGAAGAAAATGCAGTTGAATATCATTAGGGAAGGTTCTAGAAACAGAAACATCTCATTAGTACAATCTCAAAAGCACAGATAAGCAAAGCCTTCACCTTTGCTGCAGCAGAAGTAACACATCGATCAGGGTTTTAAATATATTACCAAGTCAAGGATATCCCCCACCCCTTAATTCACACTCACAGGTGTATCCATAAATTAACTGCAAGGCATTTGCTTTAATGTAGACATATCCAGGGCCAATTAAAAAGGGCTTTTAGTTTAAGACTGGACTAGTTTTCCTTTCTGAAAGAATCAGAACAGAAGTTCCACCACAGCAGCAGTTTTACAGCTGCCAAAGAAAACATGGAGATGCAGCAAAATAGTTTTAGGAGAGCATCAAGCACTGCTGGAGATCCTGGGCCCAAGTTAGCAAATACAAAGGGAAGAGTAGCCGTTCCATATTGTCATGGGTATATTCAGTGGTATATTCCAAAGGTACCGGAACGCCACTAAAATATAGATTTTCTTAAACATTTGAGTTGTAACTTCTAGTAACACATAATAGGCAATGCATTTATCAAATTATCTAATAAGTAGCCCCTTCACTGTATGCCATTCTGGGAAGAGCTTTGTTTTTGTGTTTGTGACCACAGTCGTAGGTGATGCACTGTCGCTGTCGTCTTCGTCTGCATTTAAAGCCTTCTTAAAGAAGCAGTTCGCAATTGAAGAAGTTCCTAATGCTCCTAACGCATCCAGGGGACTGAATCAGACGGTTGTGCGGCAGACGCGAGTCATGTGTACACAGGTCTTATCAAAATGTATTGGGCTTGCCAGTAGTCTGATGCGGATGACTAACCCAATAACACAAAATGAAAGGCCCAAATTCCAAACCAAATAAAACAAAACCACATTTTGGAAGGAGCGATTCAATTGTAGTTCGGACTAGTGTCTTGCTAATTTTAATACATTCAATAAAAATATGTTTGCCTTTGCACTTGCTTCAAATTAAACCACCTTGTAGACTTGCATCCTAACCCTTTAAAAAGTGAATTTAAATTCTGGTTTTATTAATTCAAACTGTGGGTCTTGTTCCAAAAACTGTTTGAAAGGACATCCTGTAGAGCAGGTAGGGATGAACTGAAAAGGGGTTAGAAAAATACTGCTGTTGAGACTATTCGGGCTACAAATCAGTAAGAATAAAGAGCGACCAATACAATACTGTAGTATTCACATGCACAGTGAGCAGCAGATCTCTTGATTTTATTTTTATTATTATATTTGGGATTAGCATCTTTGCAAAGGATATGCCCACATCTTGAAAGAGTCAAGTAACTACACATTGTGGAATGCATATGTATAAATTTTTTTATTATTGGTAGTCATCTGTTCTGTACAAAATGCTAATGGGTTTCTCCGAGGGACTACAGATAGAACATTTGTTTAAAATGGAGTCCATTTGAAGCGCACCATTAAACTCTTGTTTCTGAGCCATTAGAATCAGTGTTTCATTACTACTACGGGCTATAATCATTTGAATGTTTATCGAAGCCCCCGAAAGAAAGAGGCTGTCCATAAATCCGTGAAAGACTGGTTCATACTAACATGCGTAAAGGATTACTACCTTCCATATTATACACCCTCTTCAATGGGTGAAGCTAAGCATAATGGGCAGTGCTGCAGGCAACAGTCACTTTTAAATTGCGACATCCTGTGGCAAATGAAATATAAAAATAAAAATGACAGAATCAATTTCATAAATATTTCTGTACTCAGACTCCGGGTAATCACTTACTTATGTCACCAGAGAAACGCTGAAAAGGAATAAGAAATGATTTATGTATTCTTATCTTTTCTACAGGCTCTGTTGTTCCCAGGGACACGTCAAAGACATTTTACAATATAAACATCGGATTTAAAATGAGTATATAATAGACATCAGAGTCATTGTTGGGGTCCTTCAAAAAATGGGGACCCTTATGTGCTGACTGTGTCCGTCTGTCAGTCACACTGTACATGGAGAGCACAATAACTGTCTTGATTTTCACCAGACACTCCTACAGCCTCCTATAGATGTATCAGAATGCATTTGGCTATAATCTGTGTGCTTATTACACAAGAAGGTCACTGTACTGTATGTGTGTGAACTGGTTTAAAAGTTCACAATGCTGTGGGTTACTATAGCTGGTAATTCACTGAAAGATGTTAGACCAGTGCATGAACACTTTTTTTATTATTTATTTTTCATTTGCATATTTTGTTGATATGAATTTTAAAATTTCAAAAAACAGATCTGACCGTGATAAGCATACATATTTTAAAAAAATAAATATAACATAAAATAAAACATTACAAAAGAGCTGCTGTGTAAAAGACCACAAAGAGGATTGTTAAGAACAGTCCTGTAAAAGGTTTGGCGAACTGCACTCATTCTGAGTTTAAGGTTTAAAGAAGAAGATTTTCCTTGAAAGCCCCAATAATTCTAACCTTTCCGAAATAACTGTATTTGTTAAACCATTACAATTTGTCCAGATCACTCTGCAAAACAGTACAATGCAAAATTCCTCTCCTGTGATTATAAAAACAATGAACAGCAGAAAACTAAGCCTCTAAATGCCTATTTTCATCTCTCCAAATTTCCCCCAAGGTTATTTTTCTTTGGCAATTTTTGCTGCTAATTAAAGCTGAAGATTGAAATTAGGCAGGTCGTTACATTTCGATAGGACAAATCGGGCTATTACAATACACAGGCACACCAATACCCCGTTTGGAGAGCCACTCAATGAAAATATAACTTGTCAGTTTGCTCATTTGTACTTATTAGCAAGTCTTGCGAAACAAAAGGTGAGTTCGGGTGTGTAATTAAACTGGACACATTAGGTAACTGTGGTAACCTGTAGAGGAAGTTCAGCCCTAGGCAATAGAATAGACTTCAGCACAAAGTAGAGCAGCTACTACAGTATATCTCTATACAATATAACCAGCATTAATTAAATCTCCCATTGCGGCATGCTTTATTGAAAACTTACAAACTATTTATTTGTGGGCAGTCTGAGCAAGACTGAGCCTGGTGCAAATTTGTGTAATAAGGCCATTGTGCATTGGTAATTTCTTTAAACCCAGAGATGCTGAGTTTGTCAAAGATTTACAATTCACAATCTCAAACAAACTCAGAACACAGACTCCTCCTTGCTAAGGCTTGCTTCGAGGCTCCAATGTAAAATATGCTGATGCGACATTAGAATGAGCGCAGAAAGAGTAAGAAATGCTAATTAAAAGGACACATCGAGGGTGCTTAACAGATTCAGAGGCTAGAAAAGTATTCCTTTAAAATATGGAGAGAACTTGTGGTTAATTTTTGCATGTTCGGCTGAACCAGGATTCTCACACAAGCGCTGGATAATTAACTGCAAGAGAACAAACGCAATGCTATTAAAAACCCAATCGTTTTTTGTCCATTCTAAAGGAACCGAGCTGGAATGTTCACTAAATCCATAGATTGACTAGATTAGAATTTCATTTACTGTCCAGATTTAGTTATTTATCCAGCCCAGAAAAACTACTGCGTGCCAGCAGTGATAGACACAGCCCTCACACCCCTCCTCGAACATCAGTCAATAAATAGTGATGAGTACAAGCTCAATTAATTACTTTATTTAGAAAACTAAACAACATGAACAACCAGGTTGTGGTTTGGTTTATTGAATTAACCATTTACCCCAAGTGAAATTAACTCCTTCCACCCCCCATCCCTCCCCAGTTCCATTGATAATAATATCCACATGAAACAATAAGAATACTATAATATGGCCAGACAAATCAATGTTCCACCACAATACCAGAGGACTGCTAGGAATGAGACTTCATTAAAAAAAAGGCTACCAACATATCAAGTTGGAAAATTAATCAAATTTTGCAATGTAGCTGGGCACCGCCAAAATCTGAACACTTAACACTTATCCAATGGAGCAATACTGTAGAATAAGATATTACAGCGTATTTTATTCAGACAAACTTAACTATCCCATAGTATGCCATGGTAAGAAAAAAGAACAATTTTGCTAAGTTCTTGTAAATGGAAAGATGAAGAAACGGTCTCAGCCCCTAAGGCTGTGTGCACCATTCAAAATGCTTTTTTGTGAAATGAATTTGTTAAATCACAACCGTTATCAATCCCACCGTGGCCTGCACGGACCGCAGGCTTCTTTCCAGAGCGCAGAGTCACGTCTGGAAAGATTAATACGGAACCGGTGAACCATCCGCCTCCTCCTACACTGTATGAGAAGAGAACACAAGTTAAGACAAATTGCTGAATGAATTCAGAAATATTTGTCAAAACATTCCGGTTATGTCAGCTTTACTTTAGAGTAGTAAGCAGTTCTTTAACATCAGAGCTAATTGCTTACAGAAGCAGACAGTAAATTGCAACACCATACTGCACTGGTCAAGTACAGGCTATTTTAGTTTAAAAACAGCAGCTTTGTTAGAAGGTACTGTATAACTACTGTGGCTTTACAACCATGTTATTTTAAGGCCAAAAATCTCTATTCTGTAAGCAGTTCTATGTCTACTCCTAGTTTTATCTTAGTATACAGTCATTTACTTATTTACTTCAGCGGCCACAAACAACCCCAAATGTTCCTATGATCTGTCTCGTTCAAGGACAGATATTTGTCATTAGTAGTCAGAATGGATAAGCAGCAGCAAACCCTGAACAGTGAATTCAAGGTCTAAGATGTATATTGCAGGCAAGGCAAAGCAAGAAGTTCCTGAATCACATGAGTATTTGTTTATAGACATTGACATGTACTTTATAACAGGAGTCAGAAAAAAAAAAGAAAACTGCATGTGCTCATTGTAGAGCACATGCATTTATGACAGGGGATAGTGTCTATGAATCTTATTCTGGCTCTTTACAAAATTGGTATTGGTATTCTTTATTAAAACTATGACAACAATATTTTGTAGAGAAAACTGTAATACAAGAAGTATAGATTAATACATAGAGATGGGTCTCTTCCAGTTAATTCTGCACATAATGCATTTTATTCTCCTCTCACACAATGAGTTCACTGTCCGCTCGATATATTCATGAATAGAACTTTATTCTATTGAAATTGCAATTTGTATTTCCATAATTGCTTATGGTTAGCTCATTGGTATTAAATATATAATTGTGAAGAATAGAAGTGTTGCTCTATTTTGTGGACATTTCTGACAGTCCAATACAATAATTATCATTAATTGTTTCTGATATTTGAGAGTCCGTGGCATGTCCCATGCGATATTAAAATGTCTCAAAAGCTGAATTCTTTCAAGTTCTGCTCTGCTGGACACAAGACATCTTAGAATTAGTCAACCATCGTTCAGATAATATCAAATATTATTCAACAAAATCCCAAACCTCATCTGAGGAGGTGTCACCTGGATGTGATCAACAGCTGGGTTTAGAATTGTGTTTGACGCTGACAATTTGTTTTCCAACAATGGGAAAGCACACAATTGTATCAGAAATCGGTGTACATCATTCAACAATACATGGCCTGTGTATATACTGAAAGATCAGTTCTTTCCTTCCATAGGCTTCATGAGATAAACACCCTTTCATTCACAGACAAACACCCTTTCATTCATCTGTGCCAAACTTTGCAATGGCTTATGCACTCCTGCTAAAGCCAGATGACAATACTTCTAATGTAACAATGGATCTGTTTTCCTAATATGGTGCCAAGACAAACAATACAACACAGCAGCTTCTGCTCTTCTGTTTTTTGCCCAATTATGCTTATGCTTGAGAGTCATGCATTTCTAATTAAGGCCAACAACAGACTGCCCACGGCTGATCAAAAGGAGTATACTTGCTATTAGACATTATAAGTTTATATGGTCGGTATTCGGCTTTGTAAAATTGTAAAAATAAAATAAAAATTAGGGCCAGTATGTACCCAGAGTTCAAATAAATGGCAGCAGTAATGCAACCATTAGGGTTGGCATGCAGGGTGGAGGAATGACTCAAAGTTTAGAAGATGCCAACTTCTTAATAAGCTTGCCCACCAGCTATCTACTTTATGCAAGAGAGAGCGAACCAACTGTACAGGACAGCTTGAACAGAAAGCCATTCAAAAAACAAACACAAAAAAAGTCCTTTCAGTTAGATACAATCTCCGACAGTAAACAAGGAATAGACAGGAGCAGAATATATTCTATGACACTGCAGAATACACTGAATATAATATAAATCACCTTCAGCTACAAGCTGGCCCAGGTCTAAAACATGACACATTTAAAGTCATCCTTTTATTTACCTTTCCTTTGAAGGAAGCTGAATGCAAGAATTGGAAGAACAAAAACTGTGCACTTTGAAAAGCTGATCCAACAGAAATTAGCACTGAGAGTATTAATTGGGAACCAAATGGACCAGATGAATGCATTTCTATATGGTTCAAAAGAACAGAGTGCCCCAAATGCAACGGTTAAAGAGTTTTTTTTTTGTTTTTTTTTTTAACCAAGTCTCTGGAGAACAACGCAAATCAAACATAAACGTTTCTTCTCATTTTTGCCTCGTATTTTCCAGCTTTGCCGCATGTCTTATCTTTGAGACAACATTTCATTATCTGAAATATGCCAGTTCCACCTACTGCAGCTGTGCCGTCTCTGTTCAAACAACTACGAATGGAAGTGTCTTTAAAGTGCTCCTCGAACTGGACATACTTGGGAAATATTCCATTCATTGAGAATTAGAAGATGAAGGCACAATTAAAAGCTAGCAAGGTTCATCCAAGCGCCAACAATTGCTTGTGTCCCCTCCATGCTGTATTTTTCTAATAAAGCTTGTTTTTTATGTTCAATCCACTTAGACCATAAAGAAACGATGTTATGCCGTCATTTTAATACCAACAGTCTACAAGCAGAGCTAAGTATTTTTTGCTTTGCATACTGTCTAAAAGTATTCAAAAACCAGGGTTGGGGTCAATTCCTGTTTTCAATTCCATTCCATCACAGGAATTGGAATTTATATTTTAGAAATATAACTGTTGCGATTGTTCAACTGCTTTCATTTAAGCCAATTTAATGAACGAACAATGATTTCAATTGAAACAATTTGTTGCCACTGTGAAAATTATTATTTATTATTATTTATTTCTTAGCAGACGCCCTTATCCAGGGCGACTTACAATCGTAAGCAAATACATTTCAAGTGTTACAGTACAAGTAATAATACAATAAGAGCAAGATAAATACAATGACTAGTTCAAGCAAGTACAAGTGTGACAAAATACAATTCAATAATACAGCAGATAAAAGTGACCGTGATAGTTACATCAAGTGATAGTTACATATGTGAAATGTGCCACATATTAACAGAATACTCCTAATTGCAAATTGATCAATGAGGTGTTGGAATCGAATTGGAAGTGGGAATTGATTTTAAAAATGGAAATCGTTATTGACCCCAACCCTGTTCAAAATAAACTGTTACTTTCACTAGGTTGTCTTTCATTACTTTTAATATTTTATTTAAAAAGCAGGGTGTATGTTTTTTTTTTTTTCTCAACTTTGAAGAAGTTGTCTACTGGACACATCATGGCATGTCATCTATCAACAGTAACAAATTATTCTGCTATTTCAAAATCCTCTGGTGCTCTTTGCTGACTCGGAACTCTATCCAACATCTGGAAAATATTTCCATTAACACAATTGAAAAAAAAAGGAAAAAGGTCAAACTTAAATCCAATTTCAGAAGGTGCATCAGAAATTACATTTTTGTTTAGTTTTTAATAAAACTGATAAACAAATAAATAAATAAATAAATAAATAAATAAATAAATAAATTACTTAATTAATAAAGACAATGAAATATGTTTAAATATATTAGTCCATTTGAAAACATAAAATATAAAACAAATAAACATGTTTTAACATTCATTTGTATTAAGATTCTTTAGTGTTACTTTTTTCCCTTTCATAGCTCAGTTTTCTTTTCCTAATCTACTCGTAAGTACATCAGTCACAAAGGAAGCAGTTAAGTACAATTCTATAGCTTTCCACAGCCTCTATTCCTTGTTATCAGATAAGATGGACTCATCCCAATATTCAGCCAGACAGCAAAATATGTCTGAACATTAACCTCTGGAAACTGGGTTCCAATTCAGCTGGGATTAACTGGCAACAGCATAGATTGTATACAAGTCCCCTTGGCAAACGGGAGTGTTTAAAGCAGTTCTGAGTTGGCTCTAATCTAGAAGCATCATAGCTTACTGAGATTCAACAATGAGAAACCAGCAGGGCAATGTTCAGGAGCAGGTACACAGGTCTAGGTGTATTCTTTGGTTTTCCTGTAGTTTTATCAGCGTCTTCTGCATTGCAACAGATAATTGATGAGCCAGATCAAGGCTGCATTCATTGGAAGATGCACAGGCTGAGCTTGATCCCACAGATCTGCTTTAGGCAGAACAGCCAAAGTTGAAACGTGAAGATCAAATTTAATTCACTCGTGTACACTTGGTATCTTTCAAGCATAGTAGATTAAATTAGTTCACACTTGCTTGCAGACATTTGGTGAAAGCCAACAATACATCTTTTTATCTTGCAGACACCTGATAAAATAACATATCTGCCTGATTATCAAGGCTATGAAGTACCCTCTAGCTGTAAATAGAGAGGTTAGATTTCTCCTTCATGCTTGAGATTTTGTGAATGCAGAGGAGGGCTGTGATAATTTGAACATTTTCATTAAAATGGGATCCTCTGCTGTGTTGAATCACTGAAGTAAAATAAACACAGGTCTTGTCACTGGGTTTAGAATCATATGCTCACGTAATCCATGCTTTGTTTATGTGTTTGGCTGAGAGTGGACATTTTTATTAGGGTTAAAACATTATGGATGCATGTTTATAACCTTAATTATCATTCATATCGTTATTTGCAATTCCTGAAAAGACCATTAAAGGATTAAATTGTTAATTATTGTTTCATTAATGGTACCAGTTTGAAATGAAGAACCTCAACGTTGTAGAATGAATGCTATTCCTGTGCCAAAAACATTACATCAGTTTTGAAATGCATACACTTCAAATGACAGCAATTACTTTACCATTGCTCCTGAAGTTTATAGGATAGAAATATTCTGCTCCAATAATTCTCCATTCCAGTGAATGTTATGTAAAGATTATATTTAGAAGTCTGGATTCTTAAGAGTTTGGGTTGACAGGTACCCACCTGTCACATGCTATGATGAGGTCCCAAGTTAAGGTAGGGCTGACAATATGTGCAGTACACCTTTATGTGTAATTAAAGAATGCAGCACCAATGCATCATGGGGTACCTTCCATGGTAAGGTTTGTTAGCATTGCTTGTTCAGGCACATGTTTTACACAGCCGGGCTTTCGTTAGTGACCCGAGGCCAAGGCAATGGATTGTCCACGGATCACAACTGTTAAACCAAAAAGGCAATACTTACCAAACAATTTACAAACACCAATGAAGCTACAGCTTTTTTGGGCATTGCCGTTTGAGAGATGATTAGCTCTATTTGCCCTCCTCAGATGGTAATGCATACTAATCCTTGTTCAATTAACACAGTAATATTGAACTAACCAATCGGTTTAGTCTTTTTAATCATAAAAGCGATTTAGACAACATTATGTCAGTTGACCCCTCAGCTCAGCATTAAAAGCTAGTGCGGTGCAAGTTGCAGTTTATAGCCAGTTTTTTTTTATTTGTTATAATCCAACCCCCTTTGCAGAGTTCAGTAATACATTTTATCATGGGTTTTAACTTAAAGTAATTGACCTATGGTTAATTACATAATGGCTCACACATTACACACTCAATTCACCCGCTATTTGTTGATTTACCTTTAAAAACGTTAAAGAAGACATTTACTCAGCGTTGGGACTAGATTATCATGCCCACTTCAAACTCTTACAAGTCTTTGCTGCCTATGTAATGTCTCGGACTACTGCAGCTAACCGCTCACCCTCTTAAATACTTCTGAATTAAATGAGGAGTCAGAAAAAAAAGAGGGGAGAAAAATAAATAAACAATGCAAACTAGCGTGCTTGTCAGTCTTCTCACTCTACCTTTTACATAGCATACCAAACCAATGCAAGGATACAGCCACAGCTTGGGGCTCTGCCATACATTGTGATGAACAAAATGGCAATCTGCAAAAAAAATTGCTTTGTGTAACGTAGTGTCAGAAACACAGCATTTCTGATACAGACACAGCACAGACAGTGCTTCTTGTGAAAATAAATAAATGAAATGCTATTTCCCAAACATTATACTGTATATAATTGTATTACAGTATTCATGCATTCAAAGTAATTTGCTCACAGATAACCATGCAATAAAAAAACACTGCATTAAATATGGGTTTACGAAAATGAAATACAGCATGGTAGCAAAATCATAGATGAAAACCATGGCTTCCATCCAGGTGTTCAGCTGGCTGAGCATTCAGGTAGTGGACTCCCCCCAATCTCCCAATTCTGCTGAACACACAGCTGTGTTTGCTGTTCTAATTAGTGTTATTTCGTTAGCTCTAATTGCATCTCAGAGGGTCGGCAATGTTAGTATCTGGATGGGCGACCCCAAGAAATGTAGTCAGCAGGGGGGCGCTCTTCAGCCAGGGCGAGAGTGCAGCCAAACAGACATTAATACCTTCCTATTCTTCAGTACATAAAGGCTACGGTTCCACTGGCCAATGCTTCTGTGCTTGGCTGGGTTCTTACCAGAGCATGGTGCTCGCGAGCCGATAATGAACAGAAATCATTTCAACCAGCAATAAGGCACAGACTTGTAATTAATTAGATACATGTGCAATACTCATGGCGAGTGTTATTATGTCATCGCTAGCAAATGCATTACTAGACTGATAAATAAATGATTCCTAATATATATATATATATATATATATATATATATATATATATATATATATATATATATATATATATATATATATATATGGCTACGAGATACTGTAGAGAGAGACAGAGAATTGGAAACAGTCAATATGCGGATGCATACTCTACATGCGTGCAATTGTTGTACAAAGCTCTAGAAGAAATAGTATCATCAGGTGATAAGCAAAATGAATTCAAACCTCCACACGATGGACTGTTCACCGGTCTACAACCCTGTCCCCACTACCGCAATAGCAGAAAAGCTTTTAACATTTTTCAGGAACATCCCCTCCACCCTAGAACTGACTGCTGCAAACAGTAACTTCTGTAACCATCAATCAGCCCAATGCACTAGACTTACTGCTGATCATTCTTATTATATTGTTAACTGAAGGACTCCTGCTCCTTCACACTGATGGGATATACATGGGGAGAGGCAGGGAGGAGATTCACAGTCCATTACAGCTCCAATACGCTCATATTTATGGCCTTTAAAATATTGTTGATTCATGACAACATGAACCCGAGGAGAAAATTCATTGATTTGCAATTCTCTCTCCTTTACAGCACTCCCCTTTTTTTGCAGGAATGTCTACTGCACCCTTTTGCAAGATATTTCTTTAAGGCATCAGTCTAGCAAGAATGTCCTTTTTGTTTTCTGTTTAAACCAAGGGCCACCATTCACCAACCATCTTGAACAATTATAAAAGATGTGCTGGTACTGTCGTCGTACCTGGGTGTGAATCACTTCAAGGGATCTGGGAGACTGGAAGAAAGGCTACCTGTACTGTGAAGTGGAGATGGTGGCTCCAGGCCAATACTCAACTTACACTCTCTGCATTTAAAAAGGAGACCACATCTACTGACTAACTTTATCACCTGTATCAGTATACCATCTCATACACTCCAGTGCCACAATGATTATGAAATAGCATCCAAGCTACTGAACGTTTTTTTTTTTTTTTAGTAAGTAAGTAAAAATAAAAGCAAAACACAGCAGTCCTTGGTATTCCTTTACCACTCTCCAGATATTTCTCTTTAACAAAGCAACAGTCAAATATCGTTTTTGTAACTTGGCATGAAGCAGACTACAGCATTATGATCACCAGCACAAAAGCACACAAGTTGCCATCTCAGCCTTTATGATATTCAAGACCACTTAAAGTAAAAATGATTCTCTCCTTCAAATGGGTTATAAGAATAATAGACATTTGCAAACTGCAGATCTAAGTGCTTGTTGACAAGAGAATAAGGTGCGGAACAATTTAAATTTTAAAAAAGGTTGTTCATGTTTAAAAATACAGTCTAAATTTATGTGCTATTCTGAGAAAAATAACCCAGACAACTCTAACCATGTCTGTTCTGTATCCAAGAGGTAGGCTGATGTAACATTAAAACGGTGCTCCTTATTAAGTCTACAGCCGTAAACCATCTCTTTTTTTAATGTACAAACTCAAGTGAAAATGAACAGAGGCAAACAGCTGTGTCTACTGAATTAGAAAAAAAAATGTTTTTACCAATCACCTGAGCTTCTTTTATATTAAAAAAAACATTCTTTAAAAAGGCTTATAGTCTTCAATTTTCCAAAGGGAGCCGTTGTCTTTTTAAATGAAATCCTGCAAGTTATTACTTTTTCCGCTCTCATAATGTGAATTTAAAAAACGTTAATACTTTAATCTCCTACTTTGTGGGCAAAAAGTAATTGAACACAACGATTTCCTGTGCCTTGTTGCTGAAAATTAAAATAATCTCTTACTGCATTCTCGTTTCAGAGGAGGGAGGAGGGATGTTAATAAAGCACACCGGGAGGGTAGCAATCCTGCGAGGGAAAGGATGTGACAAGAGCCAGACAATGTGATCAAAAACGAGGGAGAAAAAGAAATCAAGCACTGTAATTTGCACGCATTTAAACCCCGATTCCAATCAGACAGAATAATTAGTTCATGTGGCATCCTCCCCTCACAGGCGTCACTTGGGGATGCAGCTAGAGAATGCTCCAAGGATCTGGAACACGGAACCAGGGGTCATTCTATAGGCTGCAATAATAATACAATGCTACAGCTACTGGAACACTGCAGGCTTCTGAAACCAAGCTGAAGCCACACAACAGTGTTAAGCAGTCTGTAAGCTCAGCCGATTTCCCTATAGCCTAATCCCATGGGTGCTATAGATGAAATGCAGTGGCATCTGTACTACAGATATCACAGAATGCAATGTCACCTGTGCCATAGCTACCATGGCAAATGGTTTTCACTGCAGACAACGTATTACTCGGGTTGCTGCTGTACACCATTTTGAGTGTGAATGCAATGGGTGCTTCACAGTACCTTTCTTACTGAGGCATCATTCAGTTTTCCTGTACTGCCGATACCACTTTTAACAACTCTTATTGTACAAAAGTTTAACCCAATTTGATTTCACGTTTACAGTACGGGTGGCACAGTGGTCAGAACACTTGCAAGAAAAGTTACAAATCCGGTTCCTTGTAGATGAGAGATTGTTCTGCACCTTCAAACACATTAACATCCATTGCAAGTTCTTCCAGCTTCAGCACATATGCACACCTCCACTTGATCTCTATCCAAGGTATTATTTGAATCCCTCCCAATGTATCAGAAGCTGAAGCAAAACATCAGATACAAATAAAAGGTTAAGAGATTCTCAGTGAGTCAATATACATTTAATGTGACTGCAACCACCTCAATGTGTATATAATAAATAATAATAATAATAATAATAATAATAATAATAATAATAATAATAATACACAATCAGAAGCAAAACTGTGGCATGTGCACAATATAAAGTGAAATACTAGCACAGAAAGCATATCAGAATTACAAAATCCTATTTCAAAAGAGATTTGTCAAATCATTTGTAATATTATCTGGATGAATTATTAAGCAGTGGTTAATACTGTAGGTCCTCAACTCAATTTCTTTGCTTTAATCTCCTTGAGAATGGCAATCTACCTTTACGCAGTTTAATAGCAGATTTTCCAGAATGGGGACGGGGAGGTTTCCAGTATTTTAGAATACATTTCATCATCAGCAGCAGCTTTACATTATGATTTGCTTCCAGCCTAGTGCTATAGATTCTCTTACTACTGCATTTGTATCAATGCAGGCGGTAAAGTTCTAACACACTATTATTATTATTATTAATTATGGTCCATCAACACCACTATTACAAATAAGTGAAGTTATGTATTTGTTATGTGAATGTTTATAAAAGCATTTCAATCCCACCGTTCAATACATTTGTAAATCCTCCAGGTTTTTTTTTTTTTGCTTCTTCTTCAACCTTATTAACAAAAAGAGATTTTCTTTATTCAGACAGATTTGCCAGTAATGACTGCAATCTTCCCAAGGGAGGTTGGATGGTTTAGATAAATTACATGCAGAAAGGAAAAAAAAAGAGTTTTCAGAACAAGCACTTCCCTGCGACACAGCCGATTGGATGATAATAATGACATGACTACATCCAAGGAGAGAATGATCACAGGGTTGCTACTCAATTGAAAGCGTAATTAAAAAATGACTTTCTTGAAAGATCAGAGTATGTAACAATTATACCTAAATAATGAAATGTAAGTCTAATGGTATTGACCAAGGGTAGAAAAAGGTTGCACTCATTGATCCGAGTGTGGAGAGGCTGAAACAGTTAATGAGGCTCATTTCTTTTGTTTGATGCATACTGTACACATCTTATTGATTCACAGCACACTATAGACATAGACATCTATTAACCTGGTTACCAGATGGGTCACTTTAGTTTCACTACATTTTCAAAAAAAAATCATTTTATTGCACAGCGTCATTCCTACAGTTTTTTTTTTTTTTTTTAGTGGTCGCCAATTATTTTTATTGTTTTCTCCCCAATTTAGTAATGTCCAATTATTTTTAGCCTCAGCCCACCGCTACCACCCCTGCACTGACTCAGGAAGGGCGAAAATGAACACATGCTGTCCTCCGAAGCGTGTGCCATCAGCCGCCCGCTTCTTTACACATTGCAGACTCACCGTGCAGCCACCCAGTGCTACTGTGTCGGAGGACAACGCAGCCCTGGGCAGCTTACAGGCAAGCCCGTAGGCGCCTGGCCAGACCACAGGGGTCACTGGTGTGCGGTGACCCGAGGACACACTGGCCGACTTAGCCCTCCCTCCCCCCGGGCAGTGCACCAATTGAGTGCCGCCCCCTGGGAGCTCCTGTCCACGGTCAGCAAAGGAATGCCTGGACTCGAACTGGCGATGTCCAGACTATAGGGGGCATCCTGCACTCCATGCAGACCGCCTTTACTGGATTTGCCACTCGGGAGTTCCCCGTGTACAATTATTTTGAACGTAGATATAGTGGGATTGTTTTGCAGCAATGTCGCTGTGGTCATGACTGTGCCAAATATGATTTGAAAGCAGGCCTTTGTAGACGATACTCTGAAGAAATTGATATTTTATTTAGCCAAAAGGGAAAAGAAACAGGAACCAGCACCTTATAAAACAAGACACGATTAAACTTGCTTGCTATCGTGTGAAGTAACGACGCTAAATTAATTTTGCCTGGACCAAAATTTATAGCCTTGCACAATAAAAACAATCTACTGCTTTTCAACAGAAGCATCTAGTAATTTCAGTTGTGCTGCAGCAGCTGGCTGTCGAGCTGCTAACAGCAAATCTGTTTTTTTATTCATGTCGCCTTCCAGCTTTCAGTTGTCAATATTAGGTTTGCAAAGATCCTCTTAGGCTGGAGCTCAGTACTGTGCAAACAATGCAGTGCTCACAAGGACAGCCGACACTAAGAAGCAGCGGGATAGACTATCAGCTTGCCTTGGCCTTTAATCAACCTAGCAGTGAATGAGCATCTACCAGATGTAAAATAACTAACCTGTTCAGAAAAAGTTTGGCAATAAGCTTTGCACACAGTGTTAGGGCATTGTATTGCATCCAAAAAAAGGGAGTTGACTGGTATTGCCTGCTATAAAAAGTACTCTGCTGGAGTTGTGTTGAAACATTCTGATAACAGCTCAAAATAACAGCACTGAGACTGTGTGCTCTTTACTGTCCATATCGCTATTTAAATCAACATCCAGTTCATCCCAGGGAAATCTGAATGGGTCTAAGAACAGACATCACCTTCAGTTCTTCTCAAGTCACAGAAGCATTTCCTTCACACTTATACCCAGCCTGACACCACGCAAAGTGCATTTCCTGCACTAGGAAAAAAAGGAAAGATAAGCCAAGTAATGAGGTAGATATGAAATATTTTACAGTTTTACTAACACCAGTTAGACAGTACTCCATTATTTAAAGCAGTGCATATACAATTAAGGGGAATGTCAGTCAGAACACACCCAAAGGCATCAGTGGTGTCAAATGCTATTGCTTGTATTGTGGCAGAGACCTCCTGCTACCAAATCACGCCACTTGTTTTTTTGCAGATTAATTCCCTAGTAAGTTTCCTTAGAGTTTCTATGAGGATTGGGCACCCTTATGCATGTTGTTTATCCTTGGATGTAAAACAGTACTTGGGTTGACATTAAACATTGAAGCACAGTGGGCAATACAAGCAAACAAAGAACGATATAATGAGTGAATTTAGTTAGTGAATGGTAGTAAACTGAAGCGTCTACAGGTTTAAACTTTATTCTGATTCACAAAATGTTTAATATAAAGTGTGTCACAGTATTTAAAGAGAGTGTTTGGAAACCCAAGATTCTGTGAATACCAAATTGAATATACTGCGATTAATGAATAAAGTAGTCTTTACATAAAATGTGAGTTTTGAGAATAAGGCTCTTTATGTCAGTCTTGAATTAACTCCAATATTTTTTATTTATTTTTTTTTTTTTTGAAAGAGAAAATTCCATTTACAGGTAAATGATCAAAACTGAGAGGCAAACAATTTCAGAGTGCTTAAAACGCCATGAATAGCAGCACTTGGTTTTAATATATATTAAATCAGTAGCATTTTTTTCTGTACGAAAAATAGTTCCCTATATTAGTCATTTCAGTTTCTTTAGAGGCACATAACAGGTCCCACAGTGGTTTTGTAGTTACAGTACAATACCTTTCCGGACAGTGAAATCAATGCGACCTCCATGTGCAAATGCCACCTCATCCATAACACTGCAAAATGCTGAACTTCTTTTGAAAAAAAAGGGCCACAGAAATAACAAATGGCAGTGTCAGGTGCAAAGGAAAAATAGGACTCCTGATGTAATAGACCTAAACCGAAACTGCATAGTTTAGTCCCCTGACAAAAGATACAAGCCAGATCTAAAAGCGATTCAGAAAAGGCACAGGGTTTAAAGCACATGGGACCGCAGCAGCAGAAAAAGTCTAAGCTTACTTGTTTGTAGAAAAAAAAAAAATTATCTCCACCAATCAGAAAATCAATCATTCTTAATGCAAGACCACTTGTGGCTTGGGATTGTGTCATAAAAATGCTGGGTCCGATCTGTATTACAAACCTTCAGTCGAAGATCAGACCTTAATGCTTCAGAATCAAAGCCACAGTTGATAAAATGCCTCATCACACAGATTTTTTTTTATGTAGCTAAAAAGATTACTCAAATTCAAAACAACAATTAGATTTTTCTTTAATCTTCAGTCAAACCATCTCATTTATTTGAGCGTTTTGCAGATGGGAGTTTTAGATTTAGAAACAACAACAACACAGACCTGACTTGGTGAAAGGTATGCATTGCAGAAGCACGTTACATCTCTTTCAGGCCAGGTAAGGCAATTAGAAACAGGCGCTTGCGTTGCAACAAATAGCTCATAAGCAAGCACATCAGAAGCCATTTATCCTCTGCCACTGTAATGCATTTCATTTAATTGAAAATCTTTGAAAGTAGCTGAGGGGTAAATCATTATTTATTTATTTTCAGGGCAGATTAGTATGTTGAACCCAGAGTCATGTTAATGTAAAATATGAATTTCACAGGTCACTTAGACCTGGCTGGTGTTGTCCCTGAACAGCACATCATTATGCTAATCCAGGTACAGTGCATCCCTCTCCTGTCAGAGAATTAAAAGAGTCTCTGCTGTACATCATCTCAACAATACAGCAGTGCTTTGACAATGTGAGTTTGCATCCAGAAATTGCAAGACAAGCATACATGTCAGCTCTCCCAATTTCATCAGAACAATAGCCAATCTCTTGTGATTCCCCAGTAGCGAGGCTGAGACATCTGCTCCAGCTATTACAGGATCTCTCTGCTACTATTACTGTAGCATAACTTTTCACAATCACGATGCACCTTCACTTCCTGGCGTCTTTTCAGCTTCTACAATGCATTTTTTTATTTTATTTTTCAAGTCATGTTATTTCCCAGTACTGAAGCACTAATTCAATAGACTGTTAAGAGTACATCTCATTCTTTGGGTTTTACATATTTGTCATTTCTGCCAATGAACCCTATCAGATCCAGATCAGTTAAAAATATACTGAAACACTTATTTTTTTGTGCTTCAGTAATGATTGGTCTATTATATCACAAGGGCTACTGGCACACAGCAGCCCTTGTGATACACTTGAGTTTAGGGATGCATAATATTATTGAAGGGTTATGCTTGTTTTAAATCATTTTTGACATGTTATAAGACTGGCAGAAAATGTATTACATAAATGATATATTACTTATAACTGATAACTAAATCTTACGGAGTTTGGGATAAAGCAATATAAACAGAGCTCACTTTCTTTGGAATAAAACCTTTTCTTTGTTTTATTGTCTTAAACCCAAATAACTACAAAAAGATACATTTTCATTCATGGGCACACTGGTGTGGTTTATTTCCTAATGTTTCTTTGTTTTGAAATGGCTACATTGTGTTATTATAGTTTGTTTATTTTAAATACTGTTGGGAAACTGGAGGAAGAGAATGAAAGGCTTTGAGCAACAGTGCTGAAACTAAAACCGAGACACCACTTGAACAAGAGAGATGAATGCACAGGGGTGCTGGATTAGAAAACGCCAGCCTTTTTTCTTTCAATATCCAACATTTAGAGAAAAAGGAATTTTGAGCACCATTTTCATGGCTTTAAATTGCTTCCCTGTAACTGCAGCCGCCCCAGTTATTCAGCACTGCATTTGTTTATCTAATCACCCTTAACCCAGCTATTTAATTCAGCTACTGTCAGCCTGCCCAGGCACTATGAGCAGTTTTCAAAGTGCAGATACCAAAATAATCGCTAATACTTTTCTAGGGGGTTTCTTGTCATTCTTGTGCAGTGATATATAGAATAATAATAATAATAATAATAATAATAATAATAATAATAATAATAATAATAATAAAAGCACACACTTGCCCTGACTTCTCTTTGATCAAGCATGACATTTATCACTTACCTACTAGACAGTTTCAAATTTCTCTAGGTTCTAATAATCATCACTGCTTATCAAGTGTTACTTTTGTGATAAAGAATTTTGGTAACTGAGGAAACCAGAATGTCCAAGCATTGAATTTCAAAAGTATTTGTTCAGAAAGGGCTTACAGTAGGTGAGTAGGTTTTTGTAAAAGCTTGCAGGAGTCCAATCAAGTTGAGCTAAACCTGAGGTTTGCAAGCCAGCGCACTTGGTGGCTATAAAGTGTGGCCTCCAACACTATAACTGACCCTACTCTTTACTTTAATATGACTGGCCCATTGAATTTATCATACAGTGAAGCAGTGGGAGGACTCAGAAAGAAAGCCCAAACCATGACAACCGCAATGTAATGGGCTGAATGAAAGCTGCATAGCTGTTACCAACACCATTGAAAGGCAGTGTGGCTGTAAAGGAAAGGGGTTACTGATGGGTCTGGTGGTAGCATTTCAGAAATACAGATTTAAAACAGTGGCAGATCATTCAATTAGGACCATGGAGTTTTGTATATTTTTACAAAACGACTTGCATGCACACTTTCATATTCTTGACCTTGGAACAGAAAGGGCCTTCTGCTAACAATCCACACAGTGATAATATTTCAATCCACTGCTCTAAAATAATAACACTTGATCTCCCGCTGTTGAAACTCTCGTTTACATACTTGAGTAATCAGATTGCCTCTACCCTTCTGTTCATTGTAAAAGTAAGTGGCTAAATCACTGGTAGCTTAAATCACTACAGTACTGCTGAGGAGAAACAATTCACCACATAAGCACCCAACTAAGGAAACAAGATTCTAGTACTACCAGAAAGGATGATAGGGGGCGCTGTATCTTATTTTTAATTCCTACTGCAATAACTGAAGCATGAAGAGGGTCTGCCATCCCTAACATGCAGATTTTCAAGAATCTTGTTGTCGCCGCTTACTAAGTTTCCTTACTCTGCATCCCTCTCCTTCCACCTCCACAGCAATAGGACAGAGATGTCAATTTTGCAGCCTCGACTGCACCTGCTATAGCGAGTCTAAGCTACCCTATAAAGTTTTGATCTTGCTCCTCCATCTGCAGAAGGACTTATAAAATAGAAAACTGGTTATGGAAGTTGTGGAAATAAAATGAATAAAAACTGTAAGCTGCTGAAAGGAAACAAATATAAGCTAATAAGCCCATTATATATATATATATATATATATATATATATATATATATATATATATATATATATATATATATATATATAATTTCAATAAACTGTAACTAGCCCCAAAAAGAAAGGGGAAATCATCATCAAATGCTTAAACGTATATTAAGCAAAATAATCTACGAGCACTTCTAAGATTTATCTTAATTAGCAACATATGTGTGTGGCTAATATTCATACCCGCACAGGTGAAAGAGTATAGGGGTTATGCAAAAATGAACAACGGAGTTTGCTGAACCACTGCGCTGTATATGTTCTGAATAATCCACTCACTACAAAAACAAAAACACACTTACAGCTCTAGAACCTAAACAAAAACTAAAAATCGGAACTAATCGCGCAGCTCCCTCTATTTATTTGGAATTGGTTCCGTATTCCATGACCCGTTTACTGTTTGAGCCTGCAATCGGTAAATTTATTTGGGTCTGTATGTAGCTATAAACCATCAATATATGCAGACCTTCAGTATCCTTTCCTTTGCAGGAGAGTACAATTGAAACTGTTGTTAAACTATCATGACAACTTCAATATTGTTTAGTTAAAGCTAGACTGCTTTTTATTTTATTTTATATTTAACATTAAGTGCAAACGTGAAATAGTTTACTGCACGCAGTAATCTCTGCTAAAATAAACAATATATTAATAGATGGAGGATTTAAAATATAAACATTATTAATACATTTAAAAAGTTAACAATCAAAGACAAATTGCAGTCTTATTCTCTTCCGTGCCATGCAAAAGCCTTTTCCTAACTCTCTCTCTCTCTCTCTCTCTCTCTCTCTCTCTCTCTCTATATATATATATATATATATATATATATATATATATATATATATATATATATATATATATATATATATATACATATATATATATATATATACATATACATAAACTAATACAAAAATAACCACTTGCATTTGATTTACTGCTGTCCAATTGAATCACAGTAGCAGCACGATCAGACAGCCAGTCAATATTAAACTAAACATACAAGTTTGTGATTTTTCTAGACTGATTAATATGCCACGCACCTTAAATCCTTTGCAGATAACTTAAAGATCTGTAAAATTCCAGTGGACCCCAGTTTAAATTCCCAGTTTCAATACCCTTGTTTCTTCACAAGCAGCTTCAACCTTCCACTCCGTCTGTTCTGCAATTGATTCACCTAACCTGTTTTATCCTGCTTCCACCGATCGCACCGGTTATCGATACATGTGTGGACAAAACAGCAGCTGCTGTTTCACGCAGTTAATGGCCACGTTGTAGAATACCGGTATATACAGACCATCGTCAGCACAAAAAAAGGGAAAAGGAAACCTGTACATTAAATGAAACAGGGCAACACGCCCACAAACACACATATGCTGTCAAACCATGACGGTATATTCAACTAAGGACGTTTTGCAAACATTGAACAATGGCAAGTAATGGATAAGCATTCATTTATAAAGATGTAATGCAATTTTTACCGTGCTGTATTGCGCACGACATTACAGCAACCGGTCGTTCTGTTCTTGCATATGTCTTTATTTTATATCAGTATTCAGTATGAATTGCTTTTTTGGTTCGGTCACTCCTAATGCTCCAGTTAGCTGATAGACCATGCCGCATACATCAGAAAAGTGTTTTTTTTTTTTTCTTATCTATAACAAGTTATAGTATCCAGAATAAAAGTACATTGAAGTACAAAGTACAAGTACAAAACAATCTCCCAAAACATTATTGCACACTCTCCTTCAATAAGCATCATGTGTATAATTGTACTTGTTCAGTTGTGTCTTATCTATTGGTAAATTTATAAATAGCACATTGCTTCATAACTGAAAGAAGTGTCACATTTATACCAAAAGGCTCACTCTACAAATAATGTGGCAGAGCAACAGGAGGTCTGTATCTTCCTGTGAATCATGTTTAGGGATGAATACGGATAGATTAGCAGATCCAGAGAACATTTAGAAAAACCCTATTGAGGTGGGATTAAAATCAGTTGGTTGTTGAACTCCATTGCCATTTTGGTAAAATTCTGTATAATCCTATTAAAAAATATGATATTAATAAAAAAATTCTAAATTATGTTACCATTATTATTATTATTATTATTATTATTATTATTATTATTATTAGTAGTAGTAGTAGTAGTAGTAGTAGTAGTAGTAGTATATTGTTGTTATTATTATTATTATTATTATTATTATTATTATTATTATTATTATTATTAATGAGAAGACCTTTTTTAAAATTAAATTGTTTATCAATCCTACCTCTTTCTCTATATAATATCAATAACAGAGTGCAGTGTGTAAATTACTACATTGTAACAGTATAGGTGTGTTTGCCTTTCACAATATGTAACAAATTGCACCTTGAAGTACAAATAACTCTTCGATAGTATTTAGCATTAGTCCTGTAAAATGTTACCGTCATTTCATTGTTGTGTAAAAGTACCATTAAGAACATAGTAGCTATAAACCTGTCCTGGGTAAGCATCAAGAAACTAATCAACCGTGACTGCAGCATAATCAAGTAAATCACAGATTAGTATGGTACAAATCATGGTTTGGGTTTTGGCAGTAAATGCAATTCAAAGGCGTTGTAAACTGCAGGCACACTATCCTAATTTGTCTTTATTCTTATATTTTTATAATCTTTGTTACTCTATTACTAAGTTTTCTTAATTTTTTTTGGATAAGTCAGTGTCAAGGTGCTTTTAGTTCAGGAGCTTCTTTTTTATTCTAGTTGCCTGCCATAGATATAACCTAGGCTAGATCAGCCAGTATCTTTACAGAAGTAAGCAGCAGCGCCATCTAGTGCACAGCTGTGTATTGCCAGCTAAAATTATATCTAAAGTAAACATGTTTCCAAGTAGCAGACCACTAGATGGCGCTGAATATTATACCAATATGTTGGCTGAACACAATATTTGAGTAACTGCAATTATAATCATTCAGCATAACTGCAAACATTGCTGACACAAGAACACACTTCACTATATATGCCTATAGAGATTCTAGTTTTTATTACAAATGAGGGTTATGCTTACTCTAGGCATTCATGTCCAATTCTTGCACTTCTTATTTACTCAAGAGTGCAGATCAGGTCATCTGTTAAAACTCCACTGATCCCACGGCAAAGGTTAGGGGTTTATACATTTTGAATTTTTGCAGATTATCCCAGATTCCTGAAAAATAATTGACCCGGATAAATCATTACTAGGCAGCCCATGTTGAGGCCGATTCAAGTGGTCATGTAACAGGTGGCATGCTATAGGGACATTGCAACAAGGAGTTTAAATAGAAATTATAAATAGAGATTATAGATTTGAGTGAATCTGATATTAAATATCAGAAAGACTTTAAAGCTTTAGCAATTTAACTATTTTTTTTTTCAAATTATTATTACTAATTGCACTGTTGTCTGCTTAGACTTTGCAAAAAATATAGCATACCAATAAGAAACTGTTTTGGGGGAAATCATATATCTATTTCACCATTCCCGTATTGAAATCGTACGTAATTACATTTTTGGCCACCACCAAGATGCCGTAATGGTGGTGCTTGTCTCTTTAAGAAAGCAGTGGCTGCACGACAGGAAGCACAATGGTTTGTTTCAGGAAGTGCTTGTCGTCGAGGAAGTAGTACTTCATTTGTTTTGGTTTTATGACTGGCCTGCCACTATGTCAGTACATTGCAGGGAAAAACTGCTTCTTTTATACCGACGGTACCAAAGCTATGTTACGAAAAACCCAGCAGCTACGGCGCAGCTTGAAAGCACTGTCAGGACACTGTCTTACCTCATCGCCGGTAAAACTAAGAGACTTGCAGTTAGTTCAGTGTAGTCAGTATTCCTGGTGCACAATAACAGAAACTGAAACTAAAACAATGTCACATAAACGTGCTATGTATTAGCTTGTACCAGTACTGCAATAAATATTTCTGTTTTTACCGGGAGACCTGTGAGGTCTTGAAAGCTTGTGATGAATTATTGTTTAGTTAGTCCAACAGAAGGTATCATCTCTCCTTTGTCTATAATTTTGCAGTACGTTATATACAAATTTGCCGACATTTGCAGCCTGCAGCATGTAGCATAATTAGATTTGCAGTCACGTTTACTTGTAAACAGTACTATTCTTGCTTGCCCTAGTATTTTTTTCCTTTTTTTTTGCCTGACTCGTTACATAAATACACTTTTTTATCAATAGAATATAGAAAATATGAAAAATACGACACTTGACAGTTTGGCTTCAATGATGACGTTATTTCTGTAAAATTCTGAAGATTGTAACTGCTGACAAAAGGCAGTATTCTCTTTATACCGTTTATATGCAAACCTTATGTATGTAATCTAGTAATAATGACAGTTTATTGCGAATATGACGTTCTTCCTCGCATTAAGCAGCGCCACAGCTACAGTGTGAGAATTGCATGACAGGTACAGTTACTGAATTGTTCTATTAAAATTATTTTTTTCTATTTATGCAGGGCGGTTCGCTGATTCCCATGAACTCTCAGAACTAGGTAAGGCATGCAACAAACAACCCTGGATTTGTGTGCAAGCGGTAATAACAGTTTGTTAAACTCTAAAATAATTCAAAGCTGATAAAAACTATTTTTTTCCTCCTTCAGTGTATTCGGCCTCCAACCTGCTAGTGCTGTTGAACGATGGAATATTGCGGAAAGGACTGTATAGAAGCCAGCCTATGGTAAGCATACATAACCAAATGTCTTAACTGATTTTACAATCCTCTCGGATCCACGCAACCAGTCAAGCTCAGTGATACAGCTACATTTATAATTCCTCAATCTCAAAAGCTCTCGTTAACGGGGACTGGCGTTCAAGCTATGCACATGTGATCTAGTGTATGAAACAAAAAGGCGATTTAAAAATAACCGATAGTGTACATATCTGTGCATTTCAGTAAGGTAAATCCACACAAAAAGCATTGTTTAAATTCAGTTCATAATGTAATAAATCTATGCCCTATGCATCCTAAACAAACAATACTGCCCTCTTACTTCTTGAAGTAGCCTGTGAGTAGGGGTTTGGAGTTTCTTTAAGAAATACATTTAAATTCCTTTTTTTTTATTTTTGGTAGGTTTTGGTCAGGTTTTATCTGGTAAAAAAAAAAAAATCCTAAAATCAGCCAAAGAAAATAAATGTACACACGTATCATATAATTACAATCATATTTCTTTATGATAGTGTGTTTAGATTAAAAATCAGTTCCCAGTTGTTGGATTAGCAAGAGTCTGCTGTATATGCTGCGTGTAATAGTTGATGTCCTGTGTAATTCCTGATTGGTGTCTGTTCTGTTGTCAGTCTCTATCCCAGCAGAAGCTCCTGACGTGGCTCACTGTGCTGGAATATGTGGAGGTCTTCACTGAGATGGGGGCAGCGAAGCTCTATGGAGAACGGTGCCGCTGGGTGGTCATCATTCTCATTCAGCTTGCAAAGTAAGGGTCTGATTTCTCAAGGCAACTTATACTGAAGTTGTTGTAGCAGCTAACGCAAACCATTCAATGAATCCTAACAATCGTGCAGCTTCCTTGCCTTTCAAACCTCTCTGGAAGTCTGTACTGTTGCACTACCTAGGCCATTTCACCCCAGCAGTATCTTTGGGGTCAAAGCGTGTTACTGGCTGCAAAGCATGTCAGTCAATAGGGCAAGCAGCCGATTGGTAAATGACAGCAGAGAAGTCATTGAAGGGGTGGAGACCATTTGAAACTCCAACTAGCTGATAGCCTCCCCCTGTATCCTGTTATAAATTGAAAATACATTTCTTGCTAGAAGTTATGTTTCTTTGAAATCTGCACATGTTAGACTATGTAGGGAAAAGCAGTGTAGGGCGGTAAGTTCTATGAAATTTGTTTTTTATCTCTGACAAATCTTAAGTTTCAATCTCTGATTCAGGAATGAAAAGTCCAACATGTTAAATTAATCTGCTCTACCACTTTATCCCTCTCTTCCGGGAAAAGTTTTTTTGCTTTTTCGCCAGTCTGTTTAAGTAGAACACATAATACAAATAAGTGGTTAAAGGAAGGTTTAAAACCGCAAAGCATAAATTTAAAATAAATTAAACTGCTTCAAGTTCGATTTTTTTCCCCCTTGAGCATCCAAAAGGCTTTGTTCTCCGACCCTTTGAAGCAGACTTGGTTTTTCCCCAAAGCTGGAGTCAGGAGACAGAACTTCAGCACACAAAAGCAGAGCTGACAACCTGCTGCCTGTGACGGTTGACATCTTAAAGTTTACCTCCAAGAGAACTTCGTTAGCGTTTCTAACAGCACTCTTGGGGTTTTACTTTATTTTCTTAATATATTTTACCAAGTGGTCCTGAATTATGATTTATTCATTTTCAGTGATGTCCTGAAGCAGGCAAAGCAGCTTGCATAACTTATACATATATAACATGTAATTTCCTAAAACCTTTTTCATTTAAAAATATATCAATTCAACAGAAAATAATCATTTTTGCAACCCAACCTAAAGCTGTCCTTAATGTGAAGTATGGAAATAAAAGTCTTTACATAACTGCGTCTCAAGTGCAAATACCGTGGTGTGTGATCAGAATGATGGATAGTGATTTTAAACCATTATAACAAGTAAAAATAATTCCGGTTATTAGCCATGGCAAGGTAGGCAGTACTGTACAAAATGTATGAACTTGCCAGCTTGAATCGCTTAACGAGAGCTTAGAGAGTTTGATGGAGCCCGTCAAGTCTGTACTAATGAGAGGCTGCTAGATAGCGTTTGCTTCCTTTCCCAGGGCAGTCCTGCGGATCCTTCTGCTGTTTTGGTACAAAGCTGGAATCCAGACATCTCCTCCCATCAGTCCTCTTGACAGAGAGACGCAGCTCGGCAGCAAAGGTAAGAAAATACACAAGCAAACGCATGTATTCTTTTAAGGTCTGTATTATTTCAATTATTTGAATTGTCTTATAATTGTTCTCCTTAACAGAAGATGAAGATGAAGATGAAGCCCTGTCTGAGGGGCCAGCTTTCATTGGGCAGCGCTCTGGAAGGGTCATGAGGTCGCTCAGTAGCAGTGAGTTTTACCAAGTTCTTTAAATTGCCATCAGGGGGGGTTTAAAGGTTACTTGGAAGGTGCTTTCTGTGTCTTCTGTCTGAGAAACATTACATTTAAAGACAACATTTCGGTCCTTCTGCAGTTTCTTGAAGGCAGCGACAGCCAATAGAAAAAAATGTGCTTTGGTGTGTAGTAATAGGTGTCGTTTCTGGGGGTCCCTTAAAGATGTTGTTTTGTTTGCTTTCTGTCTCTTTCTGGCAGCCCCATCTTTCCAGTCCAGACACTGGGGTGCACCTCAGCATGATAACCCACCCAGGAGGCCAGAGGAAGAACTTCTCCAGCCCCCTACCCCACTCGGACTTCAAGAGATCATTGGAGAGTCTCTGTTCATTGCACGCCCTCTTGTCCACTGTATCCTGCAGCAATCAATAACCTCACTGACTGTTTATTGAGTGTTTCCTGGTTTGGTAGCAAAGTCATTTATCTGTGTCAATCCGGTTTACTTTGCAAGCATTGCCAGATCATTCGCTTGCCATTTTCTGATCTTTAAAATGTGTTTTATTGCCACGCATTTAGGATCATTTATTTCCTTCTTGCAAATTGCAGATGTAAATCGAAAACCTATTCACATCCCACATCTGCTCATCCTAGAGAATGCACCTTGTTCTTTCTTCCCATCTTTCATGGGAGTCGATTGTTATGGTGTACAGATGGCAACATTAAAGCAAAGCCCTGGCGAAAACTCAAAACAAAAATTAAAAACATCTTTGAACTATAAATAAAGGTAGAGCAAATCTGGGTCAGTCAACTGTTGTCTCCACCATAACTGAATGGCTTATCATAATTGCTTGATGTAGTCCCAGAGGACCTAGCAGACTGTCTCCTGAAAATTAACTAAAACTTGGACATCATCCAGCAAGCGAAGCCTGAAAAAAAACATCAAAAGGGTGAACGATTGGAATTGTGTGGATTTTAGAGTGATTTTTGTATTCAAATTGTACAATTTCAAACACGGTACAATAGTAGATATCTTAGTTAAAAAAATATAATGACATATAATTTTTTGTCCTTAACCCACTCCCTCTCCAGTGCTTGGTCTTGGTGTTTGTGGAAGTAGATCCTGGAAGCCGTGGATCATTTCTGGGATCCTGGACATTACCAAGTAAACATACAGTATTTGATAGCTGGTGAATGTAAATATCATTATAGGGGTTTGAGGTCAATTGTAGATTATCTCATGCAGTCATTACTGATTGCTAGCTGGAAACATGATGGGGAAAGATACATCATGGCTTGCTTGTTTCTCGCCAGTTTGAGTTTAATGAACGACCCAAAGAGACTGAACCGACGAGAGCGGGCAGAGATGAGACGCAGAGCATTCCTCCTCCTCTACTACCTGCTGAGATCTCCCTTCTATGACAGATACTCTCAGTAAGACCATTACTAACACCTGACCAGCATCCCAGGGTTTGCTCTTCTGCTTTGACCTGCGTTGGGGTGGGGCGGGGCGGGGGCTGCACTCTTGTTCAAAGCATATTAACCAAGGTTTTTTAAAACTTCTTCTCCGTAGGACAAGAATCATGTTTTTGCTGCGTTTATTGGCTGACTATGTGCCAGGAGTTGGGCTAGTAGCACGTAAGTAAAATATTTATTTTTAAGTTTTAGGTTTCATTAATAACCAAAGAAGGTTTACGGTCTGTTTTCTCAAATTACATTTTATCAAGATAGCCCTACATAGTGTATGCTTTTTAGTATATTTAGTTGTTGTAGGTTTTCAGAACTAGGGCTCAGCTTATTATGTTTTGGACTTTATGTTGCTGTTTAAATCTGTATATTTATTAGAAACTATGTAACTGAGCCATCTATGATTTTTTTTTTTTTAATTTAATGAATTAGGTCAATCTAACCTACTATTTTAGGCTTGCATCGCCAGTAATAATAAAAACGAAATCCCATCAACTTCTGCAAAGGAAAAAAAAAAGATAGTACTGCTTTGCATTAAAACAAATTGAAGTGGGTTATATATCTTTTCTGGATAATGTTTAGGTTTTATTCTGTTTTAATGCACATAGGTCCTCTGCTGGATTACTTACCTGTGTGGCAGAAAGTTTACTTTTACAACTGGGGGTGAATGGAGAACTGCAGGAATTGTGATCCATTACAAACCAGCTGTGGAAGCAGAAGGAGGAATGGGAGACTCATTGAAACCAGCAGTGCCCGTTTCAAAAAGATTGTTACAAGATCTGACATGAAGTGCCAGGTTTTTAAATGAATATAATTTAGGCTCGGAGAACTCTTTTGTTAATTTTTCTAATTTAAGAAAAAAAAAATTTGGTGGTGGTGGTGGACCCTTTTAATTATTTTGGGTACTCCATCCTCATTATGACAGGGTATCATTCAGAAATACATGTTAATAATCTGTCTCCTTTTTTCCAATGCAGTGTGTTTCAAAAGTTGCACGTGTGTTATTTTTTGAAGTTGTTGGATATTCGTTTTCCCAATGTTTGGATAGGCCTATTGTTTTAATGTCATGCCCCTCCAAGGGGATGAGACTGCCTTTCCCGGGTGACCGTGTTCTGCTCATTCTCTTCCTCGAACAATCTGACTCCCTTTTCAAGAGAAGGCAAATGAGAAAACTGCCCAATATATCAAATCCCAGAGGTACAGAGGGTGGAGTATTCGTGTGACTGTTGAGAGGCTTGGAGCAATACACTGTTACATTTTCTGTAAATATTCTGAATGACAAATGATTTTCTTATTGTTTTTATTGAGATGGATAATTTACCCTTTGCTTGAAGGCTAAAAAAAATAACAGGGATTGTTTTGTATGCCACTGTTGTAGGTATAAATGAACCGTAGCGAAATTATTGGAGATGACTCTTCCAATAACTACTTTATCTCACAGCAGGAAGACATTTAGAAATGATGAGACATATCTAGTGTGTGGCTATAGGGGTCCCCAGATTAATAAGAACCAGCTGGGAAATTGTTGAAATGTGATGGTTTTTCACTATGTGAAAACTGTATAATTACCTTTTGTTAATAAATCCTGAATCCAAAAAAATGAATGTATTCTTTAAATGTACATGCATGCTGAGAGAGTCTTGGGAGTATTAAAAAATCACATGTAATTCTCTGTATGCAAATTTATTTGATATATCCTGTAATTTACTGTAACTTTCTTTGATAAGGAAGCTAATGTGCTTTCAAGAAAAAAAGTTTGCGTTTTAATTGTTGTTGTCGGGTTTATTTTTGTATGAGATTGGGGGTTGAGAAACAGTTGAATGTGTTTAGAGTGGGTAATGTTCAGTTCTACACTAATGTTCAGTGCCACTTCCAGTAGATTTTAATATCCAAGGTTTTATTCATTCATATCCATTCTATTGTCATTGGCCTTTAAAACTTGATCGCTTGATTGATTATTTTACTGACTTTGATTAGTTTTTATTGCAGTTACTCAAATATTGTGTTATTTTGACCTTTTGATATTTCTGCGTTGAGGTGCTTTGATCTGAGTTCAGGAGTCTCATCTGTTCTAGTTGCTTGCCTTTGTCACAATGTCCATAGCTGTGCAATAGAGACATACTATCCTGCATAGAACAATTAATACTGCATATGTTTTTGGTGACTCAGAATAACCTTTAATCTCCAATATTACTCAAACGGTATCAATCTGCAGTTTTTAAAAACTTTCAGCAATAAGCAAATTTTGTAGTAGATATTTCGTTTTGCTTCATATTGTGCCTTTTTGAATTGCCCTTTCAACCTTATTACATTCCCAAACCCTGGGCTTTTTTTTTTTTTTTTTTTACCTACTAGACTTGCAGTTCAGAACAAAGATGAGATTAAAAAGAAAACTGCAAAATTAAAAAAAGTTGCCAGACTGCATGAACAGGCTGGTGCAGGTGTCTGCGTAGCCTTGAGCTTGGCATATAACAAACCATTTGTCATTATTACCCAACTACAGTTTATTCAATATGTTTACATATTGGATCTAATACTTCCAGGAGGCATCTGGTGAACAATACCCACTACATCATGATGATATTAACAGGCTGGGAGAGGTGAACAAAAATATGCTGGAAAACAAGGGGATTGTTAAATGCCTTCTGTGCCATGTGTAAAATGGCTGACTAGCCCCAGGGTGGGAAAGATATATAATAAATAAGATCTCATTTGAAGTACCTGCCAACTTCAAGAATGAGAGCCACTTACAATCTTATTTTCTCAGCAGCTGCACAAATAATAGGGTTTTGGACTTAAATTAGGCTCTGTCCAGCTGAGCCAATATGTGAAGACCTACCAAAAATGATCTCATTAGTCACTAAAATAGCTCTCTTCAAGAAGTCTGTGTATTGGTCCAAAACTGCAGATATGCAATTATGTAACTAAATTAGTAAAAAAAAATGTCACTTACAATAAAACATTCTCAGCTTCACTTTGTTATAATTGTAATTATATAGCATGTTAAGGCTTTTGTAAAATGTGAATCAATGGATACAGAGGAAGAGTGGAATCCATCTATTACTTCTATGAAACTAAGAAACAAGTTTTCAGAAAACTACCAGACTTTCAGTGGGAACTTTGCTGGTACCGATAGAAGTGTTACAAGGAGTTACAGGATCAGCTACTGTAAATGCTAACAAAATGTGGTACTTGTAATTTAATACATTAAAAAACAAAAGCAAGTCTAGTAATGGAAAACTAAAAACAAATAAAACTGATATAGAGGGAGCTGCACTGGTGTATTTTTATACAGAGTTAGAAACTTCCACTAGTCCTTTACCCAGTCCTGGGTTTCAGAACTCCCCTTGTTTGGGAAAAATATTTGAAATCAGCAGGTGCCAGGAGTTTGAACAATCAGCCCCTGATCACACTTGAATAAGTTCTGAAGAAGTATTTCATAAACTTTGCCAGAACTGGTGCGCATGAAGGAATTTTTCTGTATGCTAGATTTTCTCCAATGTGCTAATGGTACTTAATACAAATGGTTTTCATGTGTAAGTATGAGATAATGAAGAATTAATTTATTTTTTTATGATTGTTTCCACAGTAGGCAGAATATACAGTATGCTTCCTGTGTGTTTACAGTGCAAAGTGATCACACACACACAATAGCAGCTTTCCATGAATACACTGGAAATGTTATTCTGATTTGTCTCCACCAGGGGGCTCAAAAGTCTGGTTGTTTGAGTGGACTACATACTGTGCAGGGGTCTCCAACCCTGGTCCTGGAGGGCTGGTGTCCCTCCTGGTTTTTGTTCCAACTGTACCCTAAATTACTTAATTGGACCAATTAAGTGCTTATTAGAAGGCTCAGTAAATATATAAAAACACATAGTAAAATCCATTGTGAAATGTTAGGTTGTATGTACCATGTATACAGTGAAATTATATGGTTATGCAGCACCTGCACCAACAATGATTCTTGCTTGCAGTGAAAATGCTCAATGAATGGCAGAGGTCCCCAACGGACACAGCACTACTATCATATACTTTCTCTGTCACAAAGTACTACTGTCCAGCATGCTGCAAATTGTAGGAGGAAAATGGATTTTACTCCTACACTTGGATCAACTGATCAGGTAAGATTTATCAGACAGATGCTGCAAAACTGTCACCGTGGGCATTAAAATAAGTCTGGAGGCACCTGTTCCAATACTGTTAAATCTCTCAAGACTTTATATATTTAGAAATTATTAAAAGTTAAGCAAGTGTTTACCTTTTACTTAATGCTTTCTGTCACTCCAAGGAAAGCTCCACAGAGTATGCTAACAAGGAACAAGTGTGCAGAAGGATGGAAGCATAAAGTTATTAAGCTTTCTCACATTAAGTCACTAAACTGAACACCTATTGTTCTCTTGCAAGTACTTCTGGGGGACAGCAGTGCATATACATACAAAAGGTACCTATAATCCTAGACTACAGTAGGCTAAAAATGTAGGAATCTATAGAGAAGATTGGGTGGCAGTTATTTTACCATGTAGTGTGACAAACAAAATGTCAGAAATGGACAATATAAAATCTGACGTGTATTTTGACAATCCTATTTTACAAAGGTACTTTAAAATATGCTCTCCTGCATTGTTATGCATTGTATGGATGTAAAAGGGAATGTACCAACACTTCTTACAATAAATCAAAATGTGTTTACTGACTTTATTTAATGAGTTTGAGCTTCCCTAAATATATGCATGCAAATAAAAAACACAGCATTGGAACAGATTTACATTTTTATTGACACTTTAATTAAGCAATGGTTTGTACATGCCACCTATAATTAATGTATTTGGGAGAAAAGCTTTTTTTTTTTTTCAAAATCACACTGGGTCAGTGTCAGGCAGGGTAATATAACCACCACTACAAAGTAGGGCTAAAACATAGTTATGTACCATCCCCGAGGAAGGAAGTTATCATTGCAAAGTGGCAAATATATTAACACATTTAAATCTCTCCAGTCCTTGGCAAGAAAGAATGGAAGCCTATATTTTAATAATTAAAAACAAAATGTAGATAATGTTTAGGACAAGGAAAAAAATATATATAAAAAAAAGAAGATTCTACTATTGCTAATAAACAAGTGAAAGCTCTCATCAGATTGTACTTCGGTTTACTACAACAACAACACCACCACTCGACACTGCCAGTCCAATTATTACATTACATCAGGCAGTCGAATGGCTTCATAAAGTCCTCAGAATTTCATTTGGCACCCTCAGCTGTTCCACTCAGAGGGTTTTTACTATTTAACTTGTGTAACTGGGAAAACACTCAAAAAAAAACATGCTTGGTTTTTCAAAGCCAGAACTTGCTGCCTGTTAAAACACTTGAGAATACTTACAAATGACAAGTGATAGAAAAGCATCACTTTAAATTTCTTTAGCCCTTCTGGACTGGGAGCCCAAACAATTGAAATATTGCATATGTATGATGGAACAGGTGAGACATGATAGCCAATACAATACTGTGAGAATAAAGGGGTATCCAGTTTAGGACTGGTGTTTATTACACTTTTTGCCAATGTTCAGGTATTCTATGAAGGATATAACACTCACAGAAACATTGCTTTTTAACCAAGGCATTATACATGCTCAAGTTCCTGACAAAAACTCAACAGGGTATACATGTATCTGATTTGTTTGTGTTTAAGCACACACCCACAGTTAACTATTCTGTTCCAAAATGTTAAGGGCATAAAAGCTGAAACATTAAGCTATTAAATATATCTTGGATGCCATGGTACAAGCATAGGGAATAGCACAGCATTAAAATGGTGTGATTTTTAACCTATTAAAGGAATTACAGCCTCATCTTTGGCAATCCATTGCAGGTTCTTTAAGTAACTTGTATCTCTTTAAAAAGCAGTGGTTAAAAGGTCTTATTGAATACTTCAACAGGACTCACAGGTTATATAGGAGGGTTCCTTAAAATTTCAGCAGCAAAAATAAAAATGTAATCCTGCCCCGTTAGACTGCATTTTGCTCCTGTCAACACTCCAAGATATTTGACATTTCCTGATCGCCACCGCAGTGTTAGTTGGTTTATTAGACTGTCGTTCTGAACGTTGCTTTTGTTTGAAGGATTTCAGGATTATCCTTCTGTTAATTCTGCACTGACAAAAGAGGTGGCTAGTTTTGTATCATGGAATAGACATTAAACCAACTGCAACTGAAGGGGTATACAGGATAGAAAAAAATGGTTAAACTAAATCAGTATGGACCTGGGTGTTCCAACCAGAATATATATATATATATATATATTTTATATGATTATGTACCAGTTTTACATGTTATAAATTAATTAATGAAACAATAAGGTTGTTTGCAATATTATCCTTAAATCAATATTGATATAAGTAGCCAAACAGTTTAATAAAAAAGATATGTAACTTTTACACTCAATGGTTATTTGATTAACTACTGTACTAAACTATTCCTCTTAGTACAGCAACCAAATTGCACTATTGTACAGTACTTCAAACCATATTATAAAAAGAACCATGATTTAAAAATAAAGCCTTTTTAGAATCTCATTTCAAATATCAGGATTTAAAAACAAAAACCTTAACACTATTTTCATTGTAGATAAATATGGTAGAAATGTAAATAGTGATCACCAATAAACTTGAGTCCTTATTTGGGCAGTGAGAGGGTTATCACAGTATTTAGACGCAAAAACAATCCTAGGACAAATACTTAACTCAATGTTATGTTTTAGGCATCTTTACAATTTCTGTAAATTACACACAAAAGGTGTTCGCCAAGATCAAATTTTGTTTTAATAAATAATTTTTCAGCATATGACCAGCAGCTATTGTTTCCCCGTCCAATTTTTTTTTTTTTTTTTTTAAAACAAATCAGCCAGGTTTAAACAATACTAAGAAAAAAAAAAAACTAGTGAACAGTGTATCTGGTTCTTCTGTATGTTCAGATTCTGAAGTCTCATTTTTTCAGTAAGAGCTGTAACGATCCTAAAATAAAATAAACATTAAGGTTTGTAAATAATTTGTGCAGGAGTGGTGATCACATAATGCCATTCATTCAACATTGTGTATTGTACTAAAACGTGAGACAACTAGACATATTATAGTGGGTCAACATACTCACCTGAATTGTATTCATCACCCCATTAGCAAGTACTGCCATTTTTCCTGCAACTGTCTTCACACCCTGTTTAAACTGGGCAATATCAGGGCCAGTTGGAAGAACGCTATCATAAGATGAAGCCCCTTTAAAAAAAAAAAAAAAAAAAACTTGATAAACTGTTCTGTAGTGACTATCCACTCAATGTGCAGTATCAAATTTTTCTACACTAACCTGCAGAAGACCCATCACTCCCATCCCCAAACAGATCTGCAGAACTAATGGATGAATTTCCAGATAACCTCTCCAACCGAGTCTTTGCCTCGTACTGTAAATGCAAAAACGCAGGTCATTATTTACAGATTCATTCATGTTGATGGGTGGTTCAAAACGTAAAGCAGATTTTTTTTTCCCCACTTTTCTAGCGAGGAGTGAATACTGTTATACTTATAAATAGAACTAAAAAAATGTGTTAAAAGTACACTAAAGTCACTGTTACAGTAAATTAGTTAATGTCGTTTAGTTAAGGTTTACCTCTGCATCACTTTCTCTCCCAAAGAACATGTCAGATGAGATGGCTTTAGCATTGGCAAACTTTTGACGTGCCACGCTTGACTCCACAACAGTAACATTGCCATCTGGCTTTCGTCTGCTTGGCAGCCTGCATAGAAATATCGTATGTAACAAAGAATGATTTCACCTTCAGACATTGACAAAACATCCCAGATTACCCTCCCGTTTTCCATAAATTCCTACCTTTCCCCAATTGGCTGAATACTAGAAAGAGTGACTTCAGCTTCCTTTGGCTCTTCCTTGTCAAGACCCCAAGAGGAGAAAGAGGAGGTGGAATCAGAAACCCATCGTGAACCAAAGTCATCCCCCGAAGAGAACGGGTTATCCTTATACCTGATGGAAGATGGAATTGCAACATAAAAACAGTGCCAATAAAGGAAAGGTGTATTTACTTTGAATGCAACAGAACGATTATTAGATCTGTGTCGCATCTACAATTTGGACTATCTCTTAACAAATCAGATTTATGAGACAGAGAAAGCAGAAGTGTGTTAAGTCTACCAGCTCTTACTTTGGAGGTCCAGATGTAAATCCTTGTTCATCAAACATATCCAGCTTAGAGCGAGTGGACTTGGCTGCAACTGGGGTCTCCTGCTCAATTACTTGCATCTCTGACAGCACCGAATGAGATACCGCACTTAAAATGAATACAAAACAAAATCTAAATTAAATCTGTGGGGGAAATTAAATTCAGGATCCCACATGGGATTGTTTTAAAAAAAATATATATAAAGAAATATAAAGCGAACAATTAAACACAGGCTACTCTTTACATAATACTCTTTTTAAATACAAGTACTTCTCATATAGCCTTCTAAAGTCATTTGCATGCATGCAAGCACCTCAGAGAGAAAGTGACACTATAATTCCATATGGGTCACCTGAAGTGTGTGTCCCTGGGGTTATTAAATATTTCTCATTCCGCTTACTTAAAATGACAGTGGCTCTGTTCCAGGAATGAAAATCCTCAACAAGCAGCTCTTTTCATTACCTTCTGGTTCCAAATCCCATTCCAAGCCTCTCAGCCTGTTCTCTTTTTTTTCCTTCCAAACTCTGGATTTTCTTATCTTCCTTTTTCCTGTCGATCTGTAGCTCCTGGTAGGCTAGACGCATTGAAGCAACACTAGGACCAAAAAAAAAGTGCTTTAAAATCAGCATGAATCACATGCACTACTCTGTCTATTTTGGCTTATGCTGGAGATAATCCTAAAGAATCTTTGACATGCTCTACACACATTTACCCAAATTATCTCTCTGGACATTTACAGTAAAATGACTTACATTGACTCTTCAGCCTGCTTCTTGGTCTCACTGGCCTGCTGCTCTCTCAGCTTCTCTGCTACCTGTGCCTGTCGTTCTATCTCGCTGAAGCTCTGGCTGCTTACTTTCTGAGCACCCAGTCCTTTTTTAGCACCCAGCTAAAAAGGGGTAAAGAGAAGCCATTCAAATTCTTATTGCAAAACTGCTGCAAAAGCCAATGTGTTCTATACAGAACAACCTTAATTACAGTATACTATTTATTTACCAGTATTAAATCTGAAGATTTAACTGAAGCTTGCAATTCAATTATTTAAAAAAAAAACAGGCGTGAAACTTAGGACTCTGAATCCACTGTTTTTGGAGTTTTCTGCTGCCATCCTCCCACACACACCTTTTTTCATGGAGTCCTCTCAAGTCACTGTATAACTTCAGTATTTAGATATTTTATTATAGCTAGTAATTCAAGGAAAAACACATTATATATATATATATATAATTTCCCCCCACATACCCCTTTTTTTGCTGCAACAGGCTTTTTCTTTCCAATGATCGAAGGCTTCACTTCTAAAACAAAAAAGCAAACAGTTTTAGAATACATAGGTCACAACTAAGCCACGATTTAGGGGTTTAAACTACTATATATATATATATATATATATATATATATATATATATATAATCGACCTCTCAAAAATTGACAGTGACAGGTATGGAGAAGGCGGCTGACCACATCTTAGGCTCAATTAAATGCATTACAGAGAATATAAACAGTGCAATGTACTGCTTTTATAAGCACACTGGTTCATGCAACATGGCAGCGACACCGCAAAGCCTGAGGATTTTCACACAGCGTCCTTCCCTTCAATCTTGTTTGAGAATCACCGAAGATGCCGAAACATGAAGCAGAGCCTAAACTGGAGCAACGCAAGTCTACCCTAGTTTGCATTCATAAATTTCAAACTCAAAATAATTATAAAGTGGCTTGTTTGTGTAAATCCTAAGGAACTTTTCATTTTATTATTTTAAATTATAGGGTTATTTATACAAGTTAACACAAGTGGGTGGACATTTGCCATCCATAAGATAGGCTTGTTTGGCGAGTATGTGTAGATAAGGAAAAGCTAAGCAGTGTTGGTTTATATTCCTTACAGAAGGCAATCACAAAAGGAAACATGCTAAGGCTCTAGCCAACAACAGGTTGTTAGCAACACCACACCTTTAATCACCTTTAGAAGGCAGAGGTTCATCTGATGCCAAACGCATCGAATCCTCTACAGGACAAAAACAGTTCATTAAAATAAGGGGGTGGACCATTAAAGTCTATATAAAACATGCTACTGACGACAGCAAAACAGATATAATCACACTAAGGGCTTTGAGTTGATTCTGTAAAAGAGCCAACAGGAGCCATCCACCAATAATAAAGGGCAAACTCAAGTCCCAGTAAAAGTTGAGTTGGCTGTTGACAAGAACAGTATAAACTGGCATAATGTGATTATTGCCAAACATTTGAAGATCCAATGTTATAAATTATAACACTACACATCGTGATGCATGGTTACAACAAGACTATTAATCTTGTTTTATATGCACTCATCATATATATTTTAATTTATGCAAAACAAATCCACTTACCAATTGTTGCTTTGGGAGATGTGCTAAGCCCTTCAATGCTGGGACCTTGTTCGGGTTCTGATGAATGAAAACATATAAATTACACTGACAATATATAGACAGACTCCTCCAATATTTTTAAAACCTGGTGAAAAAACAAAACATACGATTGTTCAAGATTTCTTCCTGTTTTGGGGGTTCCTCTGCAACCAGCTGGCTTCCTGCAGGATTCTGATCTGTTAATGTAGAGGCCATATCCCAGCTGCTGGAAGGCTAAAAATAAGATTTAAAAAATGAGTTTTTAATAAAAAACATTAAAGCAAAAACAAGCAATTAGTTCATTATTATATAACCATTGTGGATAACTATATCTGTGGCATATCCCACACGTGGAACCACTTAAGAAATGCATCCATGGATTAGCTTCAAAATAAAATTAATTTGCTTATTGATAAAATAATGGGCATATTCCCTAGTACAAACTGCATCTTTTGTTCATCAACAACCCATAGGATGTAGATTAGGGCTACAGTAACGGGCACTGCTTGTAAAACTAGTTTTAAAATTCCTGGGGTTCTAATAACAAATGTTATAAATACCTGAGTGTGTTCTGCAAAGAAGTCAGCGTCTTTATTTTCAGGACTTTGCACTTGTGTACCACCTGGACTGTCAATCCATAGCTTAAAAAAAAATTAACACAAAAACATAATGATGTACCAAGAAGCCAGGACAATAATATTCAGGCCACAAGGGAAAGAAAAGCTGCATAGCTCTTTGTTGATTTTGTGTTAACATTTTTAAATTAACATTCTCTCCAATGGATACTTACATCAGTTCCATACTTTGAGAGTGCCGTGTTTGCTAGCTGCCGGATCTTCTCACGGTACATATGTGCGGCTTTGCTGTTGTACTTGGCATTTGTGTCTTTAGTTGTGCAGCCATGCTGCCGGAAAAAGGCAGTCTAAAAGTCAAAACTTGACATGAGTACTGTACAGTGGCAATGATGATGTGTTGCTCAAAAATGTTTCCTGAAAATGTACACAGTCTGGAATGAAAAGATCAGCCCACTCACATAATGAAATGACTGAATAGATATCACAAACTTTCATGAAACCTTTAGAGAAGTGTATGCAATAACCTTCAAGAGATTGGATTATTGTCCTTACCGCATTTGCATTGCCTCCAACCTGCATACATCTCAACTGAAACCAATTCCAATTAGAATCCAGCTCTGTAGACCTAAAAAAAAAAGAGGGAGAAAATAAACAAACAAAAAGATCAAAAAAAGAAAGATTGAGAGGAATTCTTTCAAAAGTATCACTAACAATAATGCAATTCAATTTTGATGTACAGTTATCTTTGCAATAGGTATATTCAAAACTACCTGATAAAACTGAGATGCACTCCCAATGAGCGGTGGATCCCAGAGCAGTCAATACACAAGAATACGCCATAGGTTATACTAGCCCAACTTGGATTCTTAGCAGCACAATCAAAACAGGACTAAAACACAGAAAAAAAAAAATGTAAAAGTTAATAATAATACATTATGTAGGGGGTGTAATATTTTCTAATATTGCACACAATGCTAGCACAACCACCAACCAGTACAGGTTTTTTTGATTAAAGTATAACTTTACTGATCTGTAGGATGCAAACATATTTTAAAAAAATACTATTTGTAATTATGCCATATTGACAGGCACAGCTATCTGATGGAAGTTTACACATTGCTAGAGGCAAAAGAGAACATTCCTTGGAAGAAAACTGTAGCTAGTAGGAGAATAGTAGGTATAGCAAAGTTAGCCACAAACGCTGACGATCACAATGAAACTATGAATCCAGTACAAAAGCAGGTTTATATGTGAGAATGTGAACTGGCAAGGTAATGAGGTGCACATCACTTCTCAAGTAGGTGTACTAGAACACAGACCAACATCATGTCATGACTGCCACGGCAGTAACAATGAACAAATATCTACGAAATTGAAAGGGTATTTTTCATGCACCCAATTCAGTCTTCTGATGTAGATTAGCTTACCATAACGAATAAATGTTATACAACTTTAGTAATAATGTGTACACACGTTTAAAACACATACATATTGAATACAGACAATATCAACAGTGGACTGGGTAAATGGTTCCCCTTACAGATGAACAAGAACATAATGCCTTTATCACAAGCCAAAGCCAGGAATCCATTATTTTTCTGGTATGTTTTGGCTGGTCAACAAATTAGCTATACAACACAGGGCAAATTACTATGTTTGTTTATTCTTCTTTGGCGTCTTGCAGAACAAATGACACAAACACAGTTAATATGAACTCGTTTTAAACAACTTAATTAATAAACCACAGAGGAGAAAAACAGTGTTGCAATAACGCTTCGTTGTCATTCTCGTGACTGATAAAAACAACTATCACCAGCTCTCCATCATTGACCATTACAGCTATATCTGCCCGAGTAACTGTATTCTTATTTGTCCAAGGTATACAAAGATGCAAGTCCTATATTTAAATGCAAACAATGTAAAAAGGGAAAAACATACCAAAAAAATTGTCACAACTGTGGGCCCTGTGATAGTAGTAGTACTACCTGTTAATACAAATCGACCGGCTTACCAACCAAATTAACATCGGGCCATTGTCTTAACTTTATAAACTCGAACAACTTAATTTAAAAAACCGTTGACATGCAGCTCGCTTTATACACCTGTTATTTTTAAATTATTTGAGTCACCTTATTTGTCTGAATAGATCTGAGTCGTTTGAAAATTGTTAAAATTTCGGTCTTATCCGGCTCCGACGCCATCTTGCTGCCTTTCCGCACATCCACTCTCCGAACTACGGGTGGCAGACTGGTTCAAAACGTATGCGCGAGCTCCACCCCGTTCATGAGGCGATCTACTGAAACCACGTTCCAAGACAAGGTGGCTTCATGTTTCCTCATCTTTAGTTAGCAGAATGAATTAAACCTCATCGTGCCACGTGCATTTGAACATTCATATACAGTGTCAAAACCTCAGGACAAGAGATCGCTAATTCTGCCTTCAAACCACGAGTCTAAGACATCATATCCCCTTCCTTGTTATTTCAATACACAAAGTGCATTTCTGAGTTGTGACTTAGCATGGAAAAGCATTACATTTTAATACCAGGCAGAGACATCTTTCAGCAGGAGCCATTGTTCCATTAGGTTATTAAATGCTTGTTGTGCCCTAACCCTAACATTTCGGATCTACCCCTCCAATATCAACTTTTCAAGCCCACTACCTTTCAAAACTATGTACCATAGAGTTGCCAATATCAATAGAGCTCTCAAAAGGAGTAAAGGTCACAGCTTTAAACACCAGATACCTGAAACATACCCCCTGTATCTCTTATTGATGTACACCCAAAGCAAGGAGTGCAAACTGAGAAGTCTGATGCTTTAACCTGTGCAGCATACAGAACAGGTGCTTATAGAGCAAAGTAAAAAATGCAATAAATAATTACATTTAAGAGTGAGTTCGACTGAGAGCAGCTAACTTACAGTATAAATATTTGCTTATAGTAAAGTCCATTAAGAGCACATAGTAAGTATGATACATGGATAAGAACAATTTCAAATAAGAGCAGTTACCAAAAATGTGAATTTGGATATCTAAGAGTAAAATCAAGTACAAGATACAGTTAACACTTTATTGTAAGATCCGGCCCTCTGATAGCAGAGAATGTGGCTCAGCTTCTTGTTTGGCTAACTTTCTGTCCGCTTCATCACGGATACATTATTTTTCAGGTTCCAAGAAACCAGAAAGTAAGAATGGCCAGATAATATGGTTTGATGGAAAACAAACATTGCTGACCAGCAGTAAAGCCGTATTAGTGAGGCTTGTCTGAACCCATCACACAGGAGAGTTCTAACGTGATTCTCTGCAATTTGTTATCTTTTAGGGTAGACAGACCAGGGGATCAATTTGAATGATTTAAAAAGTGCAGATTCCCTACCCCAGGGGTGATGTATGTTATATATGTAATAACCCACTTATTAGCATTACTGGATGCAATAAAATACTGTGAAATAAGATCAGAAAAATATTTTAGGGTGGTAGCATTAATATCTGGCATAGTTTAGACTATTAAAATAGCCCCCCAGGTCATTTCTCTGTACAGGATATAGAACTGTTCTTTATCTGTAAAATATGCATTGATAAAAAAAAATTAATTCACAAAGACAACTGGGCATTAATGTTCAGTCCTATGCAGAGTATGTTGGAATTGTCTATTTTTTAAATTATTGTTATTATTATTGATACAATAAGAACATAAGAAAGTTTACAAACGAGAGGAGGCCATTCAGCCCATCTTTCTGGTTCTCTTGAAAATTGCTTACTTGACTCAACTGTGTAGCTGTGGGAACATGTATTAAGAAGAAAAAAAAGAATAATTTCAATGGCCACCTTTTCCAAAGGAAGGCTGAAACTTGTTGTAACCTATACCGTTCAGCATCAGCAGGTGGTGCTGTTGCCTTAATGCTTCAATTCCAGCAGGTAAACGAGAATGATGATTTCGAAGAGGGCGTTATTGCCCATTGTGAAAATCATATGCTTTCTGCCCTTTGCTTTTACCAAACCAAATATTGCAAAGTTCTAATAACGTTTATTAATTCATTAGCCAACGTTTTGTTTTCCAAACTCATAATATATTTTGCTAAAACAAATTATATGAAGCTGAATGTAGGATATGTAAACTGTAAAAACTTGAAATAAAGGCTGGAAAGCATATTTATCAGCAGCTGTAAGGCTGAAATCTCTTCTTGTCTTGGCTCTAAACACACAGAGAAGGATATATTCTCTCATGCTTTCTTGGCTACAGCATCTATCACCATTTGAACAATAAGCATTCTGATTAATCCAGTGCAAGCTTCAGCATTTCAGTCCCATATGGGTGAAAAAAAAACCCCCACACAGCTACAAGCCAGTAAATTCTCCTAGTGAGAAGCCAATAAATCAGAACTTTGCCTAGGGCAGGTTTGCTTGTACACACTAGTCATGAAGCATGTTTGAAATATTTTTAATCTGCATTTTTTGGGCTACAGATGATTTACCAGAATAAAAACTTGAAGATAACAAGACTTCTGTTTGAGTACGCGTGTGGGAAGCAGTTGGAATTTCTGAGCACTGCAGTGAACTTTTTACTTACCATCGCTTTCTTCATCCCTATTGCACGACACCCAAACTATTCACTTCAGTCGAAATGAAACTTTGTATTGATGAGCAATGAGCTTATTGCCATCAATCTGATCACTTTGCTATGGATGTACTGCACTTATTAATAAGAATATAAAATAGTTACACTCAGACTAGACTACTGATTCTACTACAACCGAGGACATTGTAATAGGAATCAGGTTTATTTCCATCTCTTATGAAAGATGAAAAGTGATGTCATCTTTTAGCATTCATTAAATAGCAACTAGAGAACCGCTATTCATGATCGTGACTGATTTTTATACTGTACATAACTATGTGGCACTGCTGCCTTGATTAAAATGTTAAGTACAGTATGATATTGATGACTACACATTTGTTGCAGGCAAGCCATGTTAAAAAGTTAAATAAATATCTATACATGAAGAGCAATACAAAAAAAATCTTGTTTCCCAGAGTAGACTGAATAGCATTATATTTATCATAGTCATTGAATAACACAATCCTGAGCCAACCAATCCGAAAAGGGATTTATTTGTGGTTGCTCAGCTGGTGCTAACGCATCCTGATCCACACCAATAGGCTGGGCTCTGCACCCAGCATCCTGGATAATGTGGAGAGAGCGGTGCGGGAACAGTGGTCTTCAACACGGATGAAATAACAATGAATTGGAACCGATTGTTCAGAATCAACCACACAGCTTCCATCAAATGTTTATTTGTTCTTCCTTTCAAAATGTACAAAGATTAGCTCATTAGCAGTTACAGTAGTTGTATTCGCACCCAGATTTACAGCAGTGTCTCCCCCACCCCTCCAATTTCAAAATTAATTGGTGAATCAATTAATGACAAAAATCAGTTTTAAAACGTCTGTGGTTCGAATATATGCAATAGAGTTTTTTCCCCTGGTTTCCTGTAATCTTGATGAGAAAAAAATGCAGCTGAACACTATAAATTAAAACATATTTAAACAGTTCTGGCATCAAACACTTATTTATTTAACTTCAAAAAGCAAGTTCAGGCACAAAATAAAATTCTCTCAAAATCAGCAACTGAATTGAATACTTTTTTATTTCTTCCCCAAGAGTGTAAGTGATGCAGACAGTTGAATCAAGATCCGAAGTCCCCGTATCCCAGTCCAAAACTCTCACTTGAAAAGCTACATTGAAGCAAGCACTGAACACTGTGCCGAAAGGCAGGAACGACTTCCCTATAGCAGCACTGACTGCTTTAGCGTCAAGAATCCAACCTTTAGGTACAGCAAACAGTATATTAAACAAATTACTTGGTGCAGTACTATGGGATGAAGCCATAGGAACAACACTTGAACATTCTCCATGTAAAAGCCTGTTCAGTAGGGAATCCAGTTTTAAATATTTAACAAGCATGAAAGCGCACCATTCTGCCTTTCAATTGTTTTATTAGCAAACAAAATCTACATTACTATAACATGTGTTAGAAAAAAAACATTTCTCCCCTCTCTATACTTGTGAATATATTTATGAATAAATCTTTGCCCCCCAACATTGTGTGTAATTTATATAATATCAGTAAAAAGCAATTGAAACTGTAGATAGTAAGTGGGGTTTTTGATTTCTGAGATTCATACAGACTTTGTAAAATGAATATCGGATTGTTTTCTTTGTCAAAGAGGTTGTAATTAGACTTCCGAACCCTGAATCTTAAAGCTTCCAAGGACGAGTGTGCATTGACAGGAAGGACTTGGAGCAGATTTAGTACAGACTCAATTGGACTTACTAAAGGCACTGAACTTTCTATATTTTATATATTTGAAAGTGGCTGCAAATCCAAGCTAGTATTACTCAGTGATGCAACATCCTTGAGAAGTGTCCGGTTTCACAGTGGAATTATCTGGATTTATTTAGTTTTGCATTCAATAGGTTTGTATAATTCACAAAACTTCAACCATATGACCTGGAACTAGCTTCAGGGTTGGGAGTCAAAATCCCCTCCGACTCAAAGATCAGTTATTGTCTCTCAGTCTCTCATTGGCCTCGATATGAACAGCTGCAGGACGTCAGGAACTGGTCATCACGACCCGATCAGCTCAACATAGTTAGCAGGATAAAGTCCAACTTGTCCGCTTTCAAGCTGACCTTTGCACCAGCCCTGCTCATCCTCTTCCCCAATCTTCATTAACTTTTCACCTTCCAGACAGAAAGGGAGACTTGTTACCACAGCAACCAAAGAGGCGAAACAAGACCGTTCACAGAATACACACACTGTATAGTTAGAGAACGGTTTCCCCCTCCCCTTTGAATAGCAAACTCATTATATAGTGTTACTTCTTCATGTTGCAGTACCCGGTGCTTGCTTTGAATTCTTGTGACTGATAAGGAAGGTTTTGGGATGACAACACCTTAAGAAGCCTACTGCTCAACAGTATCCAAAGCTAATCATGTTATCAAAAAGACTCAAACCTGCAGAAACCCACAATGAAACCAATATTCCAAAGAGACTGGAAATGAACTAGTGTAGAGGGAAAACTGGAAATTGCTATGATTTAAACACTTACCTCTCTCAATTATCATGTTATGACTCAAACACTAAGGCTTTAAGAAAGCTGGAGTTATTTACACCCCAGTGTCTATATGAACTACTTTCCATACAAGAAGTTCATCTCATACCTTCTTTCTAAATTCCAGCCCTTAATTTCCCCTGCCTTATGCAGGCATGGTGCTTTCATGGTGGCACCAGATCTGAATGCATTGTCACTGTCCATTACACAGCATAGCAAGTCACTGCGACTGCTCAGTCATTCGGCGTGCATATTGTACTGCTGAATGCATTCCTAGAGTCTGAAATGTTTAAGTGTTAATCTTAATTTTGGATCAACAGATTAAATTGGCTTTCACAGCCTGTAAAATTGAATGTACATTATTTTACAGAAAAATCTTTCCAAACTAGATCAATAGTCACTGCTGTTTTTAGTTTGTAGAATGATACATGTAATTGTTACCCAAACTGATAGTATAAATGATCCTTAATTGAAAAGTATTCTAATTTCCTCCAAGTACAAAAATCAGTATTGCTGCCAAGTAAAATGTAATAACTGCCACATTAACTTATTAAGCTCTTTGTCAATAACATCTTTGTTAAGCAGTATATTGTATGATTGATCAGAGGTCATATGGAGGTCAGAAATCGCTGTGATTGATGTTATCTGCACAAAAACAGCCAGTGAAGACACACTGCATGCATGTTAAACCTCAGATTTCAGCATGGCCCAGTAATTGTCAGAGGAATGTGTTGGATCATTCACACAACTTTGTTAATTAATACATTTAAGAATATTATTCATTTTAATATTTTGAAACACACAACCTACAGTAGAGGCATTGTTTTAATGATCTAAAACGGTAGTGGAGCTTAATACCACCTTCCCCAATTTCACTGCATTGAGTGGATCAATACCTCACCCCTAGTTGAAAACAGCAGTAGGATTAATAGTTAAAAAGCGTAACAGTATTTAGATACGCCGCTGTTTTAAATCAGTTTGTCCAAAAGAAGAAAAAAATGAGCTTGGGAACAGTATCTCTGGTATGTAAACCTTATCATATACTGTAAACCAACACTGGGACAAAGCAGCGGCTAATAATACCAAGAACACAAGGTTCTGGCATTACTGCTTTAACCCATTAAATACCAAACTACTTAAGAAATCAGAACACAAGCTGGTGCATTGCATTTAGAGTTAACTTTTGCAGTTAACAAAAATGAAAGTTATCATAAGACAACTAAAAGAGAAAATTTAAACAGGTAGATGGCAGTTAAATGAGAAGGCAGTTAATTACAAATGAGGACAAATGACACTTCAGGGTACTTTCATAATGTTAATGTGTCGTCTGTTTAATATTATTACAGTTTCACATGGTTTTATCAAATTGTGAATGCATGTGTGGACATACAGCTATGGCCTAATATTTTGCATAACGTAGAATTTTAGGATTGAGGAAGATACACAATAAAACTACAAAATGATATCGCCCAAGGGTCTACTGGAAACCATAATTGCAGTATAGTATTTCATGTTAGGATTTTGTCGGTCTGTGGAAAACTACAAAGCGGTATGTAACTCAATATGTTAATATAACATTATTCAGCAGGTTTCTACAGGGGGGGGGGGGTGAAAGCTTCTATAAAAACAAAGCCACCAAGAGGCACACCCTTACTGATTGCAGGGCTCCTCCTTTGAGTGACTTAACGGTTCACTATGAGGTCCACATCCAAAACGTCCTAAATAATATTAACATTGCAAAACAGTCTGGTGCCTCTGTAGCATTAACAAGCATTAGTGGATTAATACCTGCTTTAAAGCTCAGCTCATCTGCCTCTTGCCCCATGTAATCATACAACGCTTTTACTCGCACACCAGGTACCTTCACGTCCTCCTCCACACCGTTGGTGCCGATGTATTTTTTGGGGCTTTCTTCATCGGACCAGTCCGAGGAGTAATCTTTGGCACTTCTAAAGGAAGAGGAGGAGAGTCAGCAACAAGGAGTTTAGTTCAAATGAAGGACGAGGCCAAGGGAGTGCGGAACGGATTTAACATGGACCGAAAACGCATATTAAGAATGAAAAAGAAAGTACTTTAGCAATGAAACCCTCCTCTGTATGCATCATTTAAAAGAAAAGCCAAGGAATGGTGACCGTTTGGACCAGGCGTCATGGATAAGAATTTCCTTTACTTTTACTCAGATTGAATACATGTTATAATGTGAATGTAGGTAGATAATGCAATTCCAGCTTTAAATTTAAAAGGGATAGAAGAACTCCAGACAGTGTGATTTCCCTCCTTTCCCAGCAGACAGATGAGAGCAGGTGAAGTCCCCACTACCAAGATGGTGATGATTGGTTCAGGTTGCGAGATCAGATTGTGTAGTCAGTCAAATAATGGAATGATATTTACTAACGTTTGTTCGGGTTGATCTGATAAGCTCTCACAGTAACGATTATCATCATCCTCTACATTAGACCTGTGGATTTAAAACATCAGACACAAGCATGAAGCCCTAGTACTGTACGAGACAGAAAGAAACAAATGATAAGAAAGTGTTTAAATTCAAGTCTTACTTCACGTGGAACTATTATTTATTTGAACCCATTAGGCTGGGCAAAACAACCAGGAATTAATGTAAGCATATTTTCCCAGTGAAGTAAGACTCAATTTGAATTTGTTTTTGGAGTACAATATACCGTACTTTAAAGAATGAATCAATCCACTATGTGTGGACCCCATAGAACATGCCTGCCATTAATTCTACACTAAAGCATTTAAGTTACCTTAAAAACACCTAACTATTCACAAGAATGCTCAGAGCTAATGATGAAGTGAGCTCTTGGTTGACTTTTGAAGTAAAAATGTTTAGTATGGAGAGATGTTCACTCAGGTACCCACAGGCCCAGTGTATCTGCACAATTAGCCTGAAGGGAGCAAATATAATTAACAAAAACAAGTGCCGACTTAAGTCTTGCTATGTACTCCCTTTATAGACACGAAGCCCATACAGACTGTGCATGTGAGAAGACACTGCTTAGCAAACTGTCACGAACACACCCACACACACCACTCTGCTCCAGTTACCTGTTCAGCTCCTGTGCTGTCTGTGAGATCTCCTCTCCTGCGGGTACAATGTTGGTCAGGGTCACAACATCCTCTGCTTTGCTGTTCCTTTCCTTCCGACTGATTGATCGGGTTGCCTCGGGAGACCACTCCTGTCAAGAGTGCAGACGAGTCAGAGGTGGCACGCTGGGTCAATGCCTGGAGCCCTGGGTTAGACTCTACCGACGTGCAAATGTGAAATATCCCAGCTGGTTTCACAGACCCAGATTAGCAGGCATTGACCTACTCAAAGTTCATTTATGTAAGGTAGTCCAATCAGACTGTGAAACTAGCCTTTGGTGTTTTCATCTTGGCTCAAAAATTGTTAGTAGTGCACCACATGATTGCACCAACGGGGGTCAGTTATGCAGAAAAACCCAGGTAAGCAGTCAGAGTTCAGGAGTTACAGGGGCGCAGGCTTTACCTCAAACTGTGGCCAGTTCATGTTCATGCCTGGTCCGTGTGTGCTTCTCCACCACTTCAGATCCTCCTGGTTACTGGCTGCCACAATGGTCTGGTTCAGGTCTCGGTAGAGGGAGTGGAAGCTGAAATCAGAGAGCGACTTTAACATTCAATTTGTAGTCACTTTGGTTCGATTACAGAGCTTTATTGACTAGTATTCAAAAGATAGTAATACCACTGAAGCTGCTTTACATCGAGTGAGGTATTCAGCATTGCTTTCTTGCCTCAATTCTTTAATGGAGTGATTGCAGCAGAGAAAGATAAGACATTAGGAATGAAAATTCCTCAGATATCTTTTGCATTCTTCTATAAAAAATGAAAGGTCGTCTATATACAGATAAGACCAGGCAAATCATGCATGGCATGTCACACCCAACGATTTCAGTTTGCTATTTAAGGAATGGAGCATGAAGCAGGGGTAAACATTGACTACCTTGTGTGTGTTGACTCCAGACACACATGCTATGGCAGTCCTATAACAGGTCTAATAGGAAAACTAGAGCAGGCAGGCCTGTTGTCTTTCAACTTCAACAAAAGAGGAAGTTAAAATGTTTGCCTTCTATTAAAAAGCTTGCATAACGAGTTCACAGGCTACTTTGAGTAGCAAATAATAGATTACACAGCTCTTTTTATTACCCTGGTAATATATAGTAGCACAGATAAAATACCTGCATTTGTTTTCCCAGAACGGCATTATTAACTGGAATAGATCAGAGGAGATGCAAGCATAGGTCTCGAGTTACCTGTCCTTGCTGGAGAGGTCGAGGTGCTGGTGAACATCTATAAGGACCTCTTTGAAGAATTGCAGCCGTTTCTTCTCCGCCTCCTGGGTGAGCTCAAAGATCTGGTCCATGTCCTCCATGTATCGTGGGTTGTACCTGTTGATCTCCTCCAGAGCCTTGTCATACCTCTCCTTGGTCTAGAACAAATGGGTCACCAGATCAGGGACGATGTCAGCATATTTTACATTCGTGAAACTCCCGTGTGCCACCACACACACCCTGGGTGTATGGCGTTTGAAGCAAACAAAAAGTTTGTCAGCACTGTAGCCATGGCACAGCCTGAAGAAAAACTGCAGCGTTACTGTACCTGCTTCCCAACCCAACCAAGAAAAAGGTCCCTCTCCTCTCACAGTCTGGACTGCAGCAGGGATCATAGGACTTGGAAACCAGGAGCAAGAAGAAGACGTCAAAGAGTCAGGAAAGAAGATACTGTATCAGGGGTGTCCAATCCCAGTACTGGAGGCCCATTCAACTCCAGGTTTAACAGGTACAATGAGATAACTACTTCATGGTCTGGACAGAGGGTTAATTGGTTCAATGGAAGAACTTAGAACAGGGCTGGAACAAAGTCCAGGGCTAGAAGGGCCATCTTTGGCCACTCCTGTACTATATATAGTAAAAGGAAAGCCAGAAAATAATTATATGGTAGGGCTTTCAGACAGAACACTGCTAAGGCTTCCAGGGATTGTAGCCTCTATAAAGCAATGCACAATGTTTACTTTGGGCACAGTATAAATTGGAACGCTATTGAGACAGTAAAGCAGGTAGGAATTTGCAGAGACTCCTACAGCACATGGATGGAGACCCACCTTCTCAGCTTCCTGGGTGCACTTCTCCACCCGGTCCTGCAGCTTGCGCACCTGCTCCTGGGATACGGAGGAGTCTGCCTTGGCATGGGTCTCGCGCGTCAGTGCAGTGCGCTCCTCTTTCCGGGCCTGGTGGTAGCTCTTCTTTGCAGCCTCGACCTAGGAATGAGTTTGTCATTTATTATTATTATTATTAGTATTATTATTACTTAGTCATTTAGCAGATGCTTTTATCCAAAGCGACTTCCAGAGACTAGGATTGCTGCAGAGTCACCTTCAATAGGACCTCGGTTTTACATCTCATCTTAAGGACAGAGCGCAAGGAGGTTAAGTGACTTGCTCAGGGTCACACACAGCTGAGTCAGTGGCTGAGCCAGGATTTGAACAGGGAACCTCCTGCTATCAAGCCCTTTTATTTATTTAACCACTGGACCACCAAGTCAGTATTGAACCTCTATTGAAGGGATAGACATTCGACCATAAGCTACCTACTGTACAGGAGTAAATCCACAACAAATGTTTATGTACAGTTTTAGTCTTGTTACTATGACTACTACAGTATAACAGTGTGTGGAATATCTGTGGAGTAACAAACACCCACACAAAGTTTCTTCAAAGATACAGCTTTCAAAAGCTCAAGAGTCATTACTGTCCTAAAAAAAAAAAAAAAAAAAAAAGTCAGCAAGCAAAAACTCTGAAATAAGAATCCATCCGACTCACATCCTTCAGTTTTTTGACCCAGGGTTTCTGTGCTTTACGGAAGCTGTCCTCTGCCTCCCTGGTCTCCTTGAAGCCCCCGATCATCTGCTTGTGGTAGGCGTCCTTCTGCCAGTTGCGTACCTTCTCGCTGTCCTCCACAGCCAGGTGGCTCTTCAGCTCCGTGTGGATGTCACTGAGCCGGTCTGCAGCGTTCATAAAGGCATGCCAGGCCTTCTCCAGCGTGCCATACTGTGGCCCTGAAACAGGAGAGAGGCGATGGGTGGCAGAGCGGGTCAGCGGGTCAGACCGGGGGCTTTCTCTCCAGAGGCCTCGGCTTCACAGAAATGAGATTAGTGATCCCAACTTCAGGGTAGAATTGTTTATTTTCTTTTTTTTTTAGCTTGAGGGAAACATTTTGTGAAACTGAGCTAAAATATTTGTGTACTAAAATAACTCAAACCCTTATTCAAATCCATGTTCACCCATTTCTAGTTACTATAACAGTTGGTGTTAAAATGTCTTAAAAAAAATAATAATAAATTCTCCAGCTCACATCCAGAGTAAATAACACATCATACAAACAACAGTACGCATGCCAGTAACAGGAAGGGATTTGTTTTCTGTGGTATTGGGTAACGCATAACTTTTTGCGAATGCTACAGTTTGTACTCTGCTCCCCACCTTTCTCAATGATGCTCCTCCACTTCTTGGACCAGTCAGTCAGCTGCAGGGCATAGCTCTTCTCGATTTTCGCTCGCTCCTGGAAACAGCTGACCAGCTCATTACACAGCTTGTAGCCGTCATCGATCCGCTTCACTGTCCTTTTGTAATTCCCTGGCTGATTGAGAGAGGAGAGAGAAAGAAAGAAAGAAAGAAAGAAAGAAAGAAAGAGATCAGAGCTTCATTTACGCGCTTGACATAGCACATAATGTTCCATCAAATTCACACTTACCCAAGTTCTGTAAAGCACTTGTAAAACTACACGAGACAACATCGGCTGCTCTTCTAAGCATTGTTAATCTTTAAACTTTAGAATTCATTTCTCATGTTCTGTAAGCCTTGCCATTTAGAAATTCCTAATTTCAGTAGTGTGTTTACTCCCAGGTCCAAGTCAATATGTATAGTTTTACATGCATGCAGTTTGTATATCATGTTTAGGGGCCCATTTTCAGAAAATGAGGGCTGCAAACAGCAATATATTTTATAAACATTACGCTGAAAGCAAAAACAAAAAAAATAAGCATGTTTATACCAGTATCGTTAGTATGCAATATATACACAGTGCAAACAAGCTAGTTATGTAAACTGCATCCATATTCTTTTTTTCAATCAAGTGCCTTGGTAAGATCAATGCTTTTGTTAGGCATTGTTTACACAGAATTAGACAATAATTTAAGCAGCTGCATAATTTGTAATGTGCTGTGCTTACACATGAAAGAGAAGCTGCTGCAAGGGAAGTGGGAATAGGTTACAAAACAGGCTGATTTCAAGTCTAGAGGGGATCACATTTAAAAAGCTCTGTTTTATTGTGCAAATGGAGACTAGCAAGTCTCTATCTGCAGTGTGAAGGGCCTCCTTTAGGCACAAACCCAAGCTCTGTTACCTCACTGTGCGTCAACGCTGGTGTACAAGGCCTGTCTGCAACTTCCTTACCTCCCAGAAACTTTCTCCAGTGCCAGCCTGCTCCAGGTCTCCCTCGTACGACATCACGGGGGTGTCCTTGCAGCACAGAATGTTTGCAATTTTTACTGGATCTAAACAAAGAGAGACAATATAGGAGTTTAGAGCAATGAAAACAGTTTAGCAGCGCAACACAGTGGGACTAATATGCTGATCCTAGTAGAGACCAAACACTGCATAGATTACTTTTTTTTTTTTTCTTATCAAATGTATTTACTTTCAGCAGTATTTCACAATAAATAGGTTTTCAGTGGCGACATTCTGTTTTCACTGTACAGACTCCCACTGCACAGCTCTGCACCAAAACTGGGATTGTTTGGGTCAGAAAGTCTCAGTACTGAATCCTGCATATATAGAGAGATTTGGGGTACTCCATCTACCAACAGCACGGCGTGGAGATCTATACGCAGCCGTCAAAAAAACAAAGCAAGAACATAAAACTCATATAAGTTTATATTATTTTATACAGTATATACCCTTCCACAACTTACCAAGATCTACTTAACCAAAGGAATTCAAACAACAGTTTGTTGTGTTATGCATCCCATAAGCATTCCCTGAGATGCTGTTTACCCTACTACTGCTTTGCTGCAGGACAAAAACATTTTGTTCTTATCAGAGTAAAACAGCCAAGGCACAATCACAGAGCTGGTAGGTTTGAAAAGAGATGAATATTTTAGTTATAGGTCAGGAGAGATGGGTTTATATAACAACTGACTGGGCACAGTTTTCACAAGAAAAACTGGTTTCTTACAGAATAACTCAATGTGTTGAGTTTAGTGTGTGCTGTACAAATGTGTTTCAAATAAACAGTTTGAGAAGGATCTCTTAACATCTGTGTTTTGTTCCATCTTATAAAAAGAGCTTTTAAAATTATTTTATTGCAGGACTTGATATGCAATGGCAACTGCGCAGTCGTTGTCAGCTTTCCTGTTTATTGCACTGTACAATGAAGAACATCAATAACGTTTCCATTTTCTCATCACACTGCAAGACTGCCCTTGAAAAAACATAGGAAAGAATGCTGCACAAGATATTTCTCACAAACATGCCAAATAGGGCCGTCTATAAAATTAGCCTCTTGATCAGTTACTGCCAATTGAAACGCAGCATGCCGTAACGAACGCTGAAACACAGAGAAAAGTGGTGAACTGCAACCGTTTTGTGACCTTCAGTGTCAAAACCAAGCAGTTCACCAGCGGGCTAAAGGTCTCAGCATTAGACGAGGATCTCCTGCTTTTCCTTTGAGTTTCAGTTCCCACAGTAGTGAGTTGGTGGCACTTGTTAAACCCCACTAAAAGAAGAAAAGCCTCAATACTTAACTAGTTGTGGAGGACTGCCGTAAAAAACAGAAACAAACAGCAGCACGAGGGAATAGATGGAAAAGTCTGTACTGCACTATGGTTCTAGATTTCCCTGTCCTAGCTGCTGAATCCATCTCGTCAGTGCCTTCAGCGACTTCGGGCTCATGCTAAATGTTTTCTGCCAATGATTTATTAAGGTCTGTTTTCATGATCTAAACGCCACTGCCTGAAGCTCATAATATCGAACACGCCTATTTCTTCTCTCATTTGTCTGGTATTTAATTATGTGAAGAGAAGGGTCAACACAGTTCATTTATATGGTTAACAGGGGGCTGTATTTAGATCCTGGAGGTGTGGGATGCCTTTAGGAGACTAGTCTGTGCAAAACCAGGGCTCGGAGTGTTGAGTGCTTAAGGTGAAAGCTTTTTCCATTAAGAATTATAATACTGTATGTCAGTAATGAAATATGTGGGGATTGAGAACACTTCAAATAAAGAAAGCTTGGAAGGCAATGTTGGTAGCACGCTATCCTTTGGGCTAACAGTTAAGGATTCTGCCTGAGAAACCATGTGTGTGTTCAGCCTTAACCCATTAAGTGCTATTGACCTCATCTGAGATTTTTTTGGAGCATTTTTAACTGGCATCTACCCGTTATTAAAATGTTTTCTTCAACTACATTGTTATGATAACTTACTCTAACTTTAACCTCAAAAGTTAAGTCTAACACTTAATTCTGTAAATATAACCCTTTAGATGCTTTTATGATGCCTCAATATAAAATAAGAAACTGAAACCTAATAATGATCAATTTATTGGTGTTTTCATACCCACAATGATGACAAAGCTTCATTTTTTAATGTGTCGAGCTTCATAACCGGTGTGAAATTTTACTGGTCTGATTACGGGCATGTCTAAATTGACTGTCCTCAAACTAGGACGCAGCAGCGTGCGGCAAAAACAAAGAATAATAATTTAGAATGTATCAAATTACATAAATACAGCTTGCGTTGTGATTTATTCAAAGGTTAAAATGACATCTACACGATCGATCTATCTAGATTACTCTACAGTAGACCATTATAGGGAACTTCCATGCAGACCCTAACGCAGGTCTATCTTGATGACGCTTCTCAGTGGGAGGTAGCGGCCACTACAAACATCACTGCTGGTTTATATAGAACAGTGCCTCTGAAAGGCATTACAGTTTAATTTAACTGAACTGTCCTTGCTGGGGTTAGTTTGCAATAGAAGCCATAATAAATCCTATATTGTTTATTCAGCCTGAGCCAACTAATACAACACTACACCTGTTTGCCGCATCACAAAAGCGTTTCTGTTGCTAACTTTTACATTCTAATGTCTGCAGTGCAGGAAATGAGAAAGACGTCTTCCCAGTGTTTATTAATTTAGGAAACCGTAGCAGTATGTCCCAGTACTTAGCAAGTGTTCTGAATAATCTGGAGGAGTGCAATTCTTCTCTTCTTTTTTTAAATCATATCCACTCGCCACAATGAAACAACATCCAGGATAAATCATGCATACTGCAGATGACTTCAATTAAAACAATGGCAACCAAGGCAGAGAGACAAGATGACTTGCAATGGATTATGTTTGTATTGAATCAATATATCACTCCCCTTTTTGCATTATTCATCTAATGATGCCTGCAATTTTCTCCAAGCTATAAAGGTTATATGACCCCATCAATACAGTACAGTAGATGCAAAGAAAGATACTGCATCAATTCCAGTGAAATCATACCATACATTCAGAAGAACTCAATCTATTGGGGAAAAAGTAACCTGATCTTTGTTGCCAGTTTATAATCAATTAGTCAGAATGCCTAGTACTACAAAACCATTAATCATGAATGTTCAGATGTACTTTATAACCAATTCATGGTTCTTTTATCACTAACTCCACTGCCTTAACCAGACTTGGTTCCAGGTTACCTAACAGTGGTGAGTGGTGCGGAATATCTCAAGTTTAGAAATTGCAAACATTCAAAATGTCTTTAACAACACCCTATGTAAAAAAAAAAATCAATTGTAAAACATGCACGGCCGGGGATTCTAAACTAATTGAAATCCCATGATGCCAGGCTTTAATCCTTCTCCTGGCCAGATTTAGACTGGGCTGGCAGGGCAGGAAGGCCAGATTCTTGGGACTGTGCCAGCTTATCACCCCCATGCATATAAAGACAAGGCATGAACCTCCCCCTCCAATCCAGTCTCAACAATGAAATCCTCTTTACACACTGCTTCCCTCAGAATATCCAGAAGAAGCCTGTCCAGGGTTACAATGCACTTTCGTTTCCTTAAGATACTGCTGCAGTATAAAACACCCTCATCCATTATTCATAAACAAACATTTTATTTATTAAAACATACTGAACAAACAACATGCCCTGTATGTCAATACATACAGTGAGCAACAATTACTGGCACACTGATTACACTGCCCGATTAGTAATGTATGAGCCACTTTTATTGAGTTTGACATCTTTCAGTGGCTGTCCAGCAAAGCACAGAGCTCTGACAAACTCATTAAACACAGTCATTCTGCGCTGTCTTTTTATTAAAGCGTGTGTAAAAGCCGCATAAATGGATTGCTTGTCTCTCAGTTCACTTTCTTGTTTTAGTTTAATGTGTTGCTTATTTTTCAGTATGCTCTTTTATTGTCAGCGTGAACATGTACCTCAATGCAGCAGAATTTGTAGCGCTATGCATCCTCTGCCTCATCTGACCCACTTCTGCTATTTGGCTTTTTTTACACTTCTAAACATTTGTTTTCTTTTGAATATTCATTAACTGATTAACATTTTCTCAACATTCTTCATGCACTAAAAATATTATGTTTTCATGTAAGTATTTCAATTTAGTTTTTGATCAAGCTAGTAGTGACCACGCCAGGCAATTGCCACAATAATCAGACTTTGATCGGCCAACAGAATCAGATGATAATGTGTTTGTGAACAGAGAACCAATGTGCGATGTTTGAACATTATTGGATCTAAACATGCCTGCTGCGTCCTACGATACAGTGTAGGGCTGATTATTACAATGTCAGTCAAAATAAAACAGCATTTTAACCAAAATATTGTGTATTTCCTAAAAAATAGTACAGAATACAGAAGCAGCTGTCCGTTCTTTCTTATATTCTCTATATTTCCAATGGATACCCCCAGCACTGTTGGTAACACATATTGTTCAACACAAAATAATTATTGAGTGAATCTATTCATGACTACGATGCAAAGTTCACATGCATTAGTAACCCTTTGGGTATCTATGGGGCAGCAGTGTGGAGTAGTGGTTAGGGCTCTGGTCTCTTGACTGGAAGGGTCGTGGGTTTAATCCCAGGCGGGGGACACTGCTGTACCCTTGAGCAAGGTACTTTACCTAGATTGCTCCAGTAAAAAAAAACGACTGTATAAATGGGTAATTGTACGTAAAAATAATGTGTAAAAAATAATGCAATTGTATGTAAAAATAATGTGATATCTTGTAACAATTGTAAGTCACCCTGGATAAGGGCGTCTGCTAAGAAATAAATAAATAATAATAATAAAAATCTATCTACTACATGTGATGCCTTTCGCAATCCACCAAATCAACCAGCAGTGGCACATTTTGAAGGATACACCAAAGAAACCAAAATTACTGCTTCGGACATCTGTTTGGCAGTATGCCACATACTTCAAAGAGGGAGGCTATTAACAGGGTTAAAGACTCACCATCTTACTTTAAATATGTGTGTTTTAGTGTACTATACAAACACAAAACTATGAGATGTTAAATGATGGCATTTCCGTTTGAGTCTTAGCTTCTTGAAATCACCTACTGCAGGCAGTTCTAGGATCTCTGAAATGCTCCATGTGGGAACATCTTGGACAGAGTTTTATAACTGCAATGGAGTCCACTTCAGATACGGTCTTCATAAACACGCTGGTCTAATGCCTCAGACTGAAAGAATGCAAGGAACATCACCAGCTCAGTCCAATGGTTTGAACGCCCCCTTATAATGAGGTACTTTTTTTTAAAGCCATAAAAAGAGGTTAAGAAGGACGTGGTTGTTTGGTTTAGTTAAAAGCTTTGTGATTTGCTAAACATCCAACTCCCACAAAGGTAATAATTAGCCAGTCTTAACTTGCATGCAGCAGGTTGCACAGCTAGAACAATTGCTAAACATATGACACCGCCTTATCAGCGGTGACTCATAAACAGGCATTATAAGAAAGTAATAATAATATCATGAATGGCATGACCTCTTCCGCTCGCTTTAGTAAACACCTGTTTCCACAGCAACACTCAATGCAGTGTGTCAAACTTAGCTTATCTGAAGGGTTTCCAAAGTCATTAAATTCTTTTTTTAAAAGAAAAAGTAAATAAATGCTGGACATTAAAGTTATGCAAGACAGTGTCTCCGATTATGAAGTCTTCAGGAATGAGAAACTCTTCAAATATACAGTATCACAGAGAGAGAGGCCTGTGCTAAATCCTCAAATAATTCCACTCCTAATGCTGCCCTTACTTTCTAAAACTGTTGAAACCCCGCACAAATCAGTAGAAAGCCATATATTCCTGCATTTAAAAAAATAATAAAATACAAGTTAAAAAGACATACCCCAGAGGCAGTAAAATCAGTTGGAATTCCAGCAATTCTGTGGGGATCCTGGATTGAGTTCAGCTCCCAGCTTGTCCTAGAACAGGAGCAAACAGAAATTATTAGCTGCAGTACAGTGAACCAGGGGAGTCTGTCACTGGGAGTACAGCATGGCAATGTCTCGGCTCTGCTTGAACACAGGGGGGGAAAGACATGCACCGTGGGTTAATATCAGCATAACAGTCAGAGAAGTGGCACATTCCAAAGGCCAGAGTGAAATGCCACAAGTCGAAGCCTCGGAAAAGTCCCAATGAGAAAGCTGCAAAACGAAAACAGCAAGCTGCAAGCTGGGGCAAAGAATGTTCCTACAACAGGGAGTGCCATCATCATACACCAAACAAATATTATTCAATGGTGAGAAGTTTGAATAAAATCCAGTATTAGACCGGACTAATCTCACTGATCGGAAATGTACTGTACATATATTTATAAACATTTTCCATTTTACAGCAGAATACAGTTTAAGAGCTGAAGTGGGTACATGGTAACTTTGTTGCAGTTTCACATTCTTCTAACTTCAAATCTAAGGCAGGACAGAGGCTACCAAAGAGTACACTGATCTCTAACTCATAATGCAATTTAACAAAACATAAGAAAACTTAAGAACATTACGAGAAGAGGTCGTTCGGCCCATCTATGCTTGTCCGGATCCTAGTGCTGATTGATCTCAAAACTTGAGTCTTAAATGATCCAAGTAAACAAAAAAAATGTAGACTACAAGAAAATATGCATTAAAAATCTACCCGGAAATGTGTACTATCTTGTTTGTATATGTTGGATGTCCGAATAAATCAGGAAACCAGCGTGTTTAGGGCTTCATGGTTTAATAAACACTGAAATGCAATTAGAGAGACGGTGAGTGTACAATGGACGGATGATCTCAGCATGACCAGCTGGAAATTTGAACTTAACTCAAGTTGTGCTTTCGCATCACTTGTTGTTAGAAGATATAGATCATGCGATAAAATCTAATTATGCGACACACAAAGAAGTCTACTGCAGCTGCAAATTACAGCAAGCCCTGTTGAACCTCTAGACCTCTCTGCAAGCCCTGCAGTCAATAAACACAATCAATTAACCTGTCAGCCCAGTGCTTCATCAGCACACCTCTGGAACACAAGGTGGTACCAGCATTATTACGACAAAAACACACACACTGAGAATTTGCTTTCTACCCTAATGCACTAGATTCACGTGTCTAAACCAGCCTGGCACGTGCAACCAAGATGGCACAAACTAGTGTAAAAGCCTTTTTCAACCAGTTCTATATCCCCACTTATGCATGAATATTGCCAGCTTTTGCTAGGAAGGAAAAAATATACATTTTATAAGGGGCTTTTTAAAGTATCAGGATATCAGGGTACATATGCTGAAGAAATCAAGAAAGCAAGAGCAAACTTCTTTCTTTCCAGAACAGTTTACAAAAGGCGTACGAGAAAGTGAAAGCTAAAGCTAATCCTGTCAACAACTTGGCATCACAGTGATTAAACTCAGTTGCAGCCCAGGAACATATGATGTCCATTTATGAAAGGGGTTTTTCAGACTAGAAAACTGTTTGTTTAAAAATTGATAATACTGAGCATAGAACAAACAAAAAATAGCATCCACTCCTTTTATTCCCCATGCCAAACGGAATGACTGCATCCCCAGCGAGCCATTCAGCAAGCTGGACTGATTCTCGGTGTGTATAATTTCCGTGTAGCAGCTACCTCTGTCAAAGGGTCCTCTGTTTCATCACTGTACAGCTCACTATACTGAGCTCACGACAGCTCGCTGTTTCTAAATTCCCTTGGTAGGCATGGGAACAAAGGGGCACTTGTTTCACACCCATTTCTTTCAATCGTAATGCCAGACAAAAAGAAAATGGCACACAGTTTCTTTAGCTCATGCAAGGATGGACCAGGCTATTCAGAGTTCCAATACAGAAAACACAGCTCAAAACGACAAATTAAATAAGAAATGACTTGGACTATGGATGCAAAGTATGAAACACCAAGTAGCAGCTTGTTTTATTATGTTTCTCTTCTATGGAAAACCCAGAGGAATGGCTAGCTGTACAGTGCTTGCCTTATGAAACCAATGCTGAATAGGAAGAGGATCGTGAAAGTGACGTGGCAGAAAACAACACAATACAATTCCCCCCGTCCTCCTAGATAACGAACTTCCACTATAGTGACCCGAGACATGTAGGAATTTAAAACATTTCACATGCTCATCAAACGGTATACAACAGTACAAAGGTCAATAGCATCATCCTACTAGAAAAGCAAAAGGCATTTGCCATACCGCTTGTACCTTAAAGTCAAAAGTTACTTGCTGTATAATACAGTCTTCCAATCATTCTCCCTGGTTCTTGGTTCTTTCCATCCAATATTGAGATCATAGTAGTTTTTGAAAGCAGCCAACAGAGTTTAAAAGACCAGCGTTTCAGACCGAGAGTTTCAAAGAAGTTAGACCCACACAAGGGGAAAAGTGGAATTACCCAGAGCAGAACAATTAGAGCACATGCAAACAACCTCTTGTAGCTCCCAGGAGGTTTAAATTCCATCTTTAACACAATCAGGTTAAACCAAATTGCAGTTCCAACTGGCAGTATACTCTCCAACAAAACATGATCCCTGCATCAGTGAGTGCTTAAAAAGAAAACACAATGAAAATAATTCAAAACAAGCTGCAGATAAAGTAACCAGCCACGTCCTTCTCAGAACACAAACAATGCAAATGGGTTATTTTAATATTTTGTGTTGAGGAAATAATACGTTCAAATGTTTCCCCCTTAGGGAAAGGCTTAATCTTAACAATACCGAAGAATAACGGCATCTTCTATACACATTTTAGCAGAGATAATAAGTTACCTTGCAAAAGCCTGCAAACTTGTATAATGGAGGATTATGTATTTCACTCACTGACTCACTGTGTGACCCTGAACTAGTCACTTAACCTCCTTGTCCTCCGTCTTTCGGGTGAGACGTTGTTGCAAGTGACTCTGCAGATGATGCATCGTTCACACACCTTAGTCTCTGTAAGTCGCCTTGGATAAAGGCATCTGCTAAATAAACAAATAATAATGAAGAGGGCCACCCAAAAACCCAAGATTGAGCTTAGGTTAAAAAACATTCCAATTCGTATTCTGCCACATTTTGTTTTTTTTAAGGGGAGGACAACCAGCTGTTGCTATCTCTAACTCTAAAGCAGGAAGCGGTGCCCAACAGGATGCAAGAATCACTGACTGGAAAGAGGGTTCCTTCAAAAGAACAAGGAGCGTATCAATCACAGTGCAAATCTGCAAAGACAAGCCCCGTTTAATGCTACACTCCACCATGCATTTCACCAAGAGCCTTTAATTGCACTGTGTGTGCAAAGGCTATATTAAAGCCAACCGAGCATTATTATTCTAACTGCTACTCAGCCAAGCAGAAATCAGACAACTACCTGTATCTACTGAATATACAGGTAATATTTACCTGTATATTACTTCAACAGTAGGTTTATAAGGTTATTATTACCCTTCTTTGTAATAACGACACCAACCCAATCATACACGCTACCAAGTAAAAGAAATGAACACCAACCCTAAGTCCTATCTCTGCCGCCAAAACAACATGCAGCCCCGCCTGCTTTGCTGGCTCTATTGGCACAGGAAAGTTGCCTAACCAGTAAGTCATTTCACAACATTAAATGTTTCAAGGGCATTCTGTTTTCAAATGGAGCAGCCTTGAAAGGTAAAAAGGGGTGATGTTAGAATTCTGAGAACGCACCAATCAGCACACAGTACAAATCTCTACTCTTGTTTACAATTCATGCAAGTGCATCAGAAACGTCAGCGTTGTTTGATTTGCTTAAGGAAAATGCACGGGAACAGCATTATAAATGACAAACTGTGAGTACGAGGCTTTAGTGCGATTCATTAAGGGTTTGTGTTGCCTTGTGTTGTGTTTAAAAAAAACTGCTTAGAGGCAGGATCATACAATAGAATTGATTTTTTTGGGGGGGGATACAGTGTATTGAGCAGCCGCTGTAAATGGGAGTAGGGAGTAGGGATTGGGGAGTAGGGAGGGAGCGCGAGTACTGTTGGGGAGGTATTCAATCGTTAGCTAAACAATGAAATAACCACATGGATGTTTCAAATACACAAATGCCCACTGGCCATTTGTATGTTCACTCATCTGTCAGATATAGTCTAAAACTGGTCTACCATATGGCGAGACGTTTGAATATTTAATTATTTCCAGGGCTCGCCTACATCTCTCGGCGTTGAAAGGATATGAAATACAGCACTGTTTTGTATACGCTGCAACCAGCAGACCCGCTGTCTCCTGTGAGGTCACAAATCCTCATTTACAAGTTTAGCGATCTCATTGGAGGATAATGTTCACGACTGCATGAAACAGGGCCCCCACAAAAGGACAGCAGCACCCCACAGTACACATCCCTTCCCGAATAGTACATGAAAACACAAATATATCACTTCCACCAATAGGGTTCCATTAAACCAAACGTTATCAAAGTCTTATTTGCATTACATCAAAATTGAAAAGGGGCACATATAAGCGTGTTGTCTTCATTTAAGTTAAAATACATGTTTATTTTGAGTTCAAAAAAACGTTAATATAATCAAATATCACCCGTTATTCCAGGTTTAAAAGATTTTGTTAAGTCATCATACACTGGCGCCTGATGATCTTTCATTCAATTGTGAAGTGCTTGTCAGTGCAAAGTTTAAATTTAAATGTACCTTTGCTGCATCAAAAAGAAATGAAAGTGTGCATGCTAATGCAATAATTACAAAGACAACATAATGGCCCAAATATGTATTTGCCTACTTTATGGTTATCCATTGTATTCTACACTTAAGCCAGTTTGCGGACAGACCGTAAGCTTTACGGTAATTAAAAAATGCTGTCCGTTTAGGCGTTACCAGTGAATAAAAATGAAGTTTGTCAATGTTTCCCACCGACATGTTTGCAATTATTACTTCAAAACAACGCATACGTTTCTCATTAGCTGCACAACATTCGTTTTGATTGCGGCTTAATGTTGTCTAGCAGGCCCACACAGGGTTGCAATATTACAGCAATATGCGGCAATACAATAGCCTGAAACGACCCAGATGAGTATCAGTTACATTGAACAAGAAGTCTAACCTAGCTGCAGAAAACTAGCGCTACGTGTTGCCTTACCTGTTGCTGCTGCTTCAGTTCTCTTCTACAGAAAAAAAACAAACAAACACCCGTTTCACAAAACCATGCTATAAGCACCAAATCCCAGTCCTTCCTGTACAGGTATCCAGTATATAAATCTCTTTCTTTTCTTTTTGTTCCTTATCATACAGCTTTTTGTTAACGCCCGTCCTCTTTCATCCGAGCTGGAAATTTCTCAGTGTGATGAAGCTGTGAGTGTATAGTTACAACAGTAGAACTCAAGCACCTCCCTAGCATTGACAAGCGACGCTGAATGGAGGACTGGTTTCACTTTCAGCACGATAAGCTGCTTCAAACAAGGGTTCGGGACGCATACCCGCACTTAAGAGACAAATAAAAATACATATGTATATAAAAATCAGTAAAAGTTGCTCTTTCAGGCAGGATAATAGACAGCTTGCGTTGTCTGGATGGGGCTTTTTTTGTTGTAACTGAATCCACTTGCGCAACTCAATCCATTGATCCAATTACCGGGGTTAACCCGTTCGGGACTGGAATGGATTTAATATACACACACAAATCAACCCCACATTATTTACATGTATTAGGTGCATATGTCGACTTGTATGTTGAGTTAGTATTCAATCATTGTAATGTATTGCAGTGCATTCACAACGTTGGTTGTTTTTGACAGGGGTCTCATTGCGATACTTCTGAAGAATAGTTTTTGAATTTCAATTTGCTATATTAAGCTAGACCATAATCCATCGGCAGTCTTCTGATCACTTTCTCATGACAAGCAGAATTCCAGGATTTAAGATCGGGGCGGGTCGATACTATTGTACGGTACAGTGTTTACTGCTACAATATAATTACCCTCATGCAGTGAGTGTGTACTGCAGGGTGTTCTGGTTAGGGACCACCTACGACTGCTGGCTTGTTGGTCAATCCCGTGCAATGAAAAATCACTGTATACACTCTTGTAAGGAAATAAAATCAAACGCGTCTTTTCTCCCAAATCAGCACAGGCTTTGTTAGAATGCACCACTAGGTGGCGAGAGATCCATTTCAGAAGTGAAAAAAAAAGTTTTAAAAAAAAAAAAGTTAGCAAGGATAATAACAATCACATACAGAAATATAAATTAAATGGACATTTGATGCTGTTGAGTCACCCATGTGCCGGTGTGGGTAAAATAAAAATAAATAAATAAATAAAATAAAAAAATAAAAATAAATAAAAAATAAAAAAAAAAACATATTTTGAATCAGCAATGCTGCACTGCCATCTGCTGGACAAACCTATGCGGCACCTTTCTGTAATTATGAAACGTCCGGTCAGGGACATAATCACAACATCCTCGTGTGTCAGGGAGCTGAAAGAGTCGAACAACGCTCCATTCAAATTATTATTGAGCTGCAAGAACAATTACACACCCATAAGAAGAGGATTTAGGTCAGCGTGGGTATGTATGTACGTTGTTTAGAGAGTGGTTGTATGTTATATTTACAGTACGTCAGGCATGCAGTAGGCTGCTGAATTGATATTTGCACATCATCATCATCATAATAATAATAATAGTGATGATAATTAAATTTTTACTTGCTGTGCGCGTTGTATGAAAGTTAGTTGTAGCAGAAAAAGCCAATGCAAAGTTGCATACTGACAGGCAAAGTGTTTGCATTTTGCAGTGAATAATCTTGTCGAGAAATGGCTAAGAAATTAGAGGTGAGATAGCAGGGACAGATAGAGGGACCGCAGCCATCTGGCAGGCAGGGTTTCAAACAGGCAACTGTTACACTTATGTTCAGACCACACACAAGGTCTAAAGAACTCTAAAGGTTCAATAACAACCACGGGAAAGTAGCAAAATGTGTTGAACAGCAAGTGAACGACTAATACATATATTACATGAATAAACAAAAAGGGTGAACAAAATGCCTAAAATTACAGGGGTGCTAATTAAGCCGCCAACTGCACAATTTGTTCCACAGAAACGCGCAAAAACCTACCCCATGATTAGATGGGCAGGCTACAGTAAAATGTATTGATTTACTGGAAACGAAAAAAACTAACTGATTTGAATAACTGCATTTGCTGTGCCGAGGCTATTGAAAAAGCTTCTTTTTTGACAGATTTTTTATATAAAAACATTTGTATTAAAACCTTTATACGTGGCCGTTTCATGCATTAAAAAAGCGTACTATTCTACGTGATCTTGTCTTTGTTACTAGAGTATGCCATATTGTAGTTACAATTTAAATAAGTTAAAAAGTTCATATATAAAAATGTTAAAAAAAAAAGTCTGCAGACTATCTGGTTATATTGAATATAAATTAACTGCAATGCCATTGAAATCCTTTAGTTTCAGGCATGCAGTTTTGCTTACAGTAAGGATGTAATGCACATTACATCCTTACTGTAGCTTCCCATATGGTCTAGCGGTTAGGATTCTTGGTTCTCACCCAGGCGGCCCGGGTTCGACTGCCGGTATGGGAACGTCTTTGTTAGGAGGCTGTGTGGTCCAGTGGTTAAAGAAAAGGGCTTGTAACCAGAAGGTCCCCGGTTCAAATCCCACCTCAGCCACTGACTCATTGTGTGACCCTGAGCAAGTCACTTAACCTCCTTGTGCTCCGTCTTTCGGGTGAGATGTAATTGTAAGTGACTCTGCAGCTGATGTATAGTTCACACACCCTAGACTCTGTAAGTCGCCTTGGATAAAGGCGTCTGCTAAATAAACAAATAATAATAAAATAATAATAACATTACTTTATAATCCAGTTAGAACAATTGTCTCTCAAGGAGCTGACTGTGATGCCAGTAAATATGATGTATAGGGTAGGGTAGGGTAGGGTAGGGTAGGGTAGGGTAGGGTAGGGTGGGGTGAAAAAGATAAAATAACTTGTGTTGGTTTCTGAACAATCACGTCTGTTCATCTTACAGACATGTAGGTTTGCTGATTGTTAATGTATGTTTTTGTTTTCTCCCAATTTTCAACATGCAGACAGTCTGGCACATAAGCTGAAATTCCCAATCATGGACATTAATTCTTCCGTTTTCACAATTAAAATAGAGATATCATTCATTGCAAATTTATTTAAATTTTAAAATTGCGATTCACAAGCATGACGTTAAATCAAAAACCCAAACCATATACCTGTCCAAAAGAAATAAGATAATATAATAATGATAATTAAACCCTGTTTCCCCTAACACATGCAGGGTTGAAAACACCTGAACGATTTAGCAAAACCTTTTTTGTGCAACCCATCTGTGTGAGTGTGTGGCACTAAACTCCCAAGAATAAACTGAAAGCTGTCGGTCTAGATGTTCTGGTTTCTACTTTCTTTGGCATGGCCAATTCATTGTATTAGTTAGCAAATGCAATTCAATGTTTCCTTACCATACTGTTCTGCTTTATTAACAAAAAAAAACCAGATAGTGCTGTTGAGGTTATTAATCCTAGCATACCAAAAGCAGCCCCAGCTGTAAATATGGAATGCCAATACATTCAATAAATTAACTCACATTCCTGTATTCTTCATTCAGTTCCATGTATGGGCCATGTTGAAACCACCATTATCATTCATAAATCGATTCGGGCACTAATCACTAACAAACTCACTGGGAAACAAACTCCTGTCAAGGTCCGTGTTTTTCTCAACAGTAGCTACTGTCAAAGTCTTAGACTGGAATGAGCATTATTGTAAACTGAGAGGAAGGAGGTAGCAACAGAAGGTTAGAAGCGCAGTCTTAGGAAAAAAAACAAAAGCAGCATGTTAAATTGAGCACAGAATGTGTTCTTCTCCAAAAGGTCTAGTCTAGACATTCATTGCATTAAAAATTACTTTTTTTTTTTTTTTTTTTTTAAACACAAATTCAATGCCACAGTAAGGATCTAGAGCATTAGCGGCTCCCAAATAATTCAGTCCATGTGTTTGTCCTGCGACTATATATCAAGCATCCATTTCTCCCCTGAGTCAACAGACGTAAATGCTCATTGTGGCACCAAGAAAGTGGAATTCTGAATTTTTTTTTTTCTTTTAAACTTTGTGATTGCTCAGTAACTTGTCTCAGCTCCTCTTCATTATGTCCTGGGAGAATTAAAAGTCATCCTCACTGTCTGACAGTTGTTCTTTTCTGAGAAGTGCGAGTGATTGTCAGGATTGGTCTTCACCCTCGTTTAAGACGTGGTGATACCCGCCTGCCTGAGATTTCTGCCGGCACAGAACAGTCAGCATGAGCAGAATCAGCAAGAAGAGCAAACAGCCGCAAACCGCCAGACCCACGATCACTTCTGTTGAAAGAGAGCAAGAACATTGTCAAATCCTTTGATTTCAGTCTATAGAAAGAAAACTTCTTGTACAATCAGGTCGGTCAACAAAGAGGAAACTTCATTGGGTTATTGGTGCCAGTGTTCTCTTCTAAAATAACAGGGTTTGTTCCTAAATGTTACATTCAGTGATTTGGGGATTTTTTTTTTCTATTCAATACTGAGTAAGTGGGGAATATATACTGGTGTACACAGTCAGTTTTATAAATGTAGAAGTAATCACAATCTATTTAAAATCAAGCCAAAAATATTGTACTACTTTGTAGTACCTGTGTCCTGGTGTGTGCTGCCGATCTGACATTCCTTTGCCCAGTCGTCTGGAATGACGGACTTCGTGATCCTAATAAAATCCTCAAGTGGACAGTCCTGGGTACAGTTTGCCAGTTTCACAGGGTACGGATCTTTCCCAGTTTCATTCCGATAGAACATCCCTACTGTGAAGGCCCTGAAAACAGAAACAAACAAATGGCACTTTTTAACTCCAGTGTGTCTTATGCTTAACTTGCTCTTTAATTCCTTAAGTACTAAGTAACTTTACAGAAATCACCTGCCTGCGTGTTTCAAGTGGTTACCTCCCCAATAATACAAACGTTTTGGGTGGAATTATCTTTCCTAGGCCTGTATACAGGTCTTCATTATTGAAAGAGTTAAACTCACACACACAAGCGACTAGGGGATTCTAGAAGCTCTGAAAACACAGAAGAGAAGTGCCGAGAGAGTGCAACAGCGAAGACGTTAAGCAGCTGATTCATCAGATCCTTCTGTCGACTCCTTTTGTTTCTATTTCACTTCATTTCAATTATATTTTAATTCCAGGACTTTTAGTTAATGTTTTAGTACAATTGAAACTAATTGCTCCTAGATAGCAGTAGGAAACATGAGCAAATGAGCAATAAAAGCCCCAAATTGTTTTATAATGAGTGTTTAACAGGGATGTGCAGGAAAGTCAGGTGAATACCAAGTGAATTTAAAGAAATCTCATAAAAGAGCGGTGCTAAGAAATAACCTACTGTGACATGGAGGTTCTGCATGTTTCCAGAGCCAATACAAGAGAACAAATATGAAGACATTAGCATATTATATTTCAGCATTAATTGTAATTCAATGCAAGGACTGTTCCACAACTTTGACTCTTCAAAACAGGCATTTCATTAATTATATAATCAAAGTGTTAAACCTGCATTTATTTAAAGTGCGCTTTTGAAAGGAGAAAAAACAAATACAAAAATTGGACAATAGAATAACAAGTAGCCAGATTTCCAGGCAGTATCTCTCGGTACTGTGTACAGATGGCTGCTGCATACTTCAATCGTGCAACAGTCCCCAAGATGCAGAGAAGACTGGTCGCCAGAGTTTATCCAATGCAGCTGATCGTGTTGCAAGACTGAAATGTGAACCAGCCTTTACCCTTACATAGCAAACATGCTTTGATCACGTCTGGAACTGCTTGTACACTTACCCATGATCATCTTGGTACAGCTCAAAGATGTGGCAAGAAGCATAGGGGGCCTGTTTGCCGTTGTAAACGTCTAGCGCCAGCTGCAAAGCCACAATGGTAGTGTCGTGCTAGAAAACAAAGAGCAGGAGTCATTCAAACAAGCCCTTCCCTCTTTCATAGCTTGCTACTCCATCCACTCCCTGGGCAGTCACTTAGGGTGACCATTGGTAGTCAAAGGTTCTCTTGAGTTGCAAAGGGGAAGCCGTTTTATTGCATTGTAAAATTTAAAAAAAAAGTGCCTTTAAAAACTGACTCACCGCCGAGTAGACCATCAGCTTCAGGGGATCAGTGGAGGAGGTACTGGAAGCTTGTGAGATATTTTTTACAATATGCCCGAGAAGAACACCTATTTGAAATGAAGACATGAAGTAGCTTAATCGTTTCATGTACGGGTGTATTGTGTATGTGATATTATATAAAACCAAAAAAAAAATCAGCTATGCCTGATTGACCAAATGAAGCCTTGAGCCTTCCTATGCAATATCCAGCAGCTGCTTTTCATTAAAGTAACCCCCCATGAAGCACAGTTCTGTGTGCAAATCCCTCTGTTCTCACCTCCTTGGAGACGGGCCTTCTGCTCTCTCTTGTAGATCCCAAACATGAACTCAAAGCTGAAGTCCTTCAGCTTCTTTAACTTCTGCATCACCTCCAGAGTTGCCCAAGGAGGCAGCGTCATGTTATGACATTGCTGGAAAAAATTATATATATATATATATAAAAATCACACACACACTATATTAGGGATGGACGAATACAGCGGTTCCAAATAATTTTCCTTTAAGGTCTGAGATGAGGCAAAACATACATGATGATAATTGGCAAGTTAAATGCTGACAATTCCCTTTGAATCGAAAGCACTCTGCAGAACCTCATGACATCATTTAAGAGCGTCTTCATGTTCAAAGTAAATCTTTTTTTTTTTTTTTAAACCCTACATGAAGATGTTACACACTATTGTAACTTTTACTAATAAGCCACAACCAAAACTGTACTGGCATGCAGTTTTAGATGCCATTGCTGGGTACAGTATTCTCAGTGAAGGACAAAAACATTTGCAAATAGAATAGAAGCTCAAACAATAGGAACAGTAGACTCACCTCACAAAACAGAGTATCGTAGACGCTCCAGATTGACTCTACAGATACATCCTTCAATCCAGTTTCATTGGCCACCATTTCCAAAAATTTCTGAACAAAAAACAAGTTAATTAAATGTAAGACGTGAAAGCTATAAACAGAGTAAATGCGGTCTTCCTATACTCGAAACAAACATGCTTATTTTATATAGCAACAATGCACAAGTATTTATCACAGTACTGCAACAGGTAAAACACACACACACACACACACATCAACAACTCATTATCTTACTGATATATTACAATTATATTAAAAGAGGATTAAATATTAAAAGGGCTTGCCATATACAGCCGGTTGAGAATGAGACGTTTCAGTGGAAAAATACATACCACAGCAAAAGAACACTACAGACGGTTGTTAAGGAAACAGTAAATAACAATTTGCCATATATATATACAGTACTGTGCAAAAGTTTTAGGCAGGTGTGAAAAAATGCTGTAAAGTAAGAATGCTTTCAAAAATAGACATGTTAATAGATTATATTTATCAATTAACTAAATGCAAAGTGAGTGAACAGAAGAAAAATCTAAATCAAATCCATATTTGGTGTGACCACCCTTTGCCTTCAAAACAGCATCAAGAATCAATTCTTCTAGGTACACTTGCACACAGTTTTTGAAGGAACTCGGCAGGTAGGTTGGCCCAAACATCTTGGAGAACTAACCACAGTTCTTCTGTGGATTTAGGCAGCCTCAGTTGCTTCTTTCTCTTCATGTAATCCCAGACAGACTCGATGATGTTGAGATCAGGGCTCTGTGGGGGCCATATCATCACTTCCAGGACTCTTTGTTCTTCTTTACGCTGAAGATAGTTCTTAATGACTTTCGCTGTATGTTTGGGGTCGTTGTCATGCTGCAGAATAAATTTGGGGCCAATCAGATGCCTCCCTGATGGTATTGCATGATGGATAAGTATCTGCCTGTACTTCTCAGCATTAAGAAGACCATTAATTCTGACCAAATCCCCAACTCCATTTGCAGAAATGCAGCCCCAAACTTGCAAGGAACCTCCACCATGCTTCACTGTTGCCTGCAGACACTCATTCGTACGCTCTCCAGCCCTTCGCTTAACAAACTGCCTTCTGCTTCAGCCAAATATTTCAAATTTTGACTCATCAGTCCAGAGCACCTGCTGCCATTTTTCTGCACCCCAGTTCCTGTGTTTTCGTGCATAGTTGAGTCACTTGGCCTTGTTTCCATCGCCGGAGGTATGGCTTTTGGCCACAAGTCTTCCATGAAGGCCACTTCTGACCAGACTTCTCCGGACAGTAGATGGGTGTACCAGGGTCCTACTGTTTTCTGCCAGTTCTGAGCTGATGGCACTGCTGGACATCTTCCGATTAAGTAAAGGAAGTAAGCATGATGTGTCTTTCATCTGCTGCAGTAAGTTTCGTGGCTGACCACTGCGCTCACGGTCCTCAACGTTGCCCGTTTCTTTGTGCTTCTTCAAAAGAGCTTGGACAGCACATCTGGAAACCCCTGTCTGCCTTGAAATTTCTGCCTGGGAGAGACCTTGCTGATGCAGTATAACTACCTTGTGTCTTGTTGCTGTGCTCAGTCTTGCCATGGTGTATGACTTTTGACAGTAAACTGTCTTCAGCAACCTCACCTTGTTAGCTGAGTTTGGCTGTTCCTCACCCAGTTTTATTCCTCCTACACAGCTGTTTCTGTTTCAGTTAATGATTGTGTTTCAACCTACATATTGAATTGATGATCATTAGCACCTGTTTGGTATAATTGTTTAATCATACACCTGACTATATGCCTACAAAATCCCTGACTTTGTGCAAGTGTACCTAGAAGAATTGATGCTGTTTTGAAGGCAAAGGGTGGTCACACCAAATATGGATTTGATTTAGATTTTTCTTCTGTTCAGCCACTTTGCATTTAGTTAATTGATAAATATAATCTATTAACATGTCTATTTTTGAAAGCATTCTTACTTTACAGCATTTTTTCACACCTGCCTAAAACTTTTGCACAGTACTATATATATATATATATATATATATATATATATATATATATATATATATATATATATATATATATATAAAATAAACTGTCCTGTGCCAATTTGAACAATTTTCAACTCAATAAAAACTTCAATCTGATTTTCAGTATCCAGCCACCTACAATATTGTCCTTCGTCATGTTCACAAATGTCTCCGTTTCCTTAGTCTCGTTCATCAGGAGATCATAACGAGGACAGTTTGGCAATGGGAACCTCAGCAACTGAAACAGACATTTGGTTAAATAGTACACCCATCTTTTAAACAATATACATTAGGGCTGCAACAAAGGGTACATTTTGACCTTCGAAGGTTCGGAACACATTACCGAAAGGAAGGTTCGAACCTTCGATGGCACTAATTTGCATAATGTACTGGTGACATCACCATAGCTACTTCTTTATATTTTATTGAAAATCCTATTATTTTACAGGTAAGCCATATACATGGAATAAAACATTCATATGTAGTTTAAAAACACAGATCATGTTTATAATTTAAATAAGAATAAAAATGCACGTTGTTTATTTACACGTAATTGATGCTGCTTGCAAGTAAGTTTGCATTGCAGCAGCAAGAACTGCAGCGGACTGAGGCAAAACAAACTTAATTTAACAGTCACCGTTTCAAGCAGGTTATCAGTCAGTCACATTTTACTACTACTATAGCGTATATTTTGTATGTTTCAAACATATTCTACCAAAGCACTTCTCTTACCCTGTCTTGTACACTAGGTATTCTGTACATATTTTACTGAAGCACTACAACCGCTATAGGATCGCCCCAGTGCTCTGGATAATATACCCTGCTATAGAGCTGCTACGTATAACGATTTGGTTGGATTTTAATACAACAACTTTTGTTTAAGTAATATGCATTATGCAAATAAAAAGATTGAATTGTGCATGCAAGTGACATTTAATGTGTGATTTATGGTATTCACACATTGTCAAACAATTTCTGTTAACAGAAAAAAAAACAGTGCGTGAATGGCGTCTGAAGGTTTAAAACAATCTTCGAATTCCTGGCTAGCGAACAAACCTTCGAAGCTTCTAATACAGCCCTAATATACAGTACATTCACATCTATTTTATTCGCCAGTGCTTCAATATAGGGCCTTGTGTGTTATTTCAGGAATCTATGAACACAGGGGCATGGGTGTAGAGAAAATACCCAGGGTCTTTACCATGTCTTCAGTGTCCGGGACAGTGTGGACTGGAATGGGTTGCCAGGTGATGTTTGGGTTGAAGACCTCACTGCCATTGGGAGGGTACAGTCCTGCCAGGTTGGCCTCGGCGCTCATCAACGTTCTGTCATAATCTGTGCTGCGAACCGAGATCTGGGTGGGACAGGAGAACACAATTACTATTGTCCTCAGGTTCTTCAGCACTTCATTAGCAGGTATTTCCACCATAGGTCAACACTGCAGGAGTTACCTCTCTCCGACTGTAGGTTTCATTAAGAAACCCCCGGTATCGTCTTCTCAGAGTCTGTCCCAGCTCGAAATGCTGCCTCATCCCCACCTGAGCAATACAAGAGAAACACAGGACCTTAACTAGAACATCCGGTCAGTTCTTTCATCAAGCAGTCCAGCTTGTGATACTGTTTACACCAGGGGTGTCCAATCCCGGTCCTGGAGGGCCATTCCACTCCAGGTTTAACAGCTAAAATGAGATATTTAACAACTTCATGGTCTGGATGGAGGTTGGATTGGTTCAATTAAACAATTTAGAACAGGGTTGGAACAAAGACCAGGAGCAACTTTTGCCACCCCTGGTTTACACCAATGCCTAAGCACAATCATGTACAGTATGTAATATCCGATCAAAATAATTCAAATGCAAGTCTAGGAGACAAGCTAGAGAGAACAAAGAAGAGGGTTAAGCCATATAAAAAAGATGATATACAAAAAAGGCACATTAAACAAGACCTACAGTAACCAGGGTGTTTATAGTGTATATTGTTCTATTATCAGGGATTGTGCCAGGACTTACTTGGGTGAGCTGCCCAAATCCCTGAGGCCAGGCACTCTCCTGGTGGGGATCAGTGGGAAAGGTTCTGACAGGAGACCGGTCACCATGACGATAAAGCTGAAACAAACAGACAAATCACTACAGCTAACCACAATCAGGGTCAAGGGTCAGAACAAACTGGCCCTTATACAGGAGTGCACGTGTACTGCAGCATGTTCTGCAATGACTAAGCAATCTAACCCAGACCTGGCTAGGCCAGCTTTGAGGAACAAACAGGGCTGCTCCTACTTTCTTTTGCTCATTAAATGTTAAGGTCAACAAATTTCAAGTTCCATTCTTACTCAGAAATGCAACAGCGCAAAATAGCACATGCAAAACGGAGCACCATGGAACAGTGCTGCACCTTAAGGCCAGCAATGTATAGCATCACATACTGCATTAACTATTGTACGAAAACGTAGGAGATCTACAGTTAAGGTTTTAAGAGGAAGCAATACCAGTTGCTCAACAGGAACAAGTAAGCAACATGACCAGACGAAGACACAATCACATGCCAAACTGATCTGACGAAACATCAGAACTTGTGCAGTCTTACTGCAATCACATGTCATGAAGAAAATGACGATTTGATGTGGTTTCTGTAGGGATGTTGCATGTGACAGGGCTCACACAGTTTATAAGGATGATAGGTAGTTTTGTTACCAAATCACAGTTTTCAGGCTATTTAAGTCCATTCACGTAGAGTGCAATTACCTTTTGATAAATGTCCAATACTGTGACTCCCTCTCCGATTCTTTATCCACAGATTTAGAAATCAAAGTCATGTTAAACCTAAAAAAGAGGCTGCTACACAGAAGGGCAACAATCCCTTTAAAAGCTTTAATATGACACTACATTCATTGAAATTAGATCAGATAAAGCAGCAATTCATTGCTCCATGTCATTTCCCTCACATTTGCAGCACAGAAGTGCTGTATGTCTGCTTAAGGCAACCGATGTGTGATTCACAGTAGTCAGTATTAAAGGAGATTAATTATCACTTTACAAAGTAGGACCAGTTGAAAGCCAGTTTCTGAATGTCTTTCCCTTAAGAAACTGTAAACAGTACCCGGTGACTATTTAAGTTATGCTGAGAGAAACATAGTGTTTGGTAATCACTGTGGCTTCCTGTTGCTGTGAATTACTTTCTGGTTGAATGTACTTTAGAAGGTGGATTCTATAACCTTAACAAAACCCATGAAGGGCAATCCTTACAATAAAACAGCAGTTTATATGAATAAGGGTTGGGATTACCATGAATGGATGATTTCTGTATTGTTGTGCATGTCAATTCAATACTGCACAAAATACTGTATAACTTTCCATTTGGATTCCTGTGACTCTTGCAAAGTGCATTGCATAAAAAAACAGCAATACCTGCCAAGAAATGACCTGGGTAATCACTGGATATCATCACCACCAATATAGGCATACTGTACTGTATAGAATTTCTTACCACTCTCACCCCACGGTTTCAATATTTGCATTGCAAAACTGCACAAGCTACCTTTGTCAGACCACTGAACAGTTTTGTTAAACAAATATTCTTAACCTAGAAAATGCCAGTTTATTGTTTCACAAGTTCTTACAGATAAGAATACAGCTCTTTGTTTAAACATTGAAACATTTGATATGCATGTTAAAAGCTGCATTATACTGTTCTTCATCCTGCATTGTTTTCAAAACACATGGAAAAAACTCAAGTGCCATTGTTCAACCCTGCACACTGTCATATCCAGCAGAGCGAGTGTCACACGATAGAGCACTGTATTTACATATTGCTTTGAATGCTTAGTTACAATATTTCCATGCAGTCTTTCCAGATCTATACCCACTGTCAATTGGGTTTGGAAATATGCATTCTCTTTTTCGTTTACTGACACTACAGAACACAGGAGTGATTAAAAGTAGGCTCTACTGTACAGTAAGATGCTCTTAAAAGGATGTCAAATCACTTGTGGGAACACCAAAGCAGCTGGATCTTTGCCTCAAAAGAAAAAGAGGAATAGTTCAATTGTAAGGATACAGAGGTGAAACTACTGTACAAGAAACCGACAAAGCCATAATATCCATGTCATGTAATTTTTCTTGTTTAATCTTTGGACATACTACATAGTACGCCTTGTAGCCGCTACACTTTACAATATCAAAGCCTGAAAGTGTTTAGATATTTATAATATCAAAGCCTGAAAGTGTTTAGATATTTATAAATGTCAAAGTCTGAGTGTGTTTGGAGATTTACGGCAGGATGTACAGTAATAGCGTTCCTCACACTCTATACCAATATTTTCAATGGCCTATTTCTCTTGAAGCTAATGCTCAGTGATGTGTTTCTGTGTTTTGATCATGTCAGAATATGTTGAGAAAACAAACACTTCCAGTGCTGGATTGAAGATAAAACATTCAGAAGGGACAGGGCATACGATGAGGTGCAACACCGCAATACTGTTCCCCTGGCAGTCTGTCCATTTGATAGAATCATTCAAGAACACACAGAACAAATACTTCGGAAGACAGCTACAAACAGGCTACTGATTTTCAACAATCGCAGAATCACGGACGGAATCGGGAATTAGGCATTGGGAACGGAATTGGCATTTTGGGAATGGATTTCTGCTTTGCAATTGCATCTTTAAAAAAAAAAAGAGTGTGCAAGCTGTCTTTTACCACTGTTATTCTCCTATAAAAAATAATGGATTGCTTTGAAAACGACCTACCCAGAAGCCCAGCGATGACGCTTGTAAAAACGTTTTTGCCTGTTTATTTGGATCATTGGATAAATGACAAAACAGGTGGTTTTGTGGGCGTTATGCTGATGGACTGTCTGTCTCTGTTGTGGCGCTGCCTGTGTGCTGTGCCAGTCGAGTTGTTTAAAAAAGCAACTAGCTTTACCCGCTCAACACAATGAACGGTGGTTGAGGTGAAACCTTACTTTAGTTTTATAACGTATTCTTTCTAATTTATCATTAACTCCTTTATAATACTACATACTCAGAGTGATTTTTAGTTTTTTTTTTTTACTTGTGTTGCTATAACATGGCTCTCTCAAAACTGTAAATTCAACAATGAGTGGACCAATAAATACTTATTTATTCTACCAACTTATTTTACCAACTGTGTGGTCCAGTGGTTAAAGAAAAGGGCTTGTAACCTGGAGGTCTCCGGTTCAAATCCCACCTCAGCCACTAACTCATTGTGTGACCCTGAGCAAGTCACTTAACCTCCTTGTGCTCCGTCTTTCGGGTGAGACGTAATTGTAAGTGACTCTCAGCTGATGCATAGTTCACACAGCCTAGTCTCTGTAAGTCGCCTTGGATAAAGGCGTCTGCTAAATAAACAAATAATAAAAACACAAAGCCAATGTGTTTATTGTGCAATTAATGTGCGTCAGTAGTTAAGCAATACAATACGAAAAGGCATTTTGAAACTAAACAAGGAGCTTTTAGAAATACATATCCAGAAGGCACAGTAGTTAGAAGCTCAAAAGTAGAAGCGCTGATCTCTTCTTAACAAATATACTATTAATATGTCACATACATTTTAAAATGTTTAAAATGATAATCAGTTAAATGTTCACACTGTTCTATTATTAAAGTACCATTCATATTGTAATATATGAACATTAAGTTACATAATATTTATTATATTGCTTAAAAATGTGCAACACCGTGCTGGCATGGTGCTGTCACAGTTGTCACTGTTGTGAAAGCGTGTAGAGTTGTTTCCACGATGTTTGTACAAATCCATACCATGCCGTGCCAGCATCCTTTCATATCTGATACTGGCACGGCACGCGAGACTATGCAACGGCACAAGAACGAAGAGTAAAACAAAATGTCGTTAAACAAGCTCCGTGGGAGGATTACGAAATTAAAATGCTGATAAAAACATGGTGTGAATATAACATCCAAAAACAGCTAAACACCGCAGTCAGGAACATGAAGGAAGGAATATAGGCCTAACCCAGATATCCCAGATATTAAGAAGCGCAGGAATTGAAAGAAATGGAGTCCAGTGTCGTGACAAAAATTAAAAAATTGAAAGTTGACTATCGTAAATATAAGGAGTTTTTATAAGAGTTGCTGACCTAAACGATGCAGTCCCAAACAGAGCAAGCTAGAAAGTATAAGCATAGAATAAAGGTTGTGGTTATTTTTTCTGTCTAGCCTATTTCTTCGTTTCGTTTGTTTGTTTGTTTTTATTATTAATTTATAAAAATAAATACTGTCCTAAATAAGTTCTTGACATGGAATATCATAATAATTAATCTATATATTGAATGCTTTTATCCATGGAGAGTCACACACACACACACCTCATTTAACTAGGGTGGTTCATTACAAAATAGCCTTTTAATGCATGCATACACCTTCCTCAGGTTACAGCTGCGATCTCCGGCACTACCAGTTCTGGAGGACTGCGATCATTTAAAATCCATGCCAACCAAGTGTGTGCAGGTGAGCGTAGAGTTGGTGCAGGATTTAAGTAGGACTGGATTGCACCCTTTTGAAAATCCACCTGAAAATATCTAAGTAAAGATGAAAAGTAAAAAAAAAAAAAAACGTAGGCTACCTTTCTATTTGCTATCCTTCGTGCTGACACAGTATGGAAATAAAATATGTGGAAACGAGATATTTTTTCCAATCTGGCCCCCTTAAATTTAAAAACACTAGTTGAAGAGTCCTGCTCTAACTAAGGCAACTCTGTCTGTCCAGGGTATAGGACACACATACAAGCAGCTTTACATCATAAACCAGTCTGCGTTGTTGCAGATGAAACTACAGATGGGAGAGAAGTGTTCTGAACATTGTATTTAATTTGGAATTTTATGAAAATTGTGAATCTTTGTAATAATGCCCCTCGTTTTCGACTATTCTGTATATTGTAATGCCAGCAATAAGCTGTTTTTTCAAAATATCTTTATTTGTTGACTGACCTTCAGTACATTGTTACTAGTGGACTGCTTTAAGAATGTAGTTTTCAGAAAAATCTCTCAGGGACTGTGGCAATGTGCCCCGCCCCTGTGTGCATGTGTGTGTTATATGTTGTATGTTGCGTGTGTTAATGTTGGTGTATAGTCATTGGTACACGGGATATAAACGGGTCTGTGTTTCACGTGTGATTTAAAATAGATTTGTATTTAGGCACGAGGATGGCACAAATCACTTCACGTGCTGGTTAAAATGTAATGTGTGGTCACGGGAGTACACTTTATTAATTCACGTGCAGTTGTACCGAGACTCCAATTGAATGATTGATTAGCAATCGAGTCTTGGTACAACTGCATAAAAGCTGCACGTTTCACTCACTCGTGGTTGGGTGTTCGAGAGTGGAGAACGGGTGTGGAGAAGGAGAGATAAAAATAGTAAAAAGAATATTAGTTTGTGCTCACCGTGTTTGTTCGTCCCTGTTTGTTAGTGTCTGTCCGTTTTGTTTATCTCTTTTGTTTTGGCTAATGTGCCGTGTTTTGTGTTCAAACCTTTTATTTTCTGTGCTGTTTAATTATTAAATGCTGAGCGATCACGCTTCAGTTTCACCAAAACCCCAAGTCTCTGTCTGTTCTGTGTTGCTCCCGGTCTCTGGTCTGACGTCACTCACTGCTGCCGTCTTTGTGACAGGGACTTAAATGAAAATAAAAATAAATTAAATAAATTTTTACTGTAAAAATATGAATTATATTCAAATTCCGTTGTTAATTCTTTATAAATTTGTAAATTGAATTTGTCATTTTGAAAAAATGGAATTGGTCATTTTGAAAAACGGAATTTGCCATTCCCAGAATAGAAAATCTGGAGCCCTAAATGATATCCACTTGTGACAAGCTTTAAATTGTTGTTATTAGAAACAAGTTGTTTTTAGCCCATGACAACCACAGTCAAGTACAAACTGGCCAAGCAAGATATGTATTTATATTTTTAAGACAAAGGCCCCAACTGTTAAATTGAAGGCAGCCAATTAATCTTGACCTGACTGATACATTAGTTTTAAAAGGCCAGCACATGATAGAAAGTGTGCATGACACTGTTTCTCTATGCCATCCAGCTGTGAAATAACAAATTACTGTAGCTTTGCCATTATATTTAAGGTCTGTGCATCAGTGGTATGCTAATGTTTCATGAATACACTGTCCAGTGTGCATTTATGGAAACTTGTTCTCTTCCTGTTTGAGGCCTGTTTAGCTTCATAAATGTTCCATATTTTAAAATGAGAACTAGCCAGTATAACACCAAGAAAGTGTCTGAATGAAGGCTGCATTCCTCTTGAAATATGCAGCCCTGACATTAAAGCACCTGCCAACCAATAGTCTACTATCAGATCTGAAACTGAACTGCCACAGATATTCAGTTTTGTATAATTCAGAATAACAGCATGGCAGGGATGCTAGAAGGCTGAGCACACCCTATACACATAACTGCATGCTAATACACTATTGCCATAGGTACCCAAAGCTTGTATAATTTTATATATATATATATATATATATATATATATATATATATATATATATATATATATATATATACGACATTTTTTCATGCAAATAAGTTACAGTAATTTAAACAGGTTTATCAATACATAATCAGTTTGTATTTACAACACATAAGTCCTATGTTACTTAACCATGTACTAGTGGGGATTTCGTCTTGTACTCAGCTTAAAGGAGTTTTAACATTAATCAAGTAAACCGTTGTTTTCAGTTGTCATAGTATTAGTCTATTTGCTCATTGACAAAGTATGCAAATTCAAGCAGGGACCGTAGCTAGCTACGTAAAACGCATATACTTCTCTTTAATGGTGAAACAAAACATACGTAAAGTTAGGAAATTATATTAAATGCATCTGGGTTTCTACACTATACAGTACATACCCTAATCAATGTATAATAATCTGAGAGATTGCGATCTAGTATCCACCCTTCCACTATTGACATACAAAAATTATAATCGCCATCTAAAATGCTAACAGCGACTTACCAACGTGACAAATTTCAACTGCTTTTCCCCGGCCGCTGTACTTAAAATGGCTAATACTACAAATAAAAACAGAAAACACGGTCTGGAACAGAAAAACTGACATGATATTCCAGACGCCATTATCAAACACCAATCCGGAAGACTGTATTGCCTTGGAGTGGGAGGGGGGATTTAAAAACCTACCGGAAGAACGTCACACGAATACCTCGACGACGACAAAATTGTGCCGCATTTCGTTATAGTGGTCGCGTTAAGTAAGTGAGCCGCTCAGAGAGCACACTGAGCAGATTCAAATGACTTAACGCTCTGCTCCACGAGAGCACTGAGCCTTTTAAAAATGGCGAATAATAATTATTTGCTTGTTTGTGTTTCTTAGGTGATAGTAGATAAATTGGCCCCGTGTGAAGTTACTGTCTCCTGCTGTACCTCGCTGAGTTCGGCGCTCTGTTTGGACTGAACCTCATATCTGGCTGTGTTTAATACCGGCAATACCGACGTTAATAATGAGAATTATGAATAATATCAATACTACAAGCCTAATAATAAAACATTAATAACTATAAAACAGCTCTACATTTAAAAAAAAAAAGAAATTAAATGATACAAATCCGAAAACAACATTTTTTACCATCTTATTTAGCTAATTAATACATAACTTCATAAGTCGAAATCAGTTCATCGTTGTTGACAAATGTATTTGTCAATCCTGCCTGTAAATCTCAGTTGTTTCCTGCAGGTGTCCATTCCGTCCGCTCACTGATCACTGATGAACAATGCTCAGGAGCGCTCTGAGCGGCTCAGCGGGAGCGAAACTGAGCGAGGCGTTAAGTTGATTCTTTTACTGAGCCGCTCTGAGCCGGTCACTTACTTAACGCACCCAGTGGCAATGGAATACGTCATGTTTCAGGTTAAACAGCTTTTTGCATACATTTTTTTTTTTTTTTTAATAAACAAATACATCAAGAATTTTAATATTCTTAAATTGTGTTGTAAATGTTTTCATATCAGTAATTGTGTCACATTTTGTATATCAAAATTATATATATATACACACACACACATCAACAACTCATTAACTTACTGATATATTACAATTATATGATTACTGATAATATAATTGCTGATATCGGCAATTGAGGATTACATATTCAGCCGGTTGAGAATGAGACGTTTTTTAAAACTTCAGTGGAAAAATACATACCACAGCAAAAGAACACTACAGACGGTTGCTAAGGAAACAGTAATTCACAATTTGCCATATAGATATATATTAGCTCAAAGAGCCAGCTGCCCAACGTTTCAATATGTTGTACATATCTTTCTCAAGGGAGCATGTTATATATATATATATATATATATATATATATATATATATATATATATATATATATATATATATATATATATGAGGATTTTTGTACTGGAATTAAATGAATACGAGACTCCCTTATAAAAGTTTACCAAAGCGTTTAAGGTGTAACATCAACAGAGAAATTATGGTAAAGCATACCAGATCAGTACTGCAAATCCCAGAGGCATGTTAAGCAAATAAAAAAAAAACGTGGCATGGTAAACAATAATGTCTAGGTTATCGTCCATGTTTACAGTTTTATAATAACATGTACATGTCAACCTTCGAAAATGAAATTATAATCAACAACAGAACAAACTCTTCAGAACCACTGATATCCAGGCGGACCTCGCGTTCTCATCTCGAGTTTTCTGCACTCGATCACGCAACGCAACCCAAGCCACTCGGCGCTCTGTTTTTACTGTCTGCCTATTTGAATGTATTCAGTGCTGTGTTTCCACAAGCTGTAACCTTAATGTTTTTTAAGAAAATCTTTTTAAAAATCGTCAGGGGAGACGATATTAATATAATTGATATACATAACATTAACCCCCTTCGAGCCAATTATTTTATCTAGGATTTCCAGATATCCTGCGTCTTGCAGAAATTACAGAAAAAAAGGTAGGCCGAGGCCTTTGGGTGTGTTGATAATATTTCATTAAATTTTTTAAAAATGCATTCCTGGTAAATAATGTGTTTTGTACATACCGGGTACGACAGTGTATTGTTGACTGTTACAAATTTAATTGATCTTTCGATTAATATTCGGTTGATGGAAAGTATATGTATTTTTAGCTTTATTTTTGTGTTGACGTTGAAGTTTTTTTTGTTTGTTTGTTTTTTAAGAATCAACTGATCGTCAACTATTGCTTTGTATTAAGTTTACATAAGCCTGGTATTAGCATGTACGTAAATCGCAGGTTTAATGGTAAATGTTTTTGTTAATACGTCTAATGTTTGTGTTCGAGACCAGTTGAAAAAGGTATAGTACACACATTATTTTTCAAAACCTGCTGTATTTTATTTGTAAGCCTTCGTATTTAATTCCAGTTTGGCCTGTTAGCTAAATATTTACACGAGACCGCGTTTAATAATCATCATTTGTTTCTTAACATTATTATTATTATTATTATTATTATTATTATTATTATTATTATTATTATTATTATTATTTTAAACACCGTGTTTGGTTTATTTCCACGTATATTAAAACGAATGGCTATATAAATAAAATTATATGAGAAAGAGAGAGAATAATAATAGAGGGGCTTCAGTGAGTTACAGGAAAAGAATTTCATCCAGGGTTTCTGTGACGTCATGAATTACGAGACCGAAAGTCGAGTAATTTATAAACTGTCACAGAAACCCGAGATGGAATTGTTTTCATGTAACTCACTGAAGCCCCTCTATTCTGTATATAGATAGACAGATGTGCTGCAGTAAAGAGCACCAAGACCATTCAAACCCTCATCTCATTGGCTTCATTTGACTGTATTCAAAGGGAAATGTTTCTGATGATACTGGATTTAGTATGTTGTTTTAAGGTATAGACTTTTAAAATGCCCTCCAGAAATGTTCCACTCACATGGTGTTATACCAAAGATTCTTTTACATTTGTATCTGCCGATCAGTGGTGTCAGGGTGAGTTTAGCTTAGCCGACATTGCATAATAGTTTTCTATGCAAAAATAACATTACTTAATTTCCATACTGCTTTTAGCAGCAGTCAGGCTTGTTATTTATTAGAAGGACCTGACATCTCGAACTCTCGTTAAAAATGTTATCCTTTAAACTGTCTCCTGTATTGCTCATTGACTATTTAGATGTTGTTTACAGTATATGGATAAGCATTTTTTTTTAACTGACCGTGCTTGCAGTCAGACAGAAGTTTTAAATTTAAGTTGCAGTATTACCTAATAACGATAAGATTAAAAGGTTGGTCAAAGAGTAACGTTTCTGGAACATTATATAATGTTAAATCTGAATGGATTATTATACCAAAACCCCCATTGTTTTACTGCATATCCAGCATAATGCTATTGGCACAGTAGGTACAATACGGTGAGTGGCATTAAGGATTTGCCTTTGAGCCAGTAGGACACAGGTTTGAATCTTGGCAAAGGCAGAAGAACATGATCAGTCTGCAGACACCTTGGCATGGTGAAGAGGAGATGGGAATACTTTTTTTTTTTTTTAATGTGCTCTGATCACACTTTCCTTGCTGGCTAAAGCTTTTTAATCCCGGGACGTGACTTAATAAAGTTCCTAAAAGTCAAGTCCCTGTTGTAGCATATCGCTCATAGCAGCTACACGTATAATTTTTCCTAGTGCAAAAAGTCGCTCAACACGATGAGAGGTAGCAACGGAAAAATTCTAAATATATCACAGTCCGTGGCTCCATTTCTACACCCCAGTTACAGGGCATTAGGACCGGGTTCATCAAGCAATCTCCTCCAAATAAAAAAAATGTGTGATCCACGCAATCACTTCAGCAGCTTCTTCTGAGATCTTGATGTTTTTTTTTTTTTTTTTTCCTGTTTGACCTCAATACCGTCGCAGACAGGCTTTATCACGGCTAGGTTTCCAACCATAGGCTTCACATTCTGGCTGGCTCCCTGCTGTCAATAATGCCCTGAATTGCCCACGGACCAAGAGTTGGTGTCATGCCGATGTGCTTGGCAGTAATTTTTTTTTTTTATGTCAACAGATGATGTTTCGCTTATAGGCAAGACCTTTTTGGAAAGAAGCAGTGTTGTACTATAGCAGTGCTTGGCCTAAAAAGGAATTATGTTCAGTGTCCAGAAAAAATGTCTGTGTCTAAACATGCAAATATTGTCATGGGCTCTGCTATTTAAAACAGACTTCCAGCATTTGTGTTGCACTGTTTAAGTCGATAATACAAAGAGTAACACACTTTCAAAGCCATGTGTGATATATAGTTACATTATTGATTGAGCTATTTAAATGGGACCTCTTGGTAGCCTTGTTGGTTTCTGTTGTTGTGTTGCCAGGGATACTACAGTACAGAATGATTAGCTTAGATTTAGGCACTTGATGAACTGATATCTTGGCAGTGTTCTGTCTTTCACAGGTTAGAGCCACAGCCTACAGCTTTTTTATGGGGGGGGGAGTTTGCAAAGAAATCTGCCATTTTATTAAAGCTTCTCTGTGTTGCCTAAAATGAAAGGCAGAGATTGCATTTTTCCCCACTTTAACATTACAGTAGGTAAGAGGAGGAGCTTTTAAATGATGCTGATAAAATCAAAGTCAGACTTTGTCCCAAAGTTGTTGAACTGCAGTCAATTGATTACCTGTCCCCATGATTGCCCTATATATCACACTGCAAGCTTGGGAAAAGTACATTTAAAAGAGAAATACAAATCCCTACATTCCTTAAAGGAAATTGATTGCTTTACTGTGTAAAGGATGGAGTCACTAAAGACTTTACAGTCCGGAAACACACCTCTTTTTAAATTTAGCAAATAACAAGACAGAATTAGCAAAGAAACAATTGGGAGGATTAATTCTGCGTTTACATTAAAAGGTGCGCTATTTAAATTACAGTCGGGTAATAGACAGCACTGAACCTGTGTAGAGCAACGAGTCAGTCAACAGTACACTTTTTTTTATTTTTTTATCTGTGTTTCATATTTTATCTTGGTTATTGTAATGCTATGATTACTCTCACATGACATTGCTGGACTTTTACTAAACTGTTTCATATTGGTTTGTTATTGTAATGCTAGCAATAAGATAAACAGGTCTTTTCAAACCCCCTTCATTTGTAGACAAGCTTCTAAAGGTAAATATGTACTTAACATTCTAGATAATGTATATGCAGTAATCCATCACGCATCTGCCCTAACTGCTTATCTGCCATGATCAGCCTCTTCAGTCATGTTAGCTTATTATTGAACAGAGAAGATTAGTTCAGATATTGTAGATCCTACCAAAGTTTTCATACAATGTTGTATGTGCTCCATGCGCTGCCATTGCAGGTAGTGTCACGTGAGTAGTGTTCAGCGTGTTGACTTGATGTGTAAATAAATCCTATTCACCTGTGAACTTCAACCTCTGTCTCGATCTCCCTCCTGTCACTCAGCAGTGAATTCACGCACCCACACGGCAGACAGCTACTCTGTCACAAGCATTAATACACTGCATCTTTCTAAACAAGGGATTTAGGGGAGCTCCCTAATAAAAGCTGAATCTCAAAACAATAACTGTTTGAATTTTAAATGTATAAACTCTAAAGAATTGGTTAAACGTTTAATAATATGCTAGATGTATAGCCAATCACGTGACAAATTTCACCAAACGCATATTTTTTAATGTATTCATTTTAGTAATTTATCATCGTGTACAGTAGTCTGTCGTGTATCCGACTGCTGTGGCGCCACAGTAGGGTATTATAAAAAGGAAGGGGTTTGGCAATTGCCTCCAAGTAGTTTTTCTAATCGGTGCAACAGAAAGATTGACACTGGGGTGGGTTTTATTCTCGGTCGATCTGGCGCTTTATTGGTGCACTCTGTTCATGTTGTAGTAGTTTAATTTACCGGTTAATCAACTAATGCCCATAATTGAACCGATCAAAAATTTGAATCGAGTGACAGCCCTAATTTAAATATATACTTCGGTGTGCGTGTGTGGTGTTGTTTTTTTTTTTACTTTGTAGTTAAGGCTTTGCAATGTTAAAACATTATTTGCTTATTTAGGGTTTCTTTGCTTAGAAAATGCTTACTAGGGCTGTCGGTATACATCAAAATGCAATATAAAGAGTGAGTGTATGCAGATATGGTTTAAAAAAACACTGACACCTGCATAGCATTTAAACATTCATAAAAATGTATCAAAAACACATGCCTAATATATATATATATATATATATATATATATATATATATATATATATATATATATATATATATATATATATATATTGATAACCCATGGGATTCATCTCTTTCATGTTTCATTTCTTTCTAGCTTCATATGAGCCCTGTCCTGTGGGATTCTGTATGGCCTGTTTTTAGCTGGCCAGACTACCTGATCCGTAGCCCAGGTCCTGAGGCTGGCGTGGGGGTCCTCGGTTGGCTATGAAGGTCATCCATCAGAAGAACTCTGTGCAGATCCTCTCTGGACGAGAGCGTGGTGCCCAAGGCTTTGGGTCTCAGCGCCTGCTGCAGCAACTCGTGGAGGATAAAACCCGATGGATGAAATGGGAGAGTCAGGTAACAGCAGAGATGCCAACTGCTACGACTTGGCCGTAGCAGCTGCTATTGGAGTTTCTGATACAGTGCTACGTCGAAGCGGTATTATACTATGATTTTTATTAAATAAATAAATGATGGATACTCCCATCATTGGGGTGATGGACAAATGAAATGTTATTCATTAAAAAAGGCTCTACCTAGTCATTGGTCATGCTCTTTTATGTTTAATCTTGTCTGGGTGCATAGGCTGATTGATTGAGTTTTCTATTTTGTTTGAACAGAAAGTGGAATTGCCAGACAGCCCTCGCTCAACCTTCCTCTTGGCTTTCAGCCCGGACAGGTAAGCATTACTATTCAAATATACACCGTGGGCTGTTGTAGGTGTGAATTTGAATTTACTGAGCCATGACTTCTGTCTTCAGGACCTTAATGGCTTCCACCCATGTGAATCATAATATCTACATCACTGAGGTGAAGACAGGGAAATGCATTCACTCACTGGTGGGGCACCGTCGCACCCCCTGGTGTGTGACCTTTCACCCCATCATATCGGGGCTTGTGGCGTCCGGGTGCCTGGATGGAGAGGTCCGCATTTGGGATTTACATGTGAGTATCCTCCTTTATTTTATATTGCGCAAAGCTTTCCCGTTGGGCCTGTAAATTGCTTGCCAATTTTTATTAAAAAGCAATCATAAGTTACATTTTTATGCTGTTTTTCAGTTCATTGCGCAGAAGGCAGTAGCTGCAAAGACTTGTTATTACTTCAGCAGGCCTTTCCATATTTCAGTTTAAGAACTGTTGTGCTGATTGTGGTGTATCTTTTTTCTTCAGCCTCAATCGCTAACAGCTGTCGAGTCATTCTAGAACTTTCATTTTTGGCTTGCTAAAGAGCCGTACAGTATGTGCTATTAAACTAAACATTTCTGTCTGGAAAGCAAAAGAGGAACGACAGACCCTAGACGCTTTTATCAGTTGGTTTTATTAATGCTTCTTTTTGTTGCTGTTTTTTCCCTGCCCTGTTCCCTTGTCCCAGGGTGGTAGCGAGAGCTGGTTCACAGAGAGCAATGTGGCAATAGCATCCCTGGCCTTTCATCCCACAGCACAGCTCCTGCTCATTGCCACAAACAACGAGATTCATTTTTGGGACTGGAGCCGGCGGGAACCTTTTGCGGTGGTGAAAACCGCCAGTGAAATGGAGCGAGTCAGGTCAGGAACTAATAGAGAGGGCTAGCAGACATGTAGAGTGGGACCGCTCTTAAGGGGCTGTTTCAGTGCAGACCTCCAATAAAAAGGGGACTAGGAAACAGCTTCACACATGTCACATTGATTTTGATAAAAATGTAACATTTATAATGAACACCATTATAGGGCATTTAGTCTTTACAGCACATTTTTCTGTGTTTTGGAATGCTTATTTTACAAAATGTAGTCCCGAAATTGGAAAGTGTTTTGAAATTTGTTGAAGAGCTATTGGGCTTGCGTGTGATGTATCTGGCACTGCCACTGCTGACACAGGGATTAGCTGCTCAGACATTATTCATAAAAATAAAAAAAATAAGGGACCGATATCTTTGATGTGAATCTCAGTGTAATGCTGTTTGACAAATTGCATTCATAGGGCTACTGATTTTTTGGATTAGCCATTTTTGTAAAAACGGAATTTGCTATTCCTAAGAATGGAAAATCAGTAGCCCTACATTCAACTGCGGCTTCCTGTTAATTTTTTACATTTCTACCAACGTGTTTTTTTTTTTCATAGGTATTATATCTTGGATAGCAAAATATATTTTAGCCTGGCTTACTGTGCAGCATCCACTAAACAGTATATACTGTACCTCTAGTAATGCTTAGTGACAGTGTTATTGCAGACCACATCATATTAAACAAAGGATTTCATCTAGATGGCATACAGTAGCTAGAAAGTTAAATGTTTGCAGTGTGTTAAGTGTTCAGATGACACAGAACACTTTATTAACAATAACCTACAGTACTGTGCAAAAGTTTTAGGCAGGTGTGAAAAAATGCTGTAAAGTAAGAATGCTTTCAAAAATAGACATGTTAATAGTTTATATTTATCAATTAACAAAATGCAAAGTGAGTGAACAGAAGAAAAATCTACATCAAATCAATATTTGGTGTGACCACCCTTTGCCTTCAAAACAGCATCAATTCTTCTAGGTACACTTGCACACAGTTTTTGAAGGAACTCGGCAGGTAGGTTGGCCCAAACATCTTGGAGAACTAACTACAGTTCTTCTGTGGGTTTAGGCAGCCTCAGTTGCTTCTCTCTCTTCATGTAATTCCAGACAGACTCGATGATGTTGAGATCAGGGCTCTGTGGGGGCCATACCATCACTTCCAGGACTCCTTGTTCTTCTTTACGTTGAAGATAGTTCTTAATGACTTTCGCTGTATGTTTGGGGTCGTTGTCATGCTGCAGAATAAATTTGGGGCCAATCAGATGCCTCCCTGATGGTATTGCATGATGGATAAGTATCTGCCTCTACTTCTCAGCATTGAGGAGACCATTAATTCTGACCAAATCCCCAACTCCATTTGCAGAAATGCAGCCCCAAACTTGCAAGGAACTTCCACCATGCTTCACTGTTGCCTGCAGACACTCATTCGTGTACCGCTCTCCAGCCCTTCGCGAACAAACTGCCTTCTGCTACAGCCAAATATTTCAAATTTTGACTCATCAGTCCAGAGCACCTGCTGCCATTTTTCTGCACCCCAGTTCCTGTGTTTTCGTGCATAGTTGAGTCGCTTGGCCTTGTTTCCACGTCGGAGGTATGGCTTTTTGGCCGCAAGCCTTCCACGAAGGCCACTTCTGACCAGACTTCTCCGGACAGTAGATGGGTGTACCAGGGTCCCACTGTTTTCTGCCAATTCTGAGCTGATGTCACTGCTGGACATCTTCCGATCATGAAGGGAAGTAAGCATGATTTGTCTTTCATCTGCTGCAGTAAGTTTCCTTGGCCGACCACCGCGCCTCACGGTCCTCAATGTTGCCCGCTTTGTGCTTCTTCAAAAGAGCTTGGACAGCACATCTGGAAACCCCTGTCTGCCTTGAAATTTCTGCCAGGGAGAGACCTTGCTGATGCAGTATAACTACCTTGTGTCTTGTTGCTGTGCTCAGTCTTGCCATGATGTATGACTTTTGACAGTAAACTGTCTTCAGCAACCTCACCTTGTTAGCTGAGTTTGGCTGTTCCTCACCCAGTTTTATTCCTCCTACACAGCTGTTTCTGTTTCAGTTAATGATTGTGTTTCAACCTACATATTGAATTGATGATCATTAGCACCTGTTTGGTATAATTATTTAATCATACACCTGACTATATGCCTACAAAATCCCTGACTTTGTGCAAGTGTACCTAGAAGAATTGATGCTGTTTTGAAGGCAAAGGGTGGTCACACCAAATATGGATTTGATTTAGATTTTTCTTCTGTTCACTCACGTTGCATTTAGTTAATTGATAAATATAATCTATTAACATATTTTTGAAAGCATTCTTACTTTACAGCATTTTTTCACACCTGTCTAAAACTTTTGCACAGTACTGTAGGTCCGTGTGATAGTTAGCCAGTGGATGCTTACGGCTTTTTATTACGAGAAAACTAGATTGTTTTTATGTTTTATTTTATTGCTATTTCAGGTTGGTGAGGTTTGATCCATTGGGCCACAATCTTCTGACAGCGATTGTGAATCCTTCAAACCAACAGGTAAACATCCCCAGTTATTCGATATTCTTCAATTCATCACAGTATTGTTAGTATAGTTGTACTACATGAAAGAAAGTGCATATTTTATACATCTATAAAGTGTACTTGAACTATGTTGTGAACCTAGCAAAACATCAGGTAGTTAAGTATCCTATTAAAATGGGGTATTATCAAAATGTTTGATTCCTGTTGACGTGAGACTTATTGTTGTCAGAATGATGATGACTCGGAGATCCCTATGGACAGTGTTGAGATGCCCCACTTAAGGCAGCGTTCATTCCTGCAGTCCCAGCCTGTGCGTCGGACCCCCCTTCTCCACAACTTCCTCCACATGCTGTCATCGCGGAACTCGGGGACGCAGGCAGGGGAGCAGAGCCAGAGCGAGGACAGCGGCGTATCCCCGAGCCTGCCCTCCGGAGAAGGCAGCCGTTACACTTCCGTCAGGGACCGGCCAGCCTACCAGGGCTGCGTCCAGCACTTGGGAATGGTCTGCTTCTGCAGCCGCTGCTCTGTGGTCCGTCCGTCCTCTTCCTCCCCACTACAGAGTGAGGACACTGCCCCCTCGGCTTCCTCCGACCTCTCTGCAGCCTCCACCTTCTCCTCGGCCCGGACGGAGCCTCGCCTCCCTCCTGAGCGGCCCGCAGGCCAGCACGAGCAGCGGGCGAGCGAGCGACCCTCCGCCTTCATCACTGTGCACGCAGCACGGCGGCAACTCCCTCCGGAACCTCTCCTCCGGGCCTGGACACAGGGGACTCTTAGGGCTGGCGTCTAACCAACCCATGGGTCACCAGCAATTGAACAGAGACCCTTCGGGGCGATTGGCTGGCACCGACTGGACCGGGAGCATATTGAACATCCGGACAGAATCTGGGGGTGGTGCAGTGGGCAGTGGCAGTGGCAGTGGCGGTGGCGGCATGCCCCCACCGAGGACTAGCGCCTCCTCTGTCAGCTTGCTCTCCGTGCTGAGGCAGCAGGAAGGGAGTTCCCAAGCTCCCGTTTACACCTCAGCCACGGAAGGGAGAGGGTTTCCTGGGTCAAGCAACAGTGGCTCGGCCGGGGTGGGAGGAGAGGGGACCCAGAGCAGCCAGGCTTCCATCCGCAACGTCCTCCAGTGCAACCTGAGCCGCTACTTCATGGAGTACAACCGCATGCAGGACATGGACCAGGGAATGAGCCAAGGGGAGGCCAGCCAGTCTCAGCAAACACAGGAGCTGCTCAACAACAACATTGACCCTGACAGACCAGGGCCCTCCCATTACCAGCCTCCCCACAGCAGCGAAAACAACTCCAACCTGTCCCGGGGGCATCTGAACAGGTGCCGGGCTTGCCATAACTTACTGACCTTTAACCACGACACCCAGCGGTGGGAGAGGACTGGCCAAGCTGCCTCTTCGGCCACTGAGGAAAGCACTTCTTGGCAACCTCCAAACCCGCCCTTTGAGGGTTTAGGACAAGGGGTGAGCCAGCCGCAGACTCCTGAGAGGAGAGGCAGCGCTGGGGGCCCCGATCTGAGCAGTGGAGCCCCCAGCAATGAGAGCAGCTTCCCCAGACAAGGCTCTTCCAATCCACAAGCAGAGCAGACAGTAGGACTGGTGTACAACCAGGAAATTGGACAGTGGGAACGAGTTTACGGTCAATCCGCTTCGAGCCGAACCGGGAATGTATCACAAGAGGCCTTAAACCAAGAAATGCCTGAAGAGAATTCGGATGAAGATTCTCTTAGGAGGTAAGGAATAAACGTCTCTCTTACAGGGTTTTATCTTTCAGCGGATCTACTGGAGGGGAAGTGGTGGTATATTGCTGGTCTGCATTGTGACATTTCGTACATTCTATTCAGAGCATGTTTATAAAATATGAATTGGACCATTTGTAAAGTACAGCTCAGATCGTTTGCACTTGCATTCATGTTTTAATCCAAGAGCAGTGCTGTATTAAAATACAACAAATGGTAAACACAGAGCTGTGTGGAGCTACATAACACACAATTACTTATTCATCATTGCAAAAATAATGTTTTTTTGTACATGTCTTATCATGGAACATAACTTCTAATCAATGTCTGGGCATGTTTTTTAAGAAAGCAAAGTGTATACAGCAGAATCATATTCTAAATGGATTTTTCCTCGCGTTCTGCAGTGTGCCAGGTTTCTAATTACTTTATTTGGTGTCGATTGCTTTTTGACCTCTTGTGGTGTACCGAGGTCATTGCACTATGGGAAGTCAGACCTACAGTTGTTGCATATTCCAGGAAGTGAAAGTGGGGTGGCAGGCTTACATTTATTTCTTCATAAAGTGGTACACTACTGCACACGTCTAGAAAACATTCAGTGTAGCTCAGTGTTTATGTACAGTAGATGATGTCCTTTATTTAAGAGTAAACCTACTTGAAACAATGTCCTGGTATTACATAGAACAAGTGACTATTTTGCATGCGTCTTCAACATTTGTCTCCTCCATTCCCAGTTTTACAGTTCATACACACTGTCGGTTTAATTAACAGTCTTGAATCAATCAAGCAGTTTGGTTTTGACCTTTTCATTAAATCTCTTTCCATTAACACTTGTAAAAATGTAAAAGTCATCCAGCCTCTAAATGTGCTGGGGAAAAGGTTAAGTGTGGCAGGGATAATGTTTTTAGTGCACGCAGGTCAAGTTTAACAGCAGGTACTGTGTTCGTGGCAATGTCACCTGACACCACTCCATATAAGACCACCTAGGGATGGAAATTTTAAATGTTTAAACGTATAAACTCTAAAGAATTGGTTACACGTTGAATAATATGCTAGACGGCATATAACCGGTCACGTGACAGATTTCACCAAAGGTATAACATGATTTTAAAAGGAAGTTAATTCAGAGAACTCATAAAGTGTGTATAAATGCTTTAATTTACCACTACACTTTTACTCAAATCATTTTTTTTAATAAAAAAAGTCAGTAATATCTATTAATTTGTCAACAGAAGAGGATATTTTAAATAAATAAATAAAAAGGATTTACCATTTGTGGCACTGATTCTTGAACAGTAGCGTTAATATAACGTTGTCTTGGAATCTGTGCATTCTGATTTTGTAACGTATGTTTTTTTTATAATTATTATTATTATTATTGATTTTGTTTTGTTCTTTGAATATAATATATAAAGATTTAGGACCAGCACAGGTACATCTGTCGTGCAGTACAAATACAAAGAGAGACATTTACTAAGATAAAAAAATAATAATACAAATGCTTTTAAAAAGACCAAATTCCCATTGGGCTTATTTTTATTTTTTTTAGATTTTATTGATTTATTGATTTTTTTTTTTTTTTAGTATTCCATGCAGGACAGCCGCTATAAGATAACTTTATTAAACATGTGTGCGGATGAATCTGCCGATTTTTATCTACCAGTTAATCAACTAATGCCCATAAATTAACAGATCAAAAATTAGACAGAGTGACAGCCCAAATTTCAATATATGCTTTGGTGTGTATGGGTGTTTTTTTTTTTTTTTTCTTCTTCTTTTGTAGTTTAAGTCTTTGCAATGTTAAAACATTATTTACTTTATTTAGGGTTTTATTTGCTTAGAAATTAACCAGGGCTGTAATTATTTACTGGACACATGTAAGTCAAAGATGTCTGGGATTGCTTTGTGTATTGTTAAATACTGTAATCTTTGTTGAATGACCCAGCTGAGTTCGCAAATTACTTTATTCAGCTATTGTAAAGGAACTTTAAATGGTGATTGTTTAATGGATAACAACCTTGTTTTATCCATTTGACTGGATAGTGTAGTAGAATACACTGTAGGCACTGATTCAAATAATTAGAAAAATGTCAGTGTTACTGCTCGTTACCTTTTTGATTTTCTGCTTCGAGGTGCTGTACTGCATACAGTACTTGTCATCAGAGGGCAGTATTGTACTAAGAAATGAGAGAAAACAATTCCACCATTGCCTCCGCGCTTGCATTATTATTTTTCGTTCCTTTAATATTATGTGCGCTCCAGCTGATTGTTTGATATTGCTGTAGTGGGGTGTACATGGTAGAATCCCAGTTGTGATGGTAATATCTGGATTCTGATCATTAAAATAGAAAGATATTGTTTCTTGCTTAGGAATAAGGAGTCTGTCAACTTGACAACCTTAATCTTATCTCCATTTCAAAATGTCAGCTTTTTCTGTATTCATTAGGTCACTGTTTGCTGTTGTATAAGGTATTAAAACTGTAGACTGTGTGCAAATGGTGCACAATTAGCCTAACATTACCAAAACATGTTGTGATCACGTCAGATCTGTTGAGGTTCTTAGTTTAAAATGTCTTTTAGACTTTCAGCTTCAAGCACTGTTTGTTTTCTTCATTTGTATGCTGTACAGTGCATCATTAAGGGTGGTACTTCTGTCTTTTCCCAGCTTTCTCAGCTTATGGTTAGATACCGTTTCAAAGGCAGTATTGTGAGCTGGGTTGCAGGTCTGAAAATATAAAGTCCTTCGGTTCTGCTGCCAATTACATGTGAAAAACTAGACCGACCAGATCACCTTACGACGATATCGACAAAGATTTAAGTCATTAAAATAACTTTAGAAATACATGTTTGTAGTGGGGTCTTCCAGGGTGTAGGCACATCTTTCCTATTCTTTCAGAGATGCCAACTACGGCTTATATTTTGTGTTGAGACGTTTAAATAAAACTGTGGATGGAAATGGCAGCAAAACCAATTTAAAAAGATATGACTCAACAGCCAGAAGTTCAAAGAAGAATATACAAAAAAGTATACATTATTAAACGAAGTAATGAAGTGTTTCTACACAACAGAAGATAACGAAAGTGATATAATTTAAGTAGAGATAGGTCGGTATAGCGTTTTTTAGGTCTCTTTCATATATTTTTAATTTGAACAGTGACGCGAACCACAGATTGAATGACAAAAATAGGTAAGTATCTCAGAGCATTGTAACCCTGCCAGACTGCCTACTGTAGTCTAAATTGCCTCTTTTGAGAAGCTATGTGGTGCAAAGATTAACCAATGTTTTGTATTTTTTATTTTTGTATGTAGCAACCACCCCCCACACACACTTTTTCTTACATAGGTGCTAGGGATATCTCTGTGCTTTACCAGTCATAAAACTGACCAGTAGAAGTTACAAGTACTGTAGATGTGAATTGCCAGAGACTCATTAATTAAGCTAAGTTATTTCCTCTTGAGTAAGATCCATTAAAAACAGTGAATGTACAGATACAGACCTACATTCACACATGCTATAAAGCCAATACATTTTCTCTTGTGTTGCTGCAATGGAATCACAGCAACTGTAAACATACTCTATTCACAGGCTAGCTACTGTATGCATTCCTCTTTTGCCAAGGCATGTAGGCACAGCAATGCATGGAGATTGAACAAGGCTCTGCTGAGGACATTGTTTTGTCTTTATATTCAAGCAGAACTTGTTTGCAGACAGGATTTTTATACAGAAGGGTTTGTGTTTGAAGTTGGCAGTCTGTGGCCAGTGAGCTGTCTAAAAGATATTTAATTGTAATCAGGGAACTGAAAGAAAAGTCATTTTTATACTGTAACTAGTGAAGACAGCCATGTATTTACAGCATATTTTATATATTTTTCATGGGGTTATGCATTGCATTCGTGGATTATTCATGTGACAGCTGTACAAATCAAACCTCCTATATTTTACCCTGATTTTAAGCTCTACTGACCCTAATAATGAGGGAAAAGTATGACAAATAGAGAGACTGGCAACAGAACTACTGGCAGCTATCCTTATGCAGGTTTTGTTATGTATTTGTGAAATGGAGTGCCATTTAGTAATTGACATTACAATAAACTACCAGGCTCAAGAGAAAGAACAGAAATGCTTTTTTCTTTTACTAATACCTTTTTATTACAGTACGTTTTTTTCCAAGCTTTAATGTATCCCATGGCAGTGCTGCTGTCATAACGCCATGCCATTTGAAAGAATGATTGCCGTTGACAGACACATTTTATGATTGCACTGGAAACTGCCACAATGAAATTATTTTTTCTCTCGTTGTGTTTCCATTACATGCTAATCCTTGGTGTTTGTGTTTTGAAAGAGCTGGGGAACAAGCAATGATTATGTGGTATTCCACAGTGCGGAGCTGGGGTGCACAGATCAAGCTTGATATGAATCACTTTTGATCAGACAGATTTTCAACACATCTTTGCACCTGTCTTTTGAATAGCTTTTGTTAGTCAGTTGCATGCATAGAATGAATCTGTGTGGGTCTCAAACAAACTGTATCCACATGGATTGAAAACAACACAATATAAAGATGACCTTATTCATATCAAATCAAATTGGCTTTTTCATTGGAAATGCATATCTGTTTAAAAGGTTAAAGGCTTAAAAAAAGGTTTACTGCATAGATGTAGAGCTCTAATAAAGCTATAGTTCCATAATAAACAACCTCTGAATACAGAATACATTTTAATAAAATAATTCATAAAAATTGTGCTCATTTAACAATGCATATGCAAATGCTGCTTCCAGCCAACATTTTCCAACATCCAGTGGCGGTTGAATAACAGTGATCCAGATTTTGTAATCCTATATTTTGTGATTGGGGGGGCGGCGGGGGACAATTTTGTAATCTGGATCAATGTAATCCAGCAGTGGCATTTTCTGAGAAACCAAAAACAGTCCAGATTAAAGTAATTTCAATTACAAAATCCGGATCGCTGTTATCCAAATTATAACATTTTTGAAGAATTGGCCCCTGTACATTCGGTATGAGATTAAGTGTTGCACTTAATCCACTCCACTCGGATCTGCCAGTGTTAACTTTTCTAGAGTTTTTCAGTTTTTATTAACTTTTGAATGTTCCAAATGTTTGCTGAATCAATTATTCTTGTGAGACAGCATGTGAAGACAGTGATGCGTTTAAATTAAATGTTATCTGCTCTCTGCAAATTTTCATCAAATGATTTCAATTTCTGTGGTTTGTTGGGCTTAATCTTAAAATCATTAATTGTGCTGTAATTGCAAAGGGATTTGGCGAGACAGTTAATAAATCCATTTTATCGTTCATTTTTGTAACTTTGTCACTGTAGCTGCATAAAGAGCTACAGCGCCATGTAATATAACCTTTCACGTTCATAACCACAAGAGCAATCATTTGTCCTGTCCAATGGTGTTGCAGTAAACTTAGGGTACTACGGGTTTGAACAAAATCCTACAATGGAATGAGGTGACACCAGTGTCATCCTTGTTCTGGAAACTGCTTCACAGTGCTAAAAATCAACCCCATCTTTGATCTCTTTACCTACTGGGGACACATGCATCCACCACCAACTACCAGTATTAAAAGCACTGTTGAAAGTTTTATATAAATAAGAATTAAGAAACATTCCTAAACATATTTAAGAGGATCTTTATTACACAGCTGTGCCACCTCTTTAACTAAAATAACACTTCTACTAACCTGTGTCTATAAGTGTGACTCAATGTGGAAATGAAGTAAGAGCTGGCTCATTTAATGGGCTATTGCACAGACTCCAACACCATTCACATTGCTACATTTTGCTTACATTGCAGTATTTAATAGCTGAACCAATGTCCTTGATGGAATTTTAATGAGGTATTTTAATTACAAAAAGATGGTTAAAAAGAATTGGCTCTGTTGAGCAGGGAAAAAAAAAATGTTGAAGCCCAGAAACTTTGGAATTATATAATGTTAGTAACTGTGACTTTGCATTTAAGTGCTTCATTTGTTTTTTTATGTGTGTGTATAATTGTATATATAATATATTATGCTGAGATAGCACCTCTACACATAGCATGGTAGAAATAGCTAGGTAGAATGATGTTGTTTAAGTAAATAACATATTCCTTAGAATTTAAGACGTAGCCCATAAATATGCATTTACAAAGATACAACCTCAATTACACATATGGAGGCAGTTTGCGGTCGTCTGCTATCACACAGAGCATACAGTTATGTGCTGCTTCTCATTTCCAGTCGTGATTACTCACACCTGTTTTTCTCTCAATTTGTGAACTGTGGTATTGCTTGGAATGTCAAAAAATATGGGGGTTTGGTCAGCATTAACAATCTTTCCAAGCTGGTACTGTTTGTTAGAACGCTGAAATTGTAAAAGCTTCTCGTTGCTGCTTGTGTATTTGGGCAGTGACGTCTTTTTTATTTATTTATTCCCCCCCTTTTTCACAGAGTATGAAGATTATATTGATGACTTTGTACTTTAGCAAGAACACCATAATAATTGCTGATCTGTTGAATTTCACTTACTTCATTAATGTCATTTGAAATGATGCCCTTCCAAGACCATTCTCGTTTGGGACACTATAACAGAAGTTTAATGTCAGAACTGGAAACCCCTGGGGATCATTTTGGTTGCGAATTAGGAGGCTGTGTGGTCCAGTGGTTAAAGAAAAGGGCTTGTAACCAGGAGGTCCCGGGTTCAAATCCCACCTCAGCCACTGACTCATTGTGTGACCCTGAGCAAGTCACTTAATCTCCTTGTGCTCCGTAAGCCGCCTTGGATAAAGGCGTCTGCTAAATAAACTAATAATAACTAATAATAATAGAATGAATGTGATACAAACTGAAACTATGCCCTTTAGTTACAGTGGCTTCTGTGTTATCTGCTCCAGTGTGAGCAGTTCTTTGTTCCTTGCATTTCAAACCAAAAGTGATTTGGTGTAAAAACCTACAGTATTTTTGCAGTTTTAGCATGCATTTCCTCTGTACTGTACTATGCATTTACCATAGTATTCCCTGGTTTGCATTGCTTAACATGCTTTACCATACCTCACTGCTCTTTACAATGCTTACATATACTTTACCATGCTTTCACTATGCTTTATTACGCGATGCTATGCCTTTACTATGGGATAAACTTTTATAAGGGAATAGGTAAATATTTTCAGAATGCAGTGGGAAAACAGTTGCGTTTACAACCACATTTTATTTAAGTTTTCCTGTAAGCAACAGGACAGTAAGTTTAGCAACACTTTTTTTTTTTTTTTAAATCACTCACCCAACTTTACCTGTTGAAATATTTCTCATTATTCTAACCTTGCAGGAGAGGCAGCTCATAATATTTATTGACTGTTTCATGGGTATATTTTTTACTAATCGCCTCACCAAAGGCACAGTGAAGCAGAAAGCCCTTGTAGTTCCATGCTACACCTGTTTAATTTTTAATTGTTCCTCTGGGAAAGCTTTTGGGCTGCGACCAGCAGATGGGTCCTTGCTATATTTTATTGCCTATAGCAGATTTAATATTGGAGGTCATCTATGAACGCAACTGTAATCTTCAACTGCCATTAGGCTGACAAGTTATTTTGGTTACTGATGATGGACTTGATCTGACCTTGAGCGTGCTTTTATTATGGGCTGCCTGGAAAGTTCTTTAAAATTTTGGTTGACCTTTTAAGAGTTGTTAAAGTAACTTTAAGGGATTCTATTTTTATTTTATTTTATTAATTTTTTGTGCAGTTACGTTTTTGCAGGCGTTCAATAGATTTTACTGAAAAGGTAAATTCAAGCAACTATCTCTTTTAAAGATAGACTTCTCCAGTGCATAAATACAGTACATGCTGCAGGCGAATCATTCTAAGATATAACATTTATTTGCAGGAGCTGTTTAGAATAAATCATCTTTACCCAGAATGAGTTTACAGGGTGTGTTGCCTTTAACCGTTGTGTTGTGATGGGTTGACTTTCTTTTAAGTAAAGATTCAGTATAATTTACAACCTTGTTCTGTATTCTTGTGGAATAGCTAACATGTTGAGAAACTGACCATTATGGGAACATTTCCAGTGTATGCGCTGTTTACTGTTGCAATGTCGCCTGTCTATAAGCAGTGCAACATTAATCACATTTTTAATTTTGAATTGAATGTTCTGCAAGCCTGGGTGATACTGTGATTTAATGCTGTAGTCTTAAAATGAGTTTGTTGGATATTGCTGGGCAAACTGTTATGGGATTAGAGAAATACATCATCTTAAAGAGCTTTAACCATGAAAGACATAAGGCACATTTTTGTTTAGCTGTTCTAGCACTGGAGAATAGAAGATCAGAGGTTTAAGCAATACAGGTCAATACAAAAGTCCTCTTGTGAATACATTTCCTCTGTCCTAATGTAGTCTGACTTTCAGGACTTGTGAGGTACACAACGTAAAGGATGGGATGCAAGCATCATTTTGGTAAACAGCTCCTTGCTTTGCACAGCTCTGGTTAAATGCCAAAAAAAATGTTTGTATTTAAACAGATTGCTGCTTACACAGTCTGCATACTTTTGGGGTTTGCTTTTAAAATGTCAGCAGCAAAAGGATGGTATCCTGCTATTGCCGTTCCAGTATAAATAACAAAGTACAGTTCCGTCTAGGTGGTTATACACCCTGCAGTACACTCGTTCCCTTATCGGATTGTGCAGGAAAAAGATTTCGGTTACCTCCCTGAATCACAAAATAAAAGTTGCTATTGTGTTTAAAATTGGAACGCTCTACACATCAGTGTCAGGTGCTTGAGCATGAAGCGTAAAACCAATTTCCACAGTGCAAGATTTTACTGTTAATGGAATTAAGCTCACTGCCTCAAACAGTCAGAGCTCTCTGGAGCAGAGAATATTATGTCTTGGGGATTTCAGAGACATTGTTTGAATGTCGGGGGCGGGGGGGGATAATTTAATGAGGAGAGACGCAATAGAACATGAAATCATTAAATAAAAAAAAATAAAAAAAACTTACACATACTGTAGTAGTTTGCCCCCCAAAAAGGTATAAAGGTCTTGTATTCAGGCAATCATTTGAGTTCTTGGTGATTTGAAAGTAGGTTGTGATAACATAAAATGTCAATTTTGAAGAAACTATGTATGGAAATGTTATATGAGATGCTTTCTAAAAACGTTTTAGAAAGTAGCTTGAAGAGCTTAGCCCTTGATGGATAGTATTTTTTATTCAAATTGAAATGTCTTCAAAGTTTCTACAGAATTGTTTGAAAGCACATGTTCCCTGGGGTCTTGATTGCAGTGCTCTGTCCTAAACCCTTACTGCAATTGAATGGGATGTGATTTATGGGGAAACATTGTAACAAATGTGTAGCCTACAATGCGTATACAATGTTAAATGTTGCGTAAAACACATTTGGCATACATACAGTACAATAAATGTGAGTTTGTTTCTGGGTCCTGCATACAGCATCTCTAACTGTTCACATCATGCAGCATACTGCAGTACAGAACTGTTTTAATGCAGGTTGCCGTGGTAATTCAAACGCTAGGTGTGTGAGTTGTCCAGATCCACTGTTTTATTAATCCTCAGAACCAAGTGAGTAAATCGGCTTAATCTTTGGTGAATTGGGTTTGCACGGTTAGCAAGGATGGATGGGCTGCTGAAGTTTCACTATTCTGTGGGTGACAGTTATGCCAATTAGGCACAGACAGAGCAATGGTTGAGTTAACAGGATTGGCATGAATGGGAGTTGATCAACCCAGAGTTTAATAGAGTGGGTGATGTTTAAAAAGGAATGAAAGGAGAAGCCTAGCTTGATAAACTGTGCTTGAGAGTAACACGCTTTATAGTGCATGTGCACATACCGCACTGTGTACATATGATTTTATAAATTGAAAAATGTCGCTTGTATACTACATACAGTGTGTGTCCCATTAAAAGCTGAAATATTGTAACTTGTTTCATATGAGTAGCACATGCAGTGTATGCATTATTACTGGTTTCTTAATCGGTGTAAAATGATGGATGCATGGATAATGTATTCTAAACACCGTCTTGGCACATCGCATGGCTTGTTTGATAATGCATGAAGGTTGTTTACATCATCAACCACAAATGGAAGAAACGTCATCCTATTTTGGTCCATTTTGAGCTGGAATGACCCAATTTTTTGCAGTCGGTGAAAAAGCCCGATATAAAAATGTTCACCGGGCTGTTGAACATATATTCTCTATTTTAGAGACATCTTATAAAATAACATTTTGGCTCCTTTTCTAGGAGGCTGTTGGAGTCCTCTCTTATTTCCCTTTCTCAATATGACATGTCGGGATCTCGTGATCACCCCATTTATCCCGACCCCGCTAGGTGAGTATTGGTCTTGAACAAAGTACATACTTTTCTTTAACGCTGATAAAATAAAATCCTTGATGGGATTTTAGGAAGTCTTATGCTCATACCTTCAGTTCCAGTTTCTCTTGATGCATTGATGAGCAAAGCAGTCAGCATGCATGCACTGGTTTTATAAGTGTGTTGGAGTTTTTAAACAAAAAGGATATTGGAAGAGTAGACCATTGGTGTTTCTGGTGAAATTCTGTCAATGAACAGGCCTAAACTACTATAGGAAAGCAGTCCCGTTCTGAATTGACCATGATTCTGTGGTTCGTTTGGTGCTTCTAGTTTGACAGTCAGATGTTCCTTACCTGGATCGTAGCCGCAAACCCATAACCATGCCAAGATAAAATTGTTAGTTTTTGAGTAGAGATCTCTGTAACTAAACTTAGTTTCCCACTTCTGTTAGGCATTGTCCACTACACACAACCGATCTCGAGAACCGTACTCAAAAAAAGTTTTAATTAATCCAGCTCAAAGCGTCCACACTAAAGCAGCGTTTCATGTTTAGTCGGGCTTAATGAATACAAACACCAGTAAAACAGTCGTTCTCAACTCCTTCAGACACATGTTCTGAGTACTGTATTTGTAATGTCCACGCGCCAAACATATGAGAAAGCATTTTGGGATATAGGAGGATACACAAAAAAATGTAGTTCGGTATTACAGCGTCCACCTGATGTGATCTAATTTTGAACCGAACTCGAAACTACCCCTTGAGGTTTAGCACTTTTTAAGCCTGTTTTAAAGGCATAGTGTGGACAGGGCCATATTTATCATACAATGTAGGTTCAACATACAATACGATTGTAACCTTTAATTGGGGTGTTTTTTTTCCCTGCTTTGGGGCCCTGTCATCTTAACACTGTAGACAGTCGTACTGTCTGTTCTTGTACAAATCATTCCAGTCCATCATTTTCTGTAAAATTGTGCTGTGTTGATAACAATTGCAAAATACCAATGTCCCCAGACGGTGAAGTCTCCCATCTTGAAGTTAATTGCTGCATTATGGCAGCAGTATGGGTCCTGATCTTCTATTCTACAGGAAGTACAGGGGTGTTTTGTATGAGGCTGCTTGGTTATAGTTTTAATGAGAAAGAGCTAAGCTTTTGCCATCTGATATGTCATTTAAGACTTTGCAGTGAACCCACACCTACACTCAGCAGATGTGGAACACAGTGACATTTGGGAGGTGATGATTCTGTCTCCAAGGAATACAGCTTAATTATGCAGCCATATCTTCTGTAATACTTACAGAGATTATAACAGAGGTTTTCCACTTTAATTGTTTGGTTTTAGCATCATGGGGAATAGAGGTTTATTTCTGGTAATGCTGTTTGCTAAAATGACAGTAGTCTTTCTCTATGTCTCGAATCCCTGTGTACACAGAACCTACTGTTAATATTTACCTGTTTTACCTATTACATTGGATAAATAAACCCAAGAGGGATACAATCTAATCAGTCAATTATTACTAAAACTAATATCCATAAGAAGTTTGTTATGAGGAAATAGAAGATGTCGGAGAACAGATTGTGTAGATAGCTTGCAACGGTCAACAAAACATTTGAGAATTTATTTATTTATTTATTTTATTTATTTATTTTTTTAAAAGAGGTTGTTTGCATTTTATCCTGTTGAAGCCGATCAAAAGTGTTGCAAATGAAAATCAAGTTTAGCATACAAACATGTTTCTGTATCTAATTGTTTTAACAATATAAGTGGAAAAAGATTGTATTCCTCCAATTTACACAAAAGTGTGTATCAAAGGAGCCTGATACTCAGAATATGCAGTCTCAACATTGCCACTGACCTCTGTGCCAGGGCTGCATCTGTTTGTTAAATCAGCATTGCAGCAGTTTTTTTCTGCTGTTGAGTGTGATAAGTACTGTAACCACAGAGGTGCTCCACAATGTGTTATGTATGGATTCACAGCTGATCAACATTGGCCCTTTGACATAAGCAGCCAAATATCAATGGCTTCCAGTTGTTTCCCAGTAAAGGTTAAAGTCACTTGATACCCAGCATTAAAGTGCTGATGACCGGCCCTCTCTCTTGATTCCCCTGCAGCTGGCTTGTATCCATTTAGCTTCTCTTGTGTTCAAGTGCTGTAGTCTCGTAGCCTGCCCTTTGCAGTGTTTGTAGGAGTAAGGATAGCTGATTGATGGCTTTAAGAAAACACACACACACACAATTATTGTGGGATAGATGTCTCCCATGATCATGTCAAATCGATCATACAGTAGTTCTTCGTGCCCTATTGTTCAATTCTTGTTATTACCAGAGATATGATGCATCATTACATTTTTTTAAAACCTTGTTTTTCAACTTGATTTATATTGAAAACATTTAATGGCATTTATCAAAGAGCACGGGGTTTGAATCCATCCATCTCACCTTCTACCACCAACTTTCATTATACTTGGAGTGAGATCAACAAGTTTGTAAAATCTAAAGTTATAAGCACCAAGGTTTTAGGGGTTCTGTGTTCTGTCCTGGCTTTCTATCAGATTTCTGTATTTGAGGACTCATGGGATATCGTTAAACAAATTCTCACCATGAACCTAACTCGCTTACCTAGAGAACCCTGAGTCCCACTCTTTCTCTTTGGTATTATATATTAATGGGGTTGCTAGAAAGTGGTTAAATGGCTGCTTTGTTTGCACTCAGTCACACGAGGTGTGCTGGTTGGTAGTAATTGCTTGGAGCTCTCCAGAAAGGCGGATGGGGCTGTCAGAGGGGTTGCTCTTTTTGCTTAATTGCATTTTCTGATATGATGGGGATGTGGCAGTGTCCTGACACATTAGAACCTGGTGTTTGGGATTTAACAGACCCCATAGCTATTAGTAAGAGCCGCAGACATTGTCAGCCATCACAGCAGTATATTTAGCATTGTTTTCTATGTTTCCTCATTGAATACACCACAACCTCCTTTTGAATTTTCATGTGGAGTAGAGCTTTATAAAAAGACAGGGATAAACATGTACAGTATCCTGTGCTTTGTTTGTTGCATTAATGGAGAAGATAAACTATTGTCGTGTTTAAGAACTATACCACTGGCTCTGTTCAAGACCTGCCTTGCTTCTGTACATATTTTAGATTCAAAGCAACTCGATGGTGTGCCCATTATAACATACCATGTCCTGAAACCGTTTTGGTTTTGGTTTAAAAGTAAATCCACCTTTTTCTTTATTTCCCATTTTTGTTTTACTGTACCTTTTTAAATCTTCATTGATTTTCCCCCAGAAAGACACTGACACTTGTTTGGTTAGAGCTGTGGGTTCACCGTTCAATAGCTTGCCCCTTGTTGACCTAACACCATATCAGCTCAATGCAGTCAGCTCAATGCCTTGGGTACTTCACAAAAAAAAAAAAAAAAAGCAGCTTTTTTTGTAAAAGCAAGTGAAGAGATTTGTCTCATCTCCGTCTGATTTCAACCCACTGTTGAAATCTGTGTGCAAAAATTATGTGCTTTTGCCTTTTGGCTTTGCTGGAATATGATCTGCACCAGACACTCTGTACAGTCTGTGGGGCGTGGGATGGTTTATTCCCCATTTATTTTTGTGTGTGTGTGTGTGTATGTGTGTGTATATATATATATATATATATATATATATATATATATATATATATATATATATATATATATATATTTTAAATAAATAAAAATCTAATAGCCAGGGCAGTGAGTGTACATGCATATATCTATCTGGTATTTCTGGTATTTTTCTGAGATTGATTCACTCTGTTTTGTTTCAGGTTATCTCCAGCTGCATATTATGCCCAGAGGATGATCCAGTACCTTTCCCGGCGAGACAGCATCCGCCAACGCTCGCTGCGCTACCAGCAGAATCGACTGCGGCCCTCGCCCGACAATCCGCCTGCCAACCCCTCCCAGTCCATGGAGAACAACGAGGTCGACTTTGAGGAGTTTGAGTACGTCACTGTGCCTTGTGATAACAGGCTTTTAACATATTCACTGTCACTTATTGCTAGACATACTATGCTTTTTTCTAGAAGTCATTTTTATATTGAAATATATAATTGTATTTATATACCACTAAAGTTTTTAAAACAAATGATCAAAAATCACAGTGTTCTAGTTGTTAGCAAAACAAAATCATTTTTAGGTTCAGACTGCTAATATCCATTCTGGTACATACAGTTCACCTTTTAAATTCATTTTTTCCTTCTGCGTTTACAATAAATGCATTTGAGAGGAATCTTTTGATTTTTTTTTTTTTTAAGAATAATTCTTATTAATGACTCTGATTCCTTATCAGTCTTTGTCAGGGATAACAGCAATCTTGCAACTTGGTTCATATCTAATAGCAAAGCCAGGACAGAGTTTAAAGCGCTGTCATTTCTGTGCTGTCAATTCATCTAGAGGAGATCCAGTTGCCTGGTGGATTGCCACATATTTCGGATTAAGTGAGACATGCAGATACTTCACATATTTAATCTGGTTAGGAGAGAGTCTCTCTCTATGATTACCATTTGTATCTGCCTCTGAAGGGCTCCACAGTTAATTTGTAGTCCTGGTCAATAGAAAAATTCACATCAGGAAAAACACTTGCCCTGGATTCATGGAAACTTATAGTAGCACTAAAAAATGAATTGGGAATTGATAGCTGTCTGCTAGTTCTAGCTGTTCTTGGAGGGGTAGATGTGAGGGGAACTTTCGGGCCTTGCTGGCATGTCAATTGAAGGGTAAAGCATTTTAAATGTACCTCTTGTCTGAGATTTTAATTATTATGTAACAGATTCTGTGCACCCTCCAACTAGCTTTGCTAATTTTGCTAATGTATTTCATTTTATTAGAATCTGTAAGAAACAACAGCTGGTGTGTGAAATTTAATAAACCTGTAACATTTTACCATTCCACATCCCCCCCCCCCCCCATCTTCCTCATCAAGCTTAATTAATTATTCAAAGGCCTGGTGACTTAGAAAAATAACGCAACAAAGTCAAGGCTGTGAAAACAGAGGCTGAAGTTATACGAGCTTGGAAAGAGCAGTTGGTTATCAAAATGTCTCCAAAGAATTCCTGTGAATTTAAAACTGTACTAATGTCCAGCTGACTTTTTGTGTTGGATCCCCCAATTGTGTCCTTTGCTCTCTCCCAGCAGCTTGAATTATGCCACATAATGTTCTTTTGTCTGATTTGTTTTAGCTGGGACATGGTAACACCTGCTGATGCAGGTGTATTTGAACCAGATCATTTGAAGAGTGATGCATTTAAAATCACTGTATAAATAGGTCTTTGATATATTAAAGCACTTTGTAATTGGGTTATTGCACAGTTGGGCAACAATCCCCTGTGACTTGTGGCAGTGTAATTGAAATTCACTCCCTAAAGGGAACTGGAGTGGAGTGGTTCTCTATTCATCATCCTGCCTTTCTGCAGAGAGGGGAATGTGAAATTAGTGTTTCCCTGACTTGGTAGAGAATGGGCCCCAGGTTTTGTCCTATTACAGAGTGGCCAATTGATTTTGTATCGTAATTCATGTCAATTTACAAGGATAACCTACAAACAAATTCATGCATTTTTTTTTTTTTTAACAGCAGAGACCTACAGTAAATAGTGGCTAGTACGGCACAAAAATAAATGGAGTGTGCAATTACAGCTGATGAAACAAACTCGTGCATAATGCAGTGCACTTGAGATAAAGATCCCCTGAAGGTGTCTCAATGGCTTAAATGAGAAGACCCATGATTTGTTTCTGATATTTATGAGTTATGAATGCTTCAAACGGGAGCTTCAGTGTTTGTATGCTTCCCTCTTCACCGTTGGGGAGTCTTTTCAGAAGTAATTATTTAAGAAATGGTTAAGAAGTGACGCAAATGATGATCCAAGCAGACACATCAGTTGAGAATCATACAGACCACATGCTAAACCGGTTACAAAATAAATATTAGGAACATTTAGAAGTACAGTATTCCTTTCAGCCAATCTTTGCTGTTGCATTTTATGTCAGTTTTATATTTCCTTTACTTCTCAGTTGGCAGCAGTTTCTAGCTTCGTTGAACAAACAGTAAAAAATATAGATTAGGTGAAACTGGTGAGAAAGTAGAGCACACTGCAGAGACAAATAGCCTTATGAAGGGCATAATCACTTTTTAGAATATGCACACTTTGACCTCATTAATATTGATTTATTGCTACTCATTTATCACAGATGTTCCAGTATTTCTGTGACCTGGATTCAAATTTTAAAATGGTATTGCACTTTGGAGTAATATTAGACATGTAGGTGGTGTCTTTACATTATCTTGACACAAGTTTAATTGTCTAAAGTACTTTTTTAATGCAGGCTGCTAAAGTACAGCATGTATTTTCTCTCTCGTTTTCTTTTCAAGAACACAACCCTGCATATGTTAAGAGCATTTGTTATTATTTGTCACTGTCGTATATCATGACCTCTATACTAAAGCCATGTCAATTGACCTTTCACAACCCTGTGGTATGGTTGATCAGATGCTTTTTCATATGAGTTTGTGAAGTGATTTAAGTCTTCGAGCCCATTATTATGTTACAATGTCATTGTCAGCTGCTTCCTTCAATGCTTTGACTGTTAGTTTATTCGGCTAAGGATGTTACTTTTACATTGCTAAAAAAAAGTTTTGCTTGTTTTCTCCATAAATAACTTGGTACAAATTAATTTCTAAGCATATTTAACTTTTACTCTGCTCATAATTTATGATGTCCTAAGTTTAAAAACACTACCACGAGTTCCATTATCTTTTGCTTGCAAATTCCACGGCAAAGAAAATTTGAGGGCTTTTGTGAAATTGAGAAGTTCAGCATCCTGTTAAAAGATAAAGTAGAGATCAGATAACGGTAAAAAAATAAAAATAAAAAAAATAAAAACTGTGGATCTTCCAAGTTTGAGCATCATGATGATGCCCCGTTGTGTTAAACAGGGCCAATACTTCTTGTTCTGAAGTACAACATTTTTACAAAAGGGCAGCATTTCCAAAGAGGTGGAATGTTGGGTTGACCCTTTGCTGTGTTCCTGCTGTAGGGATAATGGAGAGCGAGCCAGACACAGAGCGCCACGGAACGCCCGGATGTCTGCCCCCGCACTGGGGCGCTTTGTTCCTCGGTAAGCATGCTTGTTTTCATGTACAGTGGACAGCCAGGAATCCTCACTGCATTAGAGACCTCTACCTGTGATTAAATTATTTGCTTCATTGATGGCGGCCTTCAGGTCGCTGTTGACTTTTTAGAGAAATACAAAAAATCAAAAGAAATAAGTACACTGTTATTAAGAAAATACTTAAAAACAAACCAACAAATGCTGTCTTTATAGCTAAATTACTAAACTGCTTTCATCCAGATTAATTATTTGTTGCTGGTACTTGTTTGTATGTCTAAAATCTGTTTCTGTTTTCTAGGCGTTTCTTGTTACCAGAGTATCTTCCGTATGCTGGGATTTTCCATGAAAGGGGACAGCCTGGCTTGGCAACTCACTCCTCCGTTAACAGGGTCCTAGCAGGTAGAGTCACGACTGAGTGAAAATGTTTTGTCACTTTATTCCAGATAAGAGGAGCCATTTACATGTAGAAGGGCCTTATGTACGTTATCTACATCGTGTCAGTATTGCATTAGTAAAACAGCGTCCACCTATGAGAACTTAGCTTTTGTCAAAATATATAACAAGAACTTGCGTAAAGCAAAATACAAATGAGGAAGAGTATTTATTTAAAAAGTGCTATAAATATGTGAGAGCAACCAGTGTCTGTTAGCGGCACCTCCCTGTCTGCTGTGCCTCCCAAACAGCTGTTGGTCAGGCCGCAATGCCATACTCCCTGCTTCCTATTTGCTCCGGCTCCAAGCAGCAGCTTTTCTAATTATGAACGGTACTGTCTGTTTGTGTAAATCTGCAATGGGGTTGAATGCTGTTCTCTGCAGACTCTAGATTGGTTTGTGTCAGGCTTTAGATTCTTTCGAAATTCTAATGCTCGCAATCTAAATGGAAATTTAAGCCACAATGACCAATTTATCGCTCTTCACCCGCACAGGAAGTGGGGATAGGAGAATTAAAAGCACAGAGGAGATATTCTAAGTGCAATTTATTTTATTGCTTCTGAAATCGCTCATGCCGAACACAATGTGCCTCTAAAAGGTGGCCCTTGGCTTGTGGTGGTTTGATATATCACGATGCTTTACTGAAGAACAGTCCATCAATGGATTTGATTCTCAAGAGGTGTTTTCAACTTGATCCACATGGAGAAGGTCAGCAGTGGTGGTGGGTCGATGAGAAGTGACTGTTTGTTTTTAAGGCCATTTAAAAACCTTTCCCTTCTTTTGTTTTCTAGCTAGTCTACCATTCACGTGTGTCCACCTGTGTCAGTAACGCATGTTGGACACCTTGCTCCAATTCCTTTTAAATGTATACACTGTACAGTAAAATAAGAAATTGAGATCCTTGACCCTCCTGTAGTTACAATCTGCTGCCATTAAACATGTTTCTTCCAATACCAAGGCCACTCCATAGCGAGTCTGACAGTACCGATTACAATAATAACCTGTGTGATGCACTTTGGAGTAATGCATTGTTTTGGATGAAAAGAGAGAAAATAGAAGAGTGCTTTGCAAGAAGTACTTTAAAACACACTGTACTGTGTGTTTTAAATTTAGATTTTAAGTTATAATAACTGAAATGATTTTGAGAAATAAACCCAGGGTACTTTAAACTACATATGTCTCAAACAGGTAGCCCCATATTTTAGCAACCTTAGTGATAATCTGCAGTTTTGTAGGGGTTAAATATAATAGATTCTAGTGTGTTCCAAGCCCTTAACCAGGATTGTTGTTTTATATTGTCCTGCAGGGGGCAGCTGTCGTCTATTAACGGCAAGCTATTGAAAAAGTTCAGGTTTCAAACTAAATCCGACATTCACCTTTTGAATATTATAATCAATGTTGGTTATTAAATCTTATCTGTTTTTAAGTGCTTTGGCCTTGCAACTAAGTAAATGACCTAAAAGCAATGAAATGTAATTATCTGGCAATGGAATGAAAAGGGATTAGGTCAAAGAGAAAACCCTGCATCAGGTTGCACAGTGATTTCTGCAAAATTAAGAAAATTGACAATGGCAGTAATGGTATCGTTAGGATAATTATCTGTCACAGTTAATACTGGGTTGGTAATGAGGCGTCTCAACAATGTTGTCTCTTAAAGCTGGAGAGCACAGTGTCACAGCAGCTGGGTCTTTGGTTTGAAATCGATGTGAAATTGATCAGTTAATGCTTCCTTTAAAGGGCAGAAACTGACATTCACATTTGACTCATGGTTAAGGTAGTTGCCTAGAGATCAAGAAGCCTTGAAATAGCAACCTTGTATTCTAGTTATCAAATGAACATTAGAATCCTGCTTTGGTGTTTTTCATTTCACACTAAAGCTTTGTTGATATGGTAATATCTGCCGTACTTTGCTCAGCTAAGTTAACGTTCCACTGTTGCATGCCTGCTGGGAAGCATGTGTGAAAGGTTACCGTGTGTGTTTCTGTGCCAGGCTGGGCGAGGCAGCAGTAGGTCTACGTGCCTGTCAGGATCTGGGTTGGCTGTAATGGCTGTCCCTCCTGGAATCCCACTTCAGATCCAGACACTGCTCTCATCTGCCAGCATGTTATCCTGAATTGCCAGCCAGCGTTTCACTGCCAATTGAGAATTAATCGAAAAAAACCATCATGCCCCTATACCGATTTTTTTTTTGAGGACAATGTTTTTTTTGGGTTTGTTTTCTGCTTGTGATGCCTTTTATAAAGTTGTTTTTGTATTGACGGGATATGTATAGTATCTTCAGATGTAGTGAAACACAAATCTGTGCATGTATCAATTTAACTGCTAGTAATTATTTTTTTATCCCGTTTTGTATATTCACAGAAATCGTGATTAACGCAAAGTGCAACATTTGCCCGATGTCTACCAGATACTGTGTTTTTAGAACTGTTTTGTTTGATGTACTGATGCATTTTTCAGGCAGAAGAGATTAATCACAGTTGATTGCACCTCATACTTGATTAACTAGGCTCTTTACTAGATCTCATAACCTTATGTTTTTCAAGCTTTTAGCAGGTTATGGTTGAGCATGCCCAGTTTAATTAGTGTCGCAGATATGACTGACTCATTTTAATGGAGTACAATCTATAGACAAAATTTACGGTAATAATTGTCTCGGAAAGCATAAATGAATTTGTTCCATAGTCACTGCTTGTGTGAAGATTTTTACACAATCCATTTTCAACTACAATGCAGTGTTTTAAATTGTATTTGAGTAAAGGTTTCCGAAACAACTCTTTAGAGGTGTTTGCAGCTTTTAGAAAATACAGTACATCAGCACACCAGCATTAAAAACATGTGTGACAAAGAGGACCATTGTTCCCAACATTGCAAGAGAAAAAACCGGAGCAGATCTAATGTTTAAAATACATTACTAGCTAAAAGTTTTCTGGAGACCATACTTCTAAATAGTTTAGTTTGCTTGTTGTAAACCGATGACCCCAAAGGTTAAAACCCCTGGAGAAGTTCCTACACACATTCTCTGACTGTTAAACCTTTTATCTTGAACTGCAGCAAGCCAAACACTAAATGTAGCCACTGGAGAGAAATCTGAGCAAAATTGTCTATACAGAGACCAACAGCATGGTGGGTAGTGTGACTCAGATTGACTGTTTTCAGCAGAATGTCTCGCTGCTGGGCTGGCTTTTTAACTTGCTGTTATCCATTGTAGTAATGGCAGAGCATAAGCAGCTTTTCTCTAAGGAAGTGTAGAACCATTCAGATTGAGAATACACTTTCATAGTTTCCATCAGCAACTGAATGTTCAAAGCACTATTGATCTGTTCTGATTTATCGAATGTCTGTTTATAAACTTTTGAGTTTCCTCCGATTTGGTTCTATATACCATTCCCCTCCACTTGATAGATACACAGATTTATATATTAATAAACACATTTCCCCTGAAGGGACATTGTTCAATAAATGCATGTTTTCCATGAACTCAAGTGCAGCATGAATCAAAAATGTCATTGCTTTGCCTTAGGAAATATTACAAAAGCAGTTTATAGGAATTTTGTAATTGTTGCTCAAATGAAACTGTGGATCTTACCTCATTAGCAAACGTTCCAGTTTTCTATAACTTGTTTAGTTTTCCAGACTATTAGTTCCGAGTCGTGTAAAGCCCATTCATCCTGCAACAGGTAATAGGATCCCATGTGACATCACTTAAGTGGTATTTGGGATTATGATAAACAAGATATCTCATATTGACGTCCTGAATATAATTATACAAAGTGAGTGAAAAACTTTCCAGAAGTATTCAAGGAGTAATAAAATAACAGATCCAACATGTTGTGCTTACTGTGTACTGTTGTCCTCGAATTGTTTAGGTAACTTTAGTACAGTAGTATAGACTTTAACAATAAAACAAGAAAGAAGTGTATGTATTTCCTACAGTATCACAAATAGATAATGGGAATGCAATTGTTTATCATGTTTGTTCTATACACCAGGAATAATAGCTCTCAATGTAGTGCTGCTGTATTGCAAAATAAAATAAAAAATAACAATATAAAAAAATATTTCCAGCTGGCAATTAAATGCAATTTTGTACTGTATATCCCCTGTTATGCACAACAGTTTGATACGCAAAGAAAAGTTCAGATTCTTTTTTTTGGGACTAGTTATTTTTAGCTGAGCTGGGTCATTGGAGATCATATCATGAAATGAGCTGCTGTAACAATAACTGGAAGGATTATAAAAGCATAGGGTTGTTTGTCTCTTAACCTTAAGTGCACATCCAGTTCTGACATCCAAAAATGAGTATGCAAAGTGTTCACTGCTCGAAGAAGTTAGAAATATGCCATTCCCAAACTAATCTGGCTCATGAATGAACTTTATAAATGGAACAGAAGGGCGCATGACACGTTTTATCAAAGAGATTTGTTTTCAATTCAACCCTCCTACACTAGCCCTAGTGTAACAGAGTAAGGAATCAGAGGTAAATGGCATTGTTTATACCAGTTTTGTCCAATGTTCCCAGCTTCATTGCAAGCTTCTGTTGAGATCAAAGTTCTGTCCTTTTAATTGTCCCCAGACTTTCTCTTTCTTGATGAATGTCTACAGTCTGCACTCAGGATTCTTCTATATATCCAAGGAGAAACTTTACGTGATGCAAACTAGCATCGCCTAAGAAATGACCACCTACGCTACGGTATCTCCATAGAAAATCTAAGTTTTGATTTAAAAAATAAATAAAAATAAATAAATATATAAATCCACTGGAAAGTTGCCTACTGTATTAGTGTTACACACCTCCTCGATGTCTCTTAATGTCGCTGGTAATTCACTAATTATTGCCAGCCAACTTGAACACTTAAACTTGCTAATGGCTCATAAAGGGCTTGTTCTGTATTTTGAAAGCTTGTTAAGAAAGCCTAGATGACGATTCACTTGAATTTACACTCTCCAAAGTGTAACTTTTTTGACAACATGTTAATTAGCTAAATATCTTTATGAATAAACAGCCTTTTTAAAAGTAACATAACAATGCTTTGCAGGTTAATTGGTTCACTTTTTAAAGCAAAAGAACTAGATGACTGACTGGTTTAAACACATTGGTCTGAAAGCTTGTCTTTAAGACCAGCAGTTGGTCAAAACTTTTGGTGCTGTCATCGCAGTCCCAAGTGCCGCGCAAAAGTACAGCTTGGTGTCATGAGTTGAACAAGCGGCAAGAATTAATTTCCCTCAGTTAAGTGCTCCCTTCAGGCTGATCAGCGGAGATGTGTGGGATAGATTGGAACTTCGCCTACACATGTACTGTCTGATCTGGAGCATGAACAGAGGGCCTTCCATGCCCACACTAATTGTTCTGTTGATTGAAAAACACTCCGTAATTTCTCTAGGACTTTTACCAACCTGTGGCTGGGTACAGTATCAGGGCATGAAGGGCAAGGCAATGTTGCCTTCGTCGGGCGTGAGGATTCAGGGGTACCAAGGCAGTTCTAGGGGGCAAAAAAAGCAAAACATAAATCCAACCCAAGGGCACCAAGGCGATTTTTCATACTCATTCATAAAACAACAAAAAAGAAATAGAGAGCCTATTATGTTGATGAAATTGTAATTCAAACAAACACAAATCAATGTTTTCAGTGTTGTTGTTGACGGGGACGAATTTTTGTGCACCCATTGCTTACCTGAACATTAGGTAAATCCTAGAACACTTCACTGCCGATTTTAGACAGATCTTCTTCCTTATTTCTTTTTAAACATTTATGAGTTGGCACATGGCTCACAGACAGAAAAATCACACAGTTGCACTGCCAGTGAACACATGTGTTTGAAAATATCTGAAAGCGCAGTCATGTTGCGCTCAGTCTAACATAACAGTGCCCCCTCCCTCTGTTTACCAGTCATTAACCAATGGGTACAGTACGTCTTTCTTGTGGCTTAGTGCTGGGAGTTGCACAGTAAAAAGAATGGCAGCAATAATACATTATAATGACTCATTTTCTCGCAGGACGAGATAGAATTAAATTGAATTGTGACAGAACGGGCCAGCTGATGCTGACCAGGTTTGTGAATGGGTTGTAGATCAGATGTGCTGGTGCTGAGGGACACCGGTGGCAATGACGGACGGGCTTACAGGCAACTTTTGGCTGTAGGACAGCGTGTGTTCGTCTTCTCCGCTCCCGAGTCAGTGCAGGGGTGGTAGCGGTGAGCTGAGCCTAAAAATAATTGGATATGCCAAATTGGGAGAAAATAATAAAATAATTGGCGATTTTACTAAATTAAAAAAAAAAGAAGATTTGGTAGAGAGCACAGTGCATCTTTTGAAGGGACTCCTCAGGTTTGGGGAATTCGATCTTTCCTCTTTTATTAGCCTCAGAATAGGAGGATTCTAGGATCAGATCATGCTTGTCTAATGAAGAAAACCTAATGGAAAATCCATTAGTCTGCTCATTGTCCTACAGATATTATTATAGACCTGGTTTTATCTCTGCATTCCCTCTTTGCTAATGTTTGGTCGTCTTGATTTTAACGCAAACAATATTACTTTGGGGTAGACTCAACCTCACTTAGCTTGGATGGAAGCAAGAAACATACCCACCTATCCTTTTTCTGTGCTTTTCATAAAAGCCTAAAGGGGGTCTTTTCTGACTTTTCAGAGCATGAAACTTACATTAAATGGAGCAACTCTTTGACAGCAGCCAAATGACTGCCTTCGAGGCACAGGCTGCATGTACACTACCGTTCAAAAGTTTGGGGTCACTTAGAAATTTCCTTGTTTTCCATGAAAACATACATGAAATGAGTTTGAATAAGAAATATAGCAAAATGAATAGGAAATATAGTCATTGACAAGGTTAGAAATAATGATTTTTAATTGAAATAATAATTGTGTCCTTCAAACTTTGCTTTCGTCAAAGAATCCTCCATTTGCAGCAATTACAGCCTTGCAGACCTTTGGCATTCTAGTTGTCAATTTGTTGAGGTAATCTGAAAAGATTTCACCCCATGCTTCCTGAAGCACCTCCCACAAGTTGGATTGGCTTGATGGGCACTTCTTACGTACCATACGGTCAAGCTGCTCCCACAACAGCTCAATAGGGTTGAGATCCGGTGACTGTGCTGGCCACTCCATTATAGACAGAATACCAGCTGACTGCTTCTTCCTTAAATAGTTCTTGCATAGTTTGGAGCTGTGCTTTGGGTCATTGTCCTGTTGTAGGAGGAAATTGGCTCCAATCAAGCGCCGTCCACAGGGTATGGCATGGCGTTGCAAAATGGAGTGATAGCCTTCCTTCTTCAAGATCCCTTTTACCCTGTACAAATCTCCACTTTACCACCACCAAAGCACCCCAGACCATCACATTGCCTCCACCATGCTTAACAGATGGCGTCAAGCACTCCTCCAGCATCTTTTCATTTGGTCTGCGTCTCACTAATGTTCTTCTTTGTGATCCGAACACCTCAAACTTAGATTCGTCTGTCCATAACACTTTTTCCAATCTTCCTCTGTCCAGTGTCTGTGTTCTTTTGCCCATCTTAATCTTTTCTTTTTATTGGCCAGTCTGAGATATGGCTTTTTCTTTGCAACTCTGCCTAGAAGGCCAGCATCCCGAGTCGCCTCTTCACTGTTGACGTTGAGACTGGTGTTTTGCGGGTACTATTTAATGACGCTGCCAGTTGAGGACCTGTGAGGCGCCTGTTTCTCAAACTACACACTCTAATGTATTTGTCCTCTTGCTCAGTTGTGCACCGGGCCTCCCACTCCTCTTTCTATTCTGGTTAGAGCCAGTTTGCGCTGTTCTGTGAAGGGAGTAGTACACAGCGTTGTACGAGATCTTCAGTTTCTTGGCAATTTCGCATGGAATAGCCTTCATTTCTCAGAACAAGAATAGACTGACGAGTTTCAGAAGAAAGTTCTTTGTTTCTGGCCATTTTGAGCCTGTAATCGAACCCACAATTGCTGCTGCTCCAGATACTCAACTAGTCTAAAGAAGGCCAGTTTTATTGTTTCTTTAATCAGCACAACAGTTTTCAGCTGTGCTAACATAATTGCAAAAGGGTTTTCTAATGATCAATTAGCCTTTTAAAATGATAAACTTGGATTAGCAAACACAACGTGCCATTGGGACACAGGACTGATGGTTGCTGATAATGGGCCTCTGTACGCCTATGTAGATATTCCATTACAAATCAGCCGTTTCCAGCTACAATAGTCATTTACAACATTAACAATGTCTACACTGTATTTCTGATCAATTTGATGTTATTTTAATGGACAAAAAATTTGCTTTTCTTTCGAAAACAAGGACATTTCTAAGTGACCCCCAAACTTTTGAACGGTACTTTTTGGCTTTTTTTGCAAAACTAATTATTAAACTTCTACTAATGAGGGTTACCGAACTGGTGCCTCTCCCAGTTTGATTGAATGATTCGAAAATATAATCTCAAAAAACCGATGCATTTGTCATTTAGTCTTGAAGCACTCTGTACTGCAGGACACAAATGAACTGGTATCTGAAAATGACCTGCAACAAGAAGCCTGTGCACCGCAGGGGTTTCCAATATACTGTCCAGCCTCTATATCTACCCACTTAACAAGTCGTACTATCTGTTGCACTGACAGCACAGCTCTCCAGAGTTCCAGAGGTCACCCAAGTCAATTGCCTTTATGTTGCCTGTTTCTAAATAATTGTCATTTTCATATTCTACCATTATATTGTCTGTGTCTCTTGGAATCTTAGAGGGGAAGGTGGCACAAGAATATATATATATATATATATATATATATATATATATATATATATATATATATATATATATATATATATATATACATTTACATTTACATTTACATTTATTTATTTATTTATTTATTTATTTTTGAAAACTACCCGTAATATAATGTCATTTTGACAGCTCTTGAGAAACTCATTGGAATAAGGTTTTAAAATGGTATTCAGAACTGTATCGTGCCCCGTAGCACTTTAAAGTATAGTTGTGCTTTTAATGCTTAAGATAAGGGGAGACAGCCTTTGCAGCACATTTAATGAAGCCGCTGGTCCATGTATTTGTCGGCACTAAGCAATTGAATTCAATCCTATTGCTATTAATAAGTCTACTTAAAATTGCAAAAGCCCTGCATACATATTTGCATTATTTTAATTGGTTTGGGCTTTGCTGATAAACGGTGCTCTTTTGACTCGAATATCAAAAGCTGTGTCTTTTGAGATGGCCAAACTTGATGCCTCCCACTTAGTCATACAGTCATTTTAAAATGCAGAGCCATTCAACTTCATTTTTTCTTTTGTTGTATATTGTTTGTGTTTTTGTTCACTGCAAATTTTATTTTATTCCTGCAATAATCCTGCTCCCTGGCAGCTTCCTTACAACAAATAAGGGAAATGTTTTCCATGTATTTTGCATTACTTCAGCTCTAGCATATACGGCTATTTCAATATACATGTATTGGCATCATTTTAGAACCTTATTCCAATGAGTTTCTCAAGAGCTGTTAAAATGACATTATATTAGAGGTAGTTTTCAAATGCCCATGCTACTGTATGTCATTACCTTACAGTTCACTGAAGATCAGATCAAATGATGCATGTTAGTGTGTTTGGGTGACACTGTTCATTCAAAATGTGTGCCATAATGAATACGAATGAAGAGGATTGTGCCTCTTTTGAATGCTTTCATTTTGTTCACCTTTTAACCAAGGATTTCACCTTTTAACCTGACATTTTGCATTGAAATGAAGGCTAGGCATTGTATGTAGTTTTCTGTAGATGCCATAAATCAGAAATATGCTGACGAGCTAAAATGACCACATGGTTTCAGTGTGAATCCAAATCGGTTGAAGGTATTGACAGACACATCAGCTATACTACCGAGTGACACATGCATGACACATTTTTCTGCTTGTCAGTCATACATTGAAGGTAAACAAATGAAGCCCTGATGAGAGGGAAGTAACGGATTTCAGTAAATGGGTCTATTTTCTAAACTACATTTTCACATTGTTTTGTGCAGACAGAGACACACACGCATTTTTATAATTAACTTTGAAGCATTCTGAAACAATGTGATAACACATCATTGCTACCTATTAAAACCAGGTGAAAATAAATTGGACGCCAGTGAACAGTGGAAGAGATGACAGAAGTAGTGTCGCCGTTGTCACGCTCTTAAACCGATGTGACAAGTTGAAATGTATCTCTTGGTTTGCGTACATCAACACGGCATGGATGACAAGGAAAGGAGGACGTGATGGTGTAGTCTGACTGTCCTGTTTCACTTAACAGGCTATAATAGTAGCACACAACTGTACCCCCTCCCCTTAGTCGTAATATTAATATTAGATTATTTATTCAGTGCATATCCAGTATAAAGCAGGACATTGTGCTGTAGCTGCATAAAAATACCTTCATTGTAAATAAGCACTTTGTATTTCAAAATATATAGGCCTACTGCATATGTCCAAGTGTTCTGCAGGCAGACATTGTGAATACATTTCAAGCTGACGAATGATTTGGATGAGGTCAGATAACAATGTTTGTCATTGAATTTGAGAGTAACAGGTAAATGAAATCAGTTCAGCAGTTATTTCTCCTAAAATATGAATTCCAATTCCTTGGAATTGAAAACGGAATTGGAACTGAAAAACAGGAATTCACCCCAAGCCTGTTTCAGAGTGGAAGGAAGGTGTCCTCCTCTAGTGTGACAAGGAAATCCTTTTGTTTCTGGCAGTGAGAACTTGCATGCTGTAGCTTTATGGCTCATTGTTGGATGGAGAGTAGATTTGGCAGGCACTTGCTCTAGGGAGGCTGCAATATCCATCCCTCTCCCAGGGCTGTCTGGAGAACAAGGGAATTGCTTGGGAAATGGGATTAAGTTTATAAAGAACCCAATACCAGTTAAAAGAAGCCAGGAAAACACAGAACTAAAAGTAAATCTGTGGCTAATCCCAAGAGGACTTGACAGTACCTGAGCAAAAGACCAACTCGTTTTCATCATGCAGCAACACCTTTAGTAAATTGGAGATTACTGTAATCCTTTACTGTGTGAAATATGCTGTAAAACATTATTTCATAAATGCTACTTTAAAATGAAAAAAAACCTCATCACTTTCTCCTTTTCCTTGTGGGTAGGGAATAAATAAAAACCCTCGCTGTGTTAGGAATCCATGCAAAATGCTGTTTCTTCACATTGTCTGATAAATTTGTGCATGCCTACAACTTGCAGACTGGAGGCTAAATGCTTCACAAAGGTGGGTGCCAATCAATTCTTACGTGCCATAACGGGACAAAAATGGAAAGTTGAGGGGAAAAAAAGATGTATCTTAAACAGGACATGAGCAGGGAGTGAAGCCTTTCCATTATCATCCCCCTCCCTCTCTTCCCTGGCTGCTGTCAGCTCATGCACGGTTGTTGGGAATGGACGTCGGAGGGTGATTCCTCCGAGAGCCTTGGCTTCAAGTTTCTGACTTGACGCAGTGGCTGTGCACTTGATGAGAGTCAGAGAGAGAGGTTAGACGGGAGTCTGTTTGCTTTTAGGAGCTGTTGCCGTGTGTCCATCTCCTAGCAGCCACTCTGTCACGCTGCCTAGCGGCGTGTGGAGAACCGCTTTTCAATCTGTCAGAGAAACCTGGCCATTCAAGAAATAAAATAAAAAAGCGCTACCTGTCAAAAAAAACATACTTGATGCCATCGCTTTGGATACAAAGCCTCTTCTGAACAAATTCTTTTTTTTTAACCCTCCGTCCTGTATTTGTTTGTTGAATGAGTTAGACCTTCTCTGATTTTAATTTCTATAGGTAGATTCTCTTTCTATAGCCGTGTTCAGACTTGTATCGGTACGATATGGGTAAAATGTGTTTCGGTTTAGAATTTACTGATACGATACCACTTTCTGTCTCAACTCACTTTTCAACAGCAATACAATACCAACACTGTTGCATTATACCTGTCCACATTTTAAGCTGGTTTATATTGATAGACTTAAATCAAAGATATTCTATTACACCAAGATACTCAACTCTGCTGATTGTCTCTGGGGATGTCGGTCTCGCTGCGCGCAAAGGGTTATGGGATATAAAGAGGTCGGGAGAAGGTTTTTCCACTGTCATTCTGTGATTCTGTATTTTGTCCTTAAAAGGGTAAATAAATATTCTAAGCTCTGTATATTAATATGGAAACAGACTAAAGGTTACCGTATGAATCGCTGAGCCAGTGGCTGTTTTCAAGGTTCAGTTCTGACTATTTTAAATTCAACCTTGACCTTACCCATTCTTTGGCTGCTTAAACATCTTCTTTATTCACAAGTGACAAGCTGTCAGGTGTTGCCCAGAATTTCTTTCCTTGTTTTGTAATAATGAAAGTCTTATCCATTTACATGGCTGGGAAGATAGCAAAAAAGAAAATAATATAATCCCACATAATCCTTCAAACTGTGCTGTCTGAAATGTTTTGATAAAATGTCATCTTATTGGCATAACTAATAACGGTGCATTCCGTCTTATCTCTTCAATAGAGTTATGATTTGTTATCATTTACTTAGTTGAATGTATTAATTTAATGGAAAAAAGTGTACATTTATTTGTAGTTCTGCTTTCTTACGCTGTTATGGTAGACTTCTGATGGCTCAGATTTTTTCTTTAATTCGCCTTTAAGGGGGGCTTCTGTTAATTTCAACATGCAAAGTAGGCAATGTTCAGATGCCAGTGTTTGTACATGTAAAGCTCTTGTTGATGCATCCATTGTTGTTGAAAGGGTTATGGAAATGTAGTATGACTGTACTAGACTGCATGCACTGATATATGACTTTAACATAATAGGCATGACCTACACTGTGTAGTTTAAGAAGAAATACAATTAGATAATGTAGAGTATAGAAGAATTAAGGAAAAGAAATGGATAGACTCAATACCATGATGCCCAAAGGTTTAAATAGAAAGGAATAGTAGATTGTTACATCATTAGCCATGTAATAAAGGACATCACAATCTCATTAATAGATTTAAATAGTGTAGTTTAACGAGTGTAGTTCCTTATCAAGTATGAAATGTAACCGTTACCTAATGGGTTTTTATCCTACCCTGATAACCTGAATAAGATATATGTCGGAGCCTGTGACGAGTCGCGTCTGCCCGAGGGCTTAATTGGACTGCAGACACAGACATCGTCATCATTTCCTTTCATCCGACCCGAGCGGGAGAGACTATGAACAGATAAGTATCAAGTTACTTATCTGCTTATTTGCTTGTTTTAATTGCACTAATTAAATGCGATTTATTGTTACGTGTTTATAGTAATTACTGCTTGCACGTATTGTGCACTCAGCCGTGGTTTTCGTTATTCCCATAGCGGCCTTGTGCCCCGTGTGAAGCCGACAGCTCCGCCGCCCCCTTCTCCAGGATCGAACAACCTTAAGTCAGCTACTTTTTTCTCTCTCGGGCTGCTACCTTTTAAAAATAAAATGTTTTTTTGTCACAAATTATATAAAATGAACAGTAATTGAGTTGTTACTGTTTTGTGTGAGAATTTGTTTCTCTTTGTTTGTTTGTTTATTTATTTATTTATTTATTTGCAGAAATACAAATGCAGCTGCTGGTCTCAGAGTATTGTTACCGAGTATTGTTACCTAGCCTGGGAAGTAGTCAAGTTTCAGCGTGCTGTTACCTTGTGTGTCTCAGAGTGTCAGGACCCTTGATCTCGATGGATAAATACTGAGAGCTGAGGGCTCCTTGTAGTTTCTTTGAATCCGAGAGAGCGGGTAGCCCGAGTTCAGAGAGTAGAGCAGGTGGGCAGAGATCGTTTAAATTTCCCGCCGTTGGCTAGTTCACGTCTGGATGGATGGATAACGATGTTTGTGTCTGCAGTCCACTTATGCCCTCGGGGGCGGGTATTGCTGCATCACAAGCTCTGACGTGCAGCTTTGATATATCTTATTCAGGGTCTTTTAGGATAAATACCCATTAGGTAATGGTTACATTTCTATTTTAAGGAACCAGGGTTATGATAATATCCTAATGTTACCATGGCATCAGAAGCCTATATGTACCACCACTGTTTGTTTTCAAACACACTTTCCATGGCCAAAGGTATATTAAACATAATGAAACATTGGGAAGTTGGCTCTTTTGAGCAAAAGCATAAACATTTATTAAATTGTCTACTGATCAGGGAAACAGCTAAATAACTAGTGGATAGTACTCAATGATTTTAATTCTAATTTTGTGTTTTAATACACAAGGCTCTATCTGGTTGAACATGCTGTGAGCTTTGGCCCCCTGCTGGGCAATTTGATTGTTTTAAACAGGTAATTGCTATAAAGTTACAGTATATGAGCAAGTTCTAGAAGTCAAATTAGCACATTAACAGGCCACTTCACACTTGTCACAAAACCATAATATTTAGAAAATTCTTCAGTCACAAAGTGGGCTATTAAGACATAATTGCGTTACACATCTATCAGTTTCTGTTTAATTTTGGAGTTGCTCCTTCCCTGTGAACGTGTTTATCATTCAAATGAATCAACGGCAGTGGCAGTGTTGTGTGAAAAGGTAAGATGACAATGTGCATGATGTCCTAAAGAAATTGTTATTTTTGTTAATTTTTAATATGACCCATTGTGTTAGCAGCAGGAGTTGGCAGTGCATAATCTTCTGTAGGGGGCGTGAGCCATGTGCAAAATTAAGCATTAAAGCAGAGAGAAGCACAACAAAATGATTAATTACTGGTAATGTGTTTTTGAGTGTTACATTTTGGAGCACTGCATGAAGAAATCTATTCCTTGGGAACACAATAGATATGTAGTGATGCAAAATGGTCTTTTAAAATCGTGTAGATCCCTATTTTAAACTAAATGCCATACAGTCAACATTTGTTTACAGCAGGGAATGGGTATAGAAGCAATATATTATTTCTTTCACCTCGGTGTAAGTGGTGTATATTGTTTTGAACAAGATGAGGAACTAAAAGCAAATGCATTTTGTTTAAAAACCTATTTTTACTTTTCCTGTTTTCTTTTTCATCCAGGCAATAAAATATGCTTGTTTTTCTGCCTAGAAGAACATTTGCCATATACTGAACACATGAGATAAATTAGCTGAAAGTGCTATGATATTCGGCAGATTCTGCTGTTTGAGCAGCATGGTTTAGAGGGCTTTGTTCACTTGAGCATTGAAACACAAATTGTGCTTATTTTAAATGATTTCTACTATGGCTGTTAGAGATGGTTTGTATATTTTAGGGATATAAATACGATTCCCTATTGCATAGCAGTTTGATCATAGTTTTACTATGAGTTGATAGAACACACCTGAGCTTGTTACCTGGAATGGGTGAAACTGTTATGCAATAGGAGTTTACTTCCATTAATTATAGATGTTTGACACCAAGGAGAAATCTGTGATTTTAATGGCAGTTTTAGACCTGCATCTTCAGTTCTCAGCTCATTAACTGCATTACATTGAGATCTGACAGACCGCGCCATGCTTCACAAGCAGATTGAAAATGTATTTTCTTTACACCCACTTTAAATGTACAATACTTGCAAAAGCACAATTACCAGATCTAGTGAATTCTAAAATATAAAAGGCCACTGACCTTTTGCAATGCTATATTTATGTATTCCGTTGGTTTTGCTTATTCCATCCCGACATTGAGATTGCTTTTTAATGTCGTACTGCAACTTGTGCCCTCTGTACCTGCTGCTGATCAGCAAGGTGATGTATCTCATTACAATTTTCTTGGGGAAAATAGTCTATGGGGGATTAAAAGCAGACAGTGTTTTAATCTAGATCTTGGTTCAATAAAAGGTACATAACTTTTTTTTTTTTCTGTGTGCAGTTTTAAATACAGACCCATGCATTCAAAGTCTTATGTGTTTCTGCCTTATCTGTAAGTGTTATTCTCTAACAGGCTATTGGAAGATAAGTGCTTGTCATTGGCTTAAACCACAGTCTCTTTCTTTCTAGGTGCTGTGATTGGAGATGGGCAGTCGGCAGTGGCTAGTAACATTGCAAATACAACTTATCGGCTCCAGTGGTGGGACTTCACCAAATTCGACCTTCCAGAAATTAGCAATGGTAAAAATGTTTTTTTTTCCAAAAGATCTGTTCATTTTTAAAGCACCGAGGAGTGCTTATATAAAGTCAGTGCTTCTATAGGGGGGCGATGCAAGCTCTTTTATAATTGGTATATTTTCAGAAGGGTAATTATTCACTGATTTCACAATTTAAACACTGCAATCTAGTAGTCGTGATTTTTATTCAGATATTGAATTGTTTTGCATAGAAAACCTAAAGGTGAAGGACATAACACAAAGGATCGGAAGTGTTGATTTAAAGTGGTGTAGCTGTGGGATATTTCCTTCAATAAACTCTGGGGTTCAGTCAAGGCTCAGTGTGGTGAAACTTTTTCCCTTTTTTATTAGGCAAGCAACCCAGAGGTTGAAATTCCAGATGTTTTGATCTCCCTGCTTTTTTTTTATTCTGGCAATCGGTTACAAAAATCCATCTTCTTCAAAATAGCAGTATGTCCGTCCAATTCAAATGTTTCAGACAGCCTCAGCTCAAATGAATTGTAGACCATAACCCTAAAGTAGTCTCTTCAGAGGTACTTTTTATAGGCTTATCTACGTAGCACGTTTTTTATTATTATTATTATTATTATTATTATTATTATTATTATTATTATTATTATTATTCTCTATTGGAATTGCACAATCCACATCAAATTGTAGCTTAAAAAACAAATTTGAAATGCCCATTATGTCTTCAGTGAAGGGACTTGACTTAGAATAGCATATGAAACATAAAGGGTTAACAGCCCTCTACTTATCTAATACTTAAATAAAGCTTTTAAAAATATATATAAATATATTATATCTCGGTAAGCTTCATTTAGTTTTATACAGTGTTAATGCACACCTCTGTTATTACATTTGTATTTTAAAATAAAATGATACACAACTCAACTAATTGTTAATCATCTTACTTGCGGTAGCATTCTGTGCCTGCAGTTATGCCTGCCTTTTTATTTTGAATAGCAGCACATTTCTGTGATTTGTAAATCGTAAATTGTAAGTGGGTATTGATTTAGTATGTAGTATAGCTCACTGGAGACTATTTTAAAGTGTAAATTGCCATGTCCCAATGTTTTGCATACCTAATGAGAGAACATCATCCGCTCACTTTAAACAGGTTGGTAATGAAGGTCTCATAGGAACTCGAAATTAAATATTGAAACGTCCTACCATTGATTTTGAAAATACAAAATAGTTCAGAATGTGAGGGGAAGAAGTCAATAAGAAGGATACTTCTATTTCCTCCCAGTCATCATAAGTCAAAAACCACTGATTCTGGAGAATCTGAACAGCGTACCGTACTGTAACGTATTACTTGTTTCCTTAGAGAAGTGTAATGGATTTTACTCTCCTACAATTTAACAGCATGGTATCTCATTTTCACCAACATGTAAATCTTAAGTATTGACCGATCCCTGTCAGCTCCTGGGAGTTTGGGGCAATTACATCATCTCAAATTGATCTGAAACATACTGTTTTTTAAATTAATAGATTTTTCTAAATCTCTTGCCAAGGGTAGTTTTCAATAATTTGTTTTCAAAAAAAATGTTCAGTATTTTATGCTAGTTTTTAAATATAAAGCAATATTTTAGAGTGAGAATTGCAGGGTCACTACAGCTGTTCTGGTACAGGGTTTGTTTTCAATGGCAAATATCCAAGGACACTTGATGATATGCAAGAACGCAAGGATCATTTCTATGCAAGATAATTCTTTGTCATGTCTTATTGTATTCATTACATGCAAACCTGAATTAACTAAGCATTTCTAAAAAATATATATATATGTATCTTTTTGTCTAATAATGCATGTGTGTGGTTCAGTCGCTTTTTGTTTTATTCTGTACTTGAACCGCGTGAAAGTTTTTTGGGACATTTGTGTTATATTGGAGAAATAACAATCCACATTACCATTCAAGTCAGTAGCTCGTTTTTATTGGCTGTCAGCTGAGGAGTTTATCAGGCTGCTGCTTACTCACCGTCCCAGATTTTGATTGAGGGTAAACTTTGTAAAGGATAGAATTAGCAGTTCACAGCCACAGAATGTTATTTGAGAACACAGCATTCTGAATTTATTTTTCCAGAACCAGCCACACCCATTGCAATTACAAAGAAGGATTGCAGGAGACTAAAGCTGGAATCTTAAGCCAATGCAATAAATGGTTGATTAACCACTGTCTGTTTTTGGATCAGAAGGTAAACTGTCTTGCATATTTTTATATGCCCCCATCACTTCGGTTTCACTGCAGAGATCAGACTTTAGGGCACCAGACACTGCAACTTCCAAGCCGCTGTGTTATATTTTCATGGCATTTCCACCCCTGTTAAAATCTCTTGTCTGAGCCGTGGGTTAACTGAAATGTGGAGCCACAATTACATTTAAAGTGCCTCAAGGAAAGATTGCATTGGATTGTAAAAAAAAAAAAAAAAAAGTATGCATGCTAACCCTGTCAGAGGTAAGCTGGTTATGTTTTCGAGCTGGCATGCGACAGTGGTGGGTACAAGAGATTCCTTGCCAATAATAATAAAGCACCCTCCCCACCTGAAAACCCTTCTTAATATCAAACCAGGAACTAACTTGAGGCCTTACAAAACAAGTTCTAAGGGCATTGTTACATTTTTATGTTCATGACATTTCCACAGTACTTTTAAGCTCTTTTCCTGAGCCTCTGGTGTTTTTATAACAATTGCAAGCCAAAGATTGCATTGAACAACCCTAGGGAGACTCCCACCAGGTAGTAGGATAGTAATATGTACACTGTACTACAACTTGCACATTTGTGTGTTTTGAATTTAATTATATAGGTGTGGGGGGGTGGCGTGATAGCTTTACCCGTGGAAGAGCAGTTACAAGAAGTGCCCAAGGGGCTTTCCTGAGTAAAGCGGCTTGGCTAGCGGCTTTGCTAGCGGCTTGGCTGACTGCTGGGCTGAAAGCAATATCAGCAGGTACCGGTTAGGAGAACGCGTGGAATAGCCTCTCATCCCGCAGAGCAGGTATCATCTCAGACAGGAGGCTTGGGATAGAAATGAGAACACAAAACATTTAAACACAAGGGTGCTGTTCCTTGAGCAGGCACCAATTAAAGTGAAACAGCGGCCGTCTGTTCAAGCTGCTGCTACAAACAGGCAACGCAAAAATCCCCCTAATCAACCAGTGCACACTCCTCACTCCGAGCAGTAACTTTTGCATGATTGAAAACACTGAGAGATCAATTTGTAAGAAGTTTGGACCGCACCAAATATTTTATAGAAATTAATAGATGCCAGAAAATAAACAAACTAGAATATAATCTCAGGGATTTAAGTGATGTGATGATGGAACTTATTTCTCTTGAGACTTTACTACCATATGCATCCATTACTTGATGATCTAATCACTGAAAGAAAACACCAGTGCGATTCATAAAAAAGCATATTGACTATCGGTCTACCTTTGGGAAATTTTCACTTGTTTCCCCAAAATATTATGAAATGTATTTTGGGTAGTGGGGTGAAAAAATTCCAAAACCTGTGTTTAAGAAAGAAAAAAAAAAGTTTTTTTCTGATGCCATTAACAAGCTTAAGGAGTCCTAGGGTAAAAAAAAAGTTAGAGGGAACTTTTATCAAGCTAGCTTCCTATACCAAATTGGTAATATATAGGTTAGAATGCTGTGTTTGAGCTGAGTTTAGACTGGACAACCTTTCTGTGAGCAGCATGTGAGATAACTAAAAATCTCAATGATTGCACCTCCAGAGTTTTTACAAAAAAAAGATTTTTGAGGCTGACCTGCATGGCTAATGATACCCAGTCCAGACATAGAAGTCCATTAAATAATCAATTTAACCATTTATTTCATTCATTAAAAATCAATTGCTTAACAACTTTATCATTCTCTGTTGAGAAGTGTTGCAAAAAAGTATGTATCATTAGCACATGACCACCTAACTTGTTTGCAAATTCTAAACCGTTCTGTTTCGTTTCATTCTGCCCTTTAATCAAAGGTTCAACAGGCTTGCTGCCTACTTTTGCCCTTTTTATTGTTGTAACAAATGCATCAATAAACTGTTGCTACAGAATATTATCTGGCTGTGCAACTCCCACAGGATGTACCAACAAATCATTGCTGTACGTAATTAACACAGCCTTGCTCTAATCTTTCTGGAAATCAATACCCGCTACTGGGATTTAATTTGAAATACATGTTTCTGAGCAAGTAACCTGAATGTTTTAAGGTGAACAGTATTATGTCCTGTGAGATTGTTACAGTGAGCGATGTACCTGCTCAGTAATTCCACAGTGTTCATTAGAAAAGTAATATTTTAAACTGGTTCTCTGTCTTTCTCTAATAATTAGAACTCTCACAGATGTCCATTGGAAAATAAACCATTTTTTTTGTACTGCATATTTATTCTGCCTTTTTTAGGCACTTTTTTTTTTTTAGAACATGAGCTGGAGGCACTTACAAACAAGAGAAATGTAATCAAATCAATTCCAGCTACACAATAAAAATAATTGAGTTACACCTGCAAAACATTCTGTTGCTGAAGGCTAAAATGTTTCATAGTCCTTTTGGAATAACTGGTAACATGCATGACTGAGCATGGTTGCAGAACGCTGTTGTATACTCACTCACTCACTCACTGCGGTTGCGCTTCGAAGCCGCAGCCGCCTCCAAACATGCTTGCCTCGGGCGGCGTGATGACGGCTTGCCCCTCTTTTGCTTGCCATGGTGAGGACAGTACAGAGCGTATCTACAAGGAATGCTGTCCCTGTTCATCCTGAATATGTGACCAAGCCGCCTTGGTTGTCTCTCCTTCACTGGGTTAGACGGCGGTGGTTTCCCCACCGTCTTGAGCACCACGTTATGTAATCAGCCTGTACTCTTGATCTTCAGCATCTTTAGCAGTTGGCTGCGACTGCACATCACTTTTGGTAAAACCCAAGTCTCGCAGCCATAGAGTAGAATGGTAAGTGGCGTGGGAATATTTTCAGCTTTAGGTCCAGGAGTAGTTCTTCAGATCTCCAAAGCTGCTTCATACGCTAGAAAGTGTGTACTACCATATAAAAAAAACTCCTGTGGAATACTTGTGTACCTTATATATAACATCTAACCTGTATTTAGCCACCATAAATCCTCCCCAAGTTTGTGTTTTATACAAAATATGTCAGTAGTTCTGGAGTTGTCACATGGTGGACCAGCAGCATGAGGAGAATACACGTTTTCCTTTCTGTGATCAGCTTTTTGTGTCTGTTTTGAATACTTTAAAAAACAAACAATCTTCCCCGATTCTCAAGAGCTCTTTTGTAGCATATAATAGCTTTTAAATACCTGTTAATCCATAATTCATAGTTTTTGCGTTCTTCTAAAAACTTCTATTTTTGTTAAAATGGGCAATTACTTTCAAACCCCACAAAAGATGCACAGATGGTGCAGTGTACAATTGGCAGTTTCAATACTCTTGCGGTTTCAGGGAAGGCATATTTCTGTGAAATCGAAAAATGAAAATGACCTGGGAGAATAAGCTCTTATGAACGGTGGGAGTTACGGTTGTTGAATAGATTCATCCTGAAACGTCTACATTTACATATTACTGCATTTAGAGGGAACGGCTACTTTGCTGATGCTTAAGAAGTCATAGGTTCCAAATCAATTATGTAAAGAGCAAGGTTCTTTTAGTTATGCAGTTTGGAAAGGTCCTGGTGGAAAATGGGGTTAAAAGACAAGTATTTCACAGAAGAGTGGCCTTGCAAAAGCTACTGCATCTCAAGTAATGAAAGCTCAACAGAGTGTATCGAATTGTGAAACCCATTTCTTGGCAGTGGATCTGTCTGATAGCCTAGTTTTCTTATTCCTTTTGTGAATACGGATGTGTAAAAGAAAGTGCCCCATAAACCTTTTCTCTGCAGTGCTGAATCTTTTCGTGAAATTTTTTTACGTTCCCACATTTTAACATGGTTTTCACTCTTTCCTTTTTCATGCAGCCTCCAATAATGTTTTGGTCCAGAACTGTAAGATATACAACGATGCCAGCTGTGACATTTCTGCTGACGGGCAGCTGCTGGCAGTGTTCATTCCCAGTAGCCAGAGAGGTTTTCCAGACGAAGGCATCCTAGCGGTTTACTCTCTGGCACCACACAACCTCGGAGAGATGCTGTACACCAAGAGATTTGGTGAGTTCCCAGCACACAAACAGGGCAAGTATTGCGACTGGGCTTTAGAAGAGTAGAAGGCTAACAAGACACAGGGTGCCAAGCACTTTGCTGTTATTATTTATTTATATATATATATATATATATATATATATATATATATATATATATATATATATATATATATATATATATATATATATATATATATAGTACTGTGCAAAAGTTTTAGGCAGGTGTGAAAAAATGCTGTAAAGTAAGAATGCTTTCAAAATAGACATGCTAATAGATTATATTTATCAATTAACTAAATGCAAAGTGAGTGAACAGAAGAAAATCTAAATCAAATCCATATTTGGTGTGACCACCCTTTGCCTTCAAAACAGCATCAATTCTTCTAGGTACACTTGCACAAAGTCAGGGATTTTGTAGGCATATAGTCAGGTGTATGATTAAACAATTATGCCAAACAGGTGCTAATGATCATCAATTCAATATGTAGGCTGAAACACAATCATTAACTGAAACAGAAACAGCTGTGTAGGAGGAATAAAACTGGGTGAGGAACAGCCAAACTCAGCTAACAAGGTGCTGAAGACAATTTACTGTCAAAAGTCATACACCATGGCAAGACTGAGCACAGCAACAAGACACAAGGTAGTTCTACTGCATCAGCAAGGTCTCTCCCAGGCAGAAATTTCAAGGCAGACAGGGGTTTCCAGATGTGCTGTCCAAGCTCTTTTGAAGAAGCACAAAGAAACGGGCAACGTTGAGGACCGTAGACGCAGTGGTCGGCCAAGGAAACTTACTGCAGCAGATGAAACACACATCATGCTTACTTCCCTTCGCAATCGGAAGATGTCCAGCAGTGCCATCAGCTCAGAATTGGCAGAAAACAGTGGGACCCTGGTACACCCATCTACTGTTCGGAGAAGTCTGGTCAGAAGTGGCCTTCATGGAAGACTTGCGGCCAAAAAGCCATACCTCCGACGTGGAAACAAGGCCAAGCGACTCAACTATGCACGAAAACACAGGAACTGGGGTGCAGAAAAATGGCAGCAGGGTCTCTGGACTGATGAGTCAAAATTTGAAATATTTGACTGTAGCAGAAGGCAGTTTGTTCGCCGAAGGGCTGGAGAGCGGTACACGAATGAGTGTCTGCAGGCAACAGTGAAGCATGGTGGAGGTTCCTTGCAAGTTTGGGGCTGCATTTCTGCAAATGGAGTTGGGGATTTGGTCAGAATTAATGGTCTCCTCAATGCTGAGAAGTAGAGGCAGATACTTATCCATCATGCAATACCATCAGGGAGGAATCTGATTGGCCCCAAATTTATTCTGCAGCATGACAACGACCCCAAACATACAACGAAAGTCATTAAGAACTATCTTCAGCGTAAAGAAGAACAAGGAGTCCTGGAAGTGATGGTATGACTCCCACAGAGCCCTGATCTCAACATCATCGAGTCTGTCTGGGATTACATGAAGAGAGAGAAGCAACTGAGGCTGCCTAAATCCACAGAAGAACTGTGGTTAGTTCTCCAAGATGTTTGGGCCAACCTACCTGCCGAGTTCCTTCAAAAACTGTGTGCAAGTGTACCTAGAAGAATTGATGCTGTTTTGAAGGCAAAGGGTGGTCACACCAAATATTGATTTGATGTAGATTTTTCTTCTGTTCACTCATTTTGCATTTTGTTAATTGATAAATATAAACTATTAACATGTCTATTTTTGAAAGCATTCTTACTTTACAGCATTTTTTCACACCTGCCTAAAACTTTTGCACAGTACTGTATGTATATATATATATATATATATATATATAATAAGAAAAAACTGGAGTTAACAAGCTACGTTAGGCTCTCAAGCTAAATGTTATCGGTTCCCCGGATCAGAATGTGCCGGTGTTAAATTTAGCCTTTAAAGCTGTAATGTAAGTGAGCCTTCTCTTTTTAACTGTAAAAGAAACATTGCATTCTGCTTACGATAACAGTGCGTTGCATCTGCAAACTTCTGTTATAGAATATTCTGCCCCTAGAGAGCAAAATACTCTACATGTTAACCAAACCTTTGTCTATTGTCTAAAAGCCTCCTTTAGCCTCCAGTATAAGGACAATTTGAAACTGGGAGCAGTAGTAATAAATCACAGAAAGTGTAGATATGTTCAACACCATGGTAACATAATCCAGTTGCCTGTAGCAGATTAGTATATCAACCAGTGGCACTTTAGTAAGATATTCCAAACCCTTTGTTTTAGGTAGAGCAGTGGGTAGAGTTTCAGGGCTAACCATTCGCTAGTTTATCTGTGTACAAGTCTGATTGGTGGATAAGAGAACAAGCCTGCGTGCACAGAAGCTGAAACAAACAGAAAAGAACACACTTTAGTCAGAAGTTTAAAAGGAGCTGGGAGCCTCTACTCAGTTGGCCTCCAGTCTGTGTGTTTAGTGCACTCTTGGGCTTTGAAATTAAGTTCTGAAGTTTTTCATGTTATTATGCTTTAGCAAAATGCAGATTGACAGGTTGACTGTGGCAATTAAAAAAAATCTGCAGTACCACAGGCAAGGGAAGCAGAGCTTTCCTTTTTTGCATTCCCAACAATCCCAAGGGACAATTACTTTAAGCTGTGAAATAATAAGGATTAAAAAGCTCCAAACTGGTGTCATTTCATATGAATATATTACATGTTTTTGATTGGCACATGTGTTTCAAAATCTGTGAGCTGTGATGAAGATGATGTGAGTTCTAAAGCACATACAATGTGAGTGTTGTCATCTCTGAAGACCAGTTTCGATGTGCAATTGCATTTTCCTCGGTAGTGTATAGCTGAAGCACTAACCTAAACACCTATCAATTTCAACATTAACTATTAATTTCCTCTACTAATCCATTCACCAATCTTAAGAACCCTCAAGCACCACTGCCTAATAGCTAAACCTGATTGGATATGTGGGACTAGGGTAGCTATAGGTTTTCCCAATAGCCACTGCTGCTTTCTGGCTGCATTAGCTGGTATTGTCCATCAACAGCTCTAATATCAGTTCCCTGGGGCAAGAACAATAAAAGTGGTCTACAGCAGAAAAGAAAGATGTGCTACCTGCTAGCCTAATCAAACCCTGGAAGCAGCTCAATTCTTTATGGACTTAACTGTAAGCATTGGTACAAATTTTGGCAAACCGAAGGGTTAGGAAGAAAACATTACAATGTAATAAGCAACTGACGCTGATTGCTATCAGTGTGGATTTGCTGTGCACTCAGCTAAAATGTTGACCTTTTATAGCTAATGAAGACGTCGTGATAATAATTCTTATTGGTGGAAAAACATAATATGAGTAAGATGGGAACTAGTCTTCAAGGTGAGGCTTCCTCTGATTTTAATTGATGGTGGTTGTTTTATAGCTCACTAAGCTTGGGCTTATTTTCCTGTTAAGTTTTTTGGTGCATTTGTAAAATTGTAACAGTGATTACTATGTTATTTCAGGTCCAAATGCTATCTCGGTGAGCCTGTCCCCTATGGGGCGCTATGTGATGGTGGGGTTGGCGTCTAGAAGGATTCTCCTGCACCCCTCCACGGAGCACATGGTCGCACAGGTGTTCCGACTGCAGCACCCCCACGGTGGAGAGACCTCTATGAGGGTGAGTAAAACGAGATCAGGGCTAGATATCTGTATACGACTCACTGTAGTCAAGAGCCCCCTAAAAAAAAAAAAAAAAAAGCTAGGGACAGGTTGATAATGATACCAGCCCTGGAATACACTTCATACGCAATGGTTGATCTGAACAGTGGTGAATCTAAAAATCAACCATCTAACAGTGCAAGCTAGTCTCTTTTTAGTGTATTTCTGGCTGACAAAAAATTATGTAAAAAGCCAAATTTAAAGGACAGTGTTATTTAGATCCACCACTGTTTAGATCAGTTAGATTGACCCCAAGGTAAGTGTCAAAAAGTAGTGTGTATTCTAACATTGTGTACACATCTATTCCCATTGACTTCAGGCTTTATTGACCCAGAGTTTCATTTTATAGTTTCAATTTCAGGCACAAGTATATTCTCGGCTCTCTCCCAGGAACTTGGCATGCAGGGACACTATTGCTTTCAGGAGTAGAATACTAATAATTCAGTCTTCAAGCAACTTTTTCAAGCAAAAACAGAAATTGAAACACGGGCTTCCCTGTGTGCGTGTTATATTGATAAAGTGTGATATCTCAAATAGTTTTTTGGAAAAGTATCCAAGTGATGATGTGGCAGTTCCCAGCAAAGTGCAGCATTCACTGCTTGAATTGGTTGCAATATTGCTGTCTGTGTTGTCTTGCTAAACTGAATTTAAGGAATACATTTGACTGTGTAAAGGCTTTGTGATAAGACAAGCTTAAATTAGGGTAGAGCTGGCAATGCGTTCTTTTCTGCTGTTAGCCGACTAATTGCTTGCTAAAAGAAAATGATTCCTCCAGCAATTAACTGAGCAAAATGTAGCCCTCTTTGCAATTTCATTTTAGGCGCATGTATGTGTTTTAAAATCGTGTTGGTTGTTCAGACAGTTTTTATTGTTGAATCGTTTGCGGTAAATGCATCGTGCAGAACAAGAAATAAAACTCTGCAAACTCCAGTCTCATAAACAAGATTTAAACCTTTTTTTTAATTATAAATAAATTGAATTATTTGTCAGTGATGCTGACCATGTCTAACAAGCCATATATGAGCAAGAGTAGGTTTTGCTTTTGAAAGCATTTAAAATTGCATTACCTATTCATATTGTTCTTTTTATACTTCTCAATTTGAAATGGATTTCAAGTGCCTGCAGCCATCATTTTCTATTAAAACAAACAGTAGATATCTAATCAGAATATTTCTGTAAGGAGGAACCCTGCCTAGCTGCAATGGGTACATTTTAAAGATGCCTTCTACTTTTAGTACACAAAATGTTTTTTAAAACTAAGCTGAATTTTGTTAATCTGTGCAGCTTCTGTAATACCATTAAGAATTTTTTTTTTTGAGCTCCGTATTCTCTTTAAATCTCTGACCAATGGTGGTCTGACCAAAGATAGACCATCTGACAACTTCCCTGCACCCCGAAGGCTTGATGAAATTGATATTTTATTCCCTTTGTTTCCCAAACAAAAGTAAATCTCATAATTTCAAGGTAAAAATGTCACAGTTGTGAAACCAAGTTGACACAATGCCTTTGATCTTCAACAGACAACCCCCAAAAAAACCCTGATTTTTACTGATCCAGTGCTCTTACTCTTTGGATCCTGGTTTTGGACCGATTGCATGGGAAAAGGGGAACAGGACTAAAACTGCCCCTTCTTAACCTGCTCCTCCATTACGTAATGCTGTTGTATGAGATGCAGTTTTTTGCCCCTGAGCAGTTCTTGTGAAGGAAATTTGACCATGATACACCATTGCAGTCAGAAGACGTAGTGAAACCTGGAGTTCCTTGCTAAGTGCTGTCCACATTAACCTCTTGTTGAAGTACGATATATCCTATAGAGAGTGTGGTGAGAGACCTGTTCTGCACCTGACAAATCTCATTATTGAATCCTACAGTGCGGTAGGACAGGTTGACTAGTCTGGCTCTTTTTTCTGGACCTCTGTCTTGGGTGCATCACCCTGCTGGGAAGATCAAAACTCGTAATGATTTTAATCCCAAATTGAGATAGTGCTCTAGCTGAGCTACTTTGAGAAGTAAAAATGGATCAAAGTTGAAAACCTTGAGTTTATGAAGATTGCCAAGAGGATTATTGAAACTGGTCCTTGGCTTACTGCACAGAATCCCCCAAATAATTTCTTTTTGTTGCCTTTACAATTCAGAAAGTTCCAAAACTGGCTGTTTTAATAGAGGGATTGCAGCTGTTTTTATACAGGACCTCAGGATTAGATATACAAATACCTCATTTGTTTAGTTAATAATATTGCACTATGAAAACAGAATTATAGATTGCCGTTTCGTGTAATAGGCCCAATTTGCAGACTGATAGTCTTTAACAGTAACCGAAGTTACTAAGCAGCTGTGTTTGCATAGAGATCACATCAGTATTGAGTCGTTTTGTTTTTCCTCTTAGTACACATCATTTGGTATAGTGTTATCATAACCTTATTACTGTACGTTCACCAAGCTCTAAGCCATCAGACACTGCCACCACAAGATATTGACATTTACTATATCCTAACATCTCAAATTTGTTTTTCACTCATTTTGATAAAACATATATATACTGGATTTACTTTAATTAAAATCAGTAAACTACAATACTAATTATGAATTGATGTTGGATACAGAGACCATTGGTCTGTCATTTGTGACTATCAATCCAAATACCATGAATTGTTAAAGTAATTAAAGATCTGGTTGGAACAAAGAACAAAGTCCTGGATCAGAATGGCCTGAAAGCGACAGATGTCCAGTGACCAATCCTCTTTAGTTCTTAATTGTTCAATTGAACTAATTGTACTGACATCCCACCCTAAAGCACTTAATTGTACCTATTAAACCTGGTGTAGATTGGCCCTCACAGGAGTTTCCCATGCCTGCTCTAAATGAAGGAGCAGACTGCTTTCAGACCTGGTAATCGCAAAGTGATTTGTATTGATGCTTTTTAAACGGTGACTTAAATGTCACTCATTTAGGTACATTTGCAACTGATTAAGTCTGGTATTCAGAATCTGACCTTGGGCAATGCCTAATGTGTTATACCTGCTGACTACTGTACTTTGCATATGCTCATTCATCTACAGATACGAAAGAGATGGATTTTTTTAAATGGGTTGTGTTTGTTCCGTATTAAATTTATATCTCTAAAAGCTGTGTCTGTGGATCACCTTTGTCTGACTGGTTTAGCAGCAATACAGAAATGCTCCAAACAGCTTCCAGCAGGCAGCTTTCCTGTTTTTCTAGCTTATCTCTCACTAACACTGCAGCATTTCTGCACAGGCAGGCACTAAGACATCTCTTGTTGTAAAAGCTGATGTGTAACAGGCATTTCTTTGTCAGAATTGTTTTATTTTTTTCCACTGTCATGTCATATTTTCAATTCAGCAAATATAAACAAATCTTGATCTTGTAATAAATGGTATAGAATATATTCTAGAGGTCAGAGGATTGTCTTTGGCTACTGTGACAAAGGTTGTCTCCAAAGGTAGACATACCAAAATAAAACGGACAACTGTCAGTTTATAGCAATTATTCTATTGTATGTGAACAGTCATTTTATTCCAGTCCTCATTCTCTTGTCTAGTTTTTAAAACTGACTAATTTCAGTTCTTAAAACTACAGACAAGGCAGTAGCATAATTGCTATAAATCCTTTGTATAAGTAAATACACCTTGTGTAGGGTGTAGCCTGTTTTATTAGAGTTGTCATATCACAAAGTTGGACCATAAGAACGGCAAAGCTTCTTGTACTATTTTATTATATTTAATATAATATTATTTAATGTAATAAAAACAACTCTGCATTACAGACTCTAATGGGTTAGTAGATTAGCAAATGTTGGGTTTAAAAGAAAACTGATCTTTAATGGATTTAAACTAAACTTCTTCAGACGGACAGGAGCCATAAGTCCGAATTAAATTCCCTTTAAAGGCATACAATTACTGGTATGCAAAACACTGAGCATTTAGGATGGTGGACTTGGTTTTAGTAAATGCAAACACTAATGTTAGAAGTTGCCAGTCGGCTGAAGCTTTAACACTCGCAGAACCATTGATCTGTTAAAGATTCCTCCCCAAGTGAGTCTACGTTCAGGTTCCTATTAGCTGCTGATTTATAGATTTGATTTCTCTCCTACCATTGCCAGATAATTCTTGGCTCTCACAGCATTTCATTTTTCATCTATCTCTTTTTCTTTTCACTTAACCGGGAAGTGAACTATGACGTTCTTAACCACATCCATTGAATTTAGCAGTGAGCTGCAGGGAGAGAGGTTTTCCTTCTGTTTTGTGTGTGTGTGTGTGTGTGTGTGTTTTATTGAGTAGAAATTACAGATGTACTGCAGCCCTTTTCTAATTAAACTTTCTAGGTGTTCCCTCGCCAGGGATTCACAATTTGTACTGTAAAACAAAGATATAAAGCATACACTTTTGCACTTGGCTCACTGGATAATTGGATGGGAATGTGATTTATATATATATATGAAAATATAAAAAATGTGTTTATTTATTGTTGTGCTCTTGTTAAAAATTTAAAAAAAAAAATGTTTCCATGTGTTTTACCAACAGAGAGTCTTTAATGTCCTTTACCCGATGCCAGCGGACCAGAGAAGACACGTCAGTATAAACTCTGCTCGTTGGTTGCCAGAACCAGGTTTGGGCCTTGCCTACGGGACAAACAAAGGGGACCTGGTGATCTGCAGGCCGGTGTAAGTTCTTTAAGCTATCGGTCACTACAGGAACGTGAAGGAAGAGCCAGGAAAGGATCCATGATTTATATAGTAGAGGACAGGGACAGTGCCATCTCAAAGGCTGTTGATTTACCTTTTAACTGTTGGATGGTTTGGATTGCATGATTTCACACAGTATAAAGTTGAATCAGTCGAAGAAGGCTTCTGCAGAGCACGGCTGCAACATAACAAAAATAACCAGAGCACGACATGCTTCCAGAGTTTGTGAACCAGTTTTATTGAACAATGTATTGTGTGCTATCATTCTAATTCTGCTAGAGTTACTAGTGAAAGATTCAATCCAAATAATGGCTGAATGTGTTATTGTGTCATGTATGGTACTTTTCATGCTTGGTTTGCACTACTACAGGAATTTAATTGTAAATAGCGAAATTACCATTAAACTAGCAGTTTTATTGAAAATACTGTGACAGAATCAAGTGACCTAGAGCTACACTAAATAAATCTGTATTATTTACTAAAGAAGGCCTGTTTACACACTTGTACCTATTTTGTGTCTGCATTTCTTTGCACATCACATGCATACACTGTGAAATGAAAGTCCTTAAACTTTAGGAACTGTGGAAGAGTTGTTTGGTTTGTCGTTTTCTTTTTTTTTTTTGTTTGTTTGTTTTTTTGCAGCCTCAATTCACAACTCCAGAAAGAAGCCAGATCAGTATGCAGAAGATGTATCTGAGTAGCTCTGGCATTAACCTGAACAACTGTTTCCATGTTCTTTTGTGGTTTCTTTATTGAGATTGCCTTAAAGCCATTGCGTCAAACTAAATGTTGACATTACAAAGAACGCTTCTAAAGAATTGGATCGTTGAACTAAAACAGTGAGACACAAGGTGCGCTGTCCTAATGACGTTGAGTGTTACTGCATTAACGCCTCAGTACTGTATGTCTACCATTCATCTCAGAGTCTAGAAATCTTCCTGCTCATTAGCTGGTGCCTTCACGCAGTCTTATCTGTATCTCCATTTACATTTGTTTTGAAAGTTTTTTTTTATTTTTTTTATTGTTTTTGTAATATATAAGAAATTGATTTATTTTACTTTGTTCTCGTGACCTGATTCTGACAGATAACTAAACTGAGTTAAACTGGAAACCTTTATCGGAATTGCGTTAATGGCATGATAACTATCGTTAAATAATAATAAACATGGTTTTACTCAACTTAAATTCAGTTCTTGTCTTTTTTTTTTGGTATTGGATGGTTACTGGTACTTAAAAGAATTACCCATTGTGCTTTGCAGTGTTCTTGTCTGCAAGAATTTCCTTGTTTCTTTTAGACCACATTTCAGTTTAAGTGTTTTTTATATTTGTTTAAAGATGTGTTCTGTGAAAAACAGTATCATATAGCAAAAAATGTTTTGCAGCCACCAGTGCTCACATGCTCCAATTTATGTTAAATAAAATGCATTAAAGCAGGAAAAACACCGGGATCATTTCTAACCAAAAGCATTGTGTAAAAACGAATGGTGTCTTTAGGCTGCATGAAGAACAGTCAATCAAGCTGACAGACATTGGTTGAATACAAGTGACTGCTGGAGTTGTGTTGTGTTTTTTTTTTTAAGTTTGGGGACAGGCATTGAAATATGATTTGGTTACTTTTGGGTAGAATTATTATTATTATTATTATTTTTTTTTTTTTACCTTGAAGTGAATGATTGCCAACCAAACAACTGTTTAGTTTTATTGAAAACAATTTTAATAAGAAATATTTCTGTGGTCATTTGTTCAAAGAATTTAATTCAGATAATATAAATGTAGCTCACTGAATGGGTGATCAGCATTTCCAAAAAAGTCATATTTGGGATCACATCATTCTAAAAAGAAATATAAAAATGCTGAATACAGACTGTGAATGCAAAACATTTAGTTTAATTTGTAAACACAAATTCAAACTAATTGGAACCAAAGTATTGTATTACATTTGATATGTTTTATCCTTGTTTAGATTTATTTATATCTTGAGACCAGAAGAGATATGGATTGGTTCAGCTGCTTGTCTTTGCTAATGAGAGAACAGAGTTTAGCAAGAATCAATGGGATTTGTTTTCAGCTTTAATGCATCTACTGATTGTAATCTTCCCAACCCCTGTTGTTGTGGCGTCATTAGCTAACATTTTCCATCAATCACAATGTGATTCGTTAATGAGTCTCCTCTTCCCTGCCACCCCCGGCCCCTCTGTGCTCAAACCCACCCTTCTGTCTTCGCTCTGTGCTGCTAGTTGAATTGAATTATCCTCCAAACTGGAAATAGCTGCTCATTCTGACGCTCTGTAGAAACTTTTCCTGTGATTTATTGTTGTTTGTTCACCTGTGTCTTCAGTATGCAATTCCTTATGGCTCAGGGAATCCGAGGGAGCCCACAATAATACATTTACACAAACGTGTTTTGGTTTGAGACTGTTTAGATGCTGTTCATTTCTGCGTCACAGTAAATATGTAAACCTAGATGTGTTCTAAATAACCTCTCCACTAAAACATCTGCAGTAAAAATGCATAGGATTTGTACTTTATTATCATAAATGTGGGCACCAAAGCTAAAATTATATAAACATGCACATAAAGTATGTACAAATCTAATCTTTTACCTCTCCTTAAACTGACAAGTGAAAAATGAATCTGATTTGCAAAGGATGAACCTGAAAGACAACACTGAATCAGTAAAACCGAAAGCCAGGCGAGAGCCTTTCCTTTAGATTGATCGTTTTGACCTTTTTTGCTCTTCCTGTCTTTATTTTTGCACTGTTTTATTTTATTAATGATGACCAGTATGTTTGAGAAGGCTTAAAGCAGGGGTGGAAATAAGACTCCCGTTGTATAGCAGTTTGACACATTCAAGTTAAATAAGACACCTGCGCAACAAAATGTATGCTAAGAAAGGGGGCAGTGTATAAAAGTTTTGCGCACCACTGCCCTAGGTTGTAAAAAAAAAAAAAATTATGTTTTTTAATGAAAATAAAGTATTTAAAAAAAGAAAATATATTGATGAAAACAGACTTCTGCTGTTCATGGTTTGTGCCAAAGCTAATACCTGCAATTTGCAGAGGTTCTTTTTTGCTTCATTTCCTCAGCACATTTGCATTGAGTTTTTTTAATAGAATACAGGATTTCAATGAGTATTTTGTTTTTTGTCATGTCCTCATAACAGGAATCGGAGACGTTGTGCTGGGTAGTAATGGACACCTGTGCATAACTTAGTCTCTTGAATTCAACAGTGAATTCACTTTGTAATCTGCCAGTCAAATGCTAATTTAGCTCAAGACATCTTATTCTGAGATCGAAAAACTGGATATTGATGATGCATAACTTGAATGTGCCAGCATTATTTGAATCTAAAGGGGTTTTCATGTTTATTATTATTATTATTATTATTATTATTATTATTATTATTATTATTATTATTATTATTATTAATAAAAAGTCCTCTGCTTTTGGCTGATGGTGTTTAAGCTGATTATTAAAGCTGATTTTAAAATGTGTTCAAAGGATCAATATTCATAACCAACTCTGGTCAGGGTTGGAGTCAATTCCTGTTTTTCAATTCCTTTTTAACCATCACATTCCCTTAATCAATTCCAACACATCATTGATCAAAATTGAAATTAGCAATATTCTGTTAAAATGAGCGTCTCACAGTGGCTTAACTAATTACTTTAAAAAATTTTTTTTAAAAAAAAGCAGTCAGAGTGCATCTCCATCCTTTCATTTTGTACTCCCTATCTAATTTCTACATGCAAGAGGTTTGGAATTAAATAGAGGGACCTTTAAGCTCATGTATACTGTGAATTCAATTGATCACTAATTAGTGACAGGTTGGATCTGGTCATCCAAATTGTCAGTTTCCTCCTTGCGATACTTGTCACCCTCAAATGTATTTTAAGAAGAAACCATTTGAACAACCGCTTAATTCCTTGTGTACCTTAAGGGGTCAAATACTGTTCTGAGGAACACAGTCCTTGCAACGCGGAGAGGATAAGAACACAACTTTTGGTTTGATTACACATTTTGATGGGGTTCGTTTTTGTACAGTGGATGCCCTCTTAAACGTCACGGTTTTAAGGATTATCATTAATTATTTCCTCTCCCTCTTTATCTTCAGGGCATCCAACTCTGGTGCAGAGTATTTCTGGGACCAGCTGAACGAGGCAAACTTCACCGTCAACAACAACAGTGGCAGCAGCAACCGCAGCACAGAGAGGCCAGGGTAAGAACGCTAGACATTGCTACTGTAACTTAGCATGCCTGCGACACTCTTGTATCACAATTACAGGTTTCCATTATTGAACCATTTTAATTCTCAGATTTATCGAAATTTCGATATGTACAATATTTTTAATACCAGATTCTGCCAGTTTGAACGATCGCCCCACCCCAGCTTTTAGCTGTCAAATTTTCATCATTAATTTCCGGTTTTTAATAACCATGCGCAAATAATGCCTGAGAGGAAATATTGCAGCTCACGTGAATAGAAGAAAACTGCCTACAAGTAGTTGCTCTGTGCATTGAATGATTCAGGGTTCGGGTTATCTTCGGTGGAGATGACGAAGACGTGGAGGTCAGCGGTTTCGGATCAGATGAAACAGGCGCTGCGGCTGTTTTTGTGTTGTGTTTGCACTGGACACTGCAGCTTTGAAGTTTAATGTTTCTTTTCTGAAAAGATTTTAAATCACAAAACCACAGACATACTGCAGCAGCTTTTAATTGCATTTCACCAGTCATTAAATACGTTAACTGCACTTCTTGATTCTGTGTGCAGTGCTCTACCTTTTGAATTTTAAGCATGCCCCCCTGGGCGTTGACTCGGCAAAATCCATAATTTTTGGCAGTAATGGCATAAATTATTTGGCAGTTATTTTCCTCTATGTTTGATGCAGCACGCGTTGCACTTATTGACTTGGAAGATTATTTTATGTAACACATATTTGTAGTGCTGTCCTGACATGTGTCTGTGTTCTTTCAATACAGGACCAGTAGGGCTAACTGGAGATCAGATAGGGATATGGGTTTGATGAATGCAATTGGTCTACAGCCTCGGCATCCCGCCCCCTTGGTGACATCACAAGGCACGCAAACCCCCATCCTGCAGTTACAGAATGCTGAGACCCAGACCGACAGAGACCTGCAGGAACCAAGCACCTCTACAACTGCCAATGGTAATCCCAGGTTGTAACTTTAAACACCAGAAGACAAAGAACATGACCTCCATAAGCCATTAATTCTCGACCTGCACTGCAGCTGTTCCACATGGAACGAGTGGTGTATGTTAAAAGAAGTGAACAGCTAGCTACCCAGTACTATATGCAGTTGATAACTGCGCACTGCCCGTCTTTAACATTATTTGCTCAGCCTGCTATTAAAATCTGCAGTATCTGAATCCACCACTACAAGTCACCATAGAGCATCATTATTATTATTATTATTATTATTATTATTATTATTATTATTATTATTATTATTATTATTATTATTTGTTTATTTGGCAGACGTCTTTTTCCAAGGCGACTTTCAGAGACTAGGGTGTGTGAACTATGCATCAGCTGCAGAGTCACTTACAACAAAGTCTTACTCGAAAGACGGAGCACAAGGAGGCTAAGTGACATGCTCAAGGTCACATAGTGACTCAGTGATTGAACCGGGATTTGAACTGGGGACCTCTGGTTACAAGCCCTTTCCTTTAACTACCAGATTTTATTTGCTTTCTGGTACTGTAGAGGAGTCAGGGAGAGAATGTATGTATTGTTTTGTATTTTTGGCACAATGCTGAAAGGAAGGGGTCCATTTTAAAGCCTCATATACTGTACAGTACCCCCATTGTGAATGTAATATGTTTTCCAATGTACTTCGAAGATGCGTGTTAATACAGTGGTGCCACTGTTCAAAAATGGAAATCCTCCTTGGGGCAATTCAACAGACATTAAATTATATTTTGTCTTCTCATAATTCTGAACTAGCCTAGGAATATGATACTGGCTGGCCATGTGCACTATAGAGGAAATGTTCCACTCTTTCAGATGTAACTGTGATATGGATGAAGTATTATAGCATCTCCTTATTTCTGTCAATTTGGACCTAGCTTAAAAAAAAAGAGAGAGGGAGAGCGAGAGAGAGGACAAGCCCTAAGATGTATGGTAATGCAGTTTTACGCTTGTGAAAATTCCATTTTGATGCTTGTGAAAATTCCATTTTGTATAGCTCATTCTAGTAAACGCTTTAGCACACTGTGCTCTTGCCGTACACGTGAATAAAGATATACCATGTTCCAAAGAGCTTCATATCCCATTCAGCATTCTAACCAGGAGATGAATGAATTAGCCCGACAGCACACTTTAGAATCTAGTCAGAACCATTGCCTTTCCAGTGCATGCTTTCTTTTTGGTTTTACAGAAATGGAAAACAATATTCTCTAATAAGGAATATGTAAGAAGATGTTGTACGGCCAGTTTGAACTGGTAATAAGTTTTCAGTCTGCAAGGTGGACAAATGTGACTGTACATAAGGAAAGAAAGAATGTGCAGTTGCTATACAGCCCACTGCAGGTTTTCACTATTCTCAGACACTGTCAATATAAATCCCTGTGCAATTCACAACAACTGTAGTACTGTAATAGTCTGCTTTTACTTCTTAACCCAGCGTTCTTGCTGGGAGAGTGATATTTAATACAAGGTCACTCGGGGTAAATATGGAACATGACATTGCTGAGAAATGTGTCATTAAGCACACCAGTGCACTGTGAAGTATGATTCGCACTGGGTACAGTAAGCCTAGCTCTGTCATTCCTGTAGGTGTAATATCAAGGTGGATTTATTATACTGCCAAACATGAGGTTCTTTCTGCAGGAGCTAAATAGCAGGTCTATATTGATTGCTTTTCATTAAGTGCACATTATTGCAATCATTCTTTTAATTTAATGAGCCAATAAAGGTCTCTGTTAAGATGTACATTTCAAAGTATGTTGTTTGTGTGTTTCATGAAAACAAAGAACCATGATAATCCTTGCATTTGTAAAAAAAAAAAGTCTAATTACAGTGACTTACCTGTCTTTATAACATGAAATTAATGTAACAATCTTTAAATTGTACTGGATTGTGAAAACATCGTTAAGAGGGCTTGGTATCATTGCTGCAGTTTACATCTTCTGCTAATAAACCATCGATTTCATCACCTAATGTTGCAGTTACTCAAATTGACTTGATAAACCATGACATCATTTGTATCATCCTATTAGCTCATCCTTTATAAGTAGCTTTTCCCTGCTTTTTTATTACTGACTGTTCAAAGCAGCAGCAGTTTTCAGTAGTCCTATTTTGAACATGGGAAGCATCGTGACCTTTTTAGCAGATCGACTAAACCCGTGACATTTACTTCAATGCACCCTGTCTCGGTTTTGTACTGAAAGTGTGAAGTCAAATACCCACCAGGATCTGTGTGTGAAGCAAACGGTCAGGAAAAAACAAAAAAAAGCTTCCCCATATCTGATGACAGTGTTGTCTAGACTCCTGACAGTCGGATTAAAATACCTGCTAGGCTCTTCCTTGATACACTAGTCTTTTGTAGGGACAGTGTTTCTGCTTAGTCATTTTCTAATCAACTTGGGTTATTGCAGATGAGCCAACAACAATATATTTGCTAAACAATCAGATTGGACATAGGCAGTTAGGATTCTGCTTATGATCAACTGAGCATGAACTGGGATTGTCATGTTGTGGTTTGCCAATCAATGTATCTAGGGAACAGTTTCTCATGAGGAGTCTGGTTTAGTATTCTTTGTTAAATCCTTGTTCAGGTATTAGCTTAATAGTTTCGTTTGGAAAGTCCGTCTTGGTTCCTCCCAGTGTGCTCAACTCTATTAACCCTTTCAGTCCTTATCTTAGCGTGGTACAGTATGTTAACACATGCTGTGGGAAGTCACGTTGCAACCTCACAGGACTCCTAGGTCCCAGTCTGGTAGTGTACAAATATATGTAAAAAATGTATACTCAATAAAGGAGTTCCTTTTTCAATTATAACTTAATTTTGACAAAAATAATTCAGGACTGAACACCAGCAATCTGGGTTGGTTTATGTTGGGGCTGCCGAGAATCTGGACACCCCTTTGGAAAGGTATATTGGTCAGCCTTGCTGGAAGGAGGGACCAAAGTGGAAGGTGTTTCACCAACTGTACCACTGTAGCTCCACTGCAGATGAGGCTTGCCTATGTTTTTGCTCAATGCATGTGTCAAGATGTTGCTTCTTAATTGGATTGTGCTGGATAAATAAATAAAAAGACAAAGTTGTCAAATTCCCCTTGTTAGTATAGTTTTATATGTCAATTTAAACCATACGGGGAGAATATTCTGTTCTGCAAAAAATCATTCTTCAACAGAATGAGAACAGATACAAAATATATAAATGAGAACGAGGTAATCAGTTAACATAAATGGCAAGTACATCAACACAGTGCATGGAGTATATTTAAGCCAAGTCATCTTCCTTTTGCATGATACATTTTGTGTGTGTGTGTTTTCTCTCCAGCATTTAAGACTGAATTGCAATCTTAATGCTAGAGTGCTAGCTGATCTTCTCTACGTTTTATATGGAAACCTCACTCTTTGATAGAATAGTGATTTCCACAGGCAGCGGCCAGGCTTCTCCACTCCTTAATCATTCAATCTGCCATTGAAGTGTAACAGTAAATTAGATGGGGTTGACCAGTATCCATTTGTATCAAAGGCAATGAAATCGGACTCACCTTTCACACAATGGTGTGCAGTTCCATGTACATGACATGTGTTTTAATGGCTCATAAACAATCCAGGGTACCTTCAAGAGGAGTATTGAAAACCTCTTTAAAACAATAGTGTGATTACACTGCTGAGCCATGAGCTTCTAAAAGCGAAGGTCTTGTTAATACAATAATAATCATAGCTTTAAACCCTCATAAATTCTGAGGGAGCACTAAAGTAAACTACTAGACACAGAATTGAGTCGATTATCAGTGTTGCATAGCAAAAATAGTTTGAGATACATATCCAGCAGTCATTGTTTTAGAAGATCAGGTATGTATTCATTAGTTTAAAAAAAAATAATGAACAAATATAGGTCATTAAAAACCAAAGCTCTGTACTTATTATCCTAGTTCAGGACAGCTGAGCTCTACACAATCGATACACAACCCTTTCACATTCCTGGGCCTTTTGGATAGCTGAGCTCTACACAATCGATAAACAACCCTTTCACATTCCTGGGCCTTTCGGATAGCTGAGCTCTACACAATCGATACACAACCCTTTCACATTACTGGGCCTTTCGGGCAGCTGAACGCTAGACAATCGATACACAACCCTTTCACATTCCTGGGCCTTTCGGACAGCTGAGCTCTACACAATCGATACACAACCCTTTCACATTCCTGGGCCTTTCTTACCCTTGCTGCTATACACTCACTAGCATACTGGAATGCTCATCAGCATGAGTTGTGGTTGTGATTTTCATCAGAAAGGCTCCCATGGGCAGGGGCAACCAGAACTCATTTAGCTTTCTCCCCAAATAGACATCACATAAAAATGATACTCGCTGTATGCCACAGCGGTTTAATGTAATAACAGAAATATTGGAACAGTGCACTCGTTCAGATGTTGGCATTGGGCTGTCTGGACTAGCCTAGAGTGATTAAGCTGCTCTGCTGTGAGGTCATCAAGGGGATGCAGTCACTAAACCTCAAATTAATTTTCCTTCAGCCTGTAATACAATCCAGGTTCCTGTAATGTAATTGGATGTGTTCGAACACCACCTCAATTGTGTTGAACTAAGAGATACTGCTATTATGCTGTTTGAATGCACTTCCACTTAAAAATAACAATTCACCCTCACGTACAGAAAGGTGTTTGGTATGTGTTATGTATTAGGCTAGTGGTGGTTTGAGCTTTAGCAATGCTATGTAAATTCAGACATTCAGCAAATGTGCAGCAGGTGAACAGAAGGTGTTTGTAACTAGTAAGAAGAAAACGTTGCTCCAAGTAGACCGCAAGTCTAGCTACAGTACTGTTTTAAATGTCCAAGGGTCGTCTGAATGCTGTTTGGAACACAACCTACAGACCTGCTGCTGAAGGGGAAGCTATACAGCATGCAGGGTTGTGTAGAACTGTATTTTACTTTGCATGTTACCTTGACTTTCAGTGGAAAGGTAAATTTGTTTCTTTCTGATCTAGGTGGACATGGGTAGATTGTCATTTTTAACAGGACTTGAATTGCTTTAGTAACAGTTTGTTGTGGTGAGGCACTGTATTTTTAAAATAGTTATATATATATATATATATATATGTTCTTTCTAATACTAAAAAGTCTTGTAAAAGTCTTCGGTAAGCTCTCCTGCTTTTCTGCGGGGGAGTGGATAGGCTATGAAAGCAGGCAGGTTTGAGAGCTGTGGTCCCCCGACACTCCGTGACTGGCACACCATCCAATTACTCCTCTCATGTCTCTTTCTTCTCAAGTTAACTTCCAAGAACCTATTGATGTTCTCCGAATGGGTGACTTTTTTTTTTTGTCAATTTTCCAGTGCCCTTTAGAACGGAATATAAGTGTGTGTTGGAGTTGGTTGCTTTTGGTGTGTGCCTTTCTAGAAACAAAATCGTGTTTTGGTTACAGTCAGCCCTAGTGGTCAATTACAGTTGTAATTGTGCAATTCCTAATTAATTGCAATAGCAAAGTAATTGTAGTTGAACCTTGGCACACCTGCATAATTTATAATTGTATTACACCGTTATATTATACCATATAATTGGTCGATTACAATTCAGTTACGCATTTATTTGTCATTCAATCATTAATATTGTATTTTCAACCACTTTTGGTGACCCCATTTGTTTGAAAAAAATTAGTTATATTGTATGTTTCTGTGTTTGTAGCTGTGAGTATTACGGGGTTATTTAGAATAAATAGTGAACATGTTGTTTGTTACTTTTTAGTGTAATTGTAATCATAATTGTAATAGTAATTGTCCTATATTCAAGGTAGCTTGGGACTGTTTGGCTGGTTATGAAAATGCATGTACTGTATTTGGAATTCTAAGAAGCCTGTTCTACAAGGAAGAAAAATAGCCTTTCCATTGTAATACAGTGACAGGCACTGTAGGTCTTTTTAAAAAGCCTCAGGATTCTTCTGCAGATTTGATTTAATCATTGACGTGCATTACATCGGGAGAGAAAAAAAAAACACATGCTATTGATTTGGAATATTGAATAAGAAAAAACATATGTATTTATATTTATTATTCCCATATTTGCCTTTTCGTATATTGCTGTATATGCTAGGAAACCTCTTAACAGTTCAGCTTGGCAAATAATATTAAATATAAAAAACTCCATTATAGTCTCAAATGACTTTTGTTGACGTCTCTGCACATTTCTAATTTAGATTGTACTAGCACTGACGCAGGCACATTATGGGAAGGGGGACAGCCACAATGGAACTGTCTAAGTAGTGTAGGTGTATGAGCAGTGAGACACAACAGGGGAACACAAGCAGTGTTACTGTGTAATTCAACATTGTATTTTATTGGGAGTTCAAATACTTATAGCATAGAACTTTATGTACTGGAGCCTTATACATCCTCTACAAAATACTGCCGCTTGGGAGTTAAGCCAAGATTCACTGAGCTCAGAATTGAGGCCTGGAAGAGTTGGGAGTTCAAGTTGGTGGATGGTCAAGAGCATAGCATCAGCCTGGTTTGGGGGTGCTGTGTGAAATGAGTTGATGTGGACAGGTATCCACATCACAAACAAACCTCACCACAGTTCGTATTAATTGTCATTGTTGCTGGCAGTCTATCAGAATGGACAAGTTTTGATGGGCAGAGTCACATGATTAATGTACCTGCTCTGTGAACTGAGGACTATCTACTTTAATACATTCAGTGGATCAGTCTTTTTAAAAATGTATTTGAGTGTGTCTAATAGAGAGAGAGAGAGAGCTTAATATTCAATGGAATACACTTCTCAAAGGCATTTCTATCAAAGGCAGATTTAATACATACAATATATATTTGATTTAAATTATTTGGGCCACTTCTGGATACAGTGTTAGCAGGAGTGCTCTTGCTAGCGGCACAGTTATGCTAAGCTTTCATCACTGCAGCGCCTAAAAAAAAAAAAAAAAAAAAAAACCTTGCCCAGCCAGAATGATATGATGGAATTTTATTTTCTTTAGCAGTCCCCGGACCACAGGAGGACTCAGCCCCCAGCACCAGTACAGATATGACCGCTGAGAACTTGAATCAGGACAGTGGCACCGCTGAGGCATCGTCAGAAGCAGGCACCAGTGCTGCTAACTCCGGTAACTCTCTACAGGAGATTGTACTGTTACAGCTGGAGAATCTTTAACCTAGTCATGTGCTGCAGCCGGAATAAGAAAGAAAGAAACGAGGCCCCCTTTTTTAAAAAAGAGTGCCTGTAAGGAAACAAATTTGTCTGCAAATGAGTGCTCACAATACCAGTTCTGAAATTAGCTCAGGTAAGAAGATGGTCTGTCATCAGGAGAGGATTCAGATAGCTTGTTCTCACTCGCACTCTCATCTGCCTGTCTTGTATATCTTACCTAACTGCTTGTGTGTGAAGCTGAACTTTGTAAACTCTGCTTACACTCTGTTTTCACACTCTGTTTTCCTAATAATATCTAAACACTGGCAATTTATTGGCGTGAGTTTAAAATGTTCCAGATACAGAACATACACAAGTTCAAATGTGCCCCAGTTTATCAATTCTTTGACTTGTGGAGAAAAACCTCTTTCTGTTAATAACAGCATACCTTACAGCTGTGCTGTGCACAGCGTTCTCTTCTCAAGTATGCTGACAGTATTTGTTTAACCTTCGTTTGACCCCTACATTCCAAAGACATGGAGGAAAAGGTCCTATGAATTAATGACATGGTGACCTTGGCCTACGTTCCCTTTGAATACTGTTCTGTTATTTTGGATATTCTACACATCAGAACACCCAGGGTGGAGATTAAATATGAATGTCATGCATGCAAGGTTTAATGGGTATTGCTTTGGTTAACACAGTTTGAGATGCATTTGCTTTCCTCAGAAAGGAGCTAGCTGTTCTTTCAGCTTTGCCAGTCAATATCAAGCAAAATGAAAGGATGTCTGTGTATCAGTGTTTTGTTGCATGTGTTATGTAAAGCCAAGAAATTGCAGAAAAATGCTGCTTTGTTAAAGTCTGGATTGTGATCAGTGGAGAAGTGGGGATTTAAATTGCTCCATTTAAAGAAAGCTGCGGCATTGATCATGTCACTTACAGTTGCTGTTATCGCTCTGCAGAAGTTTGCCCATTGCTCACACATGACAAGTGTGTGTTAGATGCACCCAGACCATTCCATAGATGTGTCAAACCATCCAAGACTCTCTCTAAGCATGGGAATCCGTATTCCCCTGGTGGTGTACCGTATGAATGAACGGGATTATAAAAGTGGAAACTGTAACTATAGGAGATGTGCATGTATTGTGAAATCGGTCATGTTGATTTTTATTTCGGTGGCAGAATCAGGCTGTAACACAAACTAAAACAGACTTTATTTTAAAGTCTTGATGGCTTCTATTGCGTTTACTTAACTCCATGAACAGATCATATCCGTGCAGTCACAGCCATTGAAACAGATTTCAGTTTTTACTTGGTCTAGGTGAGTAGAGCTCTTGGTCACTGGACAAGGTATTAATTATTAGCTGTTTGTGTATTACTGAAGATTAATTGTTTAAGCATACCCCTCTGACCTTTCTGCTCAGGTTCCCCCAAATGAACAGATGTCCAGCGAAACAAAACAAAACACGATATGGTAGACCTAACTAAATTAGAAACTAGTTAACTTGATCCCAATTCATCCTCTTTGCCTAAAGACATTTCCCACCTGAAAGGTATGGAGACATGCAGTATTCTCATTATGACAGGCAATTATTATCATTGTCTAACCTATAGATATATATAGTGTGTGTTTTAAACAGAGAGGACTGCATGAAAACAACAGCATTGTTACTGCAGCCTTTACTGTTGAGAGTTCTTCATGACATTGAAGTGACACGCTGTGCACACAGATTAGTTGTCAAGTACACTGGTGTGCAATGCATCAACTTTTGTGTAGAGTGAAAATGATCAACTTAGACCTCCTGGGGCAATTGGCAAAGAGCTCTTGGTAACTCGTCTCTCTGGTAGTTAAAAAGGAATGAATAAGCAGAGGGAACAGACTTTCCTTTTGCTCAGCATAATTCCATGTGGTGTGCTGTGGCCCTGAGATGTAAACTGAGGGTTTTATACCCCTGGTGTGCATTTATTCCAGCATGAAGAACATCTTGTGATTTACTTGTTTTGAACATCTAGATGGCTTACAAAAACAACAACTTGTCTAAACAAAATATTGTTGTGTGTGAATTATTTCTCTGTAGGTCCAGCAGACCAGTCTATCCATAAACTGGATAGAAGTTCAGTTCTTTTGATTCTGAACTCTTTCTCCCCTTGACCTCTGTGATGTAGCGGAAGTTTGACAGACAATACATCTCTGTTAAATAAACATCGGCCACTTTATATTCTCTGAAGGCCAATGCTGATCCTGAAAGCAGATCTGGATCAAAAGCAGGCAGACATACAATAGAACCAGACAGTATGTGTTTTGATGCACTTGTGTACACTATAAGGAAATGTACCCTTTGTCAGGTGAGAATGGATGAAAGCCATTGCTTTACTGCTTTTTTGTGCCACCTACCTTGTTTATGAGGTAGTTTGCCAATGTAGAATATGATTTTTTTTTTTTTTTCGGGGGGCTAGTGTCTTGGGAAAGCCAGACAACTGAACTTGCTGCTCCCTCAAGAAATCTATTGCTATTCTTGCATATTCTGCCAAGGCATGTTTGTTTAATGTTGAACATGAACAGATTGTTCTTTGCAGTGCTTGGTCACCTTGTGTGAAAAGCACTGATGCCCTACCCTTATTGATGCTCTTTTAATCCGGGTGCTCCTGTATGTGGTTGAAGATTGTTTTTAGTGTTTTCCAACACACGCGGAAATAAACTGTCAGTTCAATTAATGACTCCATGAGGAGGGAACACAATTATCCTGCAATATCCTTTCCTTGATTACGTCAATGAATTTTCATCAACAAAGTTTTGAATGCAATCTGTTCTATATTATGATGCTCTTCCATCTTCAGTTGCAGGTTTCCACTCATTTGTTTGTACTGGTAGTAGTTTTGTACAGTATAAGTACATTACATAGCAATACTAAAACAGAAAATGTGGTTTGATTGATTTTCTGCAGTAGAATGTTTTAGCCATATCAATATTTAATCTTGAGAGAAATAATAGCCATATAAATGTAGACTATAGAAATAAATGACACTGTAAAGGGCTGGTATTGATTGTTTCAGGGCTTTTGTTACCTTTCTTTCCTAAAATCAATTTTGGATTTAGGTTGAACTCACTGTATGTTGTCAAGCGGTTTGAGTTCTATTTTAGAATTATTTTCATCTCAATTATAAAACAGTTAAAATCATTAAGACAGATTTAATCGTTTTTTGTTTTTTTTTTCATTTCAAAGAAATTCGCTAAAAACGTTTAGCAAGGGGAACAGGAAAGGACAAATGTGGATTTAAAGTCTGAAATATCCTCTCAATGTGAAACTACTGCTTTCCTGAAGTGTTAACAATATGCTTAGAAGTGTAGAGTAGTGTTGTGGATGTGGTTTCTACACCTCTTGCCTCCTTCATCTCTCCCGTGTTCTGATGAAGGAGGTGAATCGATTCCTGCAGGGTCTAAACTCAGCAGAGCATGTCTGTGAATTGAAGAAGGATCAGTGATTTGAGGCAGGGTACCTTCAAAGATTGACATTTAAAACAAAAACCAAAAAAAAAAAATAATCTGTTTTGCTCTACTGATTGGTGAATACTGCAATTACAAAACTAAATCCAGTTGTATTCCCAAAGCTCTGACAGCAATGTAGTAAAGCTATGCACCATTTTTTTTTTTTTTTAAATTTAAATCTTTTTATTCTTTTTTTTTTTAAACATTCAGTATTAACCACAATTCATTATTATACTACAATTGCTTTTTAACAAGAGTGAAAGGCACTGATGGTGAAATAAAGCAGCTTCTAACCTCTCCCGATCTTCTCCCCTTGTCCTGCAGGTGAGGGCTCGGAGTACAGCTCCGGAGAGGATGCTCTATCCCGGATCCGCCGGCTCATCGCGGAGGGGGGGATGACGGCGTTGTGCAGCGCGAGCAGAGCACCACCATGGCATCCATGGGGGGGTTTGGCAACAACATCATTGTGAGCCACAGGATCCACCGTGGCTCCCAGACTGGGGCCGACTCGGCAGGGGCCAGGGGGGCCCGAGAGGGTACAGACGCTTCCCCACCCGGCCCCTCCACCTCCTCCCCCTCTCCGCACAGCACCATCACCATCACAGATCCTGGCAGGAGCCGCTGCCGCATCCTTGCTCACACTTTACAATTGACTAACGAGCCAGACAGCTCCAGGAACGCTCTGCCAGCTTCTGAAGAGAGGGCCCCCTCCCCACAGTTTGCTAACATCTTCTCGTCCGAAGGAGCAAGCACTTCCAGGAATGAACCCGGTGCCCTCATGGACACAGACGAGGTTTTTGAGAACAGCTACCCAGATAACGAAGGCCTCCACACTACTACTGCCGCAAACAATAACAACAACAGCAGCAGCAGCTACACAGAGGATCCCTACAGTCGATAAGGGTTCATAAACATGCTGGGTCTTTATTGTGTGAGAACACACGGATATAGATTGATGCCAGCTAACTGACTGGCAGATATATGGAACAACCGGAGCAGAGATACAGTACAAAGGAATGTGTCTGTTTTTGAATCTGGTGTTACATGTCCTCCTTCAGTCTTTAAACTCTTCTTTTCATAGGGACTCCAACCCTAAAGCAACCATGCCAACTCTTAAAGCACCTAGGTATTTATTCAGTTCCTGTTGTATTTTTTTTTTTTTTACTTACATTTGCACCTGCAATATTTAGCTTCCTATGTAGTAACAATAACAAATTAGTACTATGATCATTCCATACCCGTACTTGAATACTAGAATGCTAGCTTTGTTTTGAAAAAGGTTGCTACATGCAAAGTGCAGTGTATGTATGATGGTTACTAAGGTGCTGTTTAAATACCTAGATCATTAAATAGGGTTTCATGTGTACAGTACTCGGTGCTACTTGATGAGAAAAGCATTATTATTTTTTTTTTTTGGGGGGGATTTAATGTAAAAAGTGCCAGCCCATCAGCTGTCTGTGATCTGTCAATTATGTTTTCCAATGTGAAAATTGCTCTAATTTGAGCATAAGCTTAGTTGTATAACATGTAAATCTGTTTGTAATTAAGAAAAAAAAACCTGTTCATAAGCAGACTGCTTCTTGGCAGTTTTATTCACCCTGTTCTAGGACTAGGCTGTGGAAAGAACTAAGGAATTTGTAGTCATCTGAGTACAGTGCTAGAGAAATGGAATTCAGAAAGACTACAGCTCCCAGACTTCCTTTCTCTGATGTGCTCTAGAACTAGGCTGTGGAAAGAACCAAGGGATTTGTAGTCATCCGAGTACAGCTCTAGAGGAATGGAATTCAGAAAGACTACAGCTCCCAGAGTTCCTTTCTCTGTTGTGGATCCAGGGTTTGAGTAAAAGAAAAAACAAGAGAGGAAGCCACTTTCCTTAAGAGTAACTTTGTGCTGTTAATCACCGTGACTATTCAGTGGAGGATTGCTGCTCCTACAGTGATGTGGAAAGCCACTTTACAGCTTGACTGGCTAGTGCTGCGTTGCATTAGAAAATACAGAACACTGGTTGTGTAATAGTTGCCTGGTTTTCTTTCTTGGAGCCTTGAGAATAGCCCAATTTTATTTTATTATTTTTATTTTGTTTTACTTGCCCCAGGCATGAGCTCAATTGATGCCAACCCCCACCCCGCCTGCCTGGCCACTAAAATGTTCAAAATAAAAGTGGCATTCCAGTCACCCTCTGTTTCTTCTAGCTGAGCATTTGCACTCATCGAATTTGGAAATCAGCCAATCAGAGGTCATCGTTGGCAGTCTTTCTTCCTATTCCCAGCTGACTGCAGATTCAAACTTAGCCATTGCAAGCACCAACCACTAGTTTGGAGAAACTTGAGATTTGAACCTTTGTTGAATGTGCACGTTACCACTAGGGTAACACAATGAAAAACAGCTCCAGACAGACAGGGGAGGGCTAGGTTGAAGGTGATGAGATTAACTAGGCAACCTCTTATGATATAACTTGAAACAAGCAATCAGCCCACAACTACACCTTTACAGAGCTGCTCATGAAGACCTTCTTATTGGTGGTCTAGAGCAGATTTCTGAGGGGAAGCTTATATGCTTTGATTTTGTCATAGAACATTGGAGTAATACCTGTTGATTTTTTTTTTTTTTAATGTATTTATTATGATAGCTTGTTATCACAAACCCAGTTTGTTCTTCAAACTGGAGGAGAGCGACCCTCTTAGATCTGTTGCACCATAGCTAAGGCTGTATTTTTTTCACAGATTTCATGATTTCTGTGGCATTTACCCGTGAAAAAAAAACCCATTTCGGAAAGATTACAGCAAACGTTTCCCTTGTTGACGCACTACCTGTTACATTTAGGAACCTGGCAGCCAGTTTAGTTTGCTTCCGGTAAATGATTGAAAACACTGCACAGAGCTGCACGATTTCTTTAAAGATCAGACATATTTCTGCTGAAGATCGCTCTGTCCAGTACAAGTTCATATGTCTGTTATTTATTTATTTATTTTCATAATTCACTAATGATGAAAATAGAATGTCTTTAAGAGGTGGACATAAAACAAAAAAAAATATTCTACAATTTAGTATTTACGGTTTTTCTGGAAACCATTTTAATATGTAGGAACACTGGTTGTATAATAATGCTAAAGAAAATTATCCATTGTTAATGTGACAACGGTATTTTTTTTCCTGCTTTAATAAATATTATGTTTAATCGTAAAATATATTGAAATACCTATTTTTTTTGGCTGCAAAATGCAATGAATCCAGCTATTTTTTACAGTGAAAAAAATGCAGCCCTAACCATAGCTCTTTAGCGGGTAACCGGTGCCCTAAGTCTGTGCTGCAAGTGGGTTTGCCTACCTCGTGTTGCCATCAGTGGCCATATACTTGAAGCATGCCTTTCACTAATTTCCAGAAAAATGTGATACCGTGGTTAGAAGCTAGGTCCCTTACAAGTGAAAGCACTTCCTTGGTGCCATTTCAGAAAGGACTGCTTATCAAGTATGAGCGGTATAGATTTGATTGATGGAAAGTGTTATAAAAAAAAAAATTATTCTATTTATTAAAAAAAAAACACCATTGAAGATTTGTTTGACCTTTTGTCATAGTAACTAAATATCTGTGTAAAATCAGAATGAAGGAGCTGCACTGTAATTGGAATGCATCTGGCTACACCTTCGAACTGTAGTTTTAGCAACATTTCCAAAAAGAAAGACCAGGAATTGAAAGAATTCTTAAATGTGGCAGATGGTACAGTATTTTGAAGAGCATGTGAATTGTTAAGCTTTCTTATGACTTTTAAAAAGCACTCTGGCTATTGATTTTTTTTGTTTTAGTGTTTTGGTCTGAGCAGCTTAAATCAACCAGGACAGCAAGTTTAATTATATATTTTTATTTTTTATTTTTTTGTTATACTAATTATAATTATTGTTACAGAATGACAGCCTCTAGAATAGGGGTGTCCAATCCCTGTCCTGGAGGGGCATTCTATTCCAGGTTTAACAGGTGAAATTATGTAATCAACTACTTCAGGTTCTGGGTGGAGGTTTAATTGGTTCAATTGAACCATTTAGAACAGGGTTGAAACAAAGACCAGGAGTGGAAGGGCCAACTTTTGCCACTGCTGCTGTAGAACAAAACATAGAGAACATGATCTGACCTGGTGATTATTTTCTAAAACCTAAAAGCGTCCATTTCCTGCTGAAGAATTTGAGTACTGAGGCTGCCAATGGACACAGTTATGTTGTGCCTTGAGGGTTGTGTAAAATATGAAGGTCTTGCTGAAGGAATTCATCTAGCAAATGATTAGAACCATTAATACAGTACAGTTTGTGTTTAAAGCGATTGTTGGCAAAGCCTGCCTTGCAGTTGAATGTATATGTATCACATGATCTAGTAAAGGTTTTGGTCTACTCTAAACATATTTTGGCTTGAAAGGGTTTTTTCCCTCAGTTCCAACAAGGAGTGATATCGGTATGAGGTTTCATCTGGATCGTTTCTTTTATTTGGTAAAGCAGTCAGAATTTTTTTTTTTTTTTATATGTAACTATTTTAGAAGAAAAATGGTTAAAGTGCTACTAAGTGCTGTGGGAACACCAAAGATCCTCATCATCATCATAATAATAATAATAATAATAATAATAAATGGAAAACTTGAATGTCTGGCTTTGATTATTTGGGTGTCCATGCAAGTTCTCTTTCACGGTTCATAACAATTGGGTTTCTAAACAATCCTTCTACATTTTGAGGATTTATAGTAAAGCTGGAGAAACACTCCGTACTGTTCATGTAACCCACTGTTTATTCCAATTCAGTAAAATTCAGCTCTCCAAAATGTTATTTTTGGACTGTAGTCACTGACAACCAGTGCTTGCTCATTTAGAACCAAGCTAATGAAATCTAAATAATGACTGATTAGCACAATCGGTACAAATTGTGTATTTTAAAAATGGGGACAATTCGCAATGCTCTTCTGTAAATGTTTATTGAATTTAACTTAGACAGGATGGCGTTGATGCAAACCAAACAAGATACAGTTTTGGAAGTAATCCTTATATTTTTTGCTTTTCCATGCAAGTGAGATTGCACAGTGGGCTAATTCACTGGCATGTTGTGCTGCTATCCTTGGAGTACTGGGTTCCAATCCAGCTGATTCCTTCCTTTATTTTCAAAGAGGTGGGTAATTTACCCTGTTATCAGTGTGAAATGCAGCTGTCCTTTGGGAGCTGGTAGTGCAGTGGGATAATCCCATGGCCTTCGCTCCCTAAAGACAATAGTTCAATTCCAGCTCCTGAAATAAGTAATGGTGTTGGTTGGTTATTCAGTTTTCATTCTATTATTGAATACACACAATAATAATCTTTTAAAAGAGACTCGTGCAAGCACAGGTGGAGAAAAGTACAGTTTGCCAACTTCCTCTTCTCTCAGGAAGCAACATTCCCACCTTCCATTCTACTCCCAGGCAATGGGGCCAGACCTCCCCCTCCCCCCCTCCTCCCCCCTCCTCCCCTCCTCCTCCCTCCTCCTCCCTCCTCCTCCTCCTCCTCCCCTCCTCCTCCTCCTCCCTCCTCCTCCTCCTCCTCCTCCTCCTCCTCCTCCTCCTCCTCCTCCTCCTCCTCCTCCTCCTCCTCCTCCTCCTCCTCCTCCTCCTCCTCCTCCTCCTCCTCCTCCTCCTCCTCCTCCTCCTCCTCCTCCTCCTCCTCCTCCTCCTCCTCCTCCTCCTCCTCCTCCTCCTCCTCCTCCTCCTCCTCCTCCTCCTCCTCCTCCTCCTCCTCCCCCCTCCTCCTCCTCCTCCTCCTCCTCCTCCTCCCTCCTCCTCCTCCTCCTCCTCCTCCCCTCCTCCTCCTCCTCCTCCTCCTCCTCCTCCTCCTCCTCCCCTCCCCTCCCCCCTCCGGTGAATGGAAATGAAAGATTCTCCTGTAAATGACTGTCCTGGCCATGGTCCCTCTCTACAAATCCTTTTGTTTTTCCTCACATTGAGAACGTCCTCACGCACATTTGGTGCGTGAGAGTCATTACATTTATTATCTGAGGAGTATGTGTGTCTAATTTGGTAAACACAAACATGTTTTTCCCTTTCAGAATAAATGGGGCATACTGTATGATTTATTGAAGCCATACACTTTAATAATCAGCCTGTAGGCTTTTAAAATTAACAGACATGCCATAATAATCCCCTCACAATGCTGCTCCATACGAGTGGAATACATTACAAGACTTTACAAGACTAATTTAGTTTGTAATGCAGCTAAGCCCTCAGTGTCAGTGTGTTTTTTGTTCTCTGCATACCCGACGTGCGACGGTATTACTGAGATCTGGCTCAGAGTCAGGTACGAAACATACAATAAACCTCGGTGAAATTCTCAAGGGTCCTTTCATGCTTATTACCTGGGCTGACTGGCATGAATAGAATGTAGGTAGTTGTTTGCTTGCTTTTTATTTATTTTTTTTGTTTTGTTTTTTTTACTATTCTTGTCTGCCTGGAACCTGATATACTCACAACTGCAATAAAAAATTGTATGGAGCGGTTGCTTTGAAAATCTATGTCAAGGGGTAGGCAACTGGACCTGGCCTAGCCCTGATCTGAGTGGAAGGGTGTGTGGGTATGTATTCCAGTCCATAGCATGTCAAAGCCAGCTCCATTAAGAGACCCTGCTGTGCCTAGACTTTGCCACTGATAAAGGATTACAGTGAAGTTATCATTTCATGTTATTCAAAGGAGCCAAAACAGCCCTGATGAAATCTCATTTACCACTCCGCTCCAGAACATACCAGCAGTGATTTAAGCCTAATCAGATCAGTCTTTAACAGCATAATTTACTTGGAGAGTAACAGTGTCTAATGGATACTTTCCCACCAATGAGCAAAAAAACTGAAAGAAAATGTCAGAAAGACATATTCGAAACAAGCGTGAGACTGACCGGTTATTATCATTAGTTTTGCAGCAGCAGACAGTAAGCAGGTTTGACATGAGATATGGAACCTGGTAATTCAATTGGTGCATGGGATTATGTTCTTTACAAAATAACATTTTAGGAATTGCAACCAAACCTAAAACAATAAGCATCACATGAAACGGTCTACATTCATCTCACTCACTTCAAATTGTCCTGCCATTCATTCTCCCAATATTAAAGAAAGAAAAGAAACCTTCAGTGTACATCAACTCAGGCCCTGTGGCTTCTCTCTCTGCTTTAGTCTCATTTTTTCACGTCCTGTTTGTAAAACTTGAGTTTTGATGCATGTGGACATGCAGCTAATTCAGCTTTTGTACTTTTAAACTTCAAAACTGTGCAATTACTTTTTCTAAGTGGGTCATGCTACAGTAACCCATGTCTTTCTCCTCAGAATACTATTACATCAAGAAAGACAGCCTTTCAAGTGGTGCAGGCCTTTACTTCCATACTTCCTGTACTAAAATCTGAACTCACATTACCGGCACATGAAATTATCAATGAGTGACACAATGTAAACTCCTGAACATATCTGCAAAATAGTCAAAAACGTCACAGCCGAAGATGTTACTGGAGAGAAAGACAGAAAGCTGCTACTTTACACCCAAAGCATACTTGAATTAAACACAGGAACAAAATAAACACAGCACAGTGGCCAAAATAATACAATACAATACAATACAATGCAATACAATACAATCTGGGCATTTGCCTTCACTATAAATTTTACACTCCACAAACCCAGTTACCCCTGCTTAACTCCCTCTCCCCCACACAAAGGATTGTGTCTTCCTTATATACAGATGGCCACTCCCCAGTTGGCACTCAATTATCTAATTGGGGAATGGCTACATATCTGTGATTGTTGGCAGGGACAGAATTAAACTCTTCCCTACCAACCTTACATTCATTTACAGAAGCAGAACATTTCAATGGGTACATACAGTGTATGAAAATACCACCTAGAATTGGACACGACCCAAACCTTTAGCACATAGCGAGGATAGCAGTGCAACAACGGGCATTACAAATCCATGAACCAAAATAAAAGCACAAAAAATACCTTAGAATTCAATTTTATTGGATTACATTTTCTTCTGTTTGCATGCTCCCATGTTTATACCTGCTATTGCCCCAATCATGAACAAATACAAATCTATTGATGTATGTGTTATTATAAAATGGCATAGATGTTGATATATCATTTTCTCCTATGGGATGAGCCTGTTTTATTTACACATTAAGTACATTGTAACTATGCATAATAACATTGTAATTATGTGCAAGTACACATGTATTTACTAAGTAACTACAATGTAAATACACAGTAATTAGAGACGCAATGTAAAGTGTTACCATATATTTTTAAGGATTATTATAAAAGCAATTTCACATCCTTCTTAAATATTTATCTCAATGGAACGGATGTCATCGTATATTAAACATATGGTGACCATAATGAAGTACAATAAATTATGTGGACTGGCAATATAAGGCTTAATAGCACAGATGTCTAAATATTCTGTCAAGACCCTAATATTGATTCTGGAATACAGTATATCATTTTTATTGCTGTTCATTTGGGAACTGAGTATTATGAAAAGCAAGCAATAACAGCTGCAATAATGCATCACAAGTATGGCACAAACTTTTCCCTATTATAACGGATTCCTTAGATCACTTTTTTATTACTAGTGTCAATCCTGTGGTGTACATGACACTACAATACCCCTTTTAAGAACAAGACATACTTATATTATTTTACTGAATTGAGTGCATCTCGCATGTAAAGGAATACGTCATGATCTCTTCTAGACAGGCGTGCATATCGCTCTGTTAATGTGACCAGCGATGGTGTTCATATTCAGTTAAATATAATGCATTATTAGCCCTGCTGGTTGTGTAAAGCTTGTGCAGTATCTCATAGCTGATCAATAATGGCACAGCACCACATGGTCCTGATACTGTGTACAGTATTTTGGGGTTGGCCCATGTTGGAGCTGTAGACTAGCAGGGCAACTGAAGTGGCCAACACATGCCTCTAATAGAAACAATACAGTATCTGCACCCAGAGACACAGCATACGCCTTGAAGACTGTTCATGCGGTAAACCCTACCTGTTGTAGGGTTACATTTGAGGGGGGGGGGGGGTTGCTATTTTAAAAAGGTTATGATTAGGTTGGGAGGTCCAGGGGAACTTGGCTCCAGTTGAATTTACAATGTGCTAAAAAGGGGGTGATGTAGTAATAAGTGAGTAATTGCCAATAGCTCCTGCACTGTGTGTAGAAACAGAAGATGTTTAAATCGAGAAGGGCAGGGTATTGTTTTGCTGCAGAGCCTGAAGGATGAAGATATTACTGTAGAGCTCTCCAGCACAATCTGGGACCGATATTGTTAGCGGGAAGCTAATTTGCCTGTTGGGTTGCCAGAAAGGAACATTGCATTAATCCAAACATTTGGCATCTGTCCCAGAATGTTTAATTATGAATACATTTCAGCGGAGTAAAACAAATGAAAGTGAAACAGGGAAAGCCTATAGAACACAATAAAGTAGTGCATATGGACCGGTTGTTATTTCGAACCGTGAACCAGGATCGATTTTCCTATTTGGGTTTGAAATTTTTTTTACTGTTTAAAGGCCAAGTGTGATTGAATTGTAAGAACCCTTGTCATTTCATGCAAATCATTTAAACACCAAAAATAACCTCAAAAGGTACAACCTGAAACTGCAAGTATTTCAAGATAGGTACCCGCCAGACTTTCTAGTTCACTGCAAATTGAGAAACACTATACAAACTTATATACCCGGTATGCAAGCTTGGAAACTATGGTGACTGTTGCTGTGTGATGATGAAAGGAATTGAAAAGGAATACAGAATAGACATCATAGTTGATTAACATAATTTAGATATTTTATTTAACATCATGTAAATCAAAGAAACTACAAAATGAGATTGTAAAAAAGTCATAACAGTATTTCATGTTAGATTTCAAAGTTTTAATTTTATTTTTGTCATTTTTTTGTTAAGCATATGGGGAAACTACAAAGTGGAAGCCTTCAATATTCTAATGTAACATTATTCAGCAGGTTTCATCAACTTTATGAAGCAAAATTAATTAATTCTATAGGGTGATGCAGAACTTTTGGCCATAGCTGTAGAGTAGAGATACTTTTGTGGTTGGCTCAGTACCATAGCACAGTGTATCGCTGTGTTGTAAATACTTAAAACATGCCCTTTTATAAATACATATTTGTTTCATTCTCCGCTCTGATGATCTGCACTGAACAGAAGACAGCATTTTACTACCTCGTTACAGCAGTGAACTACCTCATTAGTTTAATATTGCAGCCGGTTTGCGCCAGTAGGTTAAAGTACATGGCTATAAACAACTTTCTTTGTATTAGATGTGTAGCAAGGGGGAGGAAAAGTAATACAGAAAATAATAAATGGGTAGAATTTGTCCAGACCATAGCTTAGTGATTCGCTACACCCTTTTCTTTTTGAGCAGCAATTATACAAGCAATTATCTGGGAGCCCTCAAAAGCATTGAACTGCAAATTACATTTACTGCACAACCTCTGCTATTTATTATGCAAATCTTTTAAAGCAGCACATTTCATAACACAGAAATTAACAACTCTACTTTTAAAAAAATCAATAAACAAAACCTGCCACTTTGAATGCATACTTTCTTCTATACTAGCAATTCCCCCAGAGAACAACGAACCCAGAATGCAATGGCATCTGATACCATAACCTTTCTTAACATGAGCACAGTTTTAATGCCATCGGCTTTTATTGGCATTTCAATCATTTTTACAATGAGTAATGTTTGGTTCTGTAAGACGACAATTGATCATCTATACAGGCACTCATGACATTCACAGCAATGTATTTAGATAATGACATTTGCTGTGTGGCATTTATTATGATTAAGAACACAGTTAATTGTGCTTGCAGGGTATGTATACCATTATACAACATGGAGGTTTTCTATTGTTTTATTTTATGACACAAATTACAGTCATGTAGTGTTAAATATTTTACAGAATTACTTTGTTTTTAACAATCTCATATTGTTCTAGAACTTTAACTCTGCAATATGTATTGTTAGTTATTCTTATTAATACTGCTAATTCATATGCCTCTATATATATATATATATATATATATATATATATATATATATATATATATATATATATATATATATATATTAAATTAATTAATTATACACACACACACACTTTTTGCAAAAAATGTGCCTCAATCAGCTATTAATTTCATTTTCCTTGTCGGTATGAATTAGCATTTTTGGAGTTTTGCCAAAAAAAAATTGCTGAAATAAATAATTGTAGACATCTATTTCTTGTAACTTTTTTTTCCTCATCCATAAAAAGCAAAACTTTTGCTACTAAAGATTTTTCCTAAAATTCTTTGTTTGAGAAATTTCTAGAAATTATAAATTTCCATTGGGGTATGTAAACCTTTGACTAATATATATATTAGTGTATGACTTGATGTACTCTTTATTGTGCATTTCCTAGAAACAGTCCCTTTTCAAATACATTGCTTCCACATGCATACAGTACTCATTATAAAACTATGTGAACCATATTGTTTGACTGCAATGGTGAATGAATTTAATAGAACTGGGAGCCAGAGTTATGTAAAAAGACAGCCTTCCAACAAAAGCCTTTTAATGAGGGTTCAGTGCATTACTGCTATTGGAATATAAATCACTACACTGCAACAACCCTGTAAGCAACAAGGGGACCTTACAATGTTAAATGAGCTATTATCCAGTATTTCATTTGTGTGGTATTAGGAATGAATGGGCATAGAAGTATTTCTGAATTTCACTCTATTGAACTGCATGACAGACGTAATAAAACCCCAGCAGAATGACCCAAGGTGATCCGCGCATGGTGTGGGTTTGTTGGCCCTGAAAATACTGTATTTCATTTTGTGATGAGGCTGACCACAATTACTCAGACCTGGGGCAATTCAAATCATTGGTGACGGCAGAGGTTTGGCTGGTTTATTAGTTAATGTTCTCTAAGAAACACACACTAGAACAATCTCATTTCACTGTCCTGATATGACAAGGTGCCATACTAGAATCGTCTAATGAGTCAACCTTAATTGCACAAACAAACACACACTCTGTCAATAAATCCCCAGGTGTGAGGTTTTTAAAAAAAATCTCAATCACTATTTATGATAAACTATTTCACATTCCTGGACAGATCCAGAATAGCCTGCTCCTGAGTTAGTCTGCTGGCTAATTGCATACAAGGCTATAGGTCACAATACAAAATACAAAATACAAAACTAAACCTAGCTGTTCAGCGTCCTAAACTCAAATGAAATGATCCTGTACCTGCCATACTGATCATTTGTGGCTGCTGTTTAAAACAGACATCATTGATTTTTGTAAAAATATGACCTAATTGTGTATGCTGAATATTTACAAAAAACATACCTGGTGATGTGGTAATCCATTTAAAATAAATACTTAATCCACATTTGCTAATTTTATTCCTTGAACCTTTTTCTTTTTCACCAAAACATGGGCTAATTTGGTTTAATTTAGCAACTTCCTACAATGTCAACATTCAGCCTCCCTAAAGAAATGTAGCATCTGGCCGGGGAAACTCACCCAAAATCCATTACATTATAATGAGTCATGTTTTACTTCAATAGCTTGATTCCCAATCCATTCAAATTCAGTATGTTCAGGGATTCAGGCTTTGTCTTTGCGCACACACACACACACACAAACAAACAAACAAACAAACAAACACGCAAGTTTAGTAATGTGCAACTAAAGAGGTAGTTTTTAAATCTCTCAGCAAGTACATATACGGAGTAATATTTGACATTAAGTGTTACCCAGTATTCAATTACAGTGACTTGACATGTGGTTACACAGTAATTACATTGTAAATACACAACTACATGTGTAAATACAGTGTAATTACAAGAAACTGATTTTTCATTTCGCAGTTCCTCTTTGAGTCTCTAGGGGCGCTATCTTACTTCTAACACCACGTGTGAACAGGACAGTGTCTCTGGCAAGGCTGTTACTCCCAGAGACAGAAGCTGCAAGTTTAAGTGCTAGTACGCATGTTTAAAAACAATCATGCAAACAAAACACGAGGCACGGTGGACAAAACAAACAGTTTAACAAAACAAACCATTTGAAATACACCCTGTGGTTTCAAGCCGAGCTTCCAGTAACACACAGCACTTTACTGCCCTAAACACCACTACCATACACCAACTAACCAACAGACATCCACTCTACTCTCACCTTCTCCACCATGAACACAGTTTTTATAGCCTGTGATCATTACTTATTCAATGTACGGCTCCAGCCACATTCCCACATGTTTCTGCAGGGAGGAATGTAACCCACGCCCTGCCAACCCAATATTCCCCACACACCTGGCCACGCGGCCCCTTAAAGTGAAAAAGTAAAATATCCTTGGCACTGTCTATTCTGTCTCCCCCCCGGGGACATCAGCCCTTGTGGAGTGGAAGTAGAAGTGGAATGTTGGCAGCTCCTCCCCTCCCCTCCCTCCCCATCTAGCTTGCAAAATGTGACACTTTTTTCGCTGTATAGACTGGCAGCCAGTCTATTGATTGTAGACTTCTGTCTAGCTTCAGTCAACACATCTGACAACAATTGAACACTTAAAAAGAGCACGATTGCAGCGACTGCTGTTTGTTACATTGGGCCAAACCCCTGAACCCAGTTTCAGAGCAAAAGGAAAATGCAAAACAGGTGTAACTAGTGTGATTATCAAACCTTATAAAATTAAAATTAGCTAGCACAGTGGAAAATATAGTCCATTGAGACTAGATAGTTGTAAATTCCTTTAGAACTCAATAAGCTTGGGGTGTGTCCAGCATATTACACATGTGCTAAAGGTTTTGCACTGACATTGTTGGATTGATTTTTAGAACCTCCTCGAGAGCCAGTTCTGTCATTAAAATGAACAGTTAGATACCTTTTCTTTGGCTTCAGAAGCCAGTGTAGTTTTATCAAATTAGACCTGCACTTCTTCTGACCCGATTAGCTGATGTTTAATCATACCAAATGAAATTACTGCAGAACTAAAATGAGTTATTTCCACAGATGCCGTCTCGTCTATCGCATCAGTATCTTTGCATCTTGTGATCCGTATATACAAACTAATGCACGGTACAGCATGATCATTTGCAATTGATATATTTTTTTTTAAAATATATTTTCTTTTTCTGCAATAAATTATAAAGATTGTAATATGCTCCATAACTCTGATATGCTCAATAGTAAGTCTAGTCACTATTGTCTAAGAAGTTCTCTAGATACAGTTTGTTAAACATGTAAGTGTGACAGACAGACTACCATATTCTGATATTAGAATAACCTATATAGAGGGTCCTTAGCCAATTCCACCACATTTGGAAAGCTTTTGCTCAACATGATCGCTAGGATGAGTCATATATCTGATTTACTGTTACACAGCCATTAATTCAAAACAATAAAACTACCAGCTCAGCCTACAAACAATTTAGTTTCTTGTACTCCATAGAGCAAATTACTTTTTTTGAATTAGCATAGCAAAGCACTATGCAATTTGAGGTTAGCAATGTGGCATTTCTTAATTTTGGTATGAATGTATTCCATTTTTAAATCAGCATTTTTAGCTTAACAAAAATAAATCGTGTTTATGTGTACTGGGTATAAACCAATAATTGACAATCAATTGAATACCGTTAAGAGTCTTTCTTACATACATATACATCCCTACCTATATTCTGGCTGATGAAGGGAGGAGAGCTGAACTTGGTGCTGCTCTGTTAGTAAATCAGTAATAAAGAATATTAAGACAAAGAATAAACAATCTGTGGCCTTTCAAGAAATTCAGGTTGAGACTTTTTTTCAAATATCCCTTCCCTGGTTTCCTGAACCGTGATTTCATTTTATTTGTTCAGATTTGACATTTCCTGTGAAAACACTTGATTTAACCTTTGGCAAATACAAAATAGATCAGAAAAGTGTGGGAGGTCTATCTACAACACATTCTTGTATGGAGTATTAACTCTCAAGTTTTATGATTTACAAGTCAGACATGAAGAAAGGCAGGATTGACAAATGTATAAATTTACATGTGACTGCATCCTGTAATAGATAACAGTATAAACAAACACAATACAGGATTCCAGCATTTAACAGAGTAGGGGTGTCTAATCACGGTCCAGAACGCCATTCCACTCCAGATTTAAAATGTATATATATTTATATATAAACTACTTTGGGGTCTGGATGGAGATTTAATTGATTCAAGTAAACAAATTCGAATAGGGTCGGAACAAAGACCAGGAGTGGAAGGGCCAGCTTTGGCCACCTCTGTCCTTAGCTCACATAACTTTAATAAGTTAAACCTTTGTTGACTGGGGTGTCTTATTGGCAGAAACACGAAATTGAGTTTGAATTATATTCCCATGCAATATCGTAGTCTTAACATTCACCTCTGAAAAAGATTTGGTGTTGACAGCTCTCTCTGACTCATGGCAACAAATCCTGTATTGTATTTTACTGCTTAGAGTTTCATAAGTAGGTGGCATTTACCTGCAAATAATGTTCCAATTGAAACATCAATCAAATGAAGCAGCACTTCAGCCCAGCTTTCTATACTACTTGATGCTTGCAGATTAATTCATCGGATGAGATTATTAAATGAAATCAATAAAGACCCCAACAAAAACAAAAAAGAACATTCAGGCCTGTTATGAACACCACTTTAACATCTAACAAGCAACACCCCTTATTCGCCAGCTCGGTCTTCAATTGAGGCGTTAAAGCAGTCTGTTAGATCTACTGCGCCAAGCTTTGGGGGCAAACTTTGTACTCACTTCAAAGTGTGTTCCTATTTCTTAATAAATATATTTACATCAAATGAAATGAAAGTGCTGTACACAGGTGGTGCAGCTCCAGTCTTTGGTTTCTCCACTCCGCAGAGTCTTGGAGGAAGAAAATCCACAAGCACGATCAAGACCTCCGACCTCGCTGCATTCTCCTCACGAGCCTGAACTCAATGTCAGAGCCTCAAAGCACAGGCGGGACAGGCTTTAGAAGAATAAAGACTGTCTGAACAAAGGTGGATTGATGTGCAAGTTCAAAAGCTACGTGCCAACCAGCAGACAGGATGAACTTTGTAATGTGACAGATTTCCAGATCGTATTGCAGTCAGAGTTTTACCAAATGAAGGGCGGATGGCAAAGACTAAAGTGGATACTTTTAATTACCACAAATCAGTAAGTCGCAACTGCAAGCCTGTTTTTTTTTATGTAACACTCCCCGCTTGGCTGCATTCCAAATGTAATTAGTTGCAGGAGACGGTCCAGCTCCTACATGCATCTGTTTTAATTACAATGGAATCTTTGGCACTGCCATATGGTTCCCATCCTTTGAAATTAAATTAAATAAAATAAGTAATCAAGAACTAACAAAACTTTATACCAGATGTCTTGCTATACATCAAAATGTAGCCTTTTATTATTTTAATAAAATATTTTTTTAAAAACTTGAACTGTGGATTGAGAACATCAAAATCATGCATGACTGAGTAATACCAAGGGCCCTTTACTTAGACAAATACATTGAGGCTGTGGCTAGTTATTCAGCCAGCTGCTGGATAGTCAATGGACTGCACTTCTCCAGAACTAAGAGATTTTGCACGCAGTTGATTCAGGACGTAGTGTTTGATTTTTTTCATTTTTGATAAATAAATATAAATTTTGAAAACACAATGGACTTTTTTTTTTTTTTTTTTTAACCACCAGCTGTTGTGGGAGACAATATTAACTGAAACTCAAGTTACAACTCAGCCTGGTGTACCTGCTCCTCTACCATGGGGATTTTAACAATCTCTTGAACCCAAATCTCCAGTACTCTCTGCCGCTTGCCTTGTTAACCAGTCCCACGGCCTCCACGTCTCCGGTTCCCACGTGGTTCAGTTGAACTGTATAATATTAAAATTAGTATCTTCATTTAACCATTATCAAAAAGCGATTTAGTACCACATTATTATAATATTCTATTCTGTTTCATGCAACTCCCTTGAATCAGTGTTAGCAGATAAAAGCATGACCCTTGATCGTTTGTCATTATTGCCTAAGTGTGGTATATTTAAATCATCAAATCCAAAAAATCTCTAGCCTGTACAACTCTATAAACTCGATGTCAGCGCCCTCAGTACAGCTAACACACACTGTACAGTAGCAGAATTATTTGAGCTCCACATTTTTAATACATGCTTTTGTCATGGCTGCTCTAACCATTAAAGAACTCTGCAAGATCAACCAATGCACTGATCAGCTACAGGATGGGTCTCTGTCCCGGTCTCTTATTCCCTGGTACAGCAGGAATGAGAGTCTGGGTTACATTTTCATTCACATTGGTCAAGACTGCATTTGCCACCAGCTGATGATCGAACTATCACAGAGAAATCTTGCAGTGCCAGGACCGGATGGCCGTTCCTGAAATTGTGCTGATTCATCTAAAGAAATTGAATTAAAGCAAGACAGAATAAAAAAGCCACTAGCAGCCCCTTGGGTATCTAATTTAATGAAGAATTATGATCTTGCTGAGGGATGAGCACAGCAACTGCTGTCCTACAGCAGAAGAATTGGGCAAAGCTAGACATTTAGAAGGCATGACTTACTGGTAATACGGTTTTAATAAGTCTTATCCCCCTGTATGGTTATTAAAGTAGACATGATGTACAGCACAGATATCCTAATTCAACAGGTTAAGTGAGGGGCTGACACATCCATTCTTCATGTACTGATATGGGCACTGCCGCAAGTACATATACTGAAATCCCTTCTCTAGGATACTACCGAGTACGCTTCAGTCTGAACCACAGCTTTTCAAAGAAATGCAAGGATAGTGTGGCAGACAGGCAGAGTGTTAACTCCATTCCTTTGTGCAGGCACTCTTACTTAAATACAGTATAATGCCTTTTATTTCCATAGTACACAGTGCCACTTGGCAAAATGAATGAGGTGAAGTCTCTATGACTGGAATTTTAACTTCAAAATGTTGCAATTGTGGCACATTTTTATAGTGAAATCCCAACCTTAAATTAAACATGAAATACAGTTTTTGGTAACACTTTGTATTATGTGTCTCTAAATACAGTGTATTTACATAGTAGTTACTTCGTAAATAGAACCAACACATAATTACACTGTTATTATGCATAGTTACAATTTACCTAATGTGTAATTTTATTTTGCATGATATAACCCTAACCCTTTTCTGATACAATTGTGTACTTACATATATCATGCAAAAACATTGACATAATAAGTACATTGTAACTATGCATAATAACATTATGTGTAAGTACACATGTATTTACTATGCAACTACAATATAAAATACACAGTAATTAATTACAGGCACAGTAAAAGTAACTGTATTTAATGTTGCATCTCACAATAGCATGCAGAATAATCTGCCCAATGGAGTTGGTTAGAAACTCATACAGAGCTGTACCCACTGTCTGCAAGGGGGTATCCACACCAGACCCTGAACTATTCACTGCCTTTAAAACATTCTGAATTGCTTTCCTTAGCTTGAGATTCAAAGCGGGACTTTCTAACCTCAAGGAATGTCTGCGAAGTATGGAGGATGTTGCTTTGAATGATACTTTGTGTGTTTTTAATTAAAAAGCCATATCAATTAGGTTTACTTTGCTTATTTTTCCAGAGAGGAACCAAGTTCCTCTATAAATTACAATAACTCTGCTGTATTTTGGTGTTTCAGAGATGTGCAGGATTATGAAACTGTGCATAATAGCAAACTAGCTCATTTAGAGTAATCATTTGAGTGTTTGCCAGACTTTCGTTTATTAGCCACTCTAATTAGACACATATGTCTTTATTAGAAATTCAAATAATGCATGTGTTGTGGGAACCAAGTACATTTCCAGATGAAAACACATACGAGATCACAAGACAAGTCTTTGATCTTTGTATTAATGGTTCAGATTCACCACAATGATGAGAAGCTTTGATTCTGCACTCAACTTGCATGGCAGTCGGGCTTGACAGTGATTTTCATGTCAGACAGAAATCCAAGAAAACAAATGTAATTCAGCAGGTCACAATAACAGCAGACCTGACGTATTCTCATGTGAAATGAAAGACCAAGGGACACTTTTAGATGATAGAGAAGTTATACTGTGTATCCTAACAGCGTGGGAGTCAGTCTACAGATTATTTTTTATAATAAAGAAAAAATAACACCTTATATGTTCAGTAGTAATTCATTAAAACGTACACAACCTTATTGTGATAAAAATACCAGTAAGTGTTGGCATTTAATAATTGCAAGCAGTTAGCATAGCTTTTGTTATTGGACACTTTTCAAAAGCCGCTATAAGAATAGCTACACCATAATAAAAATGCAACCCTAGAGTTAGTAATACATTTAGACATAAGTCTTTGTCACACATTATGTGTAACAGAATTGCAAATATCATTTATGGGGAACTGGGAAGAAATTCTCTTTTTTTTATTTTTGCTGTAATTGCGATCAGCCAAAAGCCTTCTATTAATTTGGAATTCAAGGGCATGCTACATGAACTAAGAGAGTGTTTAATCGAACAAGCTTCTGTTTATAAAAAGACTCTTCATAAACATGTATGCCGGTTCTCAGTCACAACTGGAATTCTTAGATTTAATTGCAATCTGGTAATTGAAAACGCACTGATTCAATGGGGAAATGCAAACTTCATATCTGATTATAACTGCTGGATGAGGCCTGAAGAATTAAGACTCCCTTCTGTACTTGCTTTGTACAGTACATATATCCAAATCTCACAGCTAAACGAAATTGGCATACTCTACTATTCCAGCAAGAACACTGGGGACTATGCTGCTTTCCATTTCCAGGGTATATTCCCTCATCCAGTATAAAAAAGAAAAGGCATGTTTGACAACTTAACAAACAGGGATTTTGAATTATTAAAAAGATAATCCACGGCACTTAAATAGTGTAACTTCAAAACAAGATGCAGCACGGGTGCTGTATTGTTATGACATCACCGATTAGCCAAGGATATCTGCTCTTTTCTCAGTGGTGCAATGCAAAGTGAACTCTGTTTTCTAAAGACAGACACAGGATTTTTCTGCACCCGATGCAGTCAAGCATGAGCCACGATTGGGAATATAAAAGCAGAAAACTGACGCAGACACTTCTGAAATGCAATTGCAAGATCCTCAGCATGAATATGATTACGGGCACCCCGAGGGCAAACCTCTCATTGCATGATCTGTGTGTGATGCCCATAAAGATCACAGTACAGAAATGTCATGCCTGTCTACCACTGATTGGTTCTGCATGCTGTTCTTTTACAAGTGATTGGTGGGTATGCTACTGTACACAAATGATTATTGAAAACTGCAATGCATGCTTATTAATGGTAGGACCAGACAATGTGATACTGTAAAACGTTTAACTAAAGCATTATAAGAAACATTACTTTGCAACGCAATTGACTTTGATTGAAATATATTGTAAATTAAGTGTTCCCGTGCTAATAAATCATTAACAAATGTACTATTGTATATTAAAAGATGTTTCAAGATGTCTGTAATGTGGGACCCCAAATCCAATGCCTTTCATTTGGATACTTTGATATCAGATTAATGGCAAGCCAGGATTTTTGACAAGTTTCATTAAGTCTTGGGTGACTCACTGGTCTAACTCCGGATCAGCCAGTGTTATTTGCAATCTCGATTTATTTTTCACCTGGTTTCTACCTTAAATCCAGGGCTATTCAATGGATCTAAATAATAAAAAAAATTTAAAAAAAAAAAAATACAAATACAAATGTGATCATTTAAAAGTGGGCTGGTGTGAAACTATACATTTTATAACAGTGCATGCGCGTTTCTTCTGTATATTGTGGTATGAAGTAGGCATTATCTTGTATCCTCGCTGTCAACCACGAGCTTGAAGTTTTCACAGTTAGTGCATTTCAGCGCTGGTTTAAGTTACACAAGAAACAACCCTGTGTGTCTCAGAGGGGATATTGAATAAACACTTACAAAGATTTCCGCTGGACTCTGGCAATTATAGACGGGGTGTTCTTTGGAACAATACATGAGCCGGCAGAGTAACTAATCGATACTGTTTTCTACCTTTGGTAACATGATGCTCCTTAATTAAATGGAATGCTGCGTAGTGCAAAGTCCTCTTGATTTGTGAAATCCCAGGATTTAGATACATTTTTTGCTCAATATAAACCTAACCCTTTTCTGATACAATTGTGTACTTACATATATCATGCAGAGATGTACACATTAAGTATATTGTAACTGTGTATAATAACATTGTAATTATGTGTAAGTACACATGTATTTACTAAGTAACTACTATGCAAATACACAGTAATTAGAGACACTTTATATAAAGTGTTAGCTTTGTGTTTATTCTGTCTTTGTTGTTCTTCTGGTTTGTTCTCAGCTGCCCAGAAGATGCACTTGGAGAGTGACATTTCCATCGCTGTGGTGAGTGACAGGAGATAAACTGAAAGAGCGTCTGGGTAAAGATGACTCCAGAGGCTGCTGCACCCTGCCACCTCACACCAGACAAATAACTAATGACAGCGTGTCGAAAATGCAAGTCCTTTCCAATTAGACATGCAGTGTTCATGTGTTAATATTGTACTGCAGTAACACACAGTATAGATACAGTATTGGAAATTGTTGCATATTTTCTAATTGCCTTTTTTTTTTTTTTTTAAATATGACCATCATGCATTGAACTGTATAACACAGCCCTTTAAATCCCCCTAAGGTTGTCCGGTAATTTATAATGTTTGTTTCTGCAATCCACACCTCCAAAAGAACACTCTGTAATCATTTAGGATTAGTGGTAAAGAAACAAAATGTTTAGGAAAGCATGGCACCTTAACTGCACTAAATCCTGACAGCACGTGCTGTCAACAGTTCCATATTTTTAATAAGGTTGTCATTTGTACATCGAAATGTCCTGGGAATATTACAAGTTATTGAAATGCTCATATCCAGTGTACAAATTCTTTCAATTAAATCCTGGTTCTGAAATAATGAAAAACTACATACATACTTTATACATGTTTTCTGTGATTATGGATATAATAAGGCTCCAAAATGGACACTTAACACATGTTTGTATATGAAATGATGATTTTATACTGGGGTAAGTTGGCTCGGACTATATATCTATGTGAATTTGATTGTCTAAATGTTTAAATGTGAAAATAGGGTATTGGCCAAGAGGAATCTATCATTTTTTTTTTTTAATCCAGTCATTAGTGTCAAATAGTTCAATACCATATAAGTCAGTATGCGTACAACTAAATGTGTGATACTTTGACGACGACTGACTGATGAGCAGTAAGTTTTGACGAGTACTTGTTGCGTTTAAGTTATTTGCAAGAAAGTAAAACAATAATATCTGAAATTCAAGCAATGCAATTTACATAAAACTGTATTTGTTACACATGTTTCAGCTTGATAGCAAAAGTATTACCATCTGTCCCTTGGGTACAATATGTCTGTAAACTTCAGCAATATTTTCAGAAATATATTCATGTCTGTATAATGTGCCCGAATGCAAGAATTTGCATTAAGTCAGAGTCATTTCACCTCACCGAATAGAAGAAAGTTTAAAAACGTTTAGTTAATTATGGTATTTTAAATTATACAAAAGGAGGTTTACCTTTAATAAAGCCCTTTCCTTGACAAGATAATGCCAGCAATTGGCTGCAGCAAACAAACAAAACAAACAAACTATGCTTTTCAGACCCTATTGAATTTCACTAGATACTGTATTGTTGCATGTTGTATGTCTGTTTCAGCTGACTCTTGCATCGATCATTCATTGGAATTTTTGAACACTAAATAAAACTCTTTCCCAGTCAGAACTACAAGCGAGTAACTTCTCTGATACAAAAGTGTAGTTACAGCATATATTTCTACATGGTACTGTAGCTAACATTGAAACCTCTTGTATAGTATATATTGTAGCACCAATTACTAAGTCATTACCTAATTACATTAAATAGTCCATTAATACACTAGTGCTAGCTAAATAACAACATGAACATGAAATATGTACACTGTACTGTAACTGAAAGCGTTACTCTTTTGTCAGATATTGTATTAAGCCATTTATTACAATGATTAATCTTACAGTCTGGGTGCTGACACTGGTAAACAATGGCCAGAAAGAATGCCACATCAGCATATTGTAATCCAAATGGTGAGTTAGGTTAGGAAAGTGAAAAGAGGTGATTGGTTTGACAGCGGCAATGGATCTTCGAGTGCGGGGAGAGTACCAAAGGGAATCAAATAGAGTAAATAGAGTCCTACTGTTTTTTTTATAAGCAGATGACTTTAGTCAACCCTGCTGTTTACAAACAGCAATGGAACTTCAGGTTTTCACCTCTTTCCTGATTAATCAAATAGAAAAAGTACTGATTATAAGAATTCTGCTGCGCTGAAGAACCATATTATGCTACACTAGCAATCTCCCCTGGCAGCATAGGCTGGGTGCTTCATTCTGCAGATAGGGACAAAGAAAATGTATCAAGGAGGCCTCAGCACAAGCTTGTTAGAATACCTTTTATAACCCGAAGATGATTAGATATAAACGCAGCATAAATACTGAACAATAACCCGTCATGTAAACTTCACAGTGGATTATTTTGATTTTATTATTATTTTATTAGTAAGGATGCTTTATTAGGAATTAAGACTTTAATTTCCACAAGAACTCAAATTAAAAAGCAGTACAAAAGCCCGCGTAAGCTGGAATCCCAAATGAGCAACGCATTTGAAAGGACAGATAAGAGACTGCTTTAAAATCTATTTTATATTAGCAATAGCACAGCTTCCCCCTTTGAAGAGGTTTTGTTCTTTTTCCCCCTCATACAGGTAGACTTTTCAACCATTTTTACTGCTGCTTCCTGATACCTAATGTATTCCCTTCCTGTGCTGTAGGTAATGTGGCAGCTGCATGAGCCTGAATCCATGTACAGTACAGTATTGCAGGGTTCATGACCTCTCTATGGAGCACAGGCAGGTCACTACATACCATACACTTGGGAAGCTTAACTGCCAATCTGGCATTACACAAACATGAAAATATCAGGGTTAAAAAAAAAAAAATCGGGCAGCAATCTGCCCAATCCAAAGGATTGTTGCAATTATATGTCAATGATGTAATAGAATGATGAATTTTAATCCTTTACGTATTTAATGCCTATTTTCTTAATGTCAAAATATATTGAAAATAGGTTAATGCGTTCTTGTTTATTTTTCATGGATATAAGGTTTTGTAATCTTCTACTGGGGGGAAATTAGTAATAAAAAATAAAAACTTGTTTCTTTGTTCTCTTTGTGGTGCATAGGGATAAAGCTTCCTATTTCCGGGAACGAGATCTCAGGCAAGTTATTCGGGATTGTGGATTGATTACATTCACTTTTCAAATCAGGGTTTTCTTTCTTAAATAGAGAGACACCTATGAACAATAATCAGAATGTCTTAAGTGGTGCCACGATGTTCCGATGTTAGTGGAGGAAACAAGATAGCCTCCTGTTCATTTTACCCTTACCAAGCAGAGCAGAACAGAGAAGACTGTCGGACTGAAAGCAAATTAGAATAAAACTACATCGTATTTCAAGTTTCAACACCCAGATACACTTCCATCCATACCATAGCTAAATGCTTTTTTCCCCCCACAATACTTATCAAGCAAATCACCATCAACATTGCTCCTAATACAATAAATACAGAATACCTTTTATTTCCTTATGACATAATGTCAAAGATATTCTAACATTGATCATAACAGTCTGAAGCTATGATGATGACGTAACTGAAAATGAGAAAATCAAGAAACCCAGCAACATTTTTAAAAGGAAACACATCGATGTGAACCATAAATCAATGCTTAAGGAACCCATACATCTCAATACACTTTGAAAGTACATTTGGATGATCCGATTACATGCTTTTCAGGCTGCAGCGAGCAAAACGATGATAAAATATAAATACATTTCCATAGCACTCAGTCGTTCTAATGATAAGCCACGCAACTTGGATCCCCTCCCTATTTAGTAATAAAGTTACAGTAATAAAATGAGAAGAGGATTGTCCAGTGTTTTAAAAGACAACTGCAGTAATACCCCCCTTTCAGCTATGCAGTGGGGTGTGATTTCATCTGCAAAACAAGCTGAGATTTTCCTCAAATGATTCCTTTCCCAAAACCTCTCTCACTGACACATCTCATTTCCCGTTGCTATGACACTGTTAGGGAATCGTTGCCAAAGGGAGATCGGAATAGTCTGTGAAATTGGGGAAAAGCCTCGGATACAGAGCTAAAGAAATGAGGATATTGGGATTAATTTAGTGTTTCTGGAGTTTGTCTGCTTGCACAATCGTTTTAACACCTTTGAAGACACCATTACAGCTTGCAAGTACCATTCTTTACAGACTTATTCATTCATGGGAGGGGGGGGGAGAGAGATGAAGTTTTTTTCTTTAACAGTCAATATCAATTCTTATCTATCGGGTATGAGATCATTTGCATTACTATTAATCCATGTGCTTCTTTCCAATGAAGCATTTTGTTTTACATTAAACTCAAGCAGATGCTTCATAATGACTGAAATGGTGTCGTCTTCTTATATGATTAATACTGAGCATCAGAAACTTATCACCATGCTTGTCTATTCTTTATTCTCCGAAGACAAATTAAAAGGCTGTCACTGTGTCAAACTATATAACTCACTGGAGGCGCCAAGCGATCGTGTCTATTAGAACATGGAACAGCTTTAGCAGACGCAGTCTAAAGTCGATGTTACAAGCAAAGTATACCCCCACTGACAGCCTTTAGATGCTCCCGTTTTATAACGATAATGGTGGGTTACCATGGGAACTAATCTGGCTTTCCGCCAATTTGAAATTTCAGTTTTATTGAAATTGCTATACGCTTACTACGCTTAATAAAAGACATCTTTATCTTATATGCACAAAGTGCAGGTACCATTACAAACAGACAAAACGTTTGACAGTAGCTGTCAGACAAACAATCGGAATACTGAGGGTCTATACATTAGTTACAATACATCGCGTCTAAACAAATTGCAATTATAGTATTTTAATAAATCAATCTACATAAATAAATAAATAAATAAATAAATAAATAGGAACTCGCTGTAACTGAAAACAAAAAGTGTTCTTCCTAATTCAGTACACAGCAAAACCTCTTCCACTTTAGCGAGTCGAAAATATAGTCAGTGCTGAAACAGTCCGCTTGGTAGGAGCTGTCCGCTCCCGCCTGGTGCTGAATTCATCACTCCGGGATTCGGTATTCCAATAGCTTAGGTTTTAATGAACGACCCAATAATGGATAAGACTGCATGCGCGATATTTTTTTATTAGTAGTAGTTATGAAAATGAGATTCTATACACATATCAGAGAATGTTTTGAGGATATGTCAGAAATTTTATTACCGGTATCTGTAGTACTTCAGGCATTATACGAGAGATAATTACTCTTCCAGCTCGCTTTTTTACTTTATTGTTTTACTCTCCCTTCTGTTCACTCTCTTGCTTATGTGTAGGTACATGTTGTTTCTTACTGTAGCGCACTGTATACGATTGTTATTGGCATCAATAGCTCAATTTGAAAGACAACATTGTTTTGTCAAATTTTTTGCAGATTTATTGCTCAATTAAAAGCATCCCAACATTGGGTAGAAAAGTCGCTGTCCAGGACCATTAATTACATACATATATCTTTCCCAACAACAACTCTATTTGAAAATAACTGACTGTGATTAGGGTTTCCTCGCGCATGTTTTAAAGAAAAGCTTTAGATGGCGTGGTAATCATTTAAGCGGAAAAAAATACAAAATAATAAAAATATCTACCCAAACTCGACCCGATAATAATATAACATTAATATAACGAAACATATCTTACCCATTTTATGATTACACGGTTAAATGGCAGTGATTCGAGAAAGCATTATGAAACGATATATTTAACCCCCTGTGGACTATTGCTTTGACAGCACAGAGACAATCGTGTGTGTGTGTGTGTGTGCTGGCGCGGGGGGGGGTTGGTTAGGTTTATATTACATCACTCTTACAAGGTTGCTTTGGATCCTAGCGGATGTGGGATCTATTCTAGCGCGGTGTAAAGGTGGTTGGCACTTCGGGTCTCTAGTCAGGCTGCTAAGTAACTTGCACTGCTCATTCTTATAGGAGAGTAAAATAAAAGAAACAAAACCAAAAATCAAAGGAATTAATTATTCTTCCAAATTAAAAAACTCTCTCTGCCCCCCTCCCCCCCCCAAAAAAAATGAAGACACCTTTTTTTTCTATTCGCTTGAATTATAACTTTTAGTTTGTTTAGTTAAATAGGAAATTCTGCTTGTTAAAACAACTGGAAAACAAAGATGCAATATGAGTTGCAGTAACCTTACTGGAGCAGACGGGTTAGCATCTTGGAACTTATCCGGTAAGTTTGCTTTTTTTCAGTCTAATAATCGATTTAAGATTAAATTTGGTATTTTGAAAAATATCACTTTGACATGCAAGTGGTTACACTGAATGGATGGAAATTTATTTTAAAACAAGATTAATAATAAACACCTCGTATGTTTTTTATAATTATTCTATATTGTAGTAAAACATGGTATTATGTATACAGTGCATTACTAATATCTCTGTCGATTATTTAAGATTATTTAAAAACTATAATTTTCACTGGTTCTAATCTGTCCGTGCGCTTAAACGCAAACATAATGCACCATATATGTAAACGGCTAAACAAATAAATATATGTTTTATTAGCACAAAAGACATCTTATTTTGAAATAACTAACTTTCGGGGATAATTCTCTGTGTTACATTAAGCAAAGACTGTGTCGCTTTGCCGATTTACACACATTGCTATGACCATTTTAAATACATTTCATTTGGTATTTATAAAAATAGAAGTGTTCACTTTCAACTGAAGGGGAACGAATGAATATAACACAGTGGGTTCAATAGAAACAAATGGCTCCTGATGATTCCGTCTATATGAATTCCTTGGATGCTACTTATACTTATTCCATGTGAACAGATATGAAATGATCGGAATCTGAATCAACAAAACTACAGAAGAAATAACACTAATCTAATTTCTCAGAATCAGAGCCACTTAAAGAAAATCTCATTCTTAGTTCATTTAGTTTCCTACTAAATACAGTAAGAAGTGCTTAGCACAGAAAGAGGTCATGTAGTCGTTTTCTTTGTAGAAGGGGGTCCCACTTTAAGCGAATATGTGTGGAATCTCAAAGCTTTACAGTTGCCTAGATTATAGTTCGACTTCGTGGTCTGAAATCAAGATGCGCACAGATTAGCGCTGATGAAATGACAATCTTGACACCTGTATTAAATAGTCAAACATGTAAACCCATAAACAAAAAAAATATATACTACAGTACTGTCCAAAAACACCATAGTTTTCGAGAACATATGATGGTGTGTACTGCAGTATTGTATGGGAACTAATATACAAACAAATACGTTCAGTACAATCTCTAATTATAATGGGAGAATTGTGGGTTCCAAATATGAAGCATCCTCTGGTGGAACCCTAAATGATTCTATTCAGCAAATGTTAATTTCATTTGGTTCTTTTTGCTTTTCTGTTTGTATAAAGAGCAGAAACCCAATAGGAACCCACATGGTTCACCCCTGGTCGCGCTTTTCTATAGTGCAGGATGGTTTTCAGAAAGTGGAAATGACAGCTGTATTTAGGTCGCCAAATCACTGCTTGTGTGTTGAAAATGTTGGATAAGTTCTGTTTGTGTGTGATCATAAATCATGTGAGACCGCTTCTGTTAAACTACTTTGTTTTTGGTGTTACTATGTTAGGTCCTACAATGCATTTAAAATGAGTACATCACGCAGACCCAGCACCAAAACCTTAAGATTGGTAAATAAAGTCTCCAGACAAGTATTGACCGAAACGGGGACTGTGGTGGGGGTTAATATAACATTTGACAAGAATCTATTTTAACAACAACCAAACACTGGCAAAATCCATTCAAATATTCTAAAGTAACCCAAAAAGTAGCTCCCAGCCAGTACGTTTATACAAGCCAGCGCCTACATAGTGTATAAGTGTCTAGATGGGGTGGACCATTATAGCCCAAACTCATCAGTCCAAAAACAAGCCCATATATTCAGAGATCTGCCAACCCTGCAAAGCAATAAAAGCATACTGGCGGTCTTCACCAGTAATCACCCATGTAAAATGATACCTGCACTTTCCAGAATATTCCTGATAAATTAGAGAAACACAAACAAAATGGGTTAAAGCAGGATGACACAAAAACGGCACAGACGTTGTTTGGTTCTTTATTTGTTGGGGTTTGTGTAATCCGATTTATTTGTCATTACACCAGCCATAAATTACAATGTAGGGTGTGGTGAATTATATACCTTATGATTAATAAACTGATGCCAAAAACGTGTGCTTTTTAACCCTATGAGCGTATTCCATCTCTAGAATATTTTCAACAAATTAACATATATGCATTCACGACTTTGGTAACTCTATGGTAACGAATTGGATGCGTCGCTTCTTGTTATACCAATCAATCCACTTCACACTCAATTATATGCAATGGGAGGATGCTCAAAAACCTGATAAGAAGCGAGATTGAGAGTGTGACTTTTTTCTCACCAAAGAAACGGAAGGGCGACAAATGATACAATTGCACATCAGTATAATGTCGATAGAATTCGTGAGACAGGGTGGAAATTTTAGGATTTAATAAAGTATCAAAAGCATTTAATGTGAATACAGAATACAGCAGACGTATCAGGAAAACTGATTAAATCAAAAATCACCTGATTAAATGTCCACCATTTAGAACAACAAATTACGGCAATATATTTAGTTTGGTGAACTACTGTTGTATAACAGGAGTGCTTCTCTTGATCGTCTTAGGTCACACTGATGTTACGAAATCAAATTTAAAGTTTTTAGTTTACTGAAAACCCAAGCGGCACAAATGCGCCCGTTCTCGGATGTAACTTAATGGAACGCCATGCATGCGACACCTGTGTCTTAAACCAGCTGGACACATTTCTCCCAAGGAAGACAGCTAATAATCAGAGAAAGCTAAACCGAAACTGACATGAAAGCATTCAAGTTTCACCCAGGGAAAACATAGAAGGATGGAAAAAAAGTAGTTGACTGAAATACCTTTTAACTTATTAGGAGTATGTCAACCCCGGTGCCAGCAGTCATCACGGGACATCCCCAAAGATATCTCATGTCGTTTAAAAAAGTTTCCTGTGTGTTCTTTATAGAACCACTTTACTTTAGGGTCTACATAATGGTTTCAATAGGAAAGCCATTCGGGTTCTACACAATGATGCTGTGTATGAGACCTCTATTCAGAAGTGCATTCAAACAGGATTGTGTTACTCGTATAGAAGCACGCCAGGGTTCTTCACAAGCGATCTGAGCCATGGGGTTTAATGTATAATGGATGGAGATTTAGTCCCAAGAGTCCAGGAACCTCCAGAATTTTGATATCAGAGCTGCATGCAGTCTCTTGAGAGAGCAGTGGTCTCAACAACGATATGCTCCAGACTTATAACACAGCATTCCAGAAACAAACTGCAAAGCATACTCCTGAATGCCCAGGTGTCAAAGACAACTGGCAATTAGTGCAGACTGTAAATGTAATGTAAGACTGGAGGCAGAATTGCCTGGCTTTTAACATCAAACTTGGGTTATATCTCTAAAGGATGGTTCCTGTCTGGTGACACTAGATAAATAAAAAAAAAAAAACACGAGTGCAGGGGACCAAAAATCAAACCTTGTGGGACTGATCTAGCATCCACCTGCAGTGAAACTGAACTGACTGGGAGCAAAATCACCACAGTGATGGCTTACAGACGACACACAGGTGTTGTTACATTAGTTGTCCATTTACTTTGAAACGGATTCTATTGTTTTCTGAATTTTGGTTTTCATTACATAATGGCCCGTCCGTTTCTTAGGTGGCAATGTATGTTATCTAATAACTCTGCAAATAAGCAGCATGTCTATAGTTATATCTATCTATTTACAGGCTTCATTAGTTCAGAGAATCAATGCACGGTACACTGTATGCACACACACACACTTACTAACAAAGGGCCTGTGGTGCGTTTTAGATCAAATGACTGTTTAAAACAGAATAAATCAGCCATTTAATGGATTATCTATCATGCATATCTTCATCCCCCATTCCCAAGGTCCATTAATGATAAGTCCTGTACTCTAAATGCCTCTTGTCTGCAGGCAGGTTTACTTTATTACCGTAGTAATGGAGGGTTGCCCATTAACTGACCACAGAGGGGCATTGCTGGAGTGTTTAGCGTGTCCCTAAAGAACCATGCCATTGCTTTATTAATAAACCTACAACTGTGTGTGTTGGAAATTAAAGACCCCAAGGGAGAACAGCTAATGCTAGGCTGGCCTTGCTAACTAGAGTTCAAGCATCTGCAGAGAAATACAGTTGCATCAAAAAGTATTCATGCAGTTCAAAATCTGTGACAAACTGTATCTGAAGGGCTCCATGGCATGTTCAAAATAAGCAATTTAGTTTACGCACTGTTTTAGTATCAATGAGCACTTTTCAAAATACTTTTTTAATGAGTGGCATTCAGGTTTCAGCTCAGACACCTTTGTTCACTTACTATAACCCCAAATTCAATATGCAGCATTGCATAAAAGAACTATAAATAGGACGGTTCTGTTTTCTTCCCCTTTTCACAGCTGTGCCCTTCTCACACTCTGAAAATAAATCCATTGTTAGTGTTTAGAGCCAAAGCCAGCCTTTAGCTATAATTTGCACTCAGCTAGTCATCCAAAGGTAAGCTTGCCTGTGCCCCATGTAAAGTAATAATGGTCAAAATAGCTGATTCATGCAAGTGCTTTCCCATCAGGGTCTTTTTAAAGTCTTCATAGCTGAAGACAGCTGGTAGAACGGAGAAACCTTGTTCAACAAGTTAATGCAACACTATGAAATATTGCAGCTCAACTCTGATTTTTAAGCCACACATCTGCACACCCTCCAGCATACATCGTCATCCTGTCTCAGCAGTAACTCAATTTGTAAAAGTATGTCACACTGAATTCCTCTGCATTAGCCTGTCACAGATGCTTAAAGTTTGGGGAAAAAACTTACATATTCATAGCCTTCAGGCGAGTACAAATCCCTTTGCAGTGTGATGAAGTACACTATACCAATAAAATAAAGTTTTATGGGGAAATTGGTTTTGAAAGCTTATTTTCCTTTGGTATTTAATCTGCTGAAATGTAGTTTTAAACCTGCTGGGGTCACTATACACCTCTGTTCCAACAGTGACCCCTTTTGGGAAGTTCTGAGAGCGCAGGGATTTGTATGTACTGTAGTGAAAACCAGTCTTTCAATGCTCCATTTAAGAAGCTTGGAACTAAGTCAATTAGCTTGAAATGTGTAGTGAGATATACAGTTTTAAAAAGAATAATTATGAAATAAATAAAAGTATTATCTTGGCCCATAGTTCAAATATCAGATTGGCAGGGACTTTGCACAGTATGCTGCTGTTACACATCCCAGAAGAGACTTGTAAAGTAGTTTCTGTTCTCTACTACAGTGTCTGTTTTGAATACTGTAAAGCATGTTAAAAGGCCAGTAATGCAATAATACACTGCACGGTTGTGACTGATCCCCTGGCTATGCACTTTGCCCAGACTTTGAACCTCCGAATGAGTGACTGCAGGGGCCCTCCTTTTGTCATTGAGTTGACAAGGAAGCAGATATACAATAACCATTGCTTTGAAAATGGCTTCAGGCTGTGCAAGACATGATTAAATGTAAAAGGGAAAAAAGGAAGAGGGAGGACACATTTCTAGAAGAGAAAAGGCAGGATTTGTACATAGAGTCTTGCAATTAAAGAACTGCAGAGGGAGGAGGGGGTGGTTGAATTTTCATTTTCAACAGGGAAATTTAAGTTTGAAAAGAGAAAAGAAAAGACTGGTCCCTAGGGCTCCTTCCTAAATTGGATCTGCTGTCAGCAATGGAGCAAGCATTTTTAATTGATGCAGCCAGTTCTACCTCAAATATTATTAATAATAACAATAATAGTAATTAAAAAAAAAAAATCACATGAGATCCAACAGGCAATGTTATCAAGGGGATTAAATAGTCCAATTAGAATATATAGTTCATACAGGGAGCCTTCAAGCGTGAAAATAGATCTTGTATTTCCAGTCTACAGAGCATCTAGCATCAGTCATTAAGTTTCCCATTCGCATAGTATCGCAGGGACACAGCAGATGACTAACTTTGTAGTATAGAAGAGGAAGTGAAGACACAAGTCTGGTGGGAGCAAATGTTAGTTTAAGCAGTTTGCTTAAAGCACTACTTGCGATGCTTTACTCGATTACGCGAGCATACGACATGCTAGAAAAGGGGGTTACTGCGAGAGTTCTGTACAGAACCATTAGAACACCTAATTATTGAACACTAATGGTTCTATTTGGAACAATAAAAAACCCTATGGTTTAATATTAAAAAGATTCTTTACAGAACCCAAGAAAATGAAGGTTCCGGAGAAATGCATATTCATTTGGTGTAATGGATCCCATTTTTTCCTCATAATCTACTTTGGATGCAATTTCCGGGTGCAATTATTGTACTTGTGAATGCTGAATAAGCATAACAAAGCAAATGAAAAAACTTCCACACCTAGATGTTTACAGACGCTGAATACAAAGTGTATCCTGCACTCAGTCACACAATGTTCTGTGCTCGTTACTGCAGCATTCCCTTGCCAAGCAAAACGCAGCCCTCAGAGTGGCAGAAACACAAAGCCAAACCACAGCAGGACATACAGCTATTGGATGAAGAGTTTGCTCCATTTAAATGAGGACACGTGATGGACAAACAAGGAAAACAAGAAGCAGGTTCAGACAGCTTTAGACGCTGCTTATTATGGGTAGCAGTGGAGTTCGCATTCCTGTACAAACATCTGCCATGTACAGGTGTACCATAACATTGTGCCATTAACTGATATTCATTCCAACATCTCACAGCAGTTTACAAAGAGAGCGATAGCGAGCAGTGCATCAATAGCAGGAACCAAGTGTTTTCAGTAGGAAAAACGATTCTGCCTAACCCTGCCTGGATTTTGTGCCATTACTGAAATCAAATTGTTTCTATCCCTGTTTAAGGTCCATAAGTTGAACAGCATGGGTATTACCGTATGTATTAGTTTGCAGTGAACAGAATATTGAGCAGCACATTAGAGTTTGTATTGTTTTAATACATCCAAGTGTGCTGATGGAAAAAAAAACCTAAAGAGAATAGGAATATTTAAATTTGTACTATAGGAGCACTAGCCACTGAGAAGCATAATCTTTTTTTAAAACATACACAGTTTATCATCCCTTGTTTTGTGCTTTATTGTTGCCGCCTTGTTTTAAGGTGGAGATGTGGGGAAGAATGAGCTACAGTGTGAATTAATGCATGAATTAACACTTCTCATAATCCCCTGGTGGGCGAGTCAGAGGGTATGAATGCCTGTCTTATACATGCGACCAACATCATTTGTTACAAAGGAACATGGAATGAATACGGGTAATTAAATCCACACAAAATCAATAGGGTTGAATTCAAAATGAATCACTTCAGAATTGCAGAAGTTATTCAGGGTGGTATTCCTGTGGTATTCAGATAGAATTCATTATCAATTTGTGGCCATTATTTTAAAGCGTTACCAGTAACAGGATTATAGGCTTGGATGTAAAGGATCCCAGGCTTCTGTGTCGACTGCTAATGACTGCCCAGGCGCGCTACCTTTTTATTAAGAGGAGGAAAGTGTGTTTGTACAGTGAGGCAGCACTAGCCTTGTTGAATATTTATCACTCGCTTAGGTGTAAAGGGCTGGAAATCATTTCCATTTAACCACTTGTTGCAAGGATTCTCAGAATGATTTATCCTGAACTCGTTTTCCCTTGATAGGCATGAAGGGACAGCTTTCTACATGAGTCTTTACTAGTGTGTTTGGCATCAGTTCACAATTACAATTTAAGAAGGTGGGTTCTGAGCATCAGAACATGAAAAAGTCAGCTCTTTCCCTTCTTTTTTTCAAGGCAGAAACAATTGCAATATTATTTATTCAAGACATATCCCCTAGGATCTCGAGTTTCAGTGTTGCCAGCATCACAGTGACTGAAAACCTATTCTATCCTGAGGAATGCAGGGGTGTCCCTAGTGACGTGGGTTCAGCTGGACTATGCCTGACTATTAACCTACATAAGCAGCACACAGGCTAAAGCTTAACCCGGATTCACACAGCTGGGATTGCGTGGTTTAAAAAGCCTCAGACTTCCTAGAACAAAAGGTTCTTCAATGTCAGGATGTAGGTAAAGCGGTGTAGTGCTGTCTTTTAATGTTACTGGCTTCAGTGCAATTGTTAAAACGCACGCAGAAAAAGCTTGAATGTCCATTGCTCTCAAGTTCCCTTTTCATGATGATACATATAGAGTGCATTTTACAGAATACTAATGCTTTATGAATGTGACCAATCCCTTGTGTGTGTTCATACTGTACATGGAAATAGCACATATATAGAAGAAAGTGGAGGAGATGGGACAAGCAAAGTCTACTACAACCCCAATTGAGGCTTCATTATGGTTGCTTAACCTTATCCTAACCTTAAAGACAGTTCCACTGTCACTATATTGTACTTCAGCTGTCTATACATCTGAACTATGTCAGCCAGGGGTGCACTTATCCTCAGACATACTTGATGCATGGACCCGATATGAAACCAAAGGAGCAACTGCATTTTCAAAAGAAACAAATTTACACTCACACCTCTACAGTTTTCAGACAGAACTGCACAGCTGTACACATTATTGAGGTGAACAAACTTACTGGTGACGGTACACAAAACAATATCACTCTGCTTGTAGGAGGTGAGCACACATTATATTTCATCCTCTCTGTGTAATAAGACCCCAAACAAAGTCAGGCATGCTGAGTAAAAGACCTTATCTGGCAATATATCCTTCATTGAGGTTTAACAGCAAAGCACCATTTGAAAGATTTATAGCTGGTAGGAAATGAATGTAATTCTTCAGCTGGATGAAATAGTCCAGACATAGAAATGAGGCTATTGTCTCTCTGTGTCAGTATTATTTATTCACGTTTAAATTACGATGATTAGGGTTACGAACTCTGACACGAGTCAAATTTTTAAAAAATGAATTGCATTCCGTTTTCTTGTATCCCTCTCACAGACTCGCAATGTCTTCTGGCCAACTTGACCAGTAAACAACAGAGAGCAAGTTAAACTGTGGCCCACCAGCATATAGAGAATCAAAAAGAACCAGATATTCCAACCTAGCTTGCAGAGATAAATCGTAAGCTTACAAAGAGAGTCTTTTTTAGATGTATTTTTAACTTGAAATATCTACTGTATCTTTGCTTATTAAAAGAAAAGAAAAAAAAAACTAGCCTCACATGTGATTTTAAAAAGGTTCTTACACAAGAATTTAAATGGAAAATCGTGATTCGCTGTATCTGTGTATGGTATTTTATCAAGCGCTTCCCTAAAAAAAATAATGCAGTATCGACTAGCATATGTAATGGAGCACACCAAGGCATAGTGGAAGCATGGCATGGTAAAGCAATCAATTCAGAGTATGGGAAAAGCATGGTGAACTGCACAAATGCTGTGCACAGAAAAAAAATGACCATGTTACTGTGTTATATTGTACCAGCCTAGATCTAATGTTAAAACCGAAAATATGGCAGGCAGAATCTTGCCAGGGAATAAGTAACCAACTTCCAGGTGGTTGTACATGGCGGGTATTTTTACTGGACTCGTATAACTTCCAGTTGTGGGTTAGTTTCAAAGAACACAAGAGCTATCTTATGCCGACAGTTTCATTCTTATGTCTAAAACAATAATAGTAACTTTAAACTCCTGCAAAGCGCAATTTAACTTTCATTACAAGTAATAACTAGTGTTACAATCAAAAACACCGATGTGTGTTTCTTTGATGGCATATCCAAGTGCAAGGCAATTACATGCAGAAAAAATAATCTTTATAAAGCTTACTTTATTTCTGTGTAATGGGGTTTGGCATTTACATACGATAATCCTAGCAATACAAACCGTATATCATAACCTGGTGTTTACATTCCACAGCACACTGTTTCATGGCCATGTCAGCAATTAATGTGTCGGTTGGTTAGCCTTCTATTGGAGGGCGATTACGAGACTGTGTAGGCAGGCCAGCTATTGCTGGGAAACCAACGCATTTCAGCAGTTCATCATATTGAGTAGAAACCTCTGTTGGCCTTTCCATTGCTTTAATACGTGGGAAACGGTGGTTCCTTGTTGCTGTGTTTGACAGGGAAACAATAACAGTGCTTGCTTTTATAAACCATTCCTAAAAGGGTCAGGGGCTGTATTTTATGAGGTGTCCAGTACGTGGCAATCCTTAAACAAACACCCTCGTGAAATCTTTAACTGTTTTTTTTTTGGTTGTTTGTTTGTTTTCTGCTCCACTGAAATGTGGAACCACTTTCAGGGATGGAAATATGACTCAAATGGCATAGCAGTTTGATCTATTCCTTGTTTTACTAAGAGTTTAGTAAGACACACCTCAGTTTGTTATCTATACACACGTGGCTAATCAAGCTCGTAGTAAAAACTGGAATTGGTGAAGCTGCTATGACTTATTCCAAACTGTTTTCTATTATAATTTTTTTTTTGTGTGGAGGGTCAGCGATAGAGGTTTTTAGACTGTTCGGGTAGATTTAAAAAATAAATAGATAAACATACAGTTACACTATGAGAATTAGGTTTACCTACAGCACAGGATATAGTTATGCAAGTCAAATTCTGGTACTGAGGAACGCTGAAAACACATAACTTCCCCTTATGTCTGTTGGTTTCAAGGAAAGCAATACTACAAGAAGAGACTCTTTTTTCCCTGCAGACCAGAATAATACAGAGAACTATGGAGATTTAAACTACCATGCTACTAATACCACAGGCTTGTTAGTCGGATTGATAATTGAAACAAGACATGATCAAGGGCAGTGAAGTCAATTGATAGCTCTGGAATCCAGTGTGTGCTTTGATTAACTAGACAGTCATTAGCCATGTCTGATCATTCACTCCGGGCTCAAAAATTAATAGGCATTAGTCATTTTCATTTATAGGTATTTCAAAAGTAAGCAAGTAGGTGCCTGGCAAGGGGGATACCCTCTTCCCCCTTGAAAACATCAAACCCCTTTTAAAGAATGACGTAAATGAGTTTGACATCTTCATTATTCTCTGTTTAATTACGTCTCTGTTTAATTACGTATCAAAGCTTGTGCATTACATGCCTTTCTTAGAGATGGTAGTATTAAGAACATGTAAAGGATAGAGGACCCATAATATTTTCTACAAAAAGAATTAGACAGAAACCAAGGCAGTAAAAAAAACAGTTCCTTCCTCAATAGTGTGCACAATGGGCTACTGTATATAACTGTCCCCTCTCCATCCCAGCCTCACCTGCGTTACAGTTAATGTTATTCCCTTTGAAAATGCAATATGCAAACAGATTCAGGGAAGGGTCTGGGAAACCAAATGTGTGTGTATCCGATCATGGAAAAGCAGCTTTTAAATCCATTCAAGCTTAAAAGAAATCTGCTTGAATTCTGTCTCGTTATCGTTTTATAAGCTCCTTCAGTATGAAGATTGCAGTTTTACGCTGGTTTGTAGCAGTCGGCAAGACTGAGACTTTGCATAGAAGATTTATAACTACAGTACATTGAATATACAAAATGTAAATATTCAAGTGCCATTGGTTCTTTAATTGTTTTTTGTTTATTAATAATAATAATCTGGAGATCGTAGGTTCGAATCCAGGCTATGTCATTGCCGACCGTGACCGGGGGTTCCTAGGGGCCGCAGTGCAATTGGCCGAGCGCCGACCGGGTAGGAAGGGATTAGGTTGGCAGGGCAATCCACGGTTCACCGCGCATCAGTGACCCCTGTGGCTGATGGGGCGCCTGCAGTGGAGCAATTCAGATCCGTGTTGTCCTCTGGTATTATAGGTCTGGTGGCTTCGCCGTAGATCCGCAGTGCGAAAAATGATGGATTGGCAGAGGATGTGTGTTTCAGCCTCCATCCGAGTCGCCGGGGGTTGCAGCGGTGAACCACGATAAAAAAATAAAAAATAATTGGGCATTCCAAATTGGGGAGAAAACCGGGGTAATAAATAAATAAATAAATAAATAAATAAAGAAGAAAACGAAAAAAGAAGTTGTTTAAATGGTTGCTTCCTGGTACCAGATTGGCCATTGCAGTACAATTGTCCCACAGCACATGATGTGAATAGGTACCAGGAAACACTCAAGCAAACACTTCGTCACCCTTCCTTCCAAATTGACTTTTACAATGGAATGTTACATGGTTCCTTATTTAATTCAGTAGAATTACTTTAAATATTGGCAACAAGCTAATTATGATCCACTGCTACCTATGTTGAAGTTTAATAAATGACACTTTAAAATATCCATGAAATATTCCATTCTTTAAGTCACAGTTCAGGTATTTCACATGTGTTCGTATGTCCTTTCATCTCTGTTTTGAAAGGCCTTTCCTTTGTTTCCTTCACTTTAGGCTCCATGAACAACCTCTCTGGCCAGGCCCTGCAGGTCCGGACAGAGAACATCACTTGTGGCGACAACAGCAGCAGTAGCAGCAGCAGCAGCGTTACCTCCAACTCCACAGACCAGGAGCAATGGGGAAGCCCCTACAAGACTGTGGAACTCATCTTCATTGCCATAGTGACCGGGTCTCTTAGCCTTGTCACTGTGGTGGGCAATATCTTAGTGATGTTGTCCATCAAGGTCAACCGGCAGCTCCAGACAGTCAACAATTATTTCTTGTTCAGCTTAGCTTGCGCCGACCTGATTATTGGAGCCTTCTCAATGAACCTGTACACTGTGTACATTATAAAGGGATACTGGCCACTAGGGGCGCTGGTGTGTGATCTCTGGCTTGCTCTGGATTATGTGGTCAGCAACGCCTCCGTGATGAACCTGTTGATCATCAGTTTCGATCGTTATTTCTGTGTCACTAAACCACTGACATATCCGGCCAGAAGGACAACCAAGATGGCAGGACTAATGATTGCTGCTGCATGGATCCTCTCCTTTATCCTCTGGGCGCCCGCTATTTTATTTTGGCAGTTCATAGTCGGGCAGCGTACCGTCCCTGACAGGGAGTGTTACATTCAGTTCCTTTCCAACCCCGCCGTGACCTTTGGGACGGCGATCGCTGCTTTCTACCTGCCCGTGGTGATCATGACAGTCTTGTATATCCACGTCTCGCTGGCCAGCAGGAGCCGAGTCAGGAGACACAAACCGGAAGTGCAGAAAGAGAAAAAAGCAAAGCCAACTAATTTTTTCAAAAGCCACATCAAACAGAACAACAACAACTCCTCGAAGCTGAATACAGAGGCCGGCGCAGCAGACACAGTAAAGAACGGGAAAGTGGAAGAGTCTGTATCCACAAAGGTGGAGTTTATGGTCCACCCAGAGGGGAAGGAGAGCTCCAATGACTCCAGCACAGCTAGCATTGCTCCAAAAGGCACAAAAGACAAAACCAACAGCGAGATCATCCCCAGCAGGCAAAGCACCAAACCCATACGAATGAACCCTGGTTCCAAATGGTCCAAGATTCAGATTGTAACGAAACAAGCAGGAAACGAGTGTGTCACTGCCATCGAGATTGTTCCAGGGGCTGGCTCCACGAACAACTCTGTGCCCGAGAACCGTCAGGGCACCGTGGCTAGGAAGTTTGCCAACATTGCCAGGAACCAAGTCCGAAAAAAGCGGCAGATGGCAGCCAGGGAGAAGAAAGTAACCAGAACCATCTTTGCCATCCTTCTGGCTTTCATTGTAACATGGACGCCTTACAATGTAATGGTGCTAATCAACACTTTTTGCCAATCGTGCGTCCCTGACACTGTTTGGGTTATTGGTTACTGGCTGTGTTATGTCAACAGTACCATCAATCCAGCATGCTATGCCCTTTGCAATGCTACTTTCAAAAAGACCTTTAAAAAACTACTCATGTGTCAGTACAAGAATATTGGTTCAAGGTAAACCAGAGGACAGTTACACCTTTTCATGTGACATTAAAGCTTTTGTTGGAATCCAGTGTTGCTTGTGGATTAAATCCCAATGTATGCTTTAGAGATACATTGTGAACATTTTCCACCTGTAACTTTAAGGGTGCTTTTGGCTAAAAGAAGGCACTTTTTCAACTGTGGCCTACAGCTGGAAACAGACAAGTTAAATATCAAGCAAGTTGCTCTTTTTGGTGCTGCAGATATAATGCAGGTCTGTCAGTATAACTGTGGTGCAAGATGGACCTCCGAGGCACAGGCTGAGATCTACACTACAGAGTTGGAAATGATGTCTAATTGGCATGTTAAAAACTTAACATTGAACAATGCCTTTCAGCTGTAACAATTAAATCAATAAATAAAATTAGACATGCCTGACAAACTTTAAATCTGACAATGGAAGAAAAAAAAAAATGAAATCCATAGTCCCCTAAAATGATACATGTTCTTGTTGATTCTTACAAAAACACATGTTAAAAGTCTACTACTGAGTAGTCATAATCCACTTAACCAGGGTCTTCTATCCTTAGGGAATATCCTTAGTAAATTATTGACTGATATTTTATCCTCAAGAGAAAAGAAACAGAAGGCATTACATGCATCATACAAAGCAAATACTCTGCAGATATAAAATACAAAATCCCTACCAATTACAGTCAATGCAAATCTCCAGAGGCAGACCAAGACAAATAATATATAGTTGCAAAAGGATCGACACTCTTTTAAAACAAGTTGACCGTCTTGGTCTCCAAGCATGCAGACCGATTCAATTGATCTTCAGTCTGCATCGTGTTGGGGACGCTGATGTTCTTCCAAAATCCCCTCTTGTTTCAGAAGATGAACAAACACTTGTGGAAACTAACCCAAGGTGTTGAAAGATAATATCTTGATCAACCCCTGATCATTATTATTGATTCTGCCTAAACCTCCATTTTTTAAAAATAATTTTCCAATAAGGATGGACGTGCAAACCACCAGACCTGATGGACTCTAAGATTCCAGTTCAAGTTCAGAACAAAATGACAGGGTAAACTTCTCATTTTCAAAAGATGCTTAAAATTGACCTTAAACAAATCTTTCACAAATTCTCTGTGAATTACCTTGACGCTGGTAGACTTAAGAATGGATTGGGATCCTACACTCCAAAAGTTTTTCTTCTGTTTTGTAAACCAGCAGTCAGCATGACAACAACACAGGTTTCACGGCTCTGAATCTTTATATTTTCCTTACCCACCCAAACAAAGGTATGCAAATACTGGAACAATAGGAGCATTTCAGGACCTTCATACACATACAAAAATGATTACAAGTTTGCCTGTGTACTAGTGTCTGGATGTTTGTACTTCTCCCATCCTTGTGTTTTTTGGAACTGATTTCAAAGTGATATTCCTTTACAACAGTGGTGCACAACTCGATCCTGGAGGGAGTGTCCCTGCAGGTTTTTATTCCAACTGCACCCTAAACTACTTTATTGGACCTTATTAGAAGCTTAATTGGTCCAATTAACTAATTTAGGGTATGGTTAGAACAAAAACCAGGAGGGACGCCGGCCCTCCATGACCTGAGTTGTGCACCACTGATTTACAAGTTCAAATCTAAAGTTGTCTTGGATGCAAAAAAAAAAAAATTGGGAACTTTTTATCAATAGTAGAGATCTTCAGCAAAGAAGCTTTGATAAATGTACTTTGATCACTGTTGGCCTTTTTTTACTGTCATTTTATGACCTGAACTGGATTCTTTGCCATTGGTCCATCATGAAGGATTCCCAGCAAAGATGTCATTGCTTTACACATGTGCAGTGGATTTACCGGACTAGGAGTTGTCAAGATTGTAGTTGGAGTAAAATGTGCTTCAATTTGTTATTCACCATCCTTAATCCCAGGTACCGTACACCACAGAACATGCATCTCTGTAAGAATTCTAGTAAACCTGGTGCACAAAAGAACCAATCAAAGCAGACAACCAAGGAAGCCTGGCAATGTGGCCGGTGATATAATGCAGTTGTTCCCCTCAATTACAATAAATATTTTTTCCTTTTGCTGTTCTCCGGACTAGGAACCAATAAGGTCACAGAACAAAAAAAAAAAAAAAAAAAAAACTTTTCGCCGAGAGAAAAATTCAGTGCGTTGCTCCAGCTAGAAATGAAATTGCTGTTAGTGGGTTTTGTAGATATTGTATTGTAATGTACCGATTAACTGGCAGTTGTCCGAATACAGCACTTTTCAGGAAATTTGAACGTGTGTACACAAGCTGTCAGTGAGGAATGCTAGCAGATTATTGCCAGCATCAGATTACTGCTTTCTGCTTTAGCCTTTATACTGTATCACTGTCAGTGGTGGCTTCATGTTGCTTTATTACCATCCTGCTAAGGTTCATCATTCAGTGTACATACCGTTTTCTGAAAATGCCACTTTTCTGTGTTTAAATGATTTGAAACAATGAATACAATTATTTCAATGAAATATCTGAAAACTGTGAACATGACTTTGAAATTGGTACTACTATTTAGAAAACGATGTGTGCTTAAATTAATCTAAACAAGTAGAAGGAAAAAACAGAAAGAGACAGCACGTATATGAGAAGTCTGAGCTTTTAATTGAAAGAAATGTAAGGTTTTGTTTTAAGAAGAAACTATCATACTTTAACTACCCTTATAAAAGTTTACCACAGTATTCCTGCACGGTATATTTGCAATTTTACTATGCATGTACCATAGTCTAACATGTTTTTTAATATGCTTTACCAAACCTTGCTATTCTTTACAATGCTTATCTATGCTTTACCGTGCAATCACTATGCTTTATAACACTTTGCTATGCTTTGGTAAACTTTTATAAGGGTATAAAGAGCAGAGACAATACTAATTTGGTCAGTCTTCATCCAGATTTGATCCATAATCTGAAAACAGATATGTACAAAAAACATGACTTTATAGCTGAATATTTCTATGAATTTGCACAATTTATGGTCATAGTTTACTTATGGCAAAGCATCCTATCCTTTTTTAGTTAAAGCTCATATTTCACTTTGTGGTGATGTATTTGTTACAGCTTTGTAATCTTAAATGTAATGCCACAGATACCGCTTTGTAAATATTGTATGTAAAATAATAATTATATATATATATATATATATATATATATATATATGATCAGTATACTGTTACAATGTATTTGCAGCAATCTTTGATTAATCCATGTTACCTGTCAATTGTTACATACCATTTACAATACACACATTTTTAAATGGTATTTCTCGTCTCTTTTTTAAGCAACCAATGAATTTTTGTAAAAGTTGGATTACAATCATCATAAGTAGAAAAAAATAAAGTTACAAACATAACACCACAGATTAGTCAAAACATGTTTACCTATACTGTACTTCAAAACCCTGTATCATTAAAGTACAGATGCATTTTGTTCTGAATACAGCACTCCAGCACACAACAGCTCACCCCCCGCCCCGCCCCGCCGCCGCCCCGAATATTTTCTCCCGGTTCTGACCTGCCACTCCCCATCAAACAACAACAAATAATCTTTTCTTTTTTTTTTTTTTGCACTTGAAAAAGGCTTATTCACTTCAGCGACGTATGCACCCTCATTTTATTTTTGTTAGAAATAATAATTAAAACCAAAGCACACAAGCAGGATCTGTTCTGCGAGATGCACACAGTGTTACAATGCATTTCTCCAGCACCCTCAGTGAGGTCCTGCAGAGAAACACTACAAGCATGAACAGTGTGGAGTACCGAGATCAAGAGAGAGAGAGAGAGAGAGAGAGAGAGAGTGCTTCTGGTGTCATTTCGTATGTCTCTCCTTTAAGGGAAACTATTTACAGAGGTGAACTGCAATTATCCATATTCTATTTAAAAATATATATCCATTAAAACAAACAAGAGTCATAACTGGATGTAATCAGTTTCTTATACATACGACGCAATTGGAATGAATATGACTTTGCTCTATCTTCTATTTATTTTAGGAATTAAACACAGAGGTGCAATCACAATTCTGGGTATTCTCTATGTGAGGTTTCAGATAGGGCACCAGGGTGATTATTCAATTAATGCATGTTTAGTAATCCTTTAAAAGTTCAAGCAACACAATCCCAGAGAAGAACAAGAAACATGAAACAAACAAGAATCCTCAACAAATTCAGCTAGTAAGAAAAACAAACCAGTAATACCATCATCTTTGGCACATCCAGTTAATATTTGCTAAAGACACTACCTTACCCAATCCAAGCAGTACCACTCCTGCAGCACACCAAAGGAAACAGAGTCTGAGTATGATCCAGAACTTCCAGCAGTATCTCTCATCACTTTACTGGCCGGTCTCTCTCGACACAAAACACTTGGCTCCCATTCACTTACTCTTACACCCTTAATTGATCCATTAGCTATGTAATTAACACCTGCTACAGGGAAACTATTACTATTACCAATTAAAATAAAAAAATAAAAAAAACTCAGAAGGATTCAAGTCACAAGGTCTACTGACTGATGCTGGGTGCTTATAGGTTTTTTTTTTCCTTCTTGATTTTGTAATTATTTGGAAGGGGTTACAGTTTGAATTCGGGTCATGACCAGTGGTACTTCCTGCAGCTTTCTTAGCACATTCCAATCCAGTACCTTGTGCAAACCCGTGTTTTTAGTTTATTTCAACACCTAGGTTTAATTTAGTTCAGCTGGAACAAAGCACCAAGCTGCTCAGTTAAGTCACAACATTGTTTAAACAAGGGGTTAGATTTTCAACCTGCCCTTATTGTGTACTTTATGATAAAAATAAATAAATAAATAAAATCCTAATTCTAAAAATAAATGTATGATAGTTTAATGAGAGAAGGGAAAAATCTTGTGCAGTATAGATATCAGACCTTACTAAATGAAATAAGGCAAGCACAGTGGATAAGGGTCAGAGCCCTGGATTGGAGTTAACCAATACCTTATTCACACTATTGAAATACCATCTGGTGCGATTGTGAATGAAGAGGGTGGCATGTTGATCTCTTAATGCAGTGTGAAGAGACATCAGCTGACCATTACTTTAAAAGGGCTGAAGAAAACAAGCTTTCGACAACATTTAAAAAGATTTTTTTATTGGAAAAAAAAATTATAGCCTAAACTTTTTTTTTTTTTTCTACACCCCCCCCTGCCGGGCGAACAGCAAAATGCGCGAGTTGCATACACTCCTCACTTTTCAGCAAAGAGTTTCAAAGAAACAAAAAACTTTTCTCCTTTTAAAAAAAAAAAACTACCTAATTGCACACACACTTAAATCATAACAACTTTCCAATAATGGCTGGAGGTGAATAACCCAAACACTATTTCTGTAAAAATCATAAAAATTAAAACAAACTGCCTACTTGCTCAGTCTTCTAGGAAGTACAATATTATATATATATAGTGGTGTCAGGGTTTACAATTGTGAATTCAAAAAAGGTCACAAACCAGGGAATGTATCCCTGTTAAATTGTTAGTAATACTCTAGTCAATTATTTTCATATTTTTTTTATATAAAATAAAATCAGCATTTACCATATATAGTGTCTCAAAATGTAACTGTCCACCGAGTTGCTGGATAATTTTATTAACCACCCATCCATTTCTCCCCAATTCTTGTTTGTAAAGGAAGCATTATAAAAAAATAAAAATATGCTATCATTTTTCCCCTATGTGTTTAACATACAAGACAGTCTACAAAAACTGATGAAGCAAAAAGCAAAGTACTGTACAATTAAAAAAGGAATTGGTCTTCTCTACACTTTTTTTTTTTTTTTGAAAAGGAGGCAGGTCTTTATTAGCAGTTACACAATGCCATTTGTCCAGAAATGTTGGCAAAGAGGGAGGTGGAAGGAAGATTGTGCTGTAGCCTGGAGCCTGGAGCTGAGAGAAGATGGAATTATTGCGTGTACATCGCCGAGACATCTTTAGTTCTCTTTTCCCTTCCCCTTTTTGCCTGTTAGGGACAGAAATAAACAGGAGGACACATTTTAGAAAACAGTCACAACATTTTATTTTGAGAGAGAGCAAGCCATTAGCAAGTAGACTAAGCCCTCTGTCTCCCTTATTTATATGACAAATAAGCAGATTAGATGTAAGGGGTGAAAACACAAATTAAAAAACACAGCTGACAAGTGTAGTACTAAAATCATATATGAAAAATACACTTAACCATAAACACAAACCTTTACTTAAATTGTTTAATTGTGGGAGTCATTACAAGAAAATAAATAGATCTTGGTTCTTTCAAAAACCGAGAACATGCATTGTCCCAGGTGCGACATCAGCATACGCTCATCTGCAATGAGATGAAGAAAAACAAGGAGCACAGACCTTTGGACTTTGACTTGGTCTTGGGGGAGCAAGGCTTGGACGCTTGAATGGTCTGCTGGCACTCAGCATTGTACATTGCCTTTTTGAGGGTACCAGAACGATTCTTCACACCCGTGACAGTGTCACACTCCCCCCAGTTTCCAAACATGTACTTGCAGTCAGCTGGAAGAACAGGGAAAAGCACCTTTCACCGACGCTGAAAAGCATTCGACACAGAGTAGATAACTCATTCCCACGAGCTCAATACTACTGTACACCCAGCCCTTTTTTCACTCCAAAACAAGGAATTCCCTTTGATATGGCTTATACAGAAACAGCTGATATTCTCCACTTACCCCCGAAGTCCTTCTTCCAGTTGCAGGGAACTTTGCACTTGAGTTTCTTGGTCTCCTCTTGGCAGGTGCCCTGTCGAGAGCCAACTCCGCAGTCCTTACGGTTTGGCACACAAGGGCCCCACGCCCACTCACTGCAGTCAGAACTGCTCTTGCCCTTTCCCTCATCTGCAGGGAGTCAGAAGGGATGTCACTGTAAAAACCTGTATTGCACTAGACCCTTGAAATACAAGCTCCTTTTGGGAAGAGGATAGGGGCATAGTATGCCAACATGGAGGTCAACATCACTTTCTAGAATCTCAGTACACCCGAGGACAGTTTAAAGTGGATACAAGGATTGTATTCTATATGCTCCATTTTCTGCTTTTTTTTTCAATTTTTGGGGAAGGGAATATAAATTGCATTCTGGGTCTCTTGTGCATGCACCCATGAAAATGAAGCTTAAAATCAAATCGAAAAACACATGACCAGGTTTTGTTTTTTTTATGCACGATTGCTTCTCTCAGAGAGTTTAAACAGCTCTGGACTATCAAGCAGACTGAAATGCTGACAGACTACATGCAGGTATTGAATAGTCAGGAGGCACTAATGACCTCTTGGAGACCACTTAGTTTGAACAGCTAGAAAGTCAAACCTTTAAAAAGGGTTGACCTCCTACATTAACTCCTCACGCTATTTAAAATGTGGCAAGTATTCAAAGTCTTGATTCATTTGTTGGAGGAAATGCAATCATTAAAATTTAAGGGTCAGAAATATAAGCTTTCAAACTGGAAATGCCTTTCAAGTCCTTTTTATGTAAACCAAAATTCAAAAGGAATGGCACTATTAAGACACTCTGGTGTTCCACCTGAGGTTCAGATGGAACACAAAACTATGCACTGTCACTCACCTTTCTTATTTTTCCCAGCTTCTGAGGTCACTGCCATCAGAACCACCAGCAGGATAGCAACCAATGAGAATAGACCACGCATTCTGAGAGGTAAGATAGAGTAGAATACAGGTAAAAACACATGTATTGAAAGAGTTAACATTACGGGTATATTTTCCCTTTACAAAATCTAAGGTTAGTCTACGCTTCACAGCTCTTTGAATCTGGAATTGGAGAGCTATATCTTACAATCCTGGGAAAAGTGTTGCATTAAAATAGTCTTGAGAGTTTTTATTTAAATATATTTAGTCTGCAACAGAATTTATTAGCAGATAGGTTTCTGTTTATTTATTATATATAATACCAACAGATGCCTTATTGGAAAATGTTCCTGTAACCTTTACAATTATAATTATATGCAAGAGTCTTCTGGTTTTAATAAACAGTAATTACCTGGTACCCTTAAGAGCTGACATCAGGGGCTTTTTCTTTGTTCATCAATAATATCACACATGCCTAAAGTTGCCACGATCCTTTAGCAGAAAGCTTTGTATATATCTAATCTAACATGACTTTCTGTACCAGGTTTCAAGCATACTCTATTAGAGACTTCCAAAACAATGTCCCCCCAACCATTCTAGATGTCTGATCTGTTTCACAAGGTATGCGTGTATTTAATCCTAAACTGTCTCCTCAGGGGGGGTGAATTCCTTCAGGTCCTTGTTGATACATATCAATTGAAGAATGATGTAGCTTCAGGTCACCTTTGAAAGAAAATGCCAAAGCACACCATAAGAGTTTTCTATCTCAATCAAACCTCATGACACTACAGTAGTTGCTGGGTTTTCAAAATTAGAGAAATTTGCTTCATTGAAAAATTACACATGGGAGTTCTGGTTATGTCACTCCTTATCAAAATGGGATCACCAACAATGAAGAACGGAGGTATATATATTCTAAATCATACCATAACTCTTCATGAAGGCACTACAGGGCTACCAAAACACACACATTGACAGCAGTTCCACTTGAATCCATTTTTCACAGCACTCCCCTGAAATTTATTTATACATGGAATATGGTATTGAAGGATTCCATTAAAGCAAGTTCCAAACACCATGTGACAACCATGACCAGGGGTTATTCAAATCAATAGAGACGCGGGAAAACAAAAGGATTAATTTTTCCATCCACATCAGCACTTCATGCCCATCAGCCAAGCTCCAAAAAAGGCAATTTGAATCAATTCAATTTGGGAGCAGCACCAGTATGGAGCTTAGAAGGAGAGAGAAGAAAAAAAGGGATGCAAAACATTGAACTAACATGCATTCAGGTTGATCTTTACATTATCAACCCATAAAGTGATCTGAACAGATAGGATGTTATCCAGGATATGTAAAATATCTATCTGTAGTACATTACTCCATTTCATAGTTTACACATACAAACCAGTATCTGCAAGTCAATGGCCTTTCCCCTAGGGCTATCACACCTATGTACCAATGCTAACACACGTTAAGTAACTGGGGACGCCAACAATTTGTATTCAACCGAAACCAAACAAGGTTCTTATTACAGAAAGGTCACTTGAGAAGATTAGCAAAATCTGCAATGCGAGTAATCACTGTGCTAATCTAGGTCTTATTCTCATTTGAAACAAACAAACTGCAGACAAACATGTACTGTGGCCCAGTGACCAAAAGCAGTGCTCTTAACAGACAAGGTTTGCCTTTGGTTATTTTTGAAGAGGCATTAAAATGAGACAACCCATCCATGGATAGGGTATAATTGAGAAAGGATTCCCATCTCCTGGCTAATGGAAGCATCTTGTTGAGATACTTCCATTGGTGTTGTTTACTCTGAATTGACTAGTATTGTTATCACAGGAGTTATACAGCCTGTAGTAAGTCACATCTGAGTTTATAGATCTTCAATTGATCAAAGTAGGAAAATATCCAGGGAACGCTTCAACAAGTTAATTAACATGAGGGTAGTATGCAAGTAGAATGCTTTTCCCCAGAACAGGTCACATCATGTGCAGTTGAGATGTTAAATTCTTTCAGGCTGGTTTACTATATTTCCCCTAAGTAGTACCCATTTATTTAACTCCAACAGTAGCAGCACTCAGGAGTCCTCATCTTTATTTCCGACCAAATGCGTGTCAAATTAAAAAATTGAGACGACCAAAAGAAAGAGTCCAATCTAAACACCCCTAAATCACCCAACATTTTTCTAAACATAATTAACTGCCAGCAACCCAGTGGAGCATGACTAAACACTCCAACTCCATAAACCCTTTTCCACTGTTGAAAATTACAGATGCATCACTCTTCTTTAAAAGTATAGCTCTCATACGTTTTTGTTTCGTGTTTTTTTTTCCACACCAGCTAACAGTTTTAGTAACATTCTTCTCTCAGTCATAAAAGTGGAGGGCTTCTCTAGGCAACTCCTTTGTCCCAGTAAAAAAATTCTGCTCAGCAGGCTTCACATCACACACACCAGGCCCACCAGGGTTGAGGCCTAGTGGGTTCTAAAAATCCTTTCAGCCCCTGTTAGAGCTACAGATTCTGAAGTTAAAATGGGGCCTTTTTTCCTAACCTCCCTTTATTTCTTTTTTTTAAAAAAACATACAACAGAGAACTCATGCTGTGCTTTAGAACTCCTTTCTTCCAAGTGTTCTGCTGAAAGTAAACTCGTTTGCATATTTAGACAAAAACCTCTAAAGATTTGGGGACATTTAATGCTTCTTTTGTAAAACGTAGAGTACATTTTGAAAACTTCCTGTGGTGCGTCTGCCATTATTGTCCTCACAAACCCTCTATTCACATAGTAGATTCAAGAAAAACAAAACTATATATTGTTTTTACTCTTTTCAACAGTAAATATTAGACAAGTTTCAAACTCAAATCTCTTCGGAAATCATCATAACTGGGTAACAGAAAATGGAGGCGCAAAACAAATAAGCCTTTATTTAATTTAACATTTTGTAAATATTTCATGACCAAAACGCATTTAGGTTTTATAAACCATGATTACATTTGATCTTTTTGAGGATTTTCAATAGAAATGCTTCATACTGTTATTTAGCTAACCAATGTGTTACTTTGCAGGAAAGGTTTGGCTCACTCAAAGCACTGCTTCTCAGTTTGTTTTTACTTGCATTACCCTACAGTTTTATTATGCAACTAATTAAAGAAATCTCAAAATAGATATCCATTAAATGGCAAATAATACTGTACAATTCAAGTTCTCTTGTAAAACTCTCCAGAATCCCAGATGTAAAATTAACTCGTTCAACACCCACAGCTGGTTTCCCTATATCCAGATTAACACTAACCTTGAACACTCGTACCAAAGGAAGCATTATTATAGGTTGTCCAGGGGAAGTGTTAATCAAGGTCTGTGAACCAGACATAAGTGAATATTCAGAAAGACAACCCAAAGAAAGTTAGCAGAGCAAAACAGATCATCTTCCACTTGACAAAACATGCCTAGCCTGCAATAGCACCCTTGCCTCTACCCAGGTCTGCAGTGGAATTTCTTATTCACATAGAACATTGCTCATCTTCCCAGTTTCCCAGAAAATCATTGACCAAGGAAGAAAAGCATTACCCACTGAGAAGAGAGCAGAGGAAGCCTTTAGGCAGGGGATTCATTGACAGTTCACTGCACAAAGACTTGGTGTGTTCAAGACTGTCTGCAGCAATGATTCTTCAAAAACAGTAGCAAACAGTACTAAATACAAAGTGTTGCCTTTATCATCTTCATTAATAGTTTCTAAATACAAAGTGTTGTCTTTATCATCTTCATTAATGGATTCCTTTTAAAAGTTGGTTACTTTAAGGGCCAGCTACTGTTTTGATATGGTACAGTTAACATACCCATGAAAGTTACAGATTGGGAAAAAAAAGCTTTTGCATCCTGTAAAACATCTAGGGAAATTATTGACCAGTGGTTTAATGAATCGGTTTTAAATATACAAGTCATATTCAACGGTAACTTGGTCATTATGTTTTGATAACAGCCAGCCAAGCACAGCAGAGATCCCCCCACACACACGTTTTGCCAGTGGTGGCACCAGCTGTGAACTTATCCTGGCACTGCAATGCTCCAGATCTTCTAACTGACATGTGAATCTCAAACACTCATGGAAGGTCAGCTATCCCAGTGTCCACCCGTAAGAGCTCAGTTCAGTCTCAGCTGTCAATGTGACTGGCACCTTTCGAACTCTCGTTGTTCTAACATTCTGAGGCACAGTCTCCCAGCCCTATGTTATTGTGTTAATTCCTGCATGAGGACAAACTGGGCCAATTACTGGGTCATTTACTTTTCTACTGGCCTTCTGGCTACAAGTGACTGTGACATTGCCAAGTACTGACTGCAGCTCAGTGAACCCCAGTCAACTAGTATTAGGAGAGAGAACACTTGGAATCAAGACAGTTAGGAGGGGGGAATTCTTCCTGATTTATTTACACTGTGGAGTTAATCAGACCTCACCATTCAGAAAGATGTAAATCAACTTGGATCACTCTAAAAACGTTCAAATGCTTGCGAACAGCATTTCATTAAAAGAGAGACGTACGATATATGTAGATGAGTAAACAAGTGTTTACATAGACATTTAGATGGAAGATTGTTATTTTTCATTGGATAGCATACATATAAATGTTACAAACCTTTATCCTGCTGCACGTTTTTATTTTAATGCATATTAAAATGTCCATCGTAGTAAAACTGTGCAGTGCTTAATGTCATGGATTTACCTTTGTATCAAGGTTTCTGCATTTGTATTTATTCGAGTTCCAAATTTAGATTAAATGATTAAAAAAAAAGACAGCAGGAAGAGTAAAAATCAGGGAATGTATTCACGGCCGCAGAAAAACAAAAGCATGCTGTCAAGCATTCAAAAAAGCATTTGCAGCAACCATCAATGAAAAGTCAAAGCATCCAAAAGAGTAAAAGGGATTTCAATAGCCAAATATTTTGATACAGGAACAAAATGTGGCATTTAGTACAAAGCCACAGAGGCCCTACAACTAGACAGCTGTTCTTCAAAAGCATCCTGAACTGCTTGTATAGATAGCTGCACAGTAAATGCACTCCTGCTGCTTTTGGAAATGTTTACTGTTGGTGGCCAACTACTAGGTTGAGAGGTACTTTGCAGTAACCAAATATGCAGCCACCCAATTTCCTTCTTGTTCTAATTATGAAAATAAATCCATATGCAAGTGGCTGGATAACTGCATAACACAAAGTCTTAAATTGTCTTGTCTCGCAGACCCTGTTCAGCACTTTGTCTTGGACAGCATTACCAGTGCCTACAGTAAAGGAATATTAGCTTAGCGATTAGTTTCTTCAATGGTTTTTACCATGTATTGTTGCATCATAAAGACTGAACTGTATTGTAAATCAGTAACTCACTTAATACACTTGTCTTAATCTGAACATAAAATAAAGCTTTAGTTTCTCTTACAAAATATCCTTTTGTTGTTATGGAAACTCGTGCAGCGATGGCTCAGATGTTATTGTAGCAAAAGGTGCTCAACAGAAGGGGGGCATGTGCTCTAGAGCCCTTTCCTTTGTCACATTGAGATCCTAGTGACTCAGTTCATTTAGAGAAGGGTGCAAAGTGTTTAAAACACACAATCAATTCATGTGTACTCAATCTCTCTCTCTTAATGGAACTGAGATCATAGTGAATCAGAGCACTATCCCTCTGCAGAGTGCTTACATTGGTAATGTTTGGTTTGCTTAGCGGGATTAAACCTGACATATGAAATGTCATGCATTGCACTGGCAACCTTAACATAAATTGTGTATTTAATACAATGCCATATATATATATATATATATATATATATATATATATATATATATATATATATATATATATATATATATATATTAACCTCAGGATTTTAACCCAGTTAACCCATTCCCTACTTGTACAAACCCCTGTGCTAACAAGCATGCCAAGTTTTTAAATGTTATTATTTCTTTATTTAAAAAAAAAAATCCCCACTACATGTCTACAACGGCTGAAACATTAGTCTCTTGTGTGTAATGTTACATACGTTGGTTAGTCGTATCTCTTCAGTAAACAGCCAGAAACACAGACTATCAAAAGTATGCCATCTACGAATTCGCCTCAGTCATAGAATGTTCTGTATTTCAACGCCTTTGTCTTCGGTTTGCATTGTTAACTCAAGGACTGTATCGTGAACTTTCCCATTATGAAAAACAAAAAGAGCAGCAGCAGATCCGAGCACATGTTTGTGAGTGGGTGTGTCATGATGTGAACCCAGCATGTTCCCGTTGTTCTCATCAATTGCTCGCAGGGTATGAATCCCCTCCCCCATTGTTAACCAAACAAAGAACAATGAGCACGATGTGTAAACATATTTGTGTTTAAACTGTCTAATGTTTTCAATGGCAACAAAAGGGAAAGCATGTATAGCAAACATTCACAAAAGCGCTCCCTTAAATAACCTCCCGTAACAACCTCAAAACTAAACCAACTGGATTACACCTGGAATAAAACAGGCTTTGTGACAATTTATAAAAACAAAATATATCCAATGAATCTCACCTAGATAGACCTCCTGCTCTGTGCCGAAGCACCTAGTGTAATTAAATATGCCCTAAACCCGCAGTGTGTAGTTTTTGCCGTCTACATGAAACCAGTTCAACTATGCTTGTTTTAGTCCTCCCTAGAGGACTTCCGTTCCTGGACCAGTTCTCCCTCTTTAAAACAACGTATGCAAACGCAGTTTTGTATGCTGCTTCCCAGGCTACCTGTAGGCGGTAAGGTTGGGCACACAAAACAACCCGGACTCGCAATTGATGCAGTGCCAACCATTTAGCGTATATATTAAATTTAAAAAAAAAATTAAAAATGTAGAGCATGCATATTCGAAACACCAAACCCCGAGCCGTTTTAGTTTGATCAATTCCACAGCAGACTTCGATTTAAACTGTGACTTTTTCTGCTCCGTCACTTGCATTTTCGTCCAGTTTCGGTTGACCCATGACACACTGTAGAAGTTGTCCTCTCTGCCTTCAACCAGAGCAAAAAAGAATTCATGTTTTTTTTTCCTTTTACGTTAAAATCCAAAACGTTTACTGATACTGTAATCTCCAGATCAATTATTAAAAGCCCCTCTGGTTGTCCACGTCGCAACTGATAGTGCAGAATATCTTTCATAAACAATGTAGCAGCCTAAACAGTTTTGTTAAAGTTTACTGCATGTATAAGCAGTGGGTTTTCTGTAAAAGGAATGTGCAAATTTGAGTTCATTAGCTAGACAGGACAGCACACAAATGACGAAATGAAGGAGTGTTTTTTTCACTCTTCCCTCGCTTTTCCACTTTACCAACATTACCAGAATAAACGAGTATAACACGTTTCACACTATGTTTGACTATGTTATACTGTAAAAGGTAGGCTACTATCTGCCGTTTAACTGTTCTATAGATTGCATCAATCGCAAAACTTTCGCTTGTAGTTTCCCGAGGCTCTCCTAAAACCTAAAGTCCCCACGCAGTTATTAACTTACAAAAAAGTTTCTGTTCACTGAACGATTTATATATTATTCAGTAGCTATAAAATGTCAAACACTTATTTTCCTGCGCACTTTATGTACAGTAAAAAGCAATTTCCAGGAGAACTTTTTTTTGTTTGCATGATGCTCCTTAGACAATACAAACTTACACAATGCTGCTAAAATTATTGTGTACCATGTCCAAAGAAAAAGAATGCATAACGGTAGACACCAACAGTTTTTTTTTTTAAATAAATAACTTTAAACTGCAGATTACGTTGAATTAATCGAACAAAACGTATTCGGCAAAGTATGTATTGAAAGACACATCATATAAAGAAACCACTATATCCTTATATATATATATATATATATATATATATATATATATATATATATATATATATATATATATATATATATTACCAGATTTATTTATTCCATACTGAAAGTTATCACCCATGAAAATGTTATTTAAAATGTTTACTTACTTGGTTTAGTTCTCTTTTCTTTACGGCACTTGTAACTTTTCCTCAGTCTCTTGTGCTGAAGCAAACGCTCCTCCTTGGATCACTAGCTCTTTCAGACTTGCCTTTCTCTTATCTATCAGCAGCCCTTTGTTTCTCAAAACTAGTTTGAGCTGGTCACATATGGATACCATTTAAATTAACTACCCAGTGACATCATCCCCCACGTGACAAAAAAGACCCAACTTTTAAAACACTTGCTGTCAATAACCACTTCGACTTATACTGTTTTTAAAACAATGCAATATAACATCTGGATTTAAAAACAACTGCATTGCAAATCGGATAACCAGACGATGCTCTGTTTATTGGTTTGAGATCCATCACTTAGAAACAAAACATCAGGACTTATGTGGCTGTGTTTGCTTATTTGTTTGTTTGTTTGTTTTTTGTCCAAAATCGATATTTTCCATTAAGAGTAGACGATTGACTGTATCTGTTGATGCTGAGAAGGTTCATTGAAGTCCTCTGGGGCTAACTGTATCCGCCCTGCAGCAAAATGAATGGTGGAAAACTATTGTACTTGCAAATTTGAACAGAATAAACATCTTTTACTTACTGTTTGACTCTTGGATAGCCTGCAACAGTTGGTGCATGATACCTACTGAATAAGGTTATTTTGAAGGGAGATTTCTGTCTGGTGTAACATAGCTGCACTGTGTGCAGTCTTTTGTTCCCAATCGCGAGGTTCAGAACGACACGCGAGTTATGTTGTCTGTCAGCTGCTAACAAACAAAGCAAGTTCAATCAAGACGGTGTACTTTGACTGGGCTTGTCATGAACTGTAGGACAACCACAAGAGCCCGTGAAACGCGTCTCTTTTGAATGTAAAACAAGTGCTGAGCTTTCGTTAAAGGCAAACCACGTGTGCCATTATACAAGACATTTTTGAAAATGTCAAATGCAAAGTCAGTTGAACGTATTATGATGACCTATCACGGAGTTTCAAGCATGCTTTTTCAAAGGTTAATTTCCCTAATAAATTCACATTACTGAAACGGCGTTATAGAATGTCGTTAAAGAAGCCAACGACACTACTTTACATTCAAAGCAAACGCTGGTGTATTATTAAATATACATTTTGAAAACAAACAAACAAAACATCTTTAAGTGAGTTCAAACGTGTGAATGTGGCTTAGACAGCAAACATTCCGCACCCAAGTCTTTAATTTAGCATTCATTAGTGCAGACCAAACCCCTTTACAAATAAAAAAATCCACATAACACACAATGCGGTGCAGGTACTGTAAACGTGAGTCACGCTTTTCATTTGATCAAATTAACAAGATATAGTGTCTCTCTCTCTCTCTCGCTCTCTCTCGCTCTCTCGCTCTCTCGCTCTCTCTCTCTCATGCCTGCTCTCCGCTGGCTGCTGCCTGTTTAGAACACAATACCTTTAACATGCAGCATAACAGAAGAGAGGCTGTCTGGCTACTGCACTGACAGAAGAGAGTAAAAAGGAAGTGTCTACTGTTTTAATGTGATGGAGACTGTAGCACCCTTGCTTCCCTTGATGTTCCCTAAATCTAAATGAATTGACAGAACATTATGGCAAATGCAGCCCAGTTGTTTAACCATAGTCCAGTATTATCTAGTCTATTCCCAGCAGAGTGATGACCTGAGTTTACCCCTGCAACAGAAACTCAGGGAGCAAAATTTCAGAATAGTATTCAGTTGCTCATCATGATAATAGAATTTAGGGTTGAGTGGTTTTGTTAATATGATACTATAGTTTTTTTTTAAAGATATGAAACATCTCAAGATGCCTCTTTAACATTGATGTGAAAATGTGTTTTCACATAAAGACTAAAATACATCTAGGAGCATTACTCATGTAAGGACAGGAAACAGTCATGTTTACAATAGGTGTTCAAAAAAGATAAAGGCTTCCAAACTGGTTAAACAAATACAGGGATAGAACAAATGCACACAGATAGAGACACAGCAGAATCAATAGCAGACTGGAGAATTACCATAAAAAGACAGGTGGAACTAATACTGCACAGCAGTGTCCCCCAAAATATTATCGCTTTGGTAGCATCAAACCACTGGCTCAAACCACTAAGGCTGCCCTTGAGCAACCATTGCCACGTTAAGTTTCTTAAGTATATGTTTTATAAAGTTTTTTTTTTTTTCTTCAAGGTTATGACAGGGCAACTTCTCAAACTGTTTTAAAATGTCTATAAATTAAAATATATATATATATATAACCGTAGAAGATATAACTACTACTGTATATTATATTATATTATATTATATTATATTATATTATATTATATTATATTATATTATAGATCATGAACATTTGTTTGAGGCCAATAGGGAATAAGCAGCGAAAATAAAATAACAAAGGTTCCCACTATTTTTATTGGAAACACCATTATAAGTATTTATTAAGGACAGTTCTTCAATGTTTACCCTGCAATTTATTTGATCTTTTTCTTATGCCAACGCTTCTGTAGGAAACAAATACCACCTGTGAACATGCTGCGGTCTGTGTTTGAATGTTTTATGATAGAGAAATGGTGCTCATGTTAGGAATGTAATGCTTAACATTTATACGCATCAGATTCAGGGCCTTTATAATCCAAGGTAGCTTGGTCAGGGTTGTAAGAAGCCATCTCTTCTCATGATGTTTTAATGAAATGAAAAGCTTGCTCTTTACCACGCGCATGAGCGTTTTCAGAGAAACTGATAATTACCAGTGTAGCTCACACTGTAATTCGCTGTGATTATGGGTCCCTGCCACTGTTCGAAGGTTTGCACTTTCAGTAAATATTATAATAGATCGGTACAGATGTTTCTGTATTTACAGTAATTATGTTCTGGTCCCTTTCATTAACTTCCTCCTACACAGCAGTTTACCAAATACATGCATAAATACGTGATTTTGGATCCTTTCTTCGTACAGATCTCAATGGGTTACTTTTCTGTTCTTTCACGTAAGTACTGATGAAAGCATTGGCCTGCACGTTTTGCCATTAAAGATATGAAACAGAGGTATTTGATTTCCCAGTTGCAGTTGCAGTCTAAGATGCTTCAGAGCCTTCTTTGCAACTGATATAAATATGCTAGACATTTAATGGACAACAAGTCCTAGGCTTTGTATACCCCACAGCTGCTCATCAGGCAAGTCATATTAATATCATTACCCTTCTAGTTAATTATAATTTCACCACCTGATGTTTTTTTTTAATATCTTCACCTCTCCACGCCCCATGAATAATTGTAAAACACAGTATTATTATTATTATTATTATTATTATTATTATTATTATTATTATTATTATTATTATTATTATTATTATTATTATTTATTATTTATTTTTTATGTTTAGAAACCACACTGAGAATGAAGTATCTAGTAAGAAACTCCAGCTCGGTTGATGTCATGAATGGGGTTTGTCTGCACAGCAGTTTGATCCATTCCTGGTTTTACTAAGAGTTTATTAAGACACACCTGAGCTTGTTACCTATACACTGTGGCTAATCAAGCTTGTAGTAAAACCTGGAATGGGTGAAACTGCTATTCAATCAGAGTCTTATTTCCATTCCTGTGTTACATTGAATTGAGCCTGTGGGTTTTAAAATGCTAGCTAGTGCGCTTAAAAAAACAGAATCCAATAAATAAAAGGTCAGAAGGGTGAATGTAGCATTCATCAAACCATGATGAAAGTGACTCCAATGACGCCATGCCAAATTCAATTATGTTTCATGATCATGCATTTGTTTTGTCTGCCCTTGGTAACACAAGCCTCCCTGTTACAAAAAAAAAAGTGTTGTTTCTTTGTCCTGGCTGTATGACTATGTTCTCAGGTGTAATCTTTTCTAATTAGATAATCATTTCTGTAAATTACTGCTAAGCAGCGCTGTTTGTCATTAGTACTCTCCAACTTCCCCTTGGCAATGTCTTTATCGCAGCAACACTCATTATGTTTGGCAATAGGTCTCATATCAGAAATTAGTCATGCTGAGCAGACAGCAAATAAAGATGCCATCAACATTGGAACCCAAAATTCCACACTTATGACAAAACCATATCCTCTAGCTGCTTGACACTAGTTATGGTGCCCTACTGTCGCTTGTGCTCACCTTCCAAGGTAGGTTGTCATAACTTTATTTGGAGACATGCTTTGCTACCTGAGCAGCAGTACAACAGTCAAGGTGTTCCAACCTACAGCAAACAAACAAACAAAAATGCTTTCGGAGTCAGCAGCGTCTAGTTGGAAAGTGGAAAAGTGCCATTGTGGTGACATCACTGATGATATCGTTCTTGAGATACCAATAAGGTAATGTATGTATGACTATATGTATTTCTTTGACAGTTTTTAGTAGAAATAATATCCTTCGGCTCTAGTTTGTAATAATAGTTATAATTGACCAAATACACTTCATTAAGTAAATGCCTAATGATCGCTTAATAAAACGAACATCTTGGACCATTCATTAAATTGTACCATGGTCCTGGTCTTGAGGAATAACTCTAGTCTCTTGCCTTTCTGTCAGACTAGCAAAGAGTTGTGTTGAATATCAATTTCTACACCACGTTGTTAACCTTTACCATATTTAGCAACAAAGGGTTTGACCTTTGGACTGGGACAATTAATGACTCCAGACCATCAGCCATTTCCAAACCAGCATTTCTGATTGCTAGAAGGGCTGTCATTGGGAAACTTCAATATGATTCACCCAAACTTTGCACCGTTTGTTACATTCACTTATATGGGTTAAGGTCCTCCATTTCACATAAGAGCTTGCTGTAGTTATGAACAAATGAGTGTTGTCAATTGTCAGACCTGTGCAGTACCTTTGAGGTTCAGTGCTTTTTCATTTCTGCCAGGAGATTGACCTAAAAAAACAAAATTCGGAGGAAACGTTGCCTGTCGTGACTCTGCAGGTCCTTTGTGCCGGTGCGCTGTGAAATTGTATTTAATATGCAGCTGCACTTCCCATGTACTCAATAAGTCACATATGAGTAATATGTACAGGACTATGCCTTTTGTCAGGTAGGCAGTGATTAAAGGGGTTTTAACGACTGGCTACCTCTGTGCATGAATGAGGTTTCGTAAACACAATTAAACACTTTGATCTTCTTGCGCATTGATAAAAGCCAGTGGGTAGATTCTGGGGATATCACTGATGTTTCATCACCAGTAGGTAAGATGCTGTTTTCGTGCTTCAAGAACAGGGCCCATTCACAAAAAAAATATTTTTCATGTGTTCTGTTTTTTTTTCAAATGACTGTAAATTTAATGTTCACAAAGCTGTTGCCTTGTCAGTCTGGTTTTATTTGTTAAATATATATAACACTGTCATCACTCAAATATAATGTGGGATGTAATAAAACAACCCGTGCGCTATGATTTTCTTTCCCATTCTACAGTAGTTGTAAATTGCTTGTCAAGTAGGTGTAAACGGCACTGTTGTGCGACACACTGCTGTTATGGATTGTCGTCCCCGTCGGTGAGTTGAGGTTAAAAGCTAAAACCACTGATGCAGACGAGCCTCTGTATTTCGTTGGAATAGAGGGTAAACTGGGCAATTCCTGTTTTGTATTCCTTGAATCTCGATCAAAAAGTACTGCCATGAAATACCTCCTCTTGGACCACATTAATAAAGTATCCCACTGCAAACTTTCTCAGAGAAACGACTTCCTGAGTTTGCATTGTGATTTGGAGCCATGCTTTTGCCATTGTTTGGGGTTATATAGTCAGGGTTTGTGAAGATAGCTGAAATCAGTGAATATGAACCATATAGCTGCTGAATAAAACTCTGAGTGATGTATCCAGGGAGGCGGGTATAAAGCCATGCCCCTTTCAAGGCCTATTCTCACAATCCCCTCCCTCCCCACTTCACTGCCTCTCAGAATGGGGCAGTCATGCATGAGGCATTGTCCCTCCGCCACTAACACCCTCTATAAAACCCCACAGCCTGGAAAGTTTACATGGGGGTCAAGTGGAGCAGGGACGTTTCTCTCTACCACTAAAGGGGCTTCTACAGTCTGTATCATTAAAAAAAAAAACTTTGTAAAGATTTAGCTGTGGAGTAGATGCCTGGGTTGTACTTGGAATGAGAGAACCTGGTATCCTAAATTACAGGGAGATTATACAGCATGTACATAGGTATAAGCACTGTCCTTAATGCATGGGCTTCACAGCCAAGGTAATTACAACAATACTTGTATACTGCATGGTCTATCAAGCAATTTCAGATGTCACCTTTCCCTTGGCTCTGTGTGATGCTTGTAATCTCCGAGTAGATCTGGGTTCTCTTGATCTATTTATCACTCTTTACCTGGCAGGAGCTTGCTTCTGATTCTTAAAGTTATCTTCTTAGAAGATTTAAGCTGTAGAAGAACAACACAAAGGCTAACCTTGCTCAGAGGGGGCAGTATTCATTTCTGATCTGCCTCCAATCTGCTTGCACTGGGTCATTTGATTGAACACAAGTGCTTGTTCGAATCAATGCTCATCTCTGGGTCCTTATGTTAGCCAATAACTATAAACTCTACTTGACCTTACTCTTACGGGCTAAACTTTTCCCCCCTTCAAAGCCTGACTCAAGAGAAATATTTGTTTTTAATAGTCAAAGATGACAGAAGCCTGCAGGCCCCAATAGGACACAAACATATGTCTTCTTGAATTGATCAGCATATTGAGGGAATGCTCAGTCTTGTTATACTTGACTATATCTTTGTCAAGCTCATTCGAAGTGTCATTGCACTGATCACTACAAATGCAATCAAGTGGAGAGTTAAGGAAGACAAACACAAGTGTTCTTTATCTTGTCCAGTTTAATGTGCATCTTCAAACTATTCTTACTGTCAAGGGTGTGATGCTTGCATTTTAATATGCATTCAACTTCAGCATAATTCCTTTGCTGATTGAACATTTACACGCAGGAGGTGGTCCCGATTGTGAAATTAATGATTTAATTAATTTTGCAGACCCTACATTCAATTGAGGATAAAATAACGTGACATAAATGCGTTTTTGGATAGTTTTGTGCATAGCTTTGGTTTTATTAAATGACAACTGTAATTTAACATCCCAGTAGGCTATAGGTCTATAGATGGAGAAAGGGAAGAAAATACAAGCTATTTTTTTAACTGCAAAGAGAAGTAGCTAGAAAAGAAATGAAAGTGTGTTTGGATCAGATCTCAATGGGGTCAGTGGAGCTTGACAGTACAAAGGAGCTCCCAGGGAAGGGGCACTTTCTGTATTTGCTGCTATTAATAAGATGGCATTTGAAAACACTGCAAGATATTCGGTATTTCCTTCATTAAATTTCATCATCTTTAAAAATCACAGAGCAGGGAATGTCAACGTTCATTCATTGCATATTCTACACAGGAATTGTCTCATGCTGCCAAAAAAAAAAAAAGTGAATAAGTGGTTTTTCTGCATAATTTCCCCTGCGTCTTGCAAATGCATTAAAATGTTAATATTGCTTTACTCAGCTAGATTCACTGTCCTAAAACTGAACTCTGAATTTTTTTGCGCAATGACTAAAATGTAATTAGTGTATGCAAGGAGTTTAATTTTAGTTCCATGTTTAGATTTTAGTCCATCTTTAATTTCCTTTTTAAAATCAAATAATATCAGAGGTAAGCCTGATTTAGTTATACATTTTAATGGCATCACTTCCTTCCTGCAATATAATAACATCATCATATAGATTTCTAAAAAACCACCTCATACCACTTTACAAGAACTAGTCTATAATGGAAATTTCAAGAAGGAGTAAGCCAGGGACATGCTTTGACCGGGAATACCACAATCAGGATGTGTGCTGGAGGCACTCGCTGACTGACTGCCAACAACTAAACTAAGAGCCCTGAATGAAACCTTAAGCTTTAAGGGCAGATAAATAAGTAACAGTGACAAGATCTCTGAGATGTGACTGGAGCAATGGTCCCTACCCAGTCTGATTTATTTAGTGCATTGAAAGAGAAACCCTGGATGTCTTAAGCAATGCAAATGGTTAGCAAACAACTCACTTTAAAAAAAAAAAAATAATAATAATAATTGGAAATAGACAATGTCACCCGTCAAGAAGGATCAGAAATGACCCAATTAAATTAACCGTAAGCTGGGGGGAAAAGCTTTTTTGAAAAATGCAAATCCATGTTTTTAAAAGAGTGGATGTCCACTTCGGTTTCGATTCATCACTGATGAGGTGTGAATCAAATAAAAAGACAATCTGATCCACGTTTGTTTATTGCACAAATTTATATTTTCCCCCCAAAAAAAACACTTTTTCCAGGGTCATGCCAATTGAATCTGGACCAATGTACTGTATGGGAAGCTTTTGAAATATTACTAAATGGTGAAATAAGCAACACGTATGAAGAATACCACTTTGAACCTGAAGAACCTTATTCTTTTTAATTTACATTAACAGCAGGTTAACAGGTTGGTCTATGGTAAAAACTAAAAAATACCAAAAAAGTGTGGCAACCAGTCTTAGGTTTTCTGTACTTCCGCAGCCAGCGTTAAATGATAAACAAGCAAATATGTTATTCAATTTAAAAAAAAAAAACACTTTATAAAGTTTTTAAAATATTTATTTTTCAAGCATACAGTAACAAAACGAGCCCATACAACAAACATATACTCACACCAGTCTGTCTAATTTTGGTCACTATTTATATAGGTACAAAAAAAATGTATCTTTGTAAAATTACAGAAACTTTATATTGAACATTAATTAATTTCACAATTAAAAAAAAAAAAAGGATGTATTTCCTAAACCTGAATTGCACTGCAACCCAAAACTAACCAGGAAACAAAATGTACACAATGAAGGTGTGAATTACAGTTCCCCAAGTAAGACACAAGGCAATACACATTACCATGTGTGTATGGATGTGACCGAAAAAACAAGGAAGAATAAATGTGTACCGTGTGTCAGCATTTTAATCTTTTTTCAATAATAGTTGTGGTTCCACGGATTTCCTACACACATGAGGGACATATGTCCCACAAATACAAATGATGATAACTTTCTTATTTTTGCAATGAGGTGCATGAAACAAGGTTTAAAATTTACAGACAGGTTGGATCTGGTCATCCAAAATGTCAGTTTTTTTGGTGATACTTGAGTCACTCTCAAAATCTAATTTTAAGAAGAAACCATTTGAACAACCACTCAATTCCTTGTGCACCTTAAGGCAGGGGTGTCAACCTCAGCTCCTGGAAGGCCGCAGTGTCTTCTGGCTTTCCTTGCACCCGAGCTCTCAATTACTGAATTGGTCTAATTATTTGATTAATTGGACACATTTAACACTTCTCTTCAGGCCTCAGAATGTTTCACAGGTTGTGTCCCTTGAATCAAGTGCATTTTTAAAACCATCAACTGTAAAAGACCCTGAAAAAAAACATTAAACACATCCGCAAGTTAATTGAGAGCTTAAGTTGGATTGAAAACCAGAAGACCCTGCAGCCCTCGAGGACTGGAGTGGGACACCCCTGCCTTAAGGGGTTAAAGGGGGGAAAATAATATATCATTGCTCCTCTCACGTTTGTACAGTAGTATCTAACTGGGTATTAAAGGGAACACAGCACTTATAATAGCACCTCTTGGTGGACTTCACACCTAGAACACACCTTGTACCTCCAACTCTGTGGTGCAAGTTCATCTGGCATATGTTCGTGCTTTCTAAGGTATAGAGATCCTGCAGATGTGTGCACAGTTAAACACTGATTGAAGTACCCCAGGGTAGAACTAATGAAAAAAATAGAAGAGGGTGATAGCGTTGACTGTTTTTTTTTCAGTCTATTATTTATTGATAGATTTGGTTTGTTTTTGTAAATTCCCCAAAGTAATGCTGCCATTACCAGATTAGCCTTAACAGAATCATTTAGGTATTTTTTAATGGTATAATGTTTTGGGTCTGGGAGTAACTTACGCGTGTGTTCTACAAGGTTCTTTATAGGCTCAGTGCATTTGTTTCGAGGTAACCCACTGACTGCAAATTAATTACGTTACTTCTATTTTAACATTTAATTGTTACTCAGTGAACATGTTAACTTCAATATAAAGCCCTATAGGTAAATAAAATAAGGAAATGCATTAATACGTTGTATAACAGTTTGTTTAATATTATAGGCACCTTTTGTTTGCGGTTGCTTGCGACGATGGTTGTAGTTGAATTTATAGCTAGACTGGGGTGTTTAGGCTTCAACCTGTAGAGCTTTGAATTGTTCTTATTCTTACTGTGATTGGCTGCAAAGACAACAGGGCAAGCCAGAGATTGGATAATGTTTGTTGGGTCGGTTTTTGTTCTGTAGTTTTTCCTACTAACTGAAGACATTGCATTCTGGGAGATGTAGTTGTTAGTGGAGGTTTTAGGGGAGGCAGGTACACAGCTTATCTAGACCACTGAGTGTGACAGTCTTGACACCAGTTTTATAAAGTCAGATTCAGTAAACCATGGTTTTTAAAAAAAAAAAAAGTGCATTGTGTAGTACTTCCAGGACTGTTGCCTTGTCCTAGAGGTAGGGCAGAGGAGTCACAAGAGTAGAAGTGCCAAATGCCTGGTTGTCTATTATGAGCTCTTCAGCACTTAGTATCACAGCTGCTAAAACTGTGCTCAAAGCAAAGGAGTAGCAGGACTGATGAATAACTACTGTGCATTAATCTACTGTTGGATAATGTTAGAACCCATACAGCAGACTGTCTGCATGCAGATATTGTTAATCATGCATTTAAAAAAATATATATTTTGATAAAATTTTAGGCTAGAGGGGTTGTAAATCAATCTTCATTAACTTTAGACTACTTATTAAGACTGAACGATGCAACATCCTAGTGACTGATTAATACAATTCCATATGCAATAAACAGGATTTTTAAATCGTGCACTTGAAATTGGGACTCGTTGAAAAGCGTATTTCTTATGAGCCACTGGTTGCAGACTTAAAAACGAAGTTCAAAATGTGTGATGTGCGTCAAGATCTTCATGAGAAAAAAGAGCTCAAAAGCTCTTGAAGGAAAATCTGCAAAAACTTATTGGAAAGTTTTGTGACAAATCTTGAACAGCTGGCACTAACTGGCTGCTGATTCTGCAGTCTTACCTCACAGGAGTTCAGACTTGTTTTCCTACAGAAGTGCATTGGCCAGACACTGATTGAGATGACTGTATTCTCACATTCCTCATTACACCTGCCTGTTTTTCTCACATATCCTGCACACACACACACCAATGGTATTTAAATCCCACGTCATCGATTCAGAATTAAAATATTAGACCCTACTCAACAAGTTTTAACAATAGCGAGCACATTATATGACAAGGAGTTTTTTATATTTTCCTTTAGAACAACGGTGCAGCACACTAATGCAGTATGAAGGCAATTTGCTTTTACTAGTAAGTGGTAATAGCACTTGCCATTTAATCAAAAAATTACCAGACGGGAATATGTCAAATAAATCCAAGCCAGGAATAATGATGAAAGAAAATGTAAATGCAAGGTCAGGCACAGGATCCAAGCCAAGAGACAGTATGGTGGTGCCAGTTGCTGTGGTAGGCTTTTAATAACATTGCTGTCATTCTCTAAAAACATAGTTTTTTAAAATTATATAAAGACCTTGCTATTACAGTAAAGCAATCTGTAATCTGTTAGCATCCTGTTATCCTGTTTTTAGATTGCATGGCTATATATTACATATGCTAAAAGTCAATGAATAACAACATAGGTATGCAGAAATTGCAAGGTTCCTATCGAAATCATAGGCTTCCCAAGATGAAGACCTTCGAATATCCAGGATTTATAATTCAACTAAATAATAAAATGCACGTTATTACAACACTGATCAAGACTAGTTTTCATATTTCTATTACTGATACAGACTCGTTTACCTTCTTTCCATAGGAGACTTCACACAAGTTAAACTCTTTGGCTACAAATAGAGATATTTAACTTCATAGATAAATCAAAAACGATCTGCCTCATCTGAGCCGAGTTATGAAAGAAACCTAATTTTGAAGCACAATCCATGCGTCCCTTCCAATCACTACGGACCAGCCCACAAAGACGGATTTTGAAGGCTTCCAGTCGTGTTTCTGCTTCTTTCTGTTTTTTTTGTTTTTTTTTTTCTAAGGGGATCAGGTGTTTCCCTAACCTCATTCCTACCTGTGGTTTGGATCCAAATGAACACCACACTGTGAGGTTGAAATGGTATTTTCTTTAAAAAGGTGATGCAGTTTCCAGTCACTTAAATAACATTACTTTAACATGTACAATTTAAAGTAATAATGCCATCATCAAATGAACGGTGCACCAAATGAACAGTGCACCAACCAAACCCTTCCCCAATCACAAGAAAGCATTTACTAAAGCAAATGAGATCACACACATACTAAAAACCTTGCATGAACCAAAGAGCATAAAAACATGGTTAGGTAGGTAAAGCTTTTTTTCATTACAGCTAGTAAATATTCAGATTTAAATAATTACAGTTTAGCAAGTATAAATATTCAACAGTTACAATATTTCCCAAATGGAAACTGTACATCCATATACAAACAGCTGATTTAAATCCCATAGTATACAGGACCCCACAACTCTAACCCCTAAGGTCACATATAAAGTCTGTTACATTCAGTGTGAATGCCTACTACTTAAAGGGATTGTAGCTAACAAAATAATGAATTGAATCTGACCTGCTTTGTACTTCCATTGGCTTCATAGGTCTCAAATGTGCAGTTAGGAAAGAAACGCATGTTATAGCAAGCATGTGTTTTCATGTATTACATGTGGTTTACACCAGGTTAAAGAAAGTTCACACCTTACTCTCAGAAAAACTGTTACACTTCCTAGGTCATTTTACCTCAGCTGTGTCTCTGGATTGCAAACAGAGAATTGTTTAAGCAGTTATCATGTTTTAACCCTTTACTGCCCTGGGTATGTTCCCATACCTATTTAATCCCTATTATCACAATGTCAAATATATTGGACACTGAGCAGCAAAGGGTTAACAAAAAAAAAAAACGTTTACTACTCGTGTTTGTTTTAGCACTGCACATCTGAGACCTATATCATGAATGGAAGTGCATGGGAGCTAAGATTTAGGGAAGGATTTTGTTAGCTACATGTTATTTCAAGTAGAACTTTGACATGTTTATCAATAAGATGAGGCTGTCAGTTTAGCAGATTCTACATTCCTACAAGTTGTGAGTTATGCAGTACCAGGAAACAATATTAATACCGGTTGTTTTTACCGGCTTTTTAATTCCCTATTTTAAGAACTGCACAAAGTGGTGTTGGTAAACTAGGACTGGAAAGAATGCATTCTTAAAATGGTACATTTATTTTACCACTAGCAACATTATCACCAGTCTTCCCTTCTACTGTACCCCGTTTGTTTGTTTAGTTTTTTTACTAAAATATTTTAAATGACCAAACTACCTGTAAATACAATACGCTATTCTACTTTAGAGGACATTATGCTACTGAATGAATTTAGTAAATCCTACCTTGAATGTTTTCTACATGCTCAATTGAAAACATATATTAGAATTTGCATTGATTAATTCTGATTTCTTGGTGTCCAGGGAATCATGCATGTCACATAATTACATGACTTAGGAGACACAGTGGTTGGAAGATTATTGTAATCCAATCGCTGTGTCTCCTATGGGTCGCATGATTATCTGGAAAATATTCAGCAAGCTCCAAATGAGCATATAGATGTTGAAACATAACCAGTTCAAATACAGATTCCCCAGTTATTCTAAGGTACGATTTATTAAATTAGTTTACTATCTAGATGTCCTTGAATGCAACACTTTATTATTAGAGAGGAGTTGAAAGTCAGATAGCTGATTTTGACTAGACCCTTGTACAAATGGGTCATCCCTAAGTACTAAATAACAAATCAAAATGCCATTTTAGTAAACAAACAGTAAACAAACAGTAAATTGTTAGGGAAAAAAACCACTAACTGGAAAAAAATATAAAATGTACATTTTTTATGATACAAATTCTGCTCAACATCACAAAACATAAATTCACAAAAAGTCAAATAGTTTTTATACAGCTATGCATTATATAAATACCTATTAACTCCACATTGTTATAAGAAATATGCTTTGACTAAAATTCACCATGTAAAAATACAAACATTTAGCAAAAACACATGCACTTCAAGGCATTCAGAGCAGCAAAGGTAAAATAACTGGCTTCATATGGATGTAAAGCTACTGAAATAACAAGTATACAGTCCCAGATATTTTATATCGGAAGCCAAAAGGAAAATTAGTTTTTGCTGGATAGTACAGTATGAAAGAATGCAGCTCAATATAACAGCTTCACTTTCTTAAAAATGTAAATTGTACAGTGATAATAGAAAAAAAAAAAAAAAATTAACTTTCAGTGTAAACCGTCCCTCCTAGTGTGGAACCGGCGCTAACCAACATATTTTGAGTAAACAAGACATCCAGGAAATCAGTAAAACGTCACTTTTAAACTGTCTTGAAGCAGTCAATATAAAGAGGACTAGACAGCCCCCTCCCTCCAGTTGATGGTTACTACAGAAACAGAGGCCTACTGTAAACATCAATCCAGCTTTGTGAAAATCCTACCTCACAAAATTAAATAAAATTAGCTCAAAAATAGTGACCAATAAGTTAATTGTTTGTAATTCATATTCTGATTTTCCAAATGAATGTGGCTGTGCAGTTTAAACCTGATAAAAATCAATTGAAAACCACCCTGTATCTGAATCGTTGGAGCTAAACTCTTGCTGTAGGAATGCAATGTATGAACGGGCGAGAGAGGCCACGTGTTTCTGCTCGCTTCTTGGTCCCGGATTCTATTTGTTTGGTTCCGGATTGCTTGGCACTTCAACAATCACACAGCCGTTTCCTGGTCCTCCCGCTGGATCATCTGGTAATGTTGCCGATTTTCCAGGTACGCTGCCAGCTCTAGGTCCTTGGATTTCTCCGCCCGGTGTTTCGGAGTGTCACCCTGCGTGAACAAAGAAAGAGGGGGTTTCAGGCAACTGGATTCAACACAGTACTGAGGGGCTCATTCTGTGTTTAGTAGCAAATCAGAAATACTTAAGACTAAATCACTACAGGTCTGTCTTATTCACTGGAAGCAAGTTACTCTGAGAAACCTACTTAGCTACTGGAGAACTGTGTGAGTATTTGGTTGTAACATACATGCGTGCTCTCAGAATCAGAGTAAACTGAAAGCAACGACCTTGCAACACAATTAAAAGCATCCACGACGTTTCAGAACAAATACATGCCTCTTAAAAGGCGAGTGATCTGAGCTCCAAGTCTCCTGGTTGGGGATGAAAGCTAATGCAGTAAGCTTGCTGTGCTCTCCCACTCCCCCACCTCCTTTCCCTTTCACAAATACCAAATGCTGTTTAAAAAAAAAAAAACATCCGATTTGCGTTTACAGTACCCTGTTCTATTAACATGAACAAATTTCGTTGGATGTTTTTTTTCCCCAGAACAGTGCCTGTTCAGGTGTCATGTTCCCTTTTCACCATATGGCTGTGCTCAGTATGAACATTCCTTGATTTTTTACTTTCCCTAGAGAAAAAACATTGCTTGATTGCAAAGGCAGGATGGGAGGACAGCAATGAAGACAGGCACAACGGTTGTGATTATTGTACACTAGAGTACAATGACTTTGGTCCGTTTTCATAAAGCATTGTGTGAACACCACCCTGGTTAAAGTGCTGAGCTACTTCAGCAGGTAAACTAGAGGATCCCTACAGGTCTAGTACAGCCTAGCATAAAGTCTGAATAGATCATATTAGGTTATTGCAATCTGAGCTTTCTTTATTAAAATCCTGGATGCTTGTTAATGCTTGATTTCAACCGGAAAGAGTTAAAGGTTCTTTCCAATGCGGCCGATTCCCTAGCCAGCTCTTTCCAGCTTTCGTTCTTTCTCTCAACAGTTTCTCAGGTTTTTAATTGGTTCTGGTTGCCAGCTGGACTGTGTCCACTAATGAGCTCTGTCACTTCATAAAAACAAAACCTGTTAGCGGCACTCAATTACTGCTCTCTCACTGCCAGCAAACCTTACAGCCTATTCTTAGTGCAGGGGCTGGCGATGTTATCTGTTGCCCTATTTTCCCCCGCAAGACAAAAACAGAAAAAAGAATGGAACCTGTTCACTTTACCTTTGGTGCATAACAGTGCATATGGATTTAGGTTTGCAACAGCGCTATGAGAGTGGTCATGAAGTGATGTTAATTTACATGTTGCTACTGTTTGTTTTAATGGTAGCAGTAACGCAGTATAGCTAACGATCGGGAGATGCTTAATGTTTATAGTGTATAAGCATGCAGAGTATATATTGAAAGGCACAATAGTTTTAAATCAGTCTGGCTTAATCTGTCATTCTGCAGAAGTCTTATTAGGTCAGCAATGACTCATTTTCCCTAACACAGAGTCACACTCAAGCCCCACAATCACAGCCTAATCACTTAACCCTTGTAAAATTCTGATACATTTCCACCCTTGAGGGTCTATGCAGTTCATATCAAGGTTGCAAAAATGTCGAAAAATAATAACCAACAAATTAACCGGCAGGTATCACTTGAGGTTACTACACAAAGATAGCGCCTTAACTGTTAAGCAACTCTAAACCGCTGTTATTTGGATTTTTTAAAAACCTCTAACAACAACAACTCTACTCTTGAGGTACCTATCTATTAAAAAAAACAACTTGCTTTTTGAGAAACAGAAGAAACATTTTTTCCAGGCCCAAGTTGGATAAGAAAATGTGTTAAATGATACTTTTAAAATCTACTTACCAGTGGCTTTCACACCACATTTCTTAACACCAGATTAAACATGTCTGTCCTTTACTGGCAGCTAAATAGTATGCAAAAAAATATTACAGTACAGGGCAAGCTGTGCCTAGAGACAAAACACAACTAAAAAACATACCTGAAATGGAATTCCAATATAATGTTTTTGCTGGATTCTGAATGATTTTGTCTTTAAAATTGGAATGTAGTTTTTTGAAAGCTGTGTCTCATTGTCATATTGCTGCTCAGAGCTGACACTGCTGGGGGTGTGGATAGAGAGAGCTGGGGAAGCACTAACTCAGCAAAACATTCCCATAAATAATCCACTTTACTAAGTCTGGTGAGCAATTTCTGACATCGCTCTGTGTACGCAATGATTGCATTATGCCCCAATCAAGCAGGTATAAAAGAAAAAACTCTTCCACTTCAAAAATACACAACAGTCAGCTTTTTGGCATTCTGTTACATTAAAATCAGTTCTACTAAAAAGATCAGACTGATGCTACTAGGTAAAGAGTATTTCACAGCAAATAGGGACACTCAAACAGAATGCACCGCTAACCATTTAGGGTAGAGGTGCAAATCTGAGCGATTGTGTTTCAGCTTTGATATGGCACACTAGGGAAATAGATCACTTTCAAAACAAGACAATCCACATGCCTTTATGTAACTTTTTTTAAAACAGCATTTTTGGCATCACATATATGCAAATGAAGACCTGCACAGGGATCCCCTGGCCCTGTTGCTCTTCTGTTGTTGCTGAAGGAATTCTAATGAAAATGCTCCCTCGCTCCCTCGATAATCTGCACTGTTGTGTGTTTTTCTGGATTGTGAGCATCTGCTTTAATGGTTCCTGTTAGCATTAGGTTAAAACTACCAAAAGAAAATGTGTTATTCTGTTATATCAAGGACAGATTCTACTTTCGTCTATGTTATTTATCCCTACATTTTAATATATATATATATATTTAAACCTCCCAGTGCTAAACTTAATTCCTTTCCTGGGGATATAGTGATAAATCCAGGAGCCACCGCCTGCACTTGACATACCAGACAGATTGGGCTGCACCTCAGATAAAGGTAACAGTTTCAGGGGATAATGTTACATAAGAAAGTTTACAAACGAGAGGAGGCCATTCGGCCCATCTTGCTCGTTTGGTTGTTAGTAGCTTATTGATCCCAGAATCTCATCAAGCAGCTTCTTGAACGATCCCAGGGTGTCAGCTTCAACAACATTACTGGGGAGTTGGTATCAGACTCCCACAATTCTCTGTTCTGAATGCCCCTTTATCTAATCTCCATTTGTGACCCCTGGTCCTTGTTTCTTTTTTTCAGGTCGAAAAAGTCCCTTGGGTCGACATCGTCATGCTTTCCACTAAACAAACTCTGTCTGATGATGACCTGTGTCATTTGTTAAGTGTTAAAATGGTTGAAAGCAGGACTAAAGTACTTTAAGCAATTTGAAGTGGAAGGGTCTTTATGAATCAGAATGTACAATCAGTTCTCATTTAATGGAGGTAAATGTGTATAGAATACTTGCAGCTTTTCAAATCAAAGCAATTTTTTTTTGTCTTTCCTAAACAGCTAGTTAATTTAATAAACTTGTGAGGGCATGCTGTACTGTAGATGTTAACAGTATATCAGGATTGTGATGGGGGAGGGGGTCGCACTGTACTGTCACAATTCTGCTCATTCTCAGGTTCCATCTGTCTGGTATGCTGCCACTTGAAGAGGCAAACCAAGGGACTTGCCACAGGTGTTTTTTTTTTTTGTGCTTGTGTTTTATTATACGTTATAGTTATTCATAGACTAAAATACCAAAGCAAACATTAACAAAAATGGTAAGTTCAGAACTGCCAAGCATTGCCAATTCCTCTTATTTAAAACAGTTTAGTTTTAACCTCCTGTTGATTGATACAAGAGCACCTTTTAAAAACCGGGACCTAAAGAGAAGCAGCTGTATCTGTGGAGTAGCTCCAGAGAGCCATGCAAACTCATTGCACACAGACTTAGGCTTTAGGCTGTTGATTTACACCTGTATAAAAGAAGACACATTCCATGCTGTGAGATTTCTCTCTCACACTCTCCCTACAGGTAGGCAGGCTGTGCTCTGTCCAGACACACTCAGTAAATAAATCAGCCTGTCCACACTGCTTCAGAATTACATTTCTCACCGACAGACAACCTCATCATTCCAGCTGTATCTGCAGGACAGAAAGCCGGATACAGGGGTACTTGGAACCTGCCACAGTTAATATTGCTGACATTAATACTGGGAGACTATTGCTGAATGCTGTACTAACATAAAAGGTAGTCAATAGTACGACTAGAGGGAGAGGGTGTTTTCCGTGCACCTGAGCTGACACGACATGTAAACTCTTTTACAAGACATTCTGAGTTACCAAGAAGTGCATGCCACATTTACAGCTCACTGACTTCAATTGACAACGGAATAGAAACTTATAGCTCCTCGGTTCCAAACTATGTTCCAGAAATAAACATTCAAAACCCAGACGTCTGTCTCTGGGAACACAAAGCACAGACGGCTTTCTCAAGCTTTCTACTTTTATAATTTCATGCTCATTTACAAAATCCTTCTCGCCGCTCAAGTGAGAGATCGCTGAGAAGGCAACGAATGCAAATTTCTCCAGAGCCATTTCAGCTGTTAATATATAAATAAATAAATAAATAAATAAATAAAAATTTGGAATGTCTGTTGACACTTTGTAACAGATGACTAATCCCCCCACCCACCCACACACGTCCCCTAGTGCTGAAGAGAAACACAGCTGGCCTGTTTCACAGGGCTGTATGGTTCTTATCAGGCACGTGGGAGGTGAAACCAAATGGATCCCTGATAGGGAGGTTCGGTTTCTAACATCTAATGTATGCGCAGATAACATTACTTGTCTGTTATAAAGCTTGACACCATGAAACACCACTCAGTCAGTCCCGGCAGATTGCCAGTAATGCAGCACACGAGACAATCAATATGGTGTGACAACAAAAAGGGTGAATAAAAAACAAACCAACAAGTGCAAATCTGTGCAGACTAGTCCTGATGTTATGATCATAATTTTCCCCGATTAGGCTAGCCTGCCTGCAAAGCCACGCTGGCATCTTCAGTTCCCTTTCATGTAGTGGATGTAGGCATTGTTTCAACAACATTTCATTTCAGCCTGATTTTCAGCTGTTGAAAAGCAAATAACAGACCTCAGGCCCTCGACTCCAGATGTTGCTCGTCTCTTTACCCTGAGAAAGAAATTCGAGACTGGAAAGATATTCCAGCCGATTCTCTACCCCTTAATTTCCCATCCATCTTGGGATGTAATTTCCCGAGAGTGGGGATGGGGATGTGGATTGTGGGGCCGGGTTTTAACATATATCATCTTGTGCTTGAAGCGTCTTTGTGTGCTCACGCCTGTGCTTGCCTATGTATGTCTATTGTTATATGTTAGGTATAATGTTTTGCATTACAAATCTTCACAAGTAAGTGGGGGCAATGATTACGAAGAGGTTTGCTTTACACAATTATGGCATGTTCATGGGGGGGTTATTTTGTTAATGCTTTTGCTACGCAACAGGTCAGTGATTGTAGTGTAGGCTGCACATGTTTCCAGACATGCTCCAAAGACTGGGTGGTAATTTATTTTACTACAAGGATGAGCCACCGGAGAAGGATGATCTGATCCACCCTAATCCCACAGCATCTCAGTATACGTCCTTCAGGATTTGTACCTGTCATCAAGCGCTTTCCTATCTTATAGACATTCAGATGTATACATAAACAAACGAATCCCAGGCAAGTTCTGTACCTGTAGATACTTGGAATAAGTGGGTACCCAAATTAATGGTAAGCACTATAACCCATGCCTCACAAGTCTTCACAAAACAATAAAACGGCATTTGTGTTTTTTTTGTGCATGATTCATAGTTCTTGGTTTGAGATCATGTATTTTTGCTGAAAGAGGTTGTTTTTTTTGTTTTGTTTTTTGTTTTTTAAAGCGTTTAAGCAGTGTCTGGCAGAGTGTTTGTAATGAACTTTAGCAGGATGACCTTTTAATTAACTTTAGCAGGATGAGTCAAAATGCCCTGCAGTGAATTACCTTGACGACACAGAAGATAGTAATAGAATGACACTCCTTTTTACTTATTAAAAACACATGTCAACATACAGCATACAAAAGATTTGTATTAGTTTGCTTGCTGTGTATACGATTACATTAATACCTAACCTGGCCCAATACCATTTATTTCTACAGGCTGTTCTTGAAGAAGGCTATTCAAATGCCAACCTTTCCTTTTCAGTGTGGAATACACCTAGCATTGTTCACTTAGCTGCTTAAAAAGCTGCTACAGCACCTCACCAGACACTAATCTCCCCATCGTCTAAAACATGTCATGCAGTAAAGGGAGAAAGTACCGTAAAAGCTGTTATTACCTGCAGGTCTGTTTTCATTAGCGATGCCCCAGCTTCCACGAGGTAGTGGCAGATCGACCTCTGGTGCAGGGAGGCTGCTTTATGTAATACTGTCTCACCACTGGAACAGAGAATTACAGAGCTGTGAATATAACTCAATACTGGGACCCGAGACTGCCTTAATACTCAATACTGGTCTCGGCTTGAGGAGACTGTGTTTAAGAGCAGCACAGACTTGATTGCCTTCATGCACTGTAAATGCCCAACAGTTTCAAACAATCGTCTAGAAAACAGGTTCCAAATGATCCAGTGGAAATGGATTTGCGATTGATTTTAGCCTATGTAAACAAAGTTATATTTAAAATGGCTGACCAGAAGCACAGTTCTGACCCATAACTTTACGATAAACATTTCTGAAGTTCTTTTTTTTTTTTTAAATCCACTTTAAAACCCCAAAACTTGCTATGCAACAAATCAGCCCCTTGAGAAGCACTTCATACTTCTACAATATACATTTCATCTCTAGCCAGAGCTAACTCTGCCTTGACACACTGGAAGCCTTTAAATAAATAGACAGGTTGCTTGTCTCTCAGTAGGAGGCAGCATACAGTCTTCAGTTGGTTTGATGAGCACACCCCCACATGGACCCCAGTCAGCAGCTAGATCCAGCATTCTCACTGGCGAGGGCTCGCTGTGTTTGCAGGCTTAATAAACCAACTAAAACTTTACAAGCTCCAAAAAAAAAAAAATAGAATCCCTCTTACCTCACTTTCTCTGTGAGATCCAAAATCTCTGGAGGAGCTGAGGAAGAAACAAAGAAACATGAATAATACCCCAAACAATTCTAGTTGATAAAAGTTTGAATACATTAGAACAGTAAAAAATGCACAGTCAGTCATTCTCAGGGATACATGTATCCCTATGCATTTCCCAATTAATGTAATTTATCATTTTCTCAGTTAAACAAAATGGTCTTGTGTACCCCGAGGAGCCTGAATCCAATACAATCAGTAGTTTCAATAAAAAAAAAAAAATTTAAAAAAAACTTGCAAAGCAAAATGCCTCATGCATGGCTGTTAATGACAATTGTACAGTGAACTATAATACAACGTGTATTTGCAGAACTGGCTTTGAATAAAAACATATTTAACCTGGACAACCGTTATTATTTGATGTGATCTGTGGTGTCAGTTTCAGAGCGATTTATATAGCCTTGAGTCTTTATCTCTCCTAAATACCAGGGTCTGATAAGGCATAAGGCTAAGAAAACAAATAGAAAAAAAGAGATTTTCTCCTCTTATAATTGGCCAGGGGTGTCATCTGTCACTGCTAGTGTATTAGCTGGACTCAACATATTCCCAGAGCATGTTCTTTAACTTACAGGGCGAAGGAAATACATGTTCACGCTCTGAACTGCACTGCATGCAGAATCCGGCAGGGCAACCCATTCAAACATGTGTTTGATTTTAAAACAAAACTACAATTTGAAATGACCCTTGTTAAAGTTCAGTGTAGAGTATCATTATAAAGCAAAAGCAGGCCTTGTAAAGCATGGTGAAGCACATTAGCAGACGCGAGGGGGGAAAACAGGATTAACTGCAGAATTACAGAGCCAATTTAGTAGGGTAAATAAGGAAGACTGCAGGAGGAAATAACATTAGGAAAAGCAATGTTCGGTAATGCTTTAAGAGTCTTGATAAACAGAATAATGTATTGCTGTACCACCCCGGGAGCACTTTTACTTGCATTAGAAAAATGGGAACATATTCAGAAATAATGCAATGATAACAAATGTGATAGTAGCTTCTAAAATGCAGACTCTAGAGGGTTAAATTATAACGCATGTGAGGAGCGCTAAATTATATTGATGTTTTCATAATGCAATTATTACAGCTTGTTTGTTTTAACTTAGGACTCATGTCAAAACTAGAAAACAGCACCTAATCCTAATTGAATCAATTTGTAATGTTTTCCAGCCCATTTGTTCAGAACAGAAACAGTGCCGGAGGAGGAAGACTACGTTCCCTCCAGTCAGACTCACTGGCATTCTTATGTGTATTTGTGCACATTCTTCAGGGTATTGAACTCAATCCTATCCACTCTCTTACCATTGTCAATGATGTATCTGACAATCTCCTTACTGCCAACACTAACAGCATGGTGGAGAAGCGTCCAGCCCGTGGAATCTTGCACCATTAGGTCACCTCCCAACTTGTGCAGCTCTCGGAACTGAGGGGGAAAAAATGTTATTCATGTCTTCCATGAAAAAACACACCAGAAACTTATCATTCTTTCATCCCCTTGCATTTAGCTGCAGAATCCTCCTGTTACTTACCTTCTGAAGGTCGGTGCTCTTCACAGCTTCTATTAGCGCCTCGGCTGACACTAAACAAGATTTAAAAAAATAAAAACATATATATAAATATATGGGATGACATTTCAGACTGGACTTCAGTCCAAAAAATGTCACAGAATAAAATTAGGATGTTTTTGAAGGTTTGTTTTGTACTTCTGGAGCGGTCTACACTTTGACTTAGTCATTGGCAGTTTGCTGAATGTTTGGAGCGATCTGCTTTCGCAATAGATGATAAAGAGTGGGGGGGGGGGGCGTGGGGGGTGTAGTACATGGATTTAAACCTATATCCAAAAGGGATATAGCCATCAAATTTATATCTACAGACATATTCCATTTCAAGTGTTTGCACTATCAGTATCAGTTTGGGCCCTTTATTACCTTTGTCTGTGTTACACACTGCAGTCTTCTCAGGCCTGGAAAAAAAAGAAAGTTTCATTTATAAAAACATGTGCCAGTTAAGTTTAACTGTTTGCTGTATTTACATATAACAGTTTAATAAAAACTCAATTTCCTTTTAATAGAGAAACCAGATTAAAAGAGTCGTCATTCAATAGCTCATTTGACACAGCAGTGGTCATTTCCATTTTCTGTCCACAAACAATCCTATACACACACACAATACATACATAAATAAATAAAGCCTTCCTGACTATTTTTGTCTGTGTATTATTCCACACACTTTGCCATATGATGCCAGCATTGTATTCCAAATCCACCAGGACAGAGAACTAGAGCCAATGAGACACACTTGTTTTAAGTTTCAAATCATGCAGTGCATTTCTTCAAAAGATCCGAAATACTGTCTGCTTAAATTTCCGCCTCCCAATCCGTGGCAGGGAAAGAGCTCGGGTGTGTCAGCGTTGCATCTGGTCGCACCCTGATCTCTGTCCCCTGCTCAGGGTGAGCAATGGAGAGATCTGCAAGGAGTCTGTGCTGTCAGCCTCGCTTTTTCACACTGTGCCCTGACTGACCTGTCACACCGCGGGAGGGATGAGTGAGTCGACACCAGGCTACATTCAAACACAGCTCTGTCACTGCCGGTTAGTCTGCGCCGCGCCCCGCTGTCAGCTTGCTACAATCCAATTTTGAAATAATCCCCTTTAAAAGCAGGCACTTTTTGGTTTCTCATACAAGGTACTTTAAAACGAAAATGCTTTATGCAGACTCCTTGCCCAAACTGTAATTTATAAAGTGGTGGGAGTATTGTCTACTGTATAGGCTGTTTAACACAACTTGACCCACACATTCTTGATTCGGCCTTATTAAAAATTGAAGGAGAAATACATTTACGCAGTCACGCAAGAGAGATGGAGCACTCAATCCTATTTTAGATTTTTACAAGTAGTTTTCCCTTGGGGGGTTGAGAAGAGTGGATTCGGTGAATGCAGTATTTGGGTCCACATTACAAACAGTGGCAGTTCATAAGAATAATCAATAGGAAATTCAAACTTTACTCAGAACTGCCTGCAGCCAGGACAAGAACTTTAGCTGGATTTTAAAGTGTCTGGCTTAAGACTAACAGGATTCCTATTCAACATCAGTAAATTAGGCTTCTTATTAACTCATTGGTGTGTGGAGTACTCATTTTATTAAACAGCCACAGTCATTTTTACGGTTTGAGGTTTTCAAATTGAAATTACTCTGCATGTCTGAAAGTTATGCTCTTGTCCGATTATGACTTTTCATAAATACATGTATGAAATACCCTGACAGCGTTTGAAAGGCAGGATCACGAAAATAAGGAAGTTATAATCCCGCCCACCTAGAACCGCCAAAGCAGTCATTTTGACAGCCTTTACAATACATATTTTTATTTTGAATATAACCTACACATACACACAAGCCTGCTGTTATCTCTATTGGACCTGGCAGCCATCAATTCCTTTGTTTTGTACAAGGAATGCACAGGGGAAAATATCACTAGGAGAGATTTCATCTTGAAGCTAGCCACAGCGCTTCGGCAGAAACATTTCGATCAGAAAACTGCAAAGCAGCAGGCTGCAGCAGCGCAACCTGGATTCAGTGCTGCACTGAGTGAACATGCAAGAGAAAACATATGTTACTTTCATTTTAAATAAAAAAAATAATGTTGTTTTTACAGTTTTGTATGTACATACACCTGTTTGCGCACTAGTTTCTTTTGAAATGTTTATTTTATTACAGTTTTTTTCATTTTTTGAAGTAGTGCTTTACATGTAGCAAGTTAGAAAATAAACCCTTTTATGATTAATTGTTCATTTAAATATGGCGTTTTGGCTGTGCAGATGTTTGATAACACTTGAGTTGTATCCGATAGTTTGCCTTTCATTTTAATATTGATGTTGTTTATAATGTACCATCATAATGACTGCTGGCGGCAGTTTTAGGTATGAGTATAACCGCGTGGTTCTAGTGTTAAAGCAAACCCTGCACTTTCTTTGGCAGTTTTCTTGCAGTTAATGATCAGGGGTTGCTTTCTCTGCCTGCATCTCAACTGTTTTGCTCATTAGATGTGGAGACTGACAGTTCTTAACCAGCATCTGAATCCGTGCACGATGTTCATTTTCTCACCCCAATGCCTTGTGTTAAGATATCAACTAGAGGCAAACAGCAGCGTGTTTCACAGGATCAAAGAAAATCCACAGGAAACTCAACTGTAACAACATCCTTTAAAACCTGGGGACCTAAAACTTCCAGGCAACTCTTTTAGCTATTGACGGATCTCAAGACACGCCACACTGCTCCCTCAGACATCACCACCTTTTCAGATTCTACCCAGCTCTAATTATCTTGAGTTCTGCTGTCAAACATTTATCTTTGATTAGTGGGTTTAAACACTACTATCAATCAATTAATCAAACAATCTTTATTTTATATAGCGCCTTTCATAGTGGACCACCATCACAAAGCGCTTTACAAGATGCAGTAACAAGAAAATCCATAATACTTTAAATACAGAAAAATGCATAATACATGATATACTGTAAAAAAATGTATAATACTTTAAATACAGTGGAAAGTGCATAATACATGATAGCACTAAGCTTTTTGTCTTTTTTGCCATACTAATTCCACTGCCAGATCACCCCTGTAAAACTGATTACAAACCTCATTGTATAAGCCAATCAGACCCACAGTTCAACCGTTATTGTCTGCATCAAGTGTCATTGTTCTTTCTACAGTATTAACACAAATGGGATTCTAATTTTAAGAACTCAAAAAGCATACTGAAATCGTTGCTTGGGCAAATGTAGCTTTATGTGGGTCTATCCTTTCATCTCAGAGAGAGAGAGAGAGAGAGAGAGAGAGAGAGAGAGAGAGAGAGAGAGAGAGAGAGAGAGAGAGAGAGAGAGAGAGGCCTGGTTCTTTAAACACAAGTCACTAGAAGAAACAGAATGGTCCTTCTGATTACCAAAAGAATTCTGACGCAGTTCTGACGCAGTTCTGACGCAGCTTCAGAAAGTTACATTTTCTCTGAAGTGCATTGCGTCAGTTTGCTGATTAGGAGCTAATTATCCCATTGGGAGGAAAGAAGCGACACTCGCGATGACACAAAAGACTCAGACAGGGATCAGAATGAATGGAGGAAGAAGAAAAAACCAAGATGACAACAGAAAGACAGAGAACAGTGCGGTATCTTGCAAGTTAACAGACGTCGCAGCAGAATGATCAGTTTCATTTAACACTAAATCGTCCCCCTTCGATGAGATCAAACTGTTTAATAACTGCTCATGGGAGTGTCATTTTCAAACTGTAAATGGAACAGCAGCCGTTCTCCTTTGGGTCTGTTTCAATGAGCTGACCAGCAGATCTCAATAACGTGGTTCTATCACTGTGAACAGCTCTTTCCTCAGTACCTTTACTCTATTTAGTGATACCAGTAGATCACAGCTGGGTGAATGATATGTATAGTTAAAGGGTGGAGGTGCTTAGACCTATCACTGTTTAGATGATTAAAACAAAAAAAAAGCATTGAAACAAGCAACTCTCTGGCCCATAGGGGGGTCAGGACAATATTACTAGTATGGAGCTGTAGGGCTGTGTAAATTTCTGCTGATGCACACAGTAAGAAAAGCACAAGCCTATGGCTTCTTTAGTTGGCATAAACAGAGTGTGCAGTTACACACAAGCGCTTACCCAAGCGAAGAGGATAGGGTCATACAGGGAAAGAGCTTCCCATTCCTATGAGATCACAGACTGCACTGTGTTCTATAAAGAATACTATGATATGATTTCTAGGGGAATTACGCAAGCTGAGTGTGTTATACACAGGGAGCAAGATATATTGCTAAAATTACGGTATCGGAGTACCCTGTACAAGTACAAGTGTTTTTCTTTTGTGGTTTGCAAAATAAAATACGCACGGCGTACTACATGCACCCAAAGAACATGAATAACAGCCGGTACTCTGGAGTGTGTTCTATGGGGCTAAAAAAACAAAAGAAGAAAAGATAATCTGTTGTGAAAAACAATGCTGCAAAATGCTGTGCCAAATGTGTCCAATAAAACCCAAGTTTCCAGGCTGAAGGGATTTTTGTATTACTTTTCTGCATTGTTTTTTGCTGCCTCATTCTTCAGCAGGCACCACAAGCTCTGCAGACTTGCCGGTTTCTACACACCCTGCTGAAGCTGTCACCTTCATTTTGATTTCCTCCCTGATTTAGGGAAACAGCCCCCCCAGCGCCGGTCTAAACTTTCTCTTGGATCTCTCCGGTATCCCTTTTTTATTATAACAAACTACTGAGCCTGGCTATCAATCTTTATTTGTAACATGCAAGTATTTCACTTGTCCCTCTCTGAAATGCTCCTTTGTGCTGTCTTGTTGAGATAAGACAATTGGAACAGTCCTCTCTTGCCTAACCCATCCAACCCACACAGCTTCACAATAGACACATTCTTAGAACATTCACAGAGAAAAACAAACAATCATCTGTTAAACCAAAGGAAGATACTACAATAAATCTCAAGGAAAAACAAACAAACAATTAAACAAATCTGTGTTAATCTGATTATTGCCCCCTTTCACCCTATAGGGCAGTGCTACTGACTGAGTAGAGGAAATGGAATAATTTATCACTAAAATAGCACTTTTGATGTGATGTTTTTGAAACAAATAGATTATGCATGTAACTTAAACTGTCTACATTTTATTTCTATCTCAAAACGGTAGATATGAATGCGGCCTGCCCAGGCTTGTCTAATTCAGTTCTTTATAGCCAAGTTGACGGTCGTAAAGAACATCTCACTTTTTAACCTTTTCTTTCTGCAGTCTTGTGAGGAAGAGCACACACTCAATCCTTCCTTTTCCTTGCAGCTGAGTGTACTATTTAGATACCTGGGACCAGACTAGACATGCTCCCTGGAAGTAACAGTAAAAAGGGCAGTGTTGTGACTGAAGTAACAGTAATTGCGCTAAACCAGGAATGTCTCATACTCTGCACTGTAATGGGAGTCTTATTTCCCTCCTTTACTGTGCAAATACACTATGTAGCTAAACTGAGATACCAGAATAGATGAACCAAAATATATATAGTATCCTTAGCCTTGAGAAGTGACTGCTGCGCATTCTGCATCTCTAGTCTCTAGTTCTAGTCTCTCACCTGATTGATGGTTTGAAATCGGCTGCGGTCGTCTTGGAACGATGAACACTCACATTTATTGGACCCGTCCTAAAAAAAAATAAAAATACAAATACATTCCTGGCATGAAAAGAGATGCAAAGACACAAAGGCACCCACACAGTCACAAAGACGCGAGCGTTTTTGTGGAAAATATCTGTTGATCAGTTATTTTTATCATGAGCTCAGGAAGAAAAAAAAAAACATTTGAAATATGAAAAAGTGACAGTCAGGTTTCCTGCCAGCACGCTTAATTTGTAACTAAATGAATTGTCTTGTATTGCATATGCTGACAAGACACACATGAAAATGAGAGAGCTGCACGTCGGGGGAAATATGGAACTAATATACGGACTGGCTTTGAAAACATAATCGTTATAAACTTTCTTTATGAGATGTCACTGAGATCAGTAAAAGATGAGCTGTATTTATTAAGGATTTGAGATCTGCAGTACTCTAACACTATCTAAGATCTTTTACATTTCTTTTTTACAATATCGCAAGCTGTGTTTACCAAAGGAGAGGGGGAGGGGACTAGAACCTTGGATGTGATGAAAAGGTTATTACTGTATGTGGCATGATTAGAGAAGTAATCCATAGGAGAGAATCTCAGAGCTTTCTACATAATTCTGTTGCATAATGCCTCATTATGCACAATACCGTCAGGCAATCGTCCAAGTGGAAGAAATGCAAGACATGGAAACTAATGTGCATATGCTCTTGATCTAATATTTCTACACTGCCGTAGAACCGAACAGGATGTAAAGGTAATTATACGATTATAATGGCAGTTAGAAACTTATTTTATAATATTGTAGCGTGCAGAGGGGAAGGCAGCAGCAGGGCCGGTAGGTTACGTAATCACACACAAAGATATACGCTCCTTGCAAAGGAGTCGACTCTTTTATACAGCGGTATCGGCAATATACTTTAGTGCGAGAGGTCCCGGGTTCGAGCCCGCCCTCTGCCTGTGTGTGGATTGCCTCGCCCTGTGTGATGTGCCTGCCTGCGGGAATTGAGGTTCACTACAATATGCTTTGGTTTACAATTGCCAGTAATAGATCAAGTTCCCTTACAGTTTTGTTTATAATATGCAATTCATCAGTGATATTACAAGGTCCCTTACAACAGGCCCTTCAGCCCAGTTTCAGATGATACAGTCCACATTCTATTCAAGGTTTTCAGCTGAAGCCTTCCTTCTACAATTAGCAATGCCCTGGGCTGAACTGCACTGTAAAACCACCCATTCCCCACACGTGATAAGCACCCTGGCTAGTTTATTTGGCCAGTTTGTACACCGACATTGAGGCATGCAGACCGAGTTGCACGAACAGAAGCTGTGATTGGCTGCAATACCGTGGCAGCCTTGGCAACACTGGAATTGTAGCTAAAGTGTAAAGCACTGGGGGGCGGGGCTCTGCTGCTAAGTGTTTAAGAAAACAAGCTTGTTTCCCTCGATTTCTCTGTCCCCTTTTTCTCGAATCCTCTCACCTGCTGAGGGGCGGCTTTGTGGACCTCAGAGACTCGCTGTGGGCCAGCGCCTCGGCAACCGAGCTGTCGCTAGAAATACGCTTCCGCTGGGAGGCCTTTTGTAACTCCAGGATCCTGCGGGAGGGGTGAACGAGGCAGTGAGAGGCATAGAAAACAAAGACGGCTCACTGGGGTGGCTCAGATAACAAAAATCTGCATTGCGGAGAGATTATTCTGAACAGTATTATTATTGTAAACCTTTTTTATTGTTATTCTTCACCTAGGATTGGGATCGCTGAGGGATCTTTTTTTTTTTTTTTTTTAAAAGGCTGGATTTAGTTTATATCTAAGCACCTGCTAATACAGCCCTGAACTGTACCAGTGGACGAGGACTCAGTCCTGGACTCGACCAGGATCCAGTTCTTAGAATTAGCATCATGTTGGCTACCCTCCAGCTCTACACTAGTAGGACAGGATGTGGGCAACCAAAGAAATCCAGCATGCCAGGGCTACTTGGTCTAGACTCCATATTTCGCGGTCTGTCGCTATACATTATATCATATAATACATTCATTCTGCAATTTAGTTTTTAATACTAACGAGCCGAGAGACTTTTAAAAATCTTTTTCCATTTGTAAAAAAAAAAAAAAAAGTATATAAAAACAAAAGAAAGAAAATCTGAATTATTATGGGGAAAACTGTTTTTTCATGAATTGAAACACTTCCACAGTTTGCACTGCATTTGCCACAATTTGTTTTGCAGGGGCATGTAAAATTCCTAATGAAGCTTCCAAGAATGATGTACGGCAGCTTCTTCACATCGTGCCCAGGAGAGACCCTATAGCACTGCCGCCTTTTCACTTTTTTAGAGAGGTTTATCAATCTTTATAACATGCCACAAAACAGGCACCAGCAGAGAGGGCTAAAGCAACACTCCTTCACAACTGGGACGCAATTATGAGCCTGGCAGTAAATTAATTTACTGGAGAAAAGTTTTGCTTTACTCTGTCTTATTCACCAGCTGACAATTCGAGTTTAGTATTGTAAGAGTAATACACGAGATAGGACAAACTTGATAAGCAAGTGTTTGGCAATGCTGTGAAAAACAGTTGGGGTAGAATATAGAGTTTACTTCTGTCATGCTGTCTTTTCGAAGCTCTTTGAAATCAGATCAGTAGGACTGAAGAATCTTTGATAAAAGAATCACAGCGGTTCCCTTGTTTCAAATGGTGCTGACAACTTCACCTGTTCTACTGTCTTTAGCAGTTTCCCTTACACCTAGGCAACGGAGGCTGGTACCCTTAAAAACTGACACAGAGAGAAAGGATGCGCGAAGGCAAGAAGTATTTGAGCGTCGACAAATTTGGAGCGAAAACAGAGAATAAAAAAATGGTTAAAAGAGAACCAGGGCTCCGGTGAAAACCAGGGCTATCCAAGGCTGGAAACGGCCCCTTCCCTGCCTGCCCTGCTGCCTCCACATCCTTTTCATTTCTGATTGTATCAGTGCAACTCTCAGCTCAAAGCCCTGCTGTTTTCAGTTTCCATGCTCAGTCTTTGATTATTATTATTTTTTTCCTTTTCTCTACATCCCATACAGACCTGTTTTGCAATTCAAATCACTAGAATCTCGGCTATAAATACAGAAACTAATGATTGTAATTATTGGTTCGGGGAGAGAGCTGTCTGTTTTGTTTTTTCCGCTCTTCTTTTTACGTTGATAAAAATCATCTGCTTTGGCTTTTTTTGGGGGAAACAAAAAAGCGTGCTGTATTGTCATTATGATTCAGGCAGACTTCTTGCATATTCCTTTCTCTTGTTTTTTGCTCATACTCAAAAGCAAGGTTCTACACGCTACTGGATGGCAGATGACGCACTTTTGAGTGGTAACGAAGCCTTCAAGTTCATTATTCCTAGTCAATTATGTTTTTAACTCGGCAATTGTGCCTACAATCTTCTAATGCTGCTTTCAACAAACAACAAAGTTTGTAGAAGCTGTACTTTTAAATATATACTGTTTCCTTTATTAAATCTTAAAACTGGACACTGGTTTTAAGGGTGTAAGACTTTACACATATGCTCAAGCAGGGGCGAGGATTCTGAAGGTAGTGTTTTCATTAATAGAGAAGTGTGATTGGGCAGACAGGTGTGGAGTAAGAAGAGGTGGTTGCAGAGACACAAGGGAGAGCAGAGACAAGTACCTCTTTTTGACAGGAAAGGGGAAGCCAGAGTGAGAGGAGAAGAGAGACTTCTTCTGGCGCCGAGCCAAGGCCTCGCTGTCCGAGTGCGGGCTGGTCGGGCTGGCGGGGGTGGGGGGAGAGGTGTTGCAGATGGGAGGGAAGGAGGGAGAAAGAAAAGAAAAGAAAAGAAGAGAGAACAGAAGAAAGTCAGGAAGCAAGGAAAAAAAAAAAGACACCCTGCAACAGAAATTACTAAGACAGAATCGTGTGATGGCTTGATTGGGACACTTCTCTGCTTTAAACATTGTTAACCTTGTCATCGGCTCACAAGCTTGTCAAATGTGTGCAGTTGAACTTCTCAGGTTTAAATAGGGTTTTGTGACACTGAAAATGACTCCAACTGTCAGATTCTATAGTAATTATAACAAAGAGAGTGGTCGGCACCCATCGCATTTCCAGCAGATATTGATGTTCACCCTGGGAGAAATTGAGGTTACATATCTTTGTCCCGGGTGCATTTGAGCTCCCGGCCCTTTTACCTCCCTTATATCTGTTCTCTTTCTGTATTTTAATAACACTGAAACAGGAAAGGTTTCAACTTGTCTATAGAACCATCAGCAACATGAAAGAAAGTAAATACGAAACCCCTAAGGAGTCTAATCTTGCAACGGTAAGCAAAAACAGGAAAGAGTCTTCCTTATCTGCTCTGATAACAGGACGCAAGTGGAGGTGTTAGCTGCACATAACAGAGGAACTGGGCTGCCTATCTGCAATTTGCCCAGCAGAGTGCCAGTATCTTCCACGTAACCCCTCTAGATTCCATTTATTAGTTCACAAACCTATACTGTCAGAGAGGATTAAAAATAAAAGCTGGTAAATCAGACCAAAAAAAAAAAAAGGTTAAAATTTTAGTCCTCTGAGTTTCTGAGAAGTGAGGCCTGTCAGTGGGGGCAAATCTCTGAAACAGGGTGAAGAGAGTTGACGGAAGGTATTTGCAGGAATGCAGAGACACAAACTACAAGGTAAGACTTGCAAGGTTTTAGAACAGATGAGCTAATTGATTCTGACAAGGGGAGGAGGCGGCATTGCTCCACTGCCTTAACCAACCAGGGGCTCCAGTCACCCCATCCCCCTCCCCAACACCGCCTGGTAGGTCACATGCAAACTGACAGAAGAATGTTTTTTTTTTTTTGTATTTCAACATTCTTTGTTTCTGAATGTTCTGTCTGGAAACATGAGATCGAGACAGTAGCTGTCTGAACCTATCTATTCACAGACCAGGTATAATTCTGCATCTGTCTTGTTAGATGTGTCAGGCATAGGGTTGCCAACTGTCCAGTTTTCTAGTACACAGAAAACCGGACACGTACTGTCTGTTAACACTCAATGCCAACGTCAGCTAAAGACGACCACGGGCTCTGTGCTAGTGGTGCACATTTGTGACAGACTGCTGTGCCTTTAATTGTCAATTGCTGTTGCTAAATCAACAAACGAGCTGGACAAATAGACATCACCAAGATGAGCAGCTCAATTTCAGCTTTTGATAAAAATTAAAAAAAACTGAAAGTTGGCAACCCTAGTCAGGCAGCTAATAGAAACTATTACCTCTGTCTGTATCTACAAGTTATTGCTCCTAGGAACCATTGCATTTTTAAAACTTTAACATAATAGGTTGAAATAAATCATGTGTAAAGTTAAAATACTGACAGGATATTGAGTCTTGATCTCTGAATATTATTGCTGTGAGCTCTTACCTTGGGACGGGGGAGGAGGGCGGAGATGAAGAGGATGACGGGAAGGCGAAGTGCCGTGCCCCAGGACCAGAGAACTGCCCTGAAGAATCAACCAGGTCTGGCATTCCCGGAGACGTGCCAACGGTCTCTGTGATGACCAGCTCTGGGTCCAGGATAAACAGCTCATCCTGAGAGATCTCTGTAACGTAGTTTAAATGTTCCTGGAACAACCAAAAACAGCACACAACTTCGTAAACAAGAACAGATATAGGTGAGAATGCAGAAATGACATTACTATCAAAAGCACTCACCTGTGCACGGTCTATTCGATAAAACCGATCCGCTGTGGTGGCTGCAAAAAAGAAAGAAGAAAAGGAGTTTAAAGCACTGTGTTGCATCGCTTTCCTTTATCGTAGCTTCCAAATGCATGGATTCAGGAGTAGATCAGTGGCATTGGTTTCTAATGTGTAACAGCATATACAGTGCATAGTGTAAGATCTGTACGCTTTCTCGATGGGCAGCAGTAGGTAAGATTGTTGAGTTAATACAGAGCACATTGCTTGTATGGACTGAGTATATAATTCACTCCAGAATATCTCAAAAAAAAAAAACAACACACACACACAACATGTTCATCCCATATTTAAAAATAAAAAAAATGAAACTCTACTTGTTCTTTATTTTCAACGCAAGGAACAGCTAACAAAATGTAGCCCATATCATCACCTGATTGCAAAGGCTTAGTCATATTGTGTGGATTATTATGGAAATTCTGCTTAATGTGACAAAAAGACAACATCAAATGAAACATGATAAGGCAGAATATTTGTTCATTGGTATTTGGCATCTGGAAGACATTAGCAGGTGGTATTTGATATTAGTCATCACTGCACAGTGCTGCAAGTCATACACCATATCTGGACTTGGTCTCCAGCGCAATTAAAACGGCTGTATATTGTATTAAGTTTTGCCTGATTAATATATATTGCACAGGCTTGATTGTTACTGAGCCTTAGGATGTCAAACAAGGCTTACTTTTGTTTGATATTTTTCAGACCAGCTACAGTATTTCCTAACTCAAGAAATGGTAATATGCTTTGGTAACATTCCTGTTTAATAAACGCAATGACAGAGATTCCAAGATACTTGTTTTATATTTCTATCTTAATAAAACTATTCTAACCTATTGATCCATTAACTCTGAATCAAACTAGGAGCAAAAGCCAGTTGACCCCTGTATCTAACAAACATACACAGGTGCTGAACAGTACGAAACCCTCCATACCAGCTTAGGCTGGGAACATGATTCATGGGAGCTAGTTCTTCATATATAGTTTAAGGTAAAAATAAAACTTATTTTAAATGCTTTATTTACTAACTAAATTAGTTTTTGTTTTTTAAATTACGTTAAAACACGCTGTGCAAACCTGTCTTCACTTAAATAACTGGTAAAAAAATATATATAAATATATTACTTCCCACCACATAAAACATATTTTTAGCCCAAAGGAAAATCTTACCCTGACAAATGGGGAACATTAGCAGCACCAAGAAAAGACTTTCAACTTCAATTTGTTTACTGACATTTAAAAAGCAAATGCTGGAAAAGCGCTTGCTTAGTGTATACATGCTGCAGATGAAAACAATTAGGCGCTCTTTCATTTCTGCAAAAAACATCGTCCTTCAGGGACCAGAGCCACATGTTTTCCACTCAGGGATGGTCAAAGCTTGGGACAGATCTGAGGGATCTGGGGATGCATTTCAATTGAACCCCCCCCCCCGTTATGTTTTTGCTCGCTGTTTTAACTCTGAAGATTAATCTCTTCCAATGAAATGACTTCCATGTTGCCCACAGGATCTAGAACTGTGCAGATAAGTCCATCGCAGCCAGGCAACATTCACTACACTGACTGTGCCATGATCTCATTCAGCCTGAACACCACATTGTGGTACATTTGAATGCCAACTCATCGCTGCAACCCACTTATCCATCAGGAGGACTAAAGATCAACAGGCGACCTCCGTACCTCAGCTAACGAATGTTGCCAAGGTATTAAACCCTGGAGGCCTAGCCTGGCTGGTCTCTGCCGGTCCTCCTCGGGCGCTCCACCAGTAGGGGGCGCTGGAGAATGAGATGACATTTACAATCCCCAGACGAGTTTCCTACCCAACCCACGAGTAAGACTCGATCCATGAAAATTCTGGTGCATCTTCCACAAGCTGCATAGCCATACAATCCCTACAGGCCAGGCAATTCACATTGGAAGTTGACCTGCTGAGTGCTGTACATCCACTCCTTTCCTTTTCTGTGCTGTGCACTTGTGTCGAAGTGCCTCTACACATTCCAGACACATATAGCAGCTAAAAACACAACAGTAAAAACAAAAAAAAACTATTTCACAGGATTAAACTGCAATCCCTCATCAATGGGGACCCTTTCAATAATCTCAATGAAATACATATCTGGGAACATTAGCACAAGAGGAACATCTCTCTGGATATGTCTGGCTGTATGTTTCAGGTTAGACCAGTAATTATTGGCAGCAGCAAGGCACTCACATCAGGCATTTAGAGAACAGAGAGAGAGAGAGGAACGGGTTGCAGCAAATCAGCCCTGGACTGGCTATTCACTGCAGTCCACTCTTTTTATTCTGTTTGCCACTGCAGTGGTTTTCAATATTATATTTTTCTTGATGGTGAATACTGCTTTGAAATGCATTGATTTCTCCCCCACATGTAAGTGTCAAGAGTGTAAAGGTGATAAATGAAGCACTGTATTATTAGTGTGTGCGTGTGCTGGGGGGGGGGGGGTGGTTAATGAAACACATCATTATAAATATGTGTTCCATTTCTTAGATCTTGCCAGCTGGAATTTTCAGCAGGGTTGGTCACACAAGCTTCCAAAGGCTTTCAATACACGTCATGCTGCTTCCATGGAAGTTCTAGAAAGCAATGCTGGTTATTGTCCCCCCAGCAGGAAAGGAGTCTGGCATGGAGCGGAAATCCACACAAAAAACAAAACACAACGAGAACCCCATGTCCTCACAATGCTGCTGAACATTGATCACTATGATGAAAACTGTTACTGCAGAAACTGAATGGAGTTTCTAACATATTATTTAAAAAGAAAACACACACAAAGTACAGTTGAAGAGAAAGAGAAACTGCAACGAATTCTGGGTCAACCAATATATTATCTGGGTCCAATATAATATTTTTGCAAGTCTTCGAACCCTAGCTTTTTTTGTATGCCCTCAGACCATGAAATGTTCTATCTAGATCTGTAATAATTCTAAGACGATTTTTAAATTCAGCTAAACATTTTTTTAGCCTGAGGCCCCTGCATGGCGAAGGCAGCTGACAAAGCGTTGCCTGAATTTCATTCATTTCATGTTTTATTTTTACATATATTACTTTCACAACTCATGAATGAAAACATATAAAAACAGGAATGCTGTAGCTTTAACATGACCCCAAAGTCCTTTTACTCTATTTGTTGAATGCCTAAACACTGTTTTAATACAGTGCTATATTGCAACGTCTTAATCCTTCTAGGAATTTCTAACTGACCAGATAAATGACCTTGAAAGAAAGTTTAAAATCCATGAATTTTAATAAAGTGCATGATAGCCTCATATTAGGACTAGGAGATAGTGTGTTACCTTTGTTGCATGATGACCTCATTTGGAGGAAGCCATTTGTTCCCACATATAAAAGCAGTGAAAAATATATAATTTGTATGTTTCTGAAACTACTTCCAAATGTTGTTTTTTTTTAAAAATTTTTTTAGCTATTTTCAATAATTCAAAAAAACAAAAACACCCTCAGGTGCATGAATTTTCATTACACACACACACACACACACACACACACACAATGTTAGAAAGGCTTTCCACCAATTTGTACTCACAGTCCAGGAAACACCATTTTGGAGAGAGTTTCTGAGAGGACAGGGTCTTTGATTTTGCACCGTCGCCCTCCTGCAAAGAAGAACAAAGCAAGCAGGTCAACTGCAACATCCCTTTTGACTACACAGACATCACATAGACTTAATCCCTTTTACAAATCAGCCAGAAGCACATCAAAACCTTTATACAAAAACATCAAAAACGCAATTACATATTAAACAACATCGACCTAATTTCCCAATTGAATTTCCACGATCATTAATTCATGTTTAACTCCACGCTGAACATGTACTGGTCACCTTTTGTGTCCCATGTAGGCAAATTTCTGTAAATTATTTTTAGGGTCTTTTGAAGTTAATATTCACTTTGTATCCTCTCTAAAGCCTTTCAATGTGCTCCAGGATTCCTAATCCTGCACAGTTGTTCAACATGGGGGGCAGCACAGGCCATGCCTATAGATTTCCTCTCAGCCTTGTTGCCCTGGATTCATTTCTTTGAATCATTCTCTTTTCGAGTGTCACCACTAGATAATCGCAATCCCCCCCCCCCCCGTTTTAAACCATGTGCCAATTCAACCGAATCGTCTGTGAGCCAGATCAAGTTGCAGACTAGCACTTGAGGTGCTATTCATGCACAGGGTTCTTAGAAAGAAAAGGCGATTTAGGCTACATTAAATCTTAAAATGACAGTTCTATGAAGTAAGCAATCATGCACGGACATCGCACAGAGGAAACATTACAGCATGCACATTTATACTTCACAAAAATCACAAGAACCAGTCCGTGCTCACTAATCCTATCAGCTCATGCATTTCACAGCACAGTACACTCAAGGTACATGCATTCAAGGGAACAAGACAAAAATCTCTTTGCAGGTCTTTACGTTCTAGCGTCAGGTAAAGCAGTCTAAACTTGGGGAGGTTAAACTGGATTTCAGCCTGAATCGCATGAATGTCTGTCCAAGCTCAGCCAAGGTATGACTGCACAGGTATGATGGGTGTAAATTCACAAAAACAGGCAGAGGGATTTAGTATGGAATTGGAAAGGCTGCCACTTCACGTCACCTTAAATATTCTTGACAATAAGATAAGCTTACCGTTTTTGCACTAAAACACGAAATGTGAGAACATTAAAACCTATAATAGACCTCACTGTTTAACCTACAGTCCCACTGCCATAATTGACACCCAAATGGTTTTTCATGCTCGATGGGAAGTTAAAAAGCTTGGGATGAAATCAGATTAATAAATTGCTGGGGAATGTGAGGAGCCAGCATTCTTGGTGATGTATATTTCTACAGCTCTGTTACCTGAGACCTGTCTTGGATCAAGAGAATTTCTTTCTTTTTTCTGGCTTATTCCCTGCACTAATGCCCACAAGTACAAACCTGCAGGACAAGGCGCTGGAAAGATGGGTGAAATGAGATGAAATCCTGTGGGAAAAATACTTGGTTTAAGAGAACCACTTACAAGACCTTCAGAGGCGGATTTAAATAGACTATGAGTGAGTTCCCATGCACTTCTAGATACAAATTATATATACTCTATGTTACATGCATACCAACATCATAAGGAAGCTTATTGGGCTGTATGCCAGTAAGGCTAGACAGAATAAAGTATATCTGAAAAAAGTGTACTTTCAATTTGACTTACAAAGACAAAAACAGTATAAGGATTGGAATGAGAAAACAATATAATAAGCAGATTGCCGAGGTACAGACAGTACAGACAGGGTCCCTTAATTGTGCACAGATTTCATGCACTATTTAATGTATACATAAATAATAATATCAAAAAATAAAAAAGATATATGAAGGCATTGTGGCAACAATCCAGGCTTGTTTTTACATTCGAGGGCCAGCAAATGGTACCGGCTCAGCTCACACTGCACCGACAGGGCCTGCAGAGGCACGTCACAATAGAGAAAGTTGCTCTGGTTTGTCCAACATCAAAGATACTGTACTTCAGGAAAGGGCACCGTTCTTCTTACCTCCTGTAATCTCTCGATGTGGGATCGGCACATCTCCAAATCACCGTCTCCCGGGATGACGATAATACCCATTGGGATTGCTGCAAATCAAAGGAAATGTTATACAGACTTTTATTACATAGTTTATTTTCTTTTTTAAAAAGTCTTAAAAAACATTTTACTACAGAAGGCTCTGATAGATCCATGGCTTCCTTTCCCCACAGGGAAAAGAATTTCTACAGCAATGTCATAAATGCCAATGTCAGATTGCCACTAGGATGCAGACTATATGCGGGAAATTTTATAGGGGCCAAAACTTTTAAACCAAAAAATATACACAAAAAGAAACTTTAGGACAGGGAGTCCTTCAAAACCATGGCAGTCTGTTACCGAACACAATTTTCAGTGTAGATTCTGGACCTGAAATGGTTAATCATCCTGGGGTTGGTCCGCCCTCATCCCCCCCTCCCAAAAAAAAGAAGGTCACAGAAATCTGGAGTAATACACACAATTTTCAGTACATGCATAAAGAGCATACACTTCAGTTATTTTGCATCTGTTATTTTGCCTACAGAAGAATGCATGCGCTTCTTAAACTGCCTCCCTGTGTCCACAACTTTATCAGTAATGCCTATCCGAATATTATTGAAAAAAAACTAATCGATATCCTGTGAACTGTACAAGTTCCCAGAAAGAAATCAAAATGGTGCATATTCAATTTCTGTTGGGAAGTAAAAGGTTAATTGCTAAATGTAGGCGTTGTGCAATCATAGTCTGCATTCTCCAGAAATAGGTTTTATAAGACAGCCATAAAACTATTGTTATAAAAGTACAGCATCTTATTATTTATTTCTTAGCAGACGCCCTTATCCAGGGCGACTTACAATTGTAAGCATCTCCTCCACAGAAGCCATGCACCTTGGATGTTTTTGTCTAACTTTGTTTTCCTAATTAAAAAAAATAAAAATGATTTGTGTTTATGAGCTTAGAGAACAGACAGCAGTAGGAGTTGGACTCTGAAGACAGACTTAGTAAAAGATTAAGGGACAGACATTGGGACTGGCTTGGTAAAGTCTCTCAGTACCACAGGAGAGTACAGTGCCATTGGCTGTCCGTGACCTCAGAACCCAGCAGGCAATGTTGCTTAGCAACATACAAGAAGTGTACCAAATAGCCTGTCTCAGTATCACTGCACTTTCATTTGAAGGTGAGCCTTGACAAAAAAACCTCAGGTGGTTGTAAGTACAAACTGCTTTAAGGGATGTTTTTCATAACATTGGTGCCTATCAAACATGTAGCCTTGGTTCATGCCAAGCTATATTTTCAAACAGAAATGGAGCTTCACTTCAGTATCATAGTGAACCAAACTGGAAAACCAAACTGATTCTGTTCAGTCTATTGAGTAAGTAAAATAAGCAGGATCTCTTCGAACTGCCTGCAGGTATGAGCAGAACAATGGCCTCCAGGGATCCACATTAACAGGTGTCTCGTTGCCAAAGGCACCCTGCATTTCAGTACAGATTGCCTGGCTATCACTAGGCCTTAGAGAGACTTTAAATGAAAGCAAAAGTTCACACACAATTCATTCTGGCTTTGGGGTCAGATGAACAATTTCCAGATTTTCAAGCACTTTATTGTCTGAATGCCGAGCAACAGTTTCTGTACTGTGTATGCCAACGTTCTCTTTCATTTGATTTCCCTTGTGTCAACTTGGCAGCCAGAGTTACATTTTATTTGAATGTATCTTATGTATATGAAGTTGCCAGACTACTAATAATTTGCAGAGAATTGGAATAATAAATGTCAGTGAGCTGTGGCTGTTTTTTAAAGCTGCATTTTTACAAAGCAGTAATGGATACTGCATGCTCCTGTCATAAACATAACCATGCTCCTGTCATAAACAACAGAACTGCCAACATTCGGACACAGAATTTCTACCTCCTATTATCAATACATGCATTAATACAAGCTCATTTTTTCTAACAAACTGAAGGAAAGAAAGCCTGGCAGAGCCAGCAGAGAAAAGCCAATTGTTTGACAGGTATCATGCACTAATCATCTATTTGGAAGGCAGACAGATATGAAGCAGTGTCTAATTTTAGCAGTCACTTTCTCAGGGGGAGTGTCTGAATACTAATTTGCAGTCTGAAATGTCAGATCCCATTATCTAAACTGTATCCAGAGGAAGAAAGGGAGAAAAGCAAGAGGAGTCACAATGCACAACAAGGCATCGCTACAAAACAAACAAACAAACATAATAATAAGGAATAAACATGCTTTTTAAAATAAACATCTACTTTGTATACTGAACCAACTTTATGAATAACAAGCCTAATTATTATTTGATTTTATTTTTTATAAAAGATGCAGGCTATTAAAGTAGATTTTACTAACAATCCTGAATGCAGCTTCTTGCTATTGCCGACACCTAGTGGATACCTTTAAAACAGCAGTCACCTACTTATGGAGAATATAGTTCCAGAACAAAGGCTCCCACAGCGTAACACTTGCAGGGAGCTCACACAGGGTAGTGCTGCGTGTTCATTCACCCTCAACACCGCTACCACGTGACGATAAACAGAGTATGGGAGGAGGAGACGACTCAACATAGTGATTACCCTGTGAGAATTAATTGCCGATCCACAGCCAATACCCCACAAACCTTAGGTTTAGGGTTAGGTTATTGTTATGAAATAAACTTAGTTTTAGTACGTAAATTCATCACGTAGCACTACCCTATGTGAGCTACCCTGCGAGAGCTATGCTGCGGGAGCCTTTGTTCTGCAGCAATACCCCTCTCCATCTTGTAGCAAATGAAAACAGCTGTGAACTCAAGGAAAGCGTATTCAAAATTGTGCAGATATCTGCTATACACTGTATTTAATCACTGGCTTAAGACCGCATAGATGCCACTATACTGTAAATGCTGACCTGACGAGCATAAACATACTACCGTACAGGCATGTTAAGAAGGCAATACATATAAAAGGCTATACTTGATTTATTTGATGTTTATTAATGCAGTGACTGTATATTCAGCAATGATTAACAGTGAAATAAGATCTGACACAGGATAAATCTCACAAGATAACACGATAGCAATGTTATCAAGACATATTAACCTGCTAACTAAACTGAACCAGCGTCCTCATCTGTGGTTTATTGACTCACTGGCCAATGCATTAGTTTCTGAAGACTTTTCATTGCACAGTATTGACCAGCTCAGTCAATAAACCTCAGAGTGCATTCTGGCTCTCTAATGTATACCAGATTAATCAATTTAAGCACCACACCACTTGAAGAAGCATGGGCAATTACCAAGCACAATGGAATGATTTTGTAATAAACTAACGCCAATGTCAAAATGGGCTCTGCTTTACATTATGGTTTGTAAATCACTTTATTGAACTCTGCTAGAGAAGGACCATAGGGTTTAACAAATGCCTTACCTCATGTACACGTCGCTTATTTGTCATGGACTGCAGACTGTGGTTTGTATAAAAACCACTGATTAATTCAGTTTTCCAATAATGCCAAAAATAGATCAGGCTTCATAGCCACAAGTCAGTTTGCATACTGAAGGAATGAGTTAGAAAAGCACTTGATCATCACTACTGTGCTCTTTCTATACCGTGTGTTGGCTAACTTTTCTAGACGCTGCATTTATTTTTGCAACTGGACTCTCTGCACTTGCATTTGATGAATGTTTACTGATTTACAGCACAGCTGGTGGCATTATCAGTAATCTCAAAGTAGCATGGGCCAGAATCATTAAGCGTTTGTTCAAATGGAAATAAATTAATAAATAAACAAGCTTCTATATTCATCGTATAAGTTGTTACTTGTTATCTCTGTAACAGTGAAACTGTGTACGGTAAATGCTTAGTGCAATCTCCCCAGTCCCGTGTTAGAAATACAACTCAAAAGGGGATATTCATAACCTCTTACTGCAAAAGCAGTAGCAGCTGAAGAGTGTCTCTCTGGCTATAAACAAGCCGCTTTCAGGGGAGGTTCTGCTGGGGTCACATGGGGATAATGTAAACAAACCGAGCAGTGAACACTTCTACGTGTCGAAACAGAAGTGATGGCAGGCTAAACTGAACCGCAGTCGGAATCGGACTTTAAAACCAAATCGAACACAGCTTTAAAAACATAAAACAAACAAACAAACAAACACTGACCTACACTGTCATGGTCCTCTTAGCGAACCGATGGACCAGGAATCTAAAAGCTGGGACACAGATGGAAAGTCTCAAAGCTGCAAGTATCAATTAGTGACGATTTAGAGCAGTCTTCTCATTATGCACTTTCATGTACAGCAGGCCTGGCCAGCATTGCTAGTACACATCCTGCATGGTAAATGAACAGCTGTTTGGATGGAGTAGTTTTTGAACACAGCAGTGTGAGCCAGACTCCGAGCCTAGAAGGAACACTGAAAGGTGCAGCAGCAGAGGTATAAACACCCTATAAAATCAACCTTTTCGGTAATCATCTGTCTCTCCATCCCTATCTATTTATTCTATAATCGATAAGCTGGATTCTTTCGGGAAACCAAATCAGCAGCTGTGAATAATAGAAAGGAACATGTTATAATATGTATACTTACAGGCCTCTTTGAGTTTCTCTTTGTCGTAATGTAAGGCTTCGTAGTCATGCATGCTGATCCGATTCACTCGGATCCGTAACCTCTCCGGGACTGGCTGCTGGCTGCAGGGACAGACACCAGGATCACAGTGAGACACACGGGAAGACTTTGAAGGCACTGGTCCATGTTACAGGAAATGGCTAAGCATGGGTAATGGTTGCAATTTAACCAGCATGGCACCCTCTCCATTGAACACTTCATGCTGTTTACAATTCTGGAACAATTAGATCTGTGAACGTAATTGTATGCAACAATTGTATTCGGTCTCCCAGCATTGTTAAATCACCTGTCCTTATCTCACAGAATCTATTCTCTTTACTGGTGTACTGCACAAAGAAAACCAAGTAAGTGCAGTAAATTATATTAACGATCTGGAGAACAATGGTGAAAACGTATCTATCTTCAGAAAAAATACACACTTATCAGCATGAATAAGCTTCACTAAGATATATATATATATATTTTTTTTTTTTACACATTTATGGGAAAGCTCTAGTTTAATTGTATCTTGCCCAGCTGAGACCCAGCACTCATTTCCAAACCACTTCTTCAAATCACACAGCACATCTCATGAGGACACCCAGATGTTTGTAACTCTTCTGTTAAGTGATCATTAATATGCATAAGAATACGAGGCCCGTGCCTTACAATTCAGTTACAATGCATGCAACAGATCTGATGGCTTTTTAAACCTAAGCTTGTACACTGGATTTAACAAACCGTTAAATCCGTGGGATCAGATTACAAACCACGCGCATGAAACAGAACAGCCGTAATGACCGACAGCACAAATAAGTAGCAAAGCATGTACTGTGATGTAACGGGCCAGTCAATAACGTGGAAATCGAGGATTTTTTTTTTTCACTTGTCAAAGAGCTTTCCTTCCTGACCTTTAAGAAGACGGTCTTACAGAAGTAGTTTTTCGCACTCAGATGTGGAATTGCAATTTGAACTCCTCCAGTCGCACGCGCTAATCAGAAACGACGAGCACAAGCTACAGTTACAGTGCTTTGATTCTTTCCATGGTAGCCATTTAAAAGTTGTGGGGAATTGAAGTTGCTTTCGTTCTTACTGTTAGCATGCGTTTAAAGTGTGGCAGGAAAGAGTTCATGAAATGATTGCAAGTACAAAATTAGGATTAAGATGCAGATGTGCTGCTGTTATGTGGGCAGTGTCTGCGGCTATCAGGGAAGGAATTTTTTATTGCCTGGGAAAGGGGCAATAAAATGAGCAGAACTGATCTCAACCACACATGGTGCAAGCAGGAGTTGTCTGGTCAAAATGTTGCCGACAGGGGTGTAGATACGGTATAAAACAGCAGGCACTTGAGAGGTGCTTTTGAGAAGCATACCAGAGTCCACTCCTGGTGACTGACCATCCCTGTGCTGTCTCCCAGAAAATTAGGTAACAGATCACTGCTTAATTTGTTTATAACTAGGTGCTACATTATTGTGTCTAATACTAATGTTTAAGCAATATGTGTGAAACTTTTGATTATTGGATTATTGTTAAATTCTGCTTAGATCCTTGTTCCGTGTGCCTCTTCACACACAAATATATATAGAATGACCAAGCATTCCGTTTTCCAGATTTTACTCGAACAAAGCCTATTTAGCCAGCTGCAATACTTTATACAGTATCTGAAGAGACACAAGTTTACTTCCTGTGTATCAGGTATTAGTGCCCCACCTGATCCCATATGGAGTCCTATACTATATGTAGCACAGGAAGTTAGAATTTCCTTCAAAAAAATCTTCTTATATTGTTGTGCAGAACAAATGTTCCAAGGTGGGGAAAAAAAGTATAGAACAGTTTTTGTATTCGAAGTTTCATATAAGGGTTGATTATATGTACGGTTTTCTACTCTTGAAATGGGAAGGATAGATCATTTTAAAAGCAAATCATATCCAATACATGTCTGTGTTTTACAGGAAGATATTAAAATCATTGAAGGGTTTGTGGGACATATTCCCTGAATAGGATATTAATATCTGAACGTGTATTAATGACATAACTGGACTAATTAATGAAACTGCTGTATCTTAGGAAAAAGAGCAAACTGCTGTGTCTTAAGAAAGGGGCCCCTTGGTTCCTGGCAGGAACACTGAACTGAAGATGACCAGGGCTAGGAAGGGGGCATCTGGACTGGGTGAGGCTGAAAGGACAGTGAAGAGACCGCAAAACTGCTGGAGGATTTGGATAGGACAGCAGGCTCCAGAGCTTCACCTGCATAACCTGAACAGCGGAGGAAACTTTGGTTTCTCTTTGTGTGCTGTGGAGTTTCCAGTCCACAAACCCTCACGTCTTTAATAGCCATTACAGCCCTGACAGACCTGTGGGAGTGCTATATGTAGTTCATAACAAGATGCAATGTGCATTCAGGATTGATCTACATTGATGTAATCCAATCTCTAATTAGCTTAATTAAACACAGAGAGCATCTATCATTAAAACATCTCTCTTCTGTCCTACAGCCATCTTGCTCTATTCCTGTTATAGACACTAAGCATAGTAGAAATGACAACCCTCAACTGGTTCACAAGGCTATCTTGGTTGATTTCCCCCCATTAAAATTAGGCGAGCCATCATTACGAGATTATCATGCAATTACTTGCTCGTTAATTTTCGGTAATTATCAGTAATTTGCTTTCGCTCTGACAAAAACCTGCTAATTTTACTTTCCCATAAAAAAGAGCTCAAAAAGGGTTTTACTTAATCTGAACATTAAAAATCTAGTATCTTCTGGTTATGTGCTGTCCCCCTTCCCTTCCCCCACCCCCACCCCCACCCCACCCCCACCCCCCGCTTCAAACTCAAACACAGAATCCTCTTAGATTTTACGGCCCCCCAGCTATGAGGTAACTTACACTAAAGTGTTATATGGGCGCTATCTTCATTAAAATACTTCTAGCTGCTCAGGATGCATGTATGTATCTAGATTGGAACAAGTGCTTAAATGTATCCACCAGATTCACCATTAATGCAAAGCATTCAACACAGCTCTCTATTGCATGCAGTAACACTCACTCGTTGAGTAAGGGGATGGAGGTACGTCTCTTGGTCTTCTGTACCATGTTGGCCTGGTTTCTTAGAGAGATGCGAATGATCGATGGGGACAGTTTGCAGGGCTCCCCATCTACCTGCATGGGTATGGACTTGTATGTGGTCAGGGTAACCTCCTGGCACTGATTCAGTCTCTCCCCATGACCTCCCACCTGCAAAGCAGCCTGAAAATAATGAAAAGAAGAATTATTACAAAACTCTAGACAGGGAAATCTCATGACACTTGGAGCCAGCATTTATAGCTTTTTTTTAAAGCCAAATTTAATTACATTTCTAATGTTACAAAACTGGTAGCAAACCAATTGCACACACTTTCCAGTCCCTAGATTAACCCGATGGGTTGCCAGTTTTTCTTTCATCCAAAAAGCATGAGACTGCACTTTGGCATAAAGACCTTGGTAAATGTGTCCCACAGGATATAGAAAGATACACGCCAAGGCAAAAGTACCGGCAGAATGTACAATTTCCACAGTTCAGTCTTCTGAGACTCTGCAGCGCCTGGCAATTTTATTTAACTGAATTTCAAAGACTTCAGCGGATGGCAAATGGGGCTTTAAAATGGCCTACCAGCGATGTCATGGTGAAGCCAATAACTTCAATGCACCCGTCATCGAGTCGCCAAGGCTCAAAGTCATGGTGTTCACTGGGGTTACCCCAGGGAATTGTACCAGCACAATACCTATTACAGGGAAAAGCAAAACAGAGGTTAGAATACACACAGTCCATTCCATTTATAACAGAAGGACAGTAGCACCTTCCTAGATCTGGGAACCTCAGTTTACTGGTTTTTAATCAATGTAGGAAAGTTAATAAGTGGGTCTATAAGTCATTCCTGGGGAGAAAACCCAGGCTGGGTCAATATCAGTTAAAGAGCTGTGGTGTTTAGAGCATTAAAATAGAATATATTTGGAACTGTTAATATATATATGAGAGAGAGAGAGAGAGAGAGAGAGAGAGAGAGATCATTACATATATATATATATATATATATATATATATATATATAGACGTTCAGATTAGGTATTTGTTTGCAGATCTGATCATGCCTCATTTAGTAATTGTTTTATGTGTTTGAAACTTCATCATCCAAAATCAGTAATAGCAATTTGAATACAAAAAGACACCTTGAAACGTTTTACACACAGCACATAACACAGAATCCTGAAATGGACGTTTGGTTTCTAATGCTGCTTTCAGCATGCATTTCGTTATGACAGCTTGGTTTGTATAATAGGTCAGTGCAGACTGAGGTCACGAGAGTCTACTGTACAGTGTTTTAAAACATAAAACAAATTTTAAAAAATAAAGGTTGTAATCATTTGGAGCTCTACATTTGCTTTTATCAAGTGTTGCATTTGGAATTTGATGCTGCATATTATATGTTTAAAAAGCCTTCAGCGTCCCATCAATAGTTCTGCCTGGATAAGGTATGCCATTTAGGAGGTTCTTACCTTGGAATGTTAAGAAACACTAAACACTGAAGTTTCAGATCCTGGATCTTTGATGTGAGATCTGTGCCATCACACTAACGAACCGAAAACAGAGCAGAGAAACACAAGTGAGTTAAACGGCTTTGAACTGCCTGTTAAAGGTGCTGCACATCACTCGAAGGACTCCTTTGAAGATAGAGGGGCCAATGAAGTGGCACTGTAGCGAGGTAAAGCCAGTTCCAAGCGCTGTGATACACTAAAAAAGAAGCAGACAGCTAAACACAGTGCCTGTTCTGCTGCACAGGGTGACAGCATACTCCTGCTTTGAGTCCAAGATTTTACTCTGCCAAAGAGTTTTTCCCCCATTACGGTGAAACAACCAGAAGGAATGTATTTCACCAATTATCTATAAGCACATTCACCGACTTGACAATTTGCTAGAGCTTAACTTTATCGGTTTTACATGGCCTCTGTCGCAGTCGAATAGAAAGGAAGTTAGCTTATTTTCTGTCCCTACCCTGAAAACCCTTAATTATTTTTCCTGATTTCCTGTGTGTTAAATAGCTTGGTATTGGTGTAGTTGAGACGTTAAGATTTCATCGAAGCTGGCCTTGGTTTGTGTTTTAATACTCACCACCACTTTGATGTGCTTCGCTAAATCTTTGGAGCTACCCATCAGGAAATCTGAAAACGCAGTCTGAGAAAAAAAAAAAAAAAGAGCAGAAATACAATCTGTTAAATGGCATTCTTGAATCTCCTGCAATATGTGTTTTTAATCATAGCTTTGAGAAGAGAAACTCACCCCAGCGTAAAACATTTTATTTCTAAACCGGCTGTTAAATTTCTCAGGATTGGCTTCTAGAAAGAAATGAAAAGCAACATTTCAGATTGCATCACACAACTAAAACTCGGTATTTCTCTAATCCGGTCAGCGCAGACCTGCACACGTACAGATATGCAGCACTCGGTTACACAGAGCAGAACACACCTCTGGGAATGCTGAGAATGCCATCCAACAGGATCTTCCACCAGGAAATGTAAAAAAAGAATTACATTGGCATGGCAATGCACTATATTCAGTGCTGGTCCACATAATGTACAAAGAATTACTTGTTACTGGAGCAGAAGACTGCAAACCCCATCAAATAGTAAGGGATACATAAAAACAAACAAGGACATCAGGTCAGCATGCAGCTACCGACACCAACAATAAGGCACGGAACCCACAAGCAGGTGAGAAGCTGAAGCATGTGTGGAAGCTGCTGTAAATCAAGGCCAGTAAATGGAGCGATCAGTCGAAGAGTAAAAGTTTTAGAGAGTACAGTACCCCTGGACTCGTGAAACTCCAAGGTGACATGAGCGTCAAAGCCAAGGCTGAAGTAGTTATTGAAGACATCCAGGGGAAGCTGGAAACAAACACAAAACAGAATGAAGACTGACCCCAAACTTTCTGAAATGTTCCAGAGATTTCTTCTAGGGTGTGAAATTTTACACCGTGACTAAACCCTGCCATGAACCACATAATCTGTAAGCAAGTCTATTAAAAAAATAATCTAAATGTAAATATCACTCTGGCAGCAGCAACATATGTTAACGGCTTGTCATTGGCTGCATTAGATAGATTTTTTTTTTTTCTGATGGCACTATGATAAGGAAGGGGGATGGAAGTTACATTTCACCTTCAGCCAAACTAAATATGAAGGCTGACAGAAACACCCTATTGTTTCTCTGATTGAACAGCCTTTGTGAGCCTCACAGAGTACATGAGGTGCAAACTGATGTATTGAAAAGGTGTAAATCATCAATCATGCAAATAAGTGGTCAATCAGCACATTTCTGCATCGCTAGTTCTTTTAAAACCAATGACATTCATTTACACCACATCACGCCCTCCTGCCCCTCTCCTACCACCTCCATCAAAAGCAGGGTATTAAACAAGGTGTACACCAGTGCTGTAGACCCAGGGAGTCAATTGCATGTCAAAACCTGTGATATTTTCCCTTTCACCATGCCTAATCAGCTCCAGCCCTTATCCTGCCACTGTAAAACTAGGAGCAGAAAACCTCATCAGCTATTGCCAGAGGCTGTAATGGAATACTGTCAGACTGGGGATGGGGAGGGGTCAAGCACAGCTAATCCATCGGTCCCTGATTCCCAGAGACATTCCTGCTGCATTCATGTCTAAAATTATTATACAGAACTATGACGATCATTAGGATTGGTTTCAACTGTTACCGGTTACCACTGTGCCAGAAGGCAACAATCACTCAGAGCTTTGCATTGAAAAGCCCCATCTCAAATATGAAGCATTTACTGCCATTAATCTATTGCCCTGTGTTCAGATTTCAGTTTCAGTTGCGGACACCCTTTCAAATAAACAGACTTGTCTAACACTGAAGAATTCTACAGGTGTGCATTGACTAGCACATCGGGTATTGTTTGCTGAAGGGAAAGCCTCAGTGGGCTACAGTGAGCAGAGCTGGATTTTGGACTAACCTTGTCAATGCCAGCGTCATCCTTGTCCTCTGGATTTGTCTCCAAGTTTGGCTCCACGATCAGGTTCCAGCGATCAAGCTGAACGACATTTCCGTCCTCCACATGGGAAAGGATCTTGGAAACGGGCTCGTCTGTATACCCCTGTGGCCAGAACACAATTAATCCATGGGCATTCTTTACACACACACAAAAAAGTTACTTTTTAGACATATTCTTAAAAAAAAAAAAAAAAGCGAATCTTTAATAAAATAATTAAAATCTCAAAAATGAAACATTTCAATAAAATAATGAACAGATTTCAATTTTAATTTCAAAAACGGTCTTATTTGGAGCTTTAGGTTTTGAAAACTAAATTTTAACACTAAATTGCAGTTAAGCTTCTGCAGTTTCAGATATTTTCATTTAAAACGCGTGTTTCAATCAATGCTTGGAATCAGATAAGTACACAGATTAGTACAGCTCCCTAGCATACTCTTTGACTCTATAGCCTCCTAGTCATAGGATACCAGGTACAAGATAAATTGGATGCGTAAAGTTTCTGTAAGCTGGCATTTTGAAGAGGAGTGTGGCTCTTCAGCAGACAGGTGTGCTTCCAGATAACGTCACCCTGATAATGTCAAAGCATTGGAAGGGCTGTACTCACCCCACCCCAGTTCAAAGTCCTGGCCAGGTCATTTCCAGTGCCCAGAGGAAGAACAGCTACAGCAGGCTGAGGATTTAACTGCAGCTGATCCAGAACAGAGAGGATCCACCCCACCTGCAAGACAAGACTGACGTTTAAATGGAGAAAGTGTTCTGAGAAGTGGGTCGCTGAAGGATGGTTTAACAAAGAGGTCTCTCTTTTCAACCCATACTTGTTCTATTATCACCACAACTGCCACTGCCACCGCATGGCTGCTTGTCTTTGATGAAGCCATCCAATCTTTTTTTTTTTTTTTTTTGTGAGCAGCTAAACTTCCCCAGGAACATTTCAGTGACAAGGAAAATAGCGTGTACACTCAAAGGCCACCCAATGCAAATTTCTTTGAAATCTAATAACTGCGTCTCAAGTCTCAGTCCTAGAAAATGACCGATTTTATTGAATCACATGAGGAATTAATTAGCACTCTCTGTTCTCAACTGATCATAGTCTCCGTTTCATTTATCAATGTTGGCATGTTTCAGCGAGGACATAAAAAAAGTTCCCCTGATTCACGTGCATGGCTTAAATTACACAGATCATCATATGAAAGCCGTGCATTACCGTAAAAATGGTTTTGTAGGTCGCACTGACGTAAAAGTCGCTCCCCCCCTTTTTGAGGCTTCAGTTTTAGGAAAACACAGTTTTTTTGTTTTAAATACTTTTTTTACAATTTTTTTTTTTTTTTTCCTACATGCTCAACACTGATAAATAAGGAAAGATAACACTGGTATAGTTTGCTACCCTTGTTTGCTACATTTTATTCCATTAATAATTTTACAGTGTTCTTTTTTGTTTTTAGTTAAAATGCTAGAAACTATTCGTTTTTCAAAATTTAAAAAAGTAATAATTAACAGAGTGTAAAATCAAGTTATGCATCGCACATCACATCTGTATTAAGCTACCGGTATTTTATTTTGAGCTTATCAAGTTCAAGAACATATCTTCTTTGCTGTACTGAACATTTCTTTCCAAAACCATATACTTAGTTCCAGCTGCACTGTCTTTTACAAATTCGTTGTATTAATTTAAATTTAAAAAGAAAAGTATTAAAACAGTGCCGACTTCATCAATTACAATGCAAAAAACCCTAAAAACTAAACAGTGCACCATTTAATAACCAGTAAACAAAACATTTCAGTGTTGCATACGGTGCAGTAAAATTGCATTCAATTTCCAGCTGTACAAATACATACATTTTTTAGTTTTGTTAATCAGAACCATAACCATACACATACTGACATGTAGAACAAGTTACAGTATGTACTAAAGTCATTCAAAGTACTCCATTCGGGCCATAAACACTTTCCTCCTATCAGCTCGTTTTTCTTTGGACATTTTAAGTGTGTCTTTGTTTCGTCTGTAGTCACGTGCTGTTGGGATTAACATGTATTTCGCAAATTCAACAATGTGCAATTTCAAACCTGTAGCATTTGCTTTTTTTTTTCTTACTGTCCTACTTTATGCAGTCTCAAAGTCACCTGCATTATTACAGCATTGCAGTTACAACGAACGGGAATAAGGAAATTCATAGAGACTGACAGCTATTGTGTTAACTCTAAGTGAAGCAATATAGCTGTGACATTTTCAAGAGTCTGAAAGCTTGTGTTTAATATTCAAAATGAATAAGGCTATTGAGAGTAAGAAATTAAAACTGAATATAAGCAAACACTAGACTAACAGTTGTGAACATAAACTGCAATGCAACTCAGAGAACAATAGTTTGCATTGAAATCAAAAGAAATGACTGCACTATACACAAGAACCTTCAGATCTTAAATGCAGGCATTACACTTCAGAAGTCAATTGAGCTATGCCATTCACCACCTGTATCAAAACCATTTCAAAGATGTACATTGACGATGCCTTCTTGCTAGCCCCGATGAACTACATTTTTAATTGTTTTTGCTTCAAAACCACATCTGCCGACATAGATTTGCTGGTCCACCATCCATCCTGGTAATCACCACAAAACAAACAATCAGTCAATACCAGAAACATTGCAGGTGGACACTGAAAAAGGTTACTGTACAATGCACCATTTTCCTAGTCATGTCCGTCTAAAGCTTGAACTTCTAAGTCCCTCGGATTCACTGCCATTAAGAGGATTGGTACATTTCCCTTCAGCTAAGAAAAGTTCAATTCATTTGGAGTGGGAGAGCCGGGCGGTGTAATGTTAACTGTGCTGTTGTAAGTGATGGAAAGGGCATAAACACTTGTTTATAGTTTGCAACAAGGGTTGCAGTTACGACGCGGTTATATTAGAAGAGGACAGTTAGAGAAGCTTTAGTGTGTGTTTTCAAGGTCAGGTAATCCATCGCTAATGGCAAAGAATAAGCACCTCTAGGACAACTGCAACAGTGTGCTTCAACTTCAGCTTTTGAACAGCTCTATTAGTTCAGTCAAACTGTCATTTTGAAGTATAATTAGAATAGAGATCATTTGGAGGTGTTTCATCAGTCCCGTTAAAACACCTGTAGTCACGTCATCTCAAGTCCCCAAGTCTCAAAGACAGATGCAGTATAATTGAAAGTACTCACAGTGCCGTCACCTCCACAGGCCAGTATACGCAGGTTGTGAACTTTACGGTACATCTCTAACCTTGAAGAAAATCGGTGACAAAAATAACATTTTAGAAAATGGATGGATGCTGTTTTTTCAGGTTGTTTCACAAAGCCTTACTGAGTAATTCAAGCTCGTCTCACATGAAACGTATCTTTTCTCGTGAAATCTTTCACAGGGATGGCTTACCCTTCTTTGGGTCCCCCTTGACTGAGGTCAAACACTTGTCGGGGATTGAGGTACCACATAAAGGACTGGATTATCTTTGCTCCCTAGAAGGAAAAAATAAATACCCATACAGTGACAGAGGCAGTACAGGTCTGGTTCAAACGAAATACAGTATCACCACTAAATGGTAGGACTCGAGTAGTAACGGGGTCTATGTTATTGCATCTAAACAGTGCCAATACTGAACATCACCACATCGTCAGTAAAAGTCTGCAGTACAATTTTGAAATATGGACTTTTTGCTCACTATTTGTCAACAACAGGGTTCAACAATACCATTGTTCGGATCACTAAAACACACTCCTGTGAAATGTAATGTAATTAACTTTTTTTTCTTTTTCTTTTTTTTTTTTAAATTTGGAGGACTACGCTGAATTAGTCGGATAAAGACTTCAATTTCTCATCCCTCACCTGATTGCCCCCACTTTTTGGGTTCACAAACACCAGCAGCGGTTTCATCAGCGGAGACGGGACTGGTTTCACTATGAACGGCTTCCATCGCCCCTCCTGGATAAAAAAAAACACACACAAATGGATTTAGCAGCTTTTAAAAAACAATCACATGCCAAACACTTTTGTGCTAACACAATGTGCTGAGAAAGAGGTGTAGCTGATGAGCAATGATTTGTATTGCAGATGATCACCCATGTTACTACAGTCAAGAATATAAACATTACTATTTTGAGATGAAGGCCCTCTACTGAAAAACAGGGACTTGATGCCATCTAGTGACATTTAGTAAAATATCACCAGGAACAACATGTAGAGAATGAAGTATAAAGAATATTCTCTACAGGGTAGGATAATAAACGAGCGATAATCTTGTGTCAAGTAAAAGGAGTTTTAACCATGACTAAACTTTTATTCTCTTACCTTTTGTTAGCACCAGGAACAACATCGCTGATTTTCTTATACCAGATATTTTTTGTTGTTTGCTTGTTTTTCATGGCTATAGATTTTTCACTTACTACACTACAGATTAAGGAAGTTTACTTCTACAGTACATGCAGGTCTCTATTGAACACCTGTGCAGTTCGAAACATGGACGTTACCTTTGTAAAAAGACTACAGCACAGACAGCGATCAGGTACCATCCACACACAGTATGATTTAATGTAGAAAACAAGGAACAAAGAAAGATCTTCAGAACAAGGAAAGGATGGGCAGCGATAATGTTTCTAGCCCTATTAGGAGGTAGGCGATTGTACGAAAAAAAGGTATTGCTCTGTCAAGCAAAGCCAGCTGTGAACAGCAGTGGACTGTACTAAAGGTAACCTAATACCATTGTCTAAAGCGATGGTGCTTGACTCTCCAGGGCTGATTGCGCACAGCTCTGATCCTCGGACGCTCATTCTAAGAGCTCCTTTCTTTTTGACTTTAGTGCTGAGGGTAATAGTTTCATCCCTGGGACAATCATCTGGAAGATGTCATTTGGGGGGAGAAAGCACTTTATGGGGTCAATCGGCTTCTTAAAGACTCTGACTGCTGTAACAGAGGCTGGTTAGCTATACAGCCTTTCGCTGTGTACTGCAGGCTTTTCTTTTTATAGACCAGCGTTATTAGCAGTCTTGTTTCATGAAGGAAGCCATTGCTGCTTTTTTAAAATGCCAATTCACGGCTTTGTTATGAAGTCACACTATTCTGCTCGTTGGAAACGGCCGAGGCATTCTGCATTAGTGATATGATGCACAGCGATTCTGGGTTTATGCATCATTCTCCTGTTGCAGCTTCCATTCTCTACAGGCAGAGGAGTCTCACCTCCGCTCCCTTCTTACTGGATTTGCGTTTGAAGGACGTGCGCTTCTTCTTCTTGCTTGCTTTTAGTGAGGTCTGAAAAGAAAAGGTCATTCTGAGGAGATGTACAGTATTCGTCAGAATAAAAACAACAAGCAACAAGAAAAACTTTCAGAAGAGAACACTTTAATACCACAATGATTCTATAAACAAGACAGTAAAAAGTAACTGGACTATACAGACTGACTTTAATCCCAAGTAACCATTACATACATTATTGAAAGGAAGTGGATCTTCCAAACATTCCTACAATTGGTTCTAGGATTTTAGTGGTTTTATTTCTGTTTTACTAAAGCTTCAAAACTGCACACCCCTACATATAAACTGTTTTACAAATTCAAAATCAGGTTAACTACCTTGGTTTTACAAATAAACAGCAACGACTTTGGTAAACGGGGTGCATTGAGTCTGTTTCTGTCTCACAAACTACTGTGTTAGTAAAACAAACCAAAAAAAAAGGGGTTAATATCTCAATCGCACCAAAGAAGGTTATGAAGGCTGCACATGTGCCATCGCAGAAGTGCACTGTCTCACAGGTGGGTCATTACTGCCCCCCTAGTGGTTACACAGTCAGTAAGTGGCAATACAGACATGTCCTTCACCTGCACCACCAGCTGCTGTTACATCTATGGATTGTTTTAATTGCTTAGCACTCACCACACACTGCCAATCATGCTTTCATGTTTTATTTACCAAAATTTATTTCATTCGATCATTTAAAACGTGAGCTGAATACAAAAAAAAAAAAGAGAAAAAACTCCAGGTCAAAAGCAAACGCGTTGCGACCACAGGCCTTCCTCACTCCTGTTTCTAGACAAACCACACCTCGAGGATTCAATACAATGAACACAGATTATTCAATTATTAATCATGTTAATCAATCTATTAGCAACATCAATAGAATCACCATGGTAAGAAAAGCCGAGTATTCAGCTCTTGTTTTGAATTTTCTAACAAAATGAATTTTTTGTCAATAAAACATGTAAGCATGATTACTCGCATTTGGTGAGTGCTTGGCAATTTTCTCCTTTTCTTGTTGCTATATCCTGTGGCTTTAGCACCCGCCCCCCACCCAAAAAAAAACTTGACGTCGGATTTTGACAGCGTGCTCTGTCTTTTAACTTATTTTAACAGTTTGCAATGGTTTACCTGGGCCCGCCTAACCCGAATGATCCAGGTGGGAGGGACTATGACAGCAGCGTGGGCCCCAAGGGAGCAAGGCTCCTCAATCTGCTGCAGCATAAAACACGTCACCTTGTTGTGATACTGGACACGAGAGAGGGGGACAGACAGACAGACAATCAGCATGGTTCACCCCATTCAAATAACAATAATCATCATCATCATAATACAAGAAGAAGAAGAAGAAGAAGAACACTTTTTAAAAAAATTCCCAAGAATGGTCATCAACATTGTATTATTCCTTGTTAATGATAGAACTGAGAGGGATACGTTTCTTCTGGTTAGGATTGCTAAAAGTTCCGTGACCACACTGCCGATATCAGAAGAGTAATATCAATATCATATCATAAAAGGAGTTTAAAATAAAATGACTACTTACTGCTTGCTTACACCAGGAACAGCTGATAGCCACGATTTCTTTACTATGAAATGCAAACTTCTGTTGAAAACCCTAACAGAACAAATGGAAACAAAATCTTTAAAAATGTATATTAGGACATGAATGTGATTGTAAAAAAAAAAATAATAAAAATTACTAAGTGTCTGGAAATGGAAAATATTTCTGCATGAACTGTGAACACCAATACATTTCGGTTAGGATGCACTTGTTTTGTCTTTTTCACAATACAAATGAGGGACCCACCTTCAAATGTCTTTCACATTCAGTAAAACATTTAAAACAAAACATTTGGATTCTATGACAAGTTCATAAGGCATTTTTTTTGTTTGTTTTGTTTTTGCAGTGTAAAGCTGAGGGAACACAAATAAACTTTGTGGCTTGGAACTTTCAGGAGACAAGGTTTCAGTCCACTGCACAGCACACCAGGGGAGACTTTACAGCGTTTGATACTGCGAAGTTGCCTCAAACTAGGTCTCACGGTCTCCTGGAACCAGTTTTCAAGCCACTGTTCCTGAAAAAGCGGCTTTGTGTTCCCTCAGCTTAAGACTAATCAGTACTCTAAAAGTCACATTTGAATTGCGAATTCAGATCCAAGTTATACAACTGGTTTTCCTGTTTATTTCAGTTGCTGTATAAAATGGCAATAGTTGTCACCTTTCCACACTGTCGGCACTTCCCCTCCTGCCTCCTTCTGTGAACCCAGTGGTGTCGGACGAACGTGGGCTACAGAGAGAAAACAAAGCAAAGTCTCACACCTAGACTGGCACTGCACTTCCCATGGCATACTGTCATACTCGGTACCTGTGACTGAGAAACAAACACATTGCTCCAGGAGACAGAGCTTGCCTCCTACATCCTAAACACGTTACTGACACCCGGACTAGAATACCATTCAAACGATAGCGCATCTAAAGCCATGGGAGTCCCAGAAAGCAATTCAAACAAAATTGACTGAAATGAGCCACAGTGGCTATATCCCTTTGATTCCCTGCAGTGTTCCGGAACAGAAGCCCTTCTTTTTTTTGCATTTACAGCATGTCTGCATTTCAAAAGTACCTTGAAAACCAGCATCCGATGATTGGTATATTTTATACTGCTAGTTGGTGACCAGTGTCGTTCCAGAGCAAGCAACAGCAGATACATTTATGCACTATGGGTGGTGTTGCTCAATGCAAAACTAGCACCACCGGATCCTTTCAGCATATTTTAATCAAAGGGTTAAATCCAGATCTAAGCTTGGGGTCAAGAAGGTGTTTAGAGCCTACATAGTGGATGACCCTCACAGGTGACACAACACAGTGAGTTGTGTAGGAGCCCAGGTGCATGCAGTGCAGTAATACAGACTTGCAAACTATGTAAGGTGGGGAAGGTGAAGTCATGTACATACATGCCTGTGCATGGCTATGGCTGCAATCACAGCTCCATGCACTCCGTATTAATTTATTAGGTACAAAAACGATTACTGTCTGAACTGGAATAGTGAGAAATAGTGGAGTCTTCAAAATAAGATCCAAATGAGGCCACTCCATTCACAAACCTAATCTATAAAGGTTTATTTTTGTTACAAAAGTAAAAATGTACTTGCATTTCACTGTTAGCATTTACATTTGCAAGAAAAATGTGGAGGTTACAGATTATCAGCATAGGTTTAAATATAAGGTAGCCATTTGTATAGAAAAGTGCATGGGTGAATGCGTTTGATTCAAATCAAATTGTGGTAGCATTGAGAAGTTGGAAGATTTTTATTTTACAGATTCATGAATGACAGCAGTCTTTTCTGGTGTCTATTTTTTGTGCAGTGTAAGTGTTTTTGTGTGTCTAGGGATAGGCTACCCACAAAGATTTCACCTTTCACCACAAAGGTGAAAGGTGAAATCAGTACCTTAGCCCGGGTCATGCATGCAGATGCCATGCGGTTAGCCGTCAACATGCCCAGAAAGGGAGTGGCTTTTTTACGAAGTCTTCGGCCGTATGTGGGCTGGTGAGAGCGAGGGGCGGATGGAGGGTAAAAGGAAATTGCAGGACACGAAGAAGGACAGCCAGGAAAAGAAAAGAAATAAGAGCGAGAAGACATGAAAAATGCAAACGAAAAAAGACAAAAAAAGAGAGAAAAAGAAGAAACGGCTATAGATGGTAGGTTTGATCAAAGATGATGGAGTTAAACAAGGAACAGAGGATGTACAGTATGACTAGCTGATGGAACAAATAGACGACAGCTAGTCGGGTAGGAAATGTGCTGTATTGAATTTGAGAATGAAACTGGCCATGTCAGTGTTTACCACTAAAATGATAAGCCCTACATGTGAGATGTTTTGCCTTTCCTTTTGAACCAGCTTATTAGTACTTCCCTGTTGTCATTAAACAATTATACATACATGCGTCATACAATCATGTTCGGAACAATTACTTAATAAACTGTTCATAACGAGACCAACTGGTCTATATAAAAAAAAGAAAAAACAAAACAGAAATTACCTCTCGGACATTCCTTGACCCAGACTCCCTAAATGAAGGTTTACACCTAAAGTTTATCTAGAAAAAAACAAAAAGAGAATAAATAAAAACAGCAGAGGTTAATACAACTGATTAATGAATTCCAGCAAGAAAGAAAAAAAACATACATTGTAAGTCTAAAACTCAAGCTTCTTCCCTGTAGGTAAAACCAAATCAGAAAACAATAGTTTGGATACCTAAAGGATCATTAAATCTGAAATCAAATGTACCACCACAAGCTTGTATGTCATTCACCCTGTTATCAATAGGAAAGATCATGAAGAGGGGTTAGAGAGAATGTGTACAGCTATGGCCAAAAGTTTAGCATCACCTAGAATTTTAGGATTGAGACAATACAAAATGAGAATTACAAAAAAGTCTACCGGAAGCCATAATAGTAGTACAGTATTTCATGTTAGATTTCTAAATATTTTGTGTCCGTTTTTCTTTAAGTATATGGAAAACTACAAAGCGGTATGTAATTCAATATGTTAAAGTAACATTAATTCAGCAGGTTTCATTCGACTTTATGAAGCAAAAGTTGTTCATTCTATAGGGCAATGCAAAACTTTTGGCTATAGCTGTAGAAATAAAATCAGATCCCAGTGACTCCTTTTCCCATCACCCCACCAATAGTCCTCCTTCCCACTCCATGAAGCTCTGATCAAAGTGACCGTGTCTCCTTTTCAGAAGGCCATCTGCTAACTAGGTTAATAGAAGTGCCGAGGTAAGGGAGAGGTCAGTCCTGCACATGCAACCCTTGTCTTCAGTTTTACAGACTGCCAAGTAGGTTTTCACGATTTGAACCCAGGCCACCAGAGGTGAAAGGCTGTCTATCATATTGACTCCAATATCGGTTAAAAAGGTAGACACTGTCACTTAATTAATTCAGGTTAGCATAAGATGTGTATTTCGTATGATCAGAAAATAATTCCTCTGGTTGATCGTTTTTTGTGTTTGAGAGACACCATCAATGCTTATTTTGCAGACCAATCGGCATGCTAAGGAGTGGGGTGGTTGAAACAGGGCAAGATTCCTCCCAGGTAAGAACAGACAGGAATTATGATGGATTTGGGAATCCTCACTCTAAACCCAGTGTCTTTCATAGCCATCGTGCCAGGAAGACTGCCAAGCTCTGGCAGAGAATCTGCAAAGGAGAACTGGGAAATGGAGTAAAAACAGTGAACAACTTTTTCAAACGAAGGGCTATTACAAACAAGGATGTTTTCTGGTTTTTCCAGGGACTGTCAATAATAATTGTCACGCACTTACTTTTTCTAGCTGCTCGATACATGGGGTGTGGACCACTATCTTGCACGCTGCACACTTCTTCCGAGGTACTGATTTTTGCTGTATAAGGAAAAGGACAAAACATGACACCAGTTAGTTTTTTAAACATTTTTCATAACACAAATTAATGAGATGATAATGAGATTTTAAATGGATGCATGCAAACAGACAACCTCAATACATACCCAGATTTTGACACTCATTAATTTGTGCTAAAGAATTACCTTAGTAAGTTTACAATTGGACAAGCAGTTTACTAGACTAGGGAGGCTGTGTGGTCCAGTGGTTAAAGAAAAGGGCTTGTAACCAGGAGGTCCCCGGTTCAAATCCCACCTCAGCCACTGACTCATTATGTGACCCTGAGCAAGTCACTTAACCTCCTTGTGCTCCATCTTTCGGGTGAGACGTAATTGTAAGTGACTCTGCAGCTGATGCATAGTTCACACACCCTAGTCTCTAAGTCGCCTTGGATAAAGGCATCTGCTAAATAAACAAACAATAATAATAACTAGACGATCAGATGCACAGATAGCCTCCATTTACCCCCAGATTATGATACGCTCAAGAACTTGTGCTAAAAACTCTTGAATCAAACCAAATTGAAAAGGAAATCTGGAAAGTCTTCAAAATCAACGCTAGAGGGCAGACTATCCTCATGTTTTTAGAAAAAACCTTTAACTTAGAAGCAAGCTCTCTGTCCACTAGAGGGAATCCTTATCTTAACCTAAGAGTAAGATCCCAGATAACAAGGGGAAGCAATTCTCCAAAACTGTAAATGTTACCAGCTTCATCTCGCTCTCTTCAGAATATCATGCAGCATTCAGAAAAGGACAACAACTAGAGTTTCAGAAGCCCCACAACTTGCAAGAAAACAGATTTTTTGGTTTACAGGCAGATGACTATGCCTTTTCTAACACCAATTTTGATTGACTTCAATTAAACAAACTGTCTGAAATGACCATTTCCCCCCAAACAGCTGAGACCAACGTCTAGAGGTTTCAAATAATACAATATGCAAATAATAATAATGCTTTTATATTCCAATTTAGACATGGAAAACAGGATAGCCCTTAGGGTTCTCTGTGTATGTTTTTCAATGACAGTAACACCTTGATTCTCCGAACTTTCACAGCCCCCCGGTAACCTGTCCTGTTGGGTGTATTGCTCTTCTGCCTCGTCATACTAAATGTGTAGTATAACTGACAGATTTAGGTTATATATCTAAAAAAAAAAAAAAAAATTTGATTTTATACACACACCCTGGGACCCGGTTATTTTGGAGAGCAGAGGCTATACTGTATAAACAACTGAATGACCTGCATCAAATAATTCTGTTTTTAAGTTCTGTGACACATTGGTGGGCAAATGGTTAAACCATTAGTTAAACCAAAACTTTAAAAAAAAAACTGCACAAAAAAGGTGAAAGCATAAACAACTGGAAAATTAAAAAATGAGGAAACCCATTCAAAACACCAATCCAAAACGGATTCATTGCTCATTTTATGAAAAACCTGACAGACGAAAATAAACGTCCACTAAAATGTAAACGTGAACTTTGGTGTTAAACTGAAAATGAAATGAGATGAGGATTATGAGTAAGCAGAGCAGTCTGGTGGTGTGTGCTAGGGACCGGAAACCAAACGATTCTCTTTTAAAAACGGCAAATAGGAACTTGTGTGACACGGGGGAGGCAGGGGAAGCCCCCTTTTGCATCAACAGCATTGATGCAGAGGGCTCTGCCATGTAAAGCATTTCAGGCTCAGAGGGGACATGCCTCTCTATTGGTCGATAACAGAAACCCTTATAAAAGCTTCCCCATAGTAAAAGCATAGCAAAGTGTAATAAAGCACAGTGAAAGCATGCTAAAAGCATTGTAAAAAAGACTATCAAGGCATGGGGTAAGGCATATTAATAAACCAGGGTAAAACTAGGGAATGAAATAGTACTCAATTAGGCAAGACTGTGACAATTTAAAACAAATGAGGGGGGGGGGGGTGCTGGAAGTGCTTTGGCAGGAGTATGTCAAGGGGGTTTGAGGGGCTGCTGATGCACAGTACAGTTCCAGCTGATCTTCTAACACACACTTGTACGTTGCACAGGTGGAGTAATGGACGTGGCCCTCACCAGTGCCTTTGCAATGCAGTTCTGTTCTCCAACGTAACAGAAATCCCCAGAAACATTGGTCTCGAACCAGATGTGCTCTCCGTACAGCGCATTCTCCTGGAAAACAAAACCAAAAGTGGCGAATTAGGCAAAGAGAGTAACAAGGAGGCCGTCTTTGCAAGCTGCAACACCAAAGTAGTAAAAACCACTCTTATCTCTTATTCAAGCACTGACCAGCAAACACACGCTCCAGATGTGCTTGCCATATAATTCATATATAACAAAATAAAGGGCCTTGGCTATGAATTCTGCTAGAACAAGTGTATCCTGATTGCATACTCAGCTGAATTTATTTTTTTTGATATATATTATTCTGAATAAGATCTGGGTCACATCTGTGATCATATTTTTCAACAGCAATGCTCAGGGGTATCATCATCTTTTGTTTGTGAAGTAAACCCAGCGATCAAGCACTAATGGAACTTCCAGTTTGCACAGGAACCCAGGAAACTGCAGGAAAACAATTCTGATTATATTTCAAAGTTTTAGGATTTTTTTTTGTTTTTGTTTTTGCATTTTACAGCTCTTGGATGTTTTCGTCACAAGTTCTCATTTTCCAATGAAGATTCTGGCTTTGTCATATAACTAAACACCCTGATTGGATATTCATATACAACAGAGAAATAAAAAAACAAACAAACAAACAAACAAACAAACAAACAAGTGGCTGATGTAGTCATATATTATAAGTGAGTTTGAACTGTAAAAATTACAACACAGTCCCATATGGCAGTGGCACTATAAAAAGAAAGCTAGACCCTCTCTCAAATAGCAGATCTAATCTATGAGGTAGTGAATGTTTCCTGCTCAGATCAGATAAACCACGATTATCACAAAGATACATTTTAAATGGTAAAGCTGTACACTAACCTGGATAGACGTTACAGAAAAACAAATAATGTACTGTGAAATAACCCTCTGATTATTTCAACTCAACTCTCAACTATAAACAGATCAATAGAAAGCATGTGCAATGGCCTGTGTTGGTTGGCTGTGGTTTACATTAATGTAATGTTCTGGATAAGTGTTATTGCAATGCATTATTATTATTATTATTATTATTATTATTATTATTATTATTATTATTATTATTAAAATTAGTCATTTAGCAGACGCTTTTATCCAAAGAGACTTACAGAGACTAGGGGGTGAACTATGCATTAACAACTGCTGCCTAGTCACTTGCAATAGGACCTCGGTTATGTCTCGTCCGAAAGACGGAGCACAAGGAGGTTAAGTGACTTGCTCAGAGTCATATACAGTGAGGTCAGCGGAGCAGGGATTCGAACCAGGGACCTCCCTTTTCTTTACCAACTGGACCACTCTCTCTCCTGTTGCAACGAACCCGACAGTAATGTGATGAAAACACAGTTTGTATTGTGCTACAGTGCAAACACCTATTGTACGTGAAGCTGCAGTGTGGGCAGTCTGCTACTGTACAGGATTTACTCACACTCCAGTCCGCAGTACTTCGGATCTCTCTCTCTGGGTCACTCTTCACTGTAGCAGAAGCGCAGGGCTGCGCAACCAAATGCTGAAGTCCCGATTTAGCAATCGCTTTCCTGAAACAACAGAGGATCTCTTTTTAATGGATTCCCTAAAAATCTTCAGCAGAAAGGGCAAGCAGCTCAAAACACATGGGCCAAGTGGCTAATTAAATAGAAAATGAGCTTACCCTTTCCTAATTTTGCTATTCTTTTAGAAGGTTACAGTGAGAAAAAAAAAACATTAACAGTTTCAATTGAGGGAGGGCAATAAGTCAGTGATCCATAAATAGCTTGGCTATGATAAGCAGAGGTTGCATACGTGGGTGAAACAGAAGCATTTTATTAGACTACCCAAAATGTATGTAATGCAACTTGTTACTAGGGCATTAATGGCTTATCCTTTCACCAATATAAATGATACCTCCCGCTCCTCTGATCTCTCTAAATCACATGGCTAAAGCACTAAATCTTTAACCCCTAACTGACCCTCTAACCTGTCTGGTAGTGGCGCTGTGCTGTGCACAACTGGTTTAATAATCAATGAAGCTGGTGACTTGCACAGCAAGCAGGAAAGGCAGAACAGTACAGTAGCTGCAGCCACTTCAGAAGGGGCTCGATCATGCGGGATCATATTTGTTTGTTGCGACACAGCACTGCATCTATTTCTGAACCTTGGCAAGAAGAGATTTTAACAGTGCATAAAATGACGTGCGTCCGAGTTATTATTTGTAGCAATATTTCATGAAAGATCTGAATGTGCAGCACTGCATGGAAATGGGGTAGGGTCGACATGTTTTCAATTGATCACTTAACAACACTGCCTGTGTGCGGTTGAGAAGAGCCATCTCAACCGCTGGCAGAGAGATCTCTACAGGTGTACAGAAGTTTGTTCTCTCCAGCAAATAGGTTACACGTCTCCACTGCACCACAGACATCTGTAACTGTGGAGTGTCGGCTCAGGCATTCTAATGACTGCACTGCCAAGCGTTCTATCACTATCACTAAAAAACTCTAATACAGCAGCTCAGTTAGTAAGAGTTTAACTAGCCATACCACTTGTGTGGTGCAGCCTGTCAATACTAGGGTCCCAACATTGTTTCACTCAGCTTAGTAAGATTAACAAATTAACAAAGGGTCGAAGAAAACGTAACTCTTTTTATAATTCATTTTCCTCATTAGTTAAATGTCTGTTTTTTCTTTTACATCACAATCGTGTGCCACACAAATTCCAAACACTATTACAGTACAGCATGCCTGGTAAAAAACAGTATGTTACATGGAAACATATTGTAATTAATTAAACAAGTAATTAATGAATGAATGAATTAATTAATTAAACAAACATCTGCTAATGAGGAATCTGCGTTACACAGAGTACAAGGCTATTCACAATGAATTGCTTTTTATGCCAACTATAGCAAGAATAGTAGAAAGGGTTTTTTTTTTTTTCAACAGATGGTTTCTAATTCTCTGTGCTAATTACATTTCAGGACTAAATGTTCCATAGTCCTGTTTTGTATACCCTCTCAGATGCAGCACAGCACACAAACCAAAAAAGGACAAACAATCTGGTTATAACACGTGACGAGCCGTATTCAAGCCCTGTTTGTGCACCCAAGGCAAGATGTACATTTCTTGCAAGCATATTACAGTTTCCATTAAAGGAGATTCATTTTTGAATGGAGGTGTTTTAGTTTGAGTTTTAGTTCAATTGAGAAGCTCGGATTAACACAATACAGCTGATTGCAATTTTGTTGGCATTGATTAAAAAGGGAATGGGAATTGGAAATGGAGTTGAAAAAACGTCATGTCCATTAGCCAGTGATGGTACAAAAATGATTAACAGTGCCCAAAGAGTTTGACATTAGTTGCTACATTCTTAGCTTTGCTGTGAAGTAGCAGTGAACAGCTATTTATTTTGAGAGTGGTTGTAGGAATTAGCCATGCACTGTACATCACAATAAGAAGACACTATCAAGGCTTGTATTTTAAAGTTGAGAGTTTTTAAAATTCCAATTGAAACAAGAATCTCAAGTACATCTATTGTGCACAGCTACATGCAGACCCCACTTGTTAGCACATGCTAGAGACAAGCTGAACTGTTTATGTCTTACCGAGACACTAGGGTGGTTATAAGGAACAGAACCTAGTGACCGTATTTTCTTTAAGCTTTGCTCTGTGCAGCAACGTAATGGTGTGTTCAGTATGGCTGTGAGGACTTAAATGTACCACGACCCTGATGAAAGTAATGGTCTACATACGATAGAAACCCACTCCATGTTTCATGTCTGGGATCGTAGTAGCAGCCTTGAAGCAGGCTGAGGGAGCTCCTCCTGGTGCTGTGCCTCCAGCATGGAGAGCAGTTCCTGTAGAGGGACACGGACGCTCGCCGGGCCGCCACTGAACTGCGTCTGCTGGGCAAGGGAACACCCCGCCCAGGCCAGGGGCTGCCCGCTTTGGAAACAGCCGAGATCCTGCGGCCGCCCAATGTTATCGACCCGTTGGAGTAGCGTCCCTGACTGGTCCGTCGGTATTTTCCATAAAGCCCATAAGAAGTCGTTCCATAGAACAAGGCTTCGGCAGGCAGGAGGTGCGAAGAGTTCCGTCTGAGACACCTGGGGGCCCGGATCAGGGGTTTGGAGTTTCCTAAAGAATGACACACATCTGGAGCTTCTGGCCAGGCAACGGCAGAGTCTTCAAACTCTCGATCGGAGACTGATATTTCACTCCAGTTGTCGTGAAACGAGGAGCGCTCGCTGTCGTCGTCGAGGGCCGATCCGCAGCTGGAGCACGGGCTGTCTCCTTCCGAGTCCGAGCGGGACGGCTCCTCCCGCCGTACCTCCACCTGCCCCTCTCCGGCCGGCGCAGAGCGGCTATCACCCTCCTCCGTCATCTGGATAAGGCTGGCCAGCAGCATGGAGGGCCCCAGGAGGTGCCTGTCGATGGTCCTCAGCCTGACGCCTCGTTTCCTTCGCACGGCGAAGCGTGGGTGGAGGCAGGGGGTGGTGGTGCTGGACCTGCGTCTGGCCGAGCGCTCCTTGAGCAGCCAGCCCCCCCCGGGAAAATGGTTGGCTGCCCCCAGAGGAAGGCCCTGGATCTGGACGCTGGAGCGCCGCCGCTGCATCAGATTGGCCGAGGGAAGCCCAGCGCTCGACCGCCGCCTGGCTTTGCTGCTGGGCACGGCCACGCTGGGGCGCCTGTGCCTGCAGTAGTCCGTGACATTAACACAAGAAGCCATGTTTTTCTTCTTAAAGTGTCGGCGGAAAAAGGTATCCATTTCTCTGGTAGAAGCAGCCCGGGCTGGGTTTTAAATACTGTGTGATATCTGTTAATGTAGAAAGCAGTCAGTCAGCTAAGAGCTCAAAAGAGGTTTAAAGCAGTTCTTATCATGAATTCAGTTGACCTTAACAGGAAAATATGAAAGTTTGAATATATAGACTGAAGAACAAAAAGAATTCCCAATCCAAATGGATATCTGCCGAAATGAAGAATCCTAACACAGTGCCATTGCAACTGTAATCTTTAATTAAAAGGAAGAAAAAAAAAAAAGAGTTATAATCGTCTGACATCTGATAAAATTGCCAGATACAGATGTTTAAACATCTAAATACAGAGATCTGAATTGCCTGGTCATTCTGTTGTTAAATTGAATTTAATTAAAAAAAAAAAATAATTAAAACACTTGATCTCTCACCCTAGTATGAATGAAAATATGAACTGGTTACTTAACATAACTAAGAAGACAGTCTGAAAACTTTGAGGGCCCCCTGAGGTCCTTATTTAGGTCACACGAGCCCAACGAGTCATTTAAGCATGTGCATTTTTTATTAGAGCTGTGCTACCGTTACAATGACACAGAGGACTAGAATCTCACACCTTGAACAGCCAGTCCACAGCCCATTACGAAGCAACCCAAGCATGTCTTTCTAAACCACAGTGAGCAGCCCTCTCTGCTTCTTCGCCTTTTTTAAAAGGTCATTTGTGTAACAACAAACTGAGTGGCTGGGGGAAAACCTTTTGTTGTCGGGTAACTTTAAAAAAGACCAGATAATTCAAAACTGGTACAGTGTGAGCTTAAAAAAGTAAAATGTCAAGAATAAATGAATGATAGCTACATACTGATTACGAGAAACTTATTTATATAGGGTGTGTGTGTGTGTGTGTGTGTGTGTGTGTGTGTGTGTGTTTGACAAATATGTACAGATAATGTAGTAAATGGTTTCAGCATTTAAAATTGCATATAAATGTAGTCTGAGCTTTATGGGGAAACTCACCTATCATCCACCTGTCTTTAATGAACCTTGTCATATAAATATATAATTTACTTATATAAAATAATAAATATATTAGTAATTGGAACAGTCCACTTCTATGAATCCAGTCCAGTTCATTAATGTTGTTAGAATCACGAATTTGCAAATAGATTCACATCACAGAGAACAGAGCTGTATTGTACCCGTGCATCCGGTATAACTGATACTTAATGTGCTACCATGCTGCACAAACCAGAAAAGCACTTACATGTAACACTATTGAAACGGGCTGAGGAAGCATCGCTTTTGGAGAATGACAAGATGAGTATCGGTAAGCACTGCTTATTAAAGCACTCCCGGAGAGCCTGAAACCACAGGTAACTCTACGCAGTCTTTGATAACCTCCAACTAGCTATGTTACCAGAAGCTAAACCCAAACCTTCACCCCTTCCTGACTGCTTTAAAGCAAAGACCGCTGCGTAACGTGACATGATAAAATAAATAAAAGTGAAGATGTAGCTGTAGTGCTCAGGCAGCCAAATCCTACAGCCATATTCAGAAACCGCACTGTGTGGAACTGGCACATATATGCACTTCTTATATACTGCACAGACAGAAGTGCCATATCCTGTACTTCTCAATCACAAAGAACTTTTTTGTATAACTTGTATATTTGAAGAAAAATATGCAAACACGTGCAAGACCTGCAACAGTTGGCGTCCCATGCATTTGTTTTAGGGTAGAACAGGGATTGTCAAGCAAGCCATTGGGTGCAATGCAATAGATGCACGCTGTCTGCCCTGTGTTTGCCCAGCAGTGAACCAGCGGTACCAGCTCCTAATTGGTAAAGCGGTCAGGTTTGGCACTGGCAAATATACCCCCTGTGTGCACTGCAACCACAGAAATGAGCATTGCCTAACTGTGCCATGTAAAAACTTATATTTGAGGCCAGTTGGAGCTAACAACAGCAGATCTCTTCTGTACCCACACAAAATATGCCTGGATTTAAATACAAAATAAACTGTCCCTGGAGGCTTTGATGTGATTGGTAATTTATTCTATTGAAAAACATAAATACCAACAAACATCCCATTTCCTCACACACACACACAAAAGCAGAGCCAAAAGCTGTGCATAAAGAGAAACACAAAACAGGCCCCCAGTCTCCGCCTTCCCCTGGCATACAAACAGAATACATTGCTTAATAATAGTGTTGGCAGAAAAAGGACAGGCAACATGTGACAAAAGAGAAAGACATTAAAAGAATAATTCAACTTCAATGGGAGAGAAACTACATATGTATGCCACTGCATGCTTTATAGTATATATAGAAACTGTTATATACAGTGCATATAAATTTGACTTTGTTTAAAAAATCTCTTGGTAATAATACAAAACAGTACAAATGACTAAGGCAGCTGTACCCCAGGTCACGTTTACTTCCTGTATGGGGCCAATGCCCAGGAAATGATCCATGGAGACTTTCTCAAGTTTCATTACCCTGTATGTGCCGAGGACACCAGGGAACCAAAAAAAACTGTTAACCAACAGCCAAGTCAAAAAATACCTTAATTATTTTGCTCCACTTTAACATGTTAGGAATGACTCGCAGAAGAAAACGCAGTTACATTGCAACTTATTCTATCAGAAACAACGGTAATGTGTGACCTGATGTGGCAAGTGAACAACATTTAATTCTTTTTTTCTTTCCCCCTGTGTGTGTGTTTGTTGGGCTTGTTTATAGCATATACAGGTTCTTAAAATACATTTTGAACGTAAAACGTTGTTTTAATAGAGAACTCTCAATGCAGTAGGATTTCCTCTCTTGGGCCTCCAAAACAGGAGAATGCAATACAGGCCACAAGGCCAGATCCGGCCTCAATTATAATTGTAATTACAGCAGAATTGTTTTCTGAAATTGCAATTACAATTATGTTGCAGTAATTACATGTATAATTACAGTTACACTAAAAAGTAATGAACAACTGTACACATTAACATGTGTGTATTCTAAATAACCAAGCAATAATCTCAGGTACAAATACAGAAACATACTATAGAACTTTTCAAACAAATAGGGTCACCGTGTGTATATATACACTGTACAAATACATACATACATACATACATACATACGTCAACAGCACAGCACATATATATATAGTAACACAGCAGGGAGGGGGTTAAAATCCTACATGCATAAAACGTGTGTTAATTGTTTGTTTAATTATAATTTAAATTATTGTTTAATTAATTAATTAATTATTGTTTAATTATAATTTAATTTATTGTTTAATTATCCCCTGCACCTGGCTATCATTGTAAAATTAGAGCCAGGTGCAGGGTATTTAAAGAGAGCAGCCAGTCTCTTCAGGGCTGCTGTTGAAGAGCCTGAGTGTGTCGTAGTCCTCAAAGGTACTGTGCGAAAGCCTTTTTGTGAATCGTGTTGTGAAACGTATTTGTAAAACTGTGTGTGTGTGTTTTTTTTTAGCTGGTAAACAGCCTAGCTGTCCTGTTGTTATTTTAGAGTTCCAGTTTAGTTTAGTTAGTGCTCAAAAACAGCTAGGTGTTTATTCTCGTTTTATTTGTTTTTGTAAATATTAAAAGTCCATGGAAGTGCTAAACCTCCAGTCTGTGTGTCCTGGGTCTATTTTTAAAAGGGGCAACGGATCTAAATATAATATGTGATTTTATGTTAATATGGTTATAATTATGACTCATCATTACTGGTTTATGGCAGGGAAGGACAATCCTAACTATGGGGCGATGTACAGCACACTATATGGTCTACAAATATGGAATTCTGCCATGGCGAAGGACAGCCCATGTTTTATTGTCAAAAAAAGACAGCAAATCCAAACTTCCACTGCCAAACAAACTAGAGCGGACACAGACGACCAGCAGATACAGCAGTGATAAACAAGGCGCCACGCCACGCTGGTCATCCTGAAAGCATGGGAATAAATCAAACTGCACTGGTTAGTCACAATCCTTAGAGGTCACTAACGCTTGTGTGCAAGCCAACTGTTACAGCCATTAGACATCCTTCAACAATATTCCCCAGTTATTTTCAAAGAACTGCTTTTTATGTTAATTTGAATCCTAATTTAGTGTTTAGTGCAAATCGATTGCAAGGTCCCCATTTTTTTTTAATTAAAACCCAAGGTCTGTTTTCTTCCATACCAGACCTCCGTCTGGTCTACAAACATCCTTCACAAACTGCAGCAGCATTGTATACAATAACACGTTATTAATCCATGCCTGTTTACTAGTTTGCTGTAAAATAATCCACTGTTTTAGTGCTGTAGGAAACAGTGGATTATTTAAATTCACACCATTGACTTGAGAAAGCAAGTGCAAAAAAAGCAAAAGATGCATCGTGAATCAATAACTGTCCACATTGTGTTCATCACAAAATTGCAACATGCAAAGCAGCAGCTTTTTTCCCCCCTTTATAATAAAAGTCTGTTCTCTTTTCCTTCTAACTATTTAAAGTCGGTATTAGGAACATATTCTGAAAGAAGAACTGGTGCATGGTGGTTGTAACATAACCCACTCACACTGTCCAGTAGACATGCCCACATTTTTAGTTTTAGCTGATGTAATAGTGTTGTCTGATACCAGATACTGCATGCTAAAACGGATCACAATCTAACACTAAATCATTGTGTCATATACCGTAACTTAAACTTTTTCAAAAGCTGTGTACAGAGGATTAGAAATCATACAGTTGGTTGACTGTGAAACAGTTACGAAAACCTTCACTCTCAGTGGAGTATAAAATGAATCCTACCAAAAATACTTGCTCAATGAACTGAACAAACCTGCCTCAAAAAACTTGGGTTGCTCTTAAAATGTGTCATATTGGGGGCTCCCGAGTGGCGCATCCAGTAAAGGCACTCCACATGGAGTGCAGGATGCGCTCTATAGTCTGGACGTCGCCGGTTCGAGTCCAGGCTTTTCCACTGCCGACTGTGGACGGGAGTTCCCAGGGGGCGGTGCACAATTGGCCGAGTGCCGCCTGGGGAGAGGGCTTAGGTCGGCCAGGGTGTCCTCGGCTCACCGCGCACCAGCGACATCTGTAGTCTGGCTGGGCGCGCCTGTAAGCTGCCAAGAGCTGCGTTGTCCTCCGATGCTGTAGCTCTGGGCTGGCTGCAGAGTGAAAAGAAGCTATCGGCTGACGGCACATGCTTCGGGGGACAGCGTGTGTTTGTCTTCGCTGCTCCTGAGTCACAGGGGTGGTAGCGGTGGTCTAAATACAATTGGGCATTTCAAATTGGGAGAAAAGCGGCATAAAAACTAATTGCCAACTACTAAATAAAAAATAAAAAGTGTCTTATTGTTTCTGCCCTGCAACTTTATGTTCCATTTCTATATCAGCTGAGGTCCAGATTCCATATGCTGTGTTAATTTCCTAAGGATTCTCAATCATTATTGTCTATGCTTCAGAATTACCATTTAAAATATAATTAGGCATTTCATGTATCACAGTGTGATCTCTGCTGCTATGAATGGCAGTCACAGTAAGAATACGCGCTGTGTTTTTCCGCTCCATATGGGCCTACTGTGGAACGAAATCTTTTGACAACCAAACCAAAACAAACAGGACTCGTCTGAACAGCAGAAGAGGAAATGCATATTCCCATTGATCATTTAGATTGATGTTTAGCTAAACAATATGAATATGGTGATTTTTAAATGATATTCCCACCCGAAGACAAGTGCAAAAATGGGCACAAATAGGTTATTCTCGAGCGATTTGCAAACGCTGTTCTAACGTGACTTGTTGATTAAACAGGGAAGCAATTTATTATGAACTTATTAGGTATGAGTTAACTTAACAACACGATGGAGTTAACAACACGATGGTACTATATCCATTGGATAACACAATGTAAATATTAACCCCCGTAGTTACTGTACATAGTATATAACTATATATGAAATGTATTTTTGTTATTCTTGAAATGTATTTTTGTTTACGACTGTAAGTTGCCCTGGATAAGGATAAGGGCGTCTGCTCCCTGCCACTCAACTGCACACCCTCAAATCTGACCTTAAAATGAACATGCAACTAAAACTCCCACATGTGCAAATTTGCAGTTAGCAAAACACCGTAAATGCCAATTCCTTAAGACTGGATGCGTTTTTCATAAGAGCTATTTTCACAATGTTATTTCAATGTTGCCAGAGACAAATTCAAGAAATCTAAAGCCGATTTTCACAAAATCATTTACCTCAGATTTATTTTGTAAAAATAAATAACTAACTAAATAAATAAATTGTAACAGATAATCTCAGTGATCTCAAAAATGCGTGGCAAACAAGCAGCTGAAAAGTAGTATGAGAAATCAACCAATCATTGTAAATGATCTTTTTTTTTTTAATTCAGTAAATATTATCATATGTATAGATCTTTTGCACAAAAGATACAGAGCTGAACAAACAACCCTTTATGTTTAATAGTACTTCCTGAGTACAATATCAGTTTCTGTGATTATAAGTCAATATGTGGTGTGGGAGGAATCTTATATTCTGCAATCCTTTTTTTTGACATATGCTACACCTTCCATCTAAAAGAGGGATCAACTGCAAACCAGGAAGCAGACAAATCCCTGTCCTTCTTAACATCATTCAGAGACTGGATTAAAATGAACCGATCCGCCTGCCCACCCGTCCCACTCCCTCACTGATCCACAGCATAGTATCTGAAGGAAATCATCCTTTTCACGATTGACCTTTCAGTTGTTCTAGCAATTCTGATTACAGCTTCAATTCGACTCAAATCTTTTAAGTTTGTTTTTGGTTAAATGCAGCAACTCTGAGTTGGATTAAAATGCAAGCAGTCTATACAGAGTATTTATCTCCACATAAGGCAGTGTCATCATCCAATTCGAGGGAAATTATCCTAAGGGATATAGTACAGATGGTTGGATAAAGGCGTCTGCTAAATAAACAAATAATAATAATAATACAAATGTGCAAAAACTGCAGTAAAATTTCTTTTACACAGCATGGTAGCTCACAAACAAAAATTTAAAAAGCAGATGATCCAGAAACCCTTTGGTACTGTAATAAAATAACACAAAATCAATATCGGCTGGCAGTTTCCAGTTTCTAGCACCATTGTTCAATAGATGTTGAGATTCCACTTTCACATGAAGTATGTCAGTCACTCTCAAGATTTGGAAAAACTTGACCTTAGCCGACATTGAAGCTGTTAAGTACAAGAACAAATAAAACATAGGGCTGAGCACCATTCAATTTCAACTAGTCTGCCATGATCCAAGTCCACTCCTGACAAGTTTGAATTGTTCTTTCTTAGGAGGGTTGGGGCACATGACTGGTGCACAGTCAGCAACTGTTAGGCCAAGGATGGAAAAAATGAAAGGCATAATTTGCATATTACATATTCGAAAAGAAGATCACAAAACTATAGCAGCATTTTGAAACGTGCACAACAGCGTTCCCTCGAAGGCTAAAATGCACTCAGTTTACTAACTTTCACAAGTTATCGTAAATATCAACCTCAATCGAGACTCCAGCAAACAATGTTATGCAGGCCACCAGCTAAACATGCAGTCTATATCTATGATGACAACCGACAGGGCTGCATAGGATCAGAGGATGATTCAAAATCAGAGGCAGAGCCACAATAAATGTTTGGTTTAAATTTTAAGTAAATTGTAAAATTGTTGAGACACTTGTGTTGGAATATTGTTTCAAAATTGTATAATGCAACAAAAATATATTTAAAAAGGGTTAATGCGCAGCCAAAGGCGTTCTCACTGATAAATGACCCTCTCAGTCAAAACGGCAAGTTTCTCAGTATCTAAAAAAGCTTAGAAGGAACGCTGGTGCACATGAATGAAGCGTGGCTCTATGGGTCACCAAATTCTCATCCTGTCGTTTAGAAAAACAACCCGACTTGGCTGCCCCTGCGTTTTCTGATCAACTGCAACACTTGAAGGACCAGCCCACACAGGCAGCTTGGCATTATTTTAAAAACACTGCAATCCAACATACACATTGGTCACCAGATGCATGGTATGATTCATTGTCAAATCTCAACAACCTTACACACTGCATGCCCACATCCTAAAATGGTCAAAAAGATGGTCTTGCATCAGTGTTCTTTATGTGCAGTACAGTAAACCGGGCCCTTTTATTATAAATCTATTAAAACCTATAGAGCAGTAAGTCACATGTCTAGGGGGATCCCAAGTGACAGATGAAACAGATAAAACCGTAAGTAACTCTTGTATATATCAGTCAAACGCAATTGCACTAACAAAGTTATTACTAACCACACGATAATTACCCCGGAACCAAAAATAAAAACCCAGTTCATATTTTCAAATCCACAAGCTGCCGTAAATGTAAAATCAGACATGGTGTTTTATATTCATTCAGCCAATTTAGCTGTCGCTATTTAGACTGTAAAACGTACAGTGAAATACATTTGGTGTTATTTAATCAAAGTACAACTAAGAGTTACGGACCTTCATTTTGACAGTGTTATTATTCAAGCTAATGGGAACTCTTTTTGATACAAACTCGTTAAGCCAATCCGATATACACAGGTCACCCGAGGACCTACAATTACTGCAAGCAAACATTTTTGTTTCCCAAGCGAATGTTATTTTCTACAGTATACGGCAGCATGAAATGTAATTGCATCATATTTTTAGTGAGCTTTGGGTGGCGCATACTATCATTATTTTGTAGCATGCACGTCAAAGTACATATGGTACATTTCAAAAGTGATGTGTTAGTTTCTCTGTGTGACAGTCAGTATTCAGGATTGATAAACTACTGCAAGGGCCAAACTCACTGAGCATTTGATTTTTTAAAGTGTTTTTGTTACAGCACTATCAGTACTCACCTTGCCAAAAATTCGTTAAGTAATGAAGGTAAGCAATACTACTTTCCTGTGTATAATTCTATACTGGCCAGTAATTAGCACAGCCCATTTTACTTTCACACCAATGCAAAATTAAGCACAAAAAAGATTTTAAAAAATGAAACAAAACATTTAAATCCATAAGTATTTCAATAAAACTACTGTTAACATTTCTTGTGTCAAATACAATTATAACCAATTACTGTGCTCATTAGTAATAATGATGTGGGTTGTGCACAATGGATGACCTTTAGGAGTAGGTGGTGCTGACACACAGTTGCCCGTTTCCTTTAAAACACAATTTAGCAAATCAATTTGTCTCCAGTGTCAACGTTAAAATTGTCCTGGATTCATTGAGCTTTGTCTTAGAAATGTTTACTATGGTAAAATGATATTAAAAGCACAGTGAAAGCATGGTAAAGCACTGGGAGGTATGGTATATTAGTGGTCAAAATGACGGTAAAACTGAAGTCTGTGTCTTTGTTGGTCATGCAAGTAGAGCAGACAGCTGGACTGTTATCCTGCTTCATTAAAAGCAAAGCTAAATGTTTAGTAATCTTGGATCGACTCCGAGCACCACTTCTCTGTGAAGTATCTATCCAGGAACTGAATCATATTCATGTAAATACCAGAAGCAGTAAAAGGGCAAATTCCAGAAAACATTTCTACAGTGCATTTAACCTTGCAGAGAAGTTATTTTTATATACTGCAAAAGAAATTGGTTTGTCTTTGTATTTATTCACTTCAGGGCGACAAAGTGTATTGCAAGATTGAGACTGTTGACATTTGCCATATGGGAAGTGATAGCAGTGATGTTATCATGAGACACCAATAAATATCAGCCCTCGAGTGTTGATCTATCTTCGAGCTTTAAAAAAATATATATATATATTTAAATATAAAAATGTACCACAGGGACTTCACTTTTGGTTTCAGCTTATGAACTTTAAATATTTGCTTGCAGTTCTTTTCTCCAAATAAGACTGACCTTACTTCAGTGACATACTGCACTGTATTGTACATACACCATTGTAAACTGGCATATCTGAAACTTTACAGTCCAATTTGAGGTCTACAAACACAGCGATAAATGCATATGCATTCAATATACTACTTATTGAAAAAAACAACAACAAAAAAACACAAAATGTTTACAACCTGATAGCTGAAGAGGCATAAAATGAAGGAAATATCATCCAGTCTTTTGTCTGTGATATAAATTCCGGTTTGATTCAAAGAACGAATATAAAACCAAGTTGTCAACAGGAGTTCAGGCTGATAATTTTAGAGATATGCTGTGGTCGTCCTAGAGTAGAGGACATACTCCAGAGAGAGAGCGCGAGAGAGAGCGAGCGAGCGAGAGAGTGTGAGGGAGCGAGAGAGTGCGAGGGAGAGAGAGAGAGAGGGGTGGGGGTGGGGCAGCACGAGTGCCTGTATTAAAATAGCTCTCTATCCGTGTACTTCCTATAAGCCAGAGAGCTTTCTCTCTCACACACGCACACAGGCATATAGTGCACTCACTGGCTCAGTCAAAACTGAGCGAGACAAGCTAACCAGCAGATTAACTTTGCCCTTAAAACAGTTTCTACAGCAACCACACTTACCTTTGACCCACACACTGAAACCCTGCCCAGAAAGAAGAACATTTCTCTGCACAGAAGAGGTAAAGAATATTCACATTAAAATGATAAACTGCGGGAGGTACTGTACTGTACAGGGACTCCCGTTTCTTCCCTCTTGTTTAAATGAAATTATTCTTCAGACAGTTTAAACATGATTGCCGGATTCTGTTTATTGAAACAAAAGGTTGAATTAACGGTCCATGGTGACTGATGTTTTGTGTTGTTTCTGGAAAAATACCAAGGGGTGATGCCGGACTAGAGATTGGAAACAACTGGACTTGCAATGCAGTTTGCTATAAAACATGTCAGTGTGGACTATATACAGGATTTGTACATTTACAAATTTGATTAATTTGCAGTTAGTGCATGCAGACAGTAAATTGTACAAACACTAGCCTGTACTTTAAAGTATCTATATTTCGTGATGTTATTATTCTTTTATTTATAACTTAAAATCCATTGGAGGCCTAGCCACTCCAAACTACAGTGAAAACCTGCTGACAACACTAGGACATTACCAAGAGGTGTAATATACATGTGCATCTTTTTGCACATTTTAGAAGACTCTAGTTTTATAAACAGGTGTAGCAGGTGATTAAACAGGGGACATATACAGGTATATGCTGTACACAGTGGTTAGCTACATGGTATGTTTACCTATCAAAAGTCCTACTTCCTTTGTTACCACGGGTTTGTTGTGTTGTGTGCTTAACGGCCACATTCACATGTGTTTGCTTCCCCTTCAACAGGCGACCTATTTTATCTTTGTCATTGACCCCCACACTGACACACCGATACAGTACAGATCTGTTGCCAGGCTGTTTTTTTCCCCCCAAGTATTGGCAAATTAATTTGCATGAGCGTGTTGGAGGGGTGGAGAGGTGGAGCGTTGGGAGTTAATTATTCAGGGCTGACAGAGAAACAGAAATAGAAAAAGAAGCAGGCAATTGTAAATTCGGTACCAGGCTGTCCAGCTTTTTAGAAAGCGGTGTGCTGGGCAGTCTTCATGGATAATACCAGAGTGACTGGTGCAACAGCCACAGCATCCTATCCTATTAGCAGTGAATTTCTACTTTTACCAAGCTTCAAAGTAAGCTAGACTGACTCCAGTCAGCAAAGGCCGGACAACACTAAATAAGTCAGGAGGTGGGCTATTGTAATGTTTATGATATCTCAAGGCACCAAGGCCCATGCATGGTGTCCATGCATGGATTAGTTTACTTCTAAGGAATATACAAGCCAAGGACATTTTAATGAGCACATTTCAAACTGATGCCAGCTTCCTGGAAGTTTTTTAAGTTAACATGCGATCGGGTTTCTAATCACGTCCGTTTATTTTTCTTGAACTTATATTTGAACATATCTAGAGAGAGAGAGAGAGAGAGAAAGAAAGAAAGAAAGAAAGAAAGAAAGAAAGAAAGAAAGGGTTACTAACTTCACTGAACAAAAAAAAAGAATTAGAGAAGCACTAAATGTTTCACAGCAGTTTGCTTACAAAATATGAAATACAAAAAAATACAGTTATTTTAATCCTATACCTTTTTTTTTTTTAAAGTTAGGATTTTTTAAAATATATTTTTCTGGAAAATAAACACCACAAACTGTTTGAAACCACTGGGTCTAAATACCACCAGTCAGCAATGCTGTGTTAATCCTGCTGGTGTCCCTTCCAGGTTTTACAATTTCAATACATCTCACCTGAGCTTGTTACCTATACAGTGTAAACACACATTAAAACCTGGAATGGGTGAAACTGCCCGAGTCTTATTTCCATTCATGGTCCTGCATGTTAATGTTCACACAGTGTTCAGGCAGTTATCCTTTACAAGTCATGCATGGAAACCTTGAGGGGGGGAAAAAAGTTAATAAGAACAGTTGAGTACACCACGTCTCCATGAAACATTACAAAGTCATCCATTCCATGTCAGCATGTTATTAGCCTTTAGACTTTTAGTCATTCAACAGCAAAGCCAGCTGGGGAGTAAGTGTTGCTGAACTGAAACACCCCTTCTTGTGGTTGACTCAATGCTAAAGGCGCTTCAACACAGATAGGTGGGTGCAGCTCTTGACTCATCCCAGAGTGAAAAGGTTGCCTCTCAGGTCATAGACGCTTAATAAAATGAATACTGTAGGATGTCAGGACTGTCGCGCTGGGTTTCTGCGATTGAAAGCGCTGTACATTATCTTTGTTTATATCTTCTTTGGTGCTGAGCTCTTTAAAACAAGCGTGTGATTTCTCTGGATGGAAGTTTTGTCCTTCTGTCTCTGTTCATTGTGATCACATTGGGATGAGGATCATTAAACTCAACAGGGATTCACGCTCACAGTGTGTCCATGTATAGCCTCAGCATGATGGTGTGCTAATGAGCCAAGCCACTGCTGGGGCTGTTTGAATAGTAAATCCGGAATTGCAGGAACAGTTAGAGAAAAAGCACCATAACAAGAATGATGGGTTTAATGGTTCCCATAATAAGCCCAGACGAAGCAAGTCCATTATATAACCCCAACCCTACATCCAAACCAGCGACTTGATTTCTGTAAAGTCACATTTGGACAAAAGAGTTTGGGCTGATTCCTTCCGTCAAAACCCAGGCTTGCTCATAGGTTTTACTTTGAAATCTTAGACCTGGCAATTCAGATGTTACATGGTAGACATGCCCAGCCATGTAGACGAGGTTCTGTGGATGCTTTCCTTCTCATTATGACAGAATGATTCTAATATTGCTCATGGACAGCCCAGGTTATTTTACTCGAAAGTCTACGTTGTGCTTATTTATCGTATAGAGAATATGAATGCAAAGGGAAAGGTTGGAGGATCTGTCCTAATCCCTTCATAAAGAGTCTCCTGGCATGCAAATGATCCTGAGAATATCCAGGAGTTTACAAGCAGCTCCTCCTGATCACCACCCTCCATCTGTGCAAAACCAGCTTGTTACCTGGGACCGATTTCACAATCCAGAACGGCCCCAGCTATTCTAACGTGCAGCATCTTTCATTTGAAAGGTCAACACGTTACGCAACTAGTATAATAAAGTGCTCTGTTTCAAAGGCGTCCAGGAGAAGGTACGTCTCAACTGGAGAATTGTTTTTCTTTGCATTGCTCTATTTTTAGAAGTATGAGACCTCGTTTCCTGTAATGCTACTTAAGGAGGTGGGTGTGATGAGACATGGGGTTTTGTTTGCACGTTTTTAAACACATGAAGTTTACCTTTTGTAAATCGTACCAGTAACTCTCAGACTGCTTCGTGTACTGGGAACTGACCATTTTGTATCCCAGATCCAGTAATACATTGATACATACATACATACATACATACATAACCATGCTTCCATGTTGAGTGGATAGAGCATGTCAAAATTTGACCCATTTTACTCTCTTTATTCTGATCCAAAAACGGATTACCGAAAAGCACGTTCACTCAGGAGTTTTTTTTCTTTATGAAGTCTATACAAAGTGAACCAGGAGCACTCTCATTGTGCAAGCACAGCAGGCACTATACTCATAATTATTTCCAGTTTCTTCAGCCTCTTCTAGCACAAACATGAAAGACATCAGCTAATGTACTAGCACCTAACATTCTATTAACATTTCAAGGATCTTTAGTTAATAAAGCACCACTTTTCAGAATATTTACAGAAGGTATCACTTCTGAGAATACATATGGTAATACGCCTTTTGAACCTTGCCCATTCGCCACACAGCTATTGTGACTAAATAAATAAATACATACAAATATCAAGGGCTGAAAGCATGCTTCTAATTGCTAAGCCTTCGTTGAGGTTTCTAGCGCTCTCCTGATGCGTTACCAAGGAGTGTCGCCCTATAAACAAGTCCCTGTTACAAAACAAGTACTCTCATTAAAAGTTCCCTTTTTAATTTAAATATCCATTCTGCTTAATTATTCTCGTGCTCGCAAGGGGAAATGAACTGACAAGCTAAACAGCTGGCAGACTGCTAATGGAAAGACAGGGTTCACTAAAAGGGTCCTTTTTATTATTATTACAGTGTTTGTTTCTTTGTGATTGTTTTGAAGCTGGAACATGTTTTTTCTCTTATGTTAGTAGAAATGTCAAGACAGACGCTATCAGGAATGGGGTGAATTCCTGTTTTTCAATTCCATTTTAAAATCAAGGAAAGTATATTTTAGACACATAATACTTCTTGTGATTGTTCAAATGTTTTCATTTGAAGCCCATTTAATTGACTAACAGTGACTTCAGTTTTAGTAATGTGTTACCACTGTGAGAAGCCCATTTTAGCAGAATGCTGCTGATTGCAATTACGATCAAGGATGTGTTGGAATTGATTAAAAGGGAATAAGAATTGGAATTGGGAATTGAAATTGAAAAGGACCAATGAAAATAAATCTGAAACATTAACAAATCTTCACAGCAACTTTTTACATTACATTGTCCATTAAAAGCTCATGCCTGGGTATTCTGGGGTCCCAGTACTTTGCACAAATTGCTGCTCGTAACTCCTTTAAAATAAACCTGCAAATCAAACCCTTTATGGTATTGTATCCTGTTAACAATATTACAATACTCTAAATGAATAATCCCACATTAGTGCATATTAGGAACGTGTATACAGGCATAGATTGCAATGTTGGGTATGGGAATATCACCATCAGCTGAGACTTCTCCTGGTTTGAATTTTCATTAAAATGACTCTAGACGAGTGTTAGGCATTATAATTTAGGGATTTATAATGTTTAATATACAGTACGCATCTTGACATCTCCCTTGTTTGTTTGTAGCAGTGTATGAGGCTGTGTGGTCGAGTGGTTAAAGAAAAGGGGCTTGTAACCAGGAGTCCCCGGTTCAAATCCCACCTCGGCCACTGACTCATTGTGTGACCCTGAGCAAGTCACTTAACCTCCTTGTGCTCCGTCTTTCGGGTGAGACGTAATTGCAAGTGACTCTGCAGCTGATGCATAGTTCATACACCCTAGTCTCTGTAAGTCGCCTTGGATAAAGGCATCTGCTAAATAAACAAATATTATTATTATTATTATTATTATTATTATTATTATTATTATTATTATTATTACCACCAATGACATGTGGTTTCAAAACAGGCTGCCTCTTTCCAGGTGGAACTGGTCCCAAACAAAGCGAGGTTCACATTCCTGATTTTATGTACGTCACAAATAGTTTTCAAAGGTTATTTGCCTTTTGGTTACTCAAAATAGACTCCTGATTGAAGCCAGATCAGATCTCTTTCCAAGCAACAGTTATTTTAATGTATGCAATAGTACTTTGTACTCCAAATAAGCTAGTGTATTTAGTTGATCTTCACTGTGCCTTAATTAAAACAAGCAAAGCATTTTAAAAATGTACCAATAGCTATTGCTATCGTATGATGGTAATAGAACAGGTTTTGTTTTCTTTATGTAAATGTCTGTACTGTACTTATCGAATGCTGGCCGATGTATTAAAGGGGATTCTCCCACTGTATTTTATAGATTATATTCAAATCAGTTCATAGCAGCCACATTCTTTTTTTTCTTTCTTTCTTCTAAATGCTGTAACAGGAAAACTAAATCATTGTGCCACAGGTAACTGGTTTTTAATCTATGCAAATGAAGGCGCCATATAGTGATAATTGGAGATAAACTGCTTTGTTGTTTGCTCTTCTAGATCTTTAATATGTCTTCAGTGTCTGAACATTTTTTTTTTTTCAGTGTGCCTTTGAGTTTCCCTGACTCACAGAACCATGCATGGAAATGAGAGTTAGAACCGAGCTGGCTGCAGTGCAATGTTTTGATGCATGTCACTGTATTTGCATGCTGAAGGGAACTACTGGTATGTGACGTGAAAAACGGGATTGTTTATTGTTCTGTAAATGTTTGCATAACTAAAAACGACATTCCTCTGCATTCCATAAACTTAAACTGTGCAGACCAAGATCATACAGATCTTTAACTGAAGTAATCTATTGAAACATATTTACAATGGTGTAAAGTGAACTGCTTGTCATCAGTGGACAACATTTAACTGAACTTCAACAAAATAACCACATTATTTATACTGAAGCAAACAGCTGTACAAAGAAAATGATTTAGACACAGCGAGAGGTGTCTGAGGATAATAAAACAATGCAGCTGTAAAAAGAAAAGAAAAACGTCAGTAAGATATAAGATTCTTGCAAGTTGTAAACTGTTGAAACTGGTGTTACTTAAGCTGAGGGAACACAAAGTGACTTTGTGGCTTGGAACTTGGTTTCAGGAGACTGGTTTTCAGCCCACTGCATGGCACACCAGGGGAGACTCAAACTAGGTCTTCGTTTCCTGGAACCAGGTTTCAAGCCGCTGTTCCTGAAAAAGTAGTTGTGTGTTCCCTCATAAAAAAAAATAAAAAATACTAAAAAGATTGCTTAAAGAAGAGTCATCTTACACAAACCCCAAAGGGCACCGAGACCTTTACAGTCAGATTAGAAGGGAGCAAGGATCCAAATCAGCAAGGATCAAAATATCAGCAGTTACTGAGTCACAGCTCAGGGTCTTTCTGAAACACAAGCAGTTTCTTTTCAAAGCCCACACACAACAAGAAACATAAAGCAAGGTGCGATTGGTGGGTGTATCTACCATCATATCAACTGGTATCGGCTTACAGCCACGTAATGACAACCACATCACTTCTTAATATTTGTTTCTAATGCTTTGTTTATTAACAAAGCATTCCCAAAGTAACTGTGCATTTTTTATTTATTTATTTATTTTTACTAAGAATTCAAATGTATTTTCCATAAATCAGCCGAGAGGAATGTTTTACTGGGGAAATCGAATCAGTCAATCAATCAATCAAAACCTTTATTTATCCAGGATTAGTCAACTGAGAAAAATGATCATTTACAGTGACGACATGGAATCAAAATATAATGCCTGCCAGCTAAGTTTGTTAGGGTTTAGGTTTAAGCAGAATGGCTCAGTTTTAAAAATGTTCCCTCAAATTTGATATACAATGGGCACATTATTATTATTTGTATTGTTTTAAGTGTCTGGGTAGTATACATAATCCTCTTTTCTACTAGAAAATACTGAATGGTATTCAAATACAAGTCAAACCCAACCAGGAACAAGAGGTGTTTATCTGTGGTAACTAAGGGGAACTAAGGGGAAAAAAATAAAAATACAAGCGATAAAAATAACCCCTTTCAAATCAATGTCCTTAGGGCAGGGGTCTCCAATCCTGGTCCTGGAGGGCCGGTGTCCCTCCTGGTTTTTGTTCCAACTGTACCCTAAATTACTTAATTGGACCAACTTTTTGGTGAGCTGGCTTGTGAATATGTGATGGCAGAAGCTTAATTGGTCCAATTAATTAATTTAGTGTACAGTTCGAATAAAAACCACGAGGGACACAGGCCCTCCAGGACCAGGGTTGGAGACCCCTGCCTTAGGGCATGAAAATAAATATGCAACGGGGATGCCCTCTAGTGGACGATGTCTGCCATCACATATTCACAAGCCAGCTCATGACAAGTTCCCCAAAAAGTTGTGCAAATTAAAACCAAACAAAATTAATCCCACCTATATTGACAGAAACAGAAACTTGCCCAGGTAATATATACCATTATTTTGACACAATTAGCATCTCCACCATTACGCAGAGGACAGGGGGAATTACACTGCAGTTATCTGTTTGGTAAAAAAAAAAAAAAATAGCAAAGAACAAAGCAAACCAAACTATCTTTCCAAGCTTAGGAAAGAATACAAAGTTAAAATTGCTCTTTTCCTTGCTACCATTGACTGCTGTTCTTAACCGAGAGGGACAAACAAGAAGCACAGTTTAAATGGTCAAACCTTCAGAAGCTCTTCACATTGTGCAGCAGATATTTTACAGGCAAATCCAAAATGCAGCTATTCCATACATGAGGCCAAATGCATACAGAATTACAATGGACAATTATTTTTAAAATTGCACATTGCAGTACATGACAACCAGGCATGACTAAATCAACAGCTTTTTTGACAGGGTGTCTAAGAAAGAATAACGGCCAAAAGGTGCAGCAAAGGCCATGCAGCTTTGTTCAGGGAATCGCAGTGAAGGAGCAGGAAAGGTTAGTCCCTCTGGGGGGTGTGTTACAGTGCTGCTGTTAGTGTGAACAAGGGAAGCAGGGAGCCGGGGGTCTGGAGAGCAGCCCCCTCCTCCCAAAGGGAAGTGGTGCAACAGGGGCGCTCGTGCTGCTGCTGCCGCGGCTCTTACTGCATTACTACTCCTATGCGCTAGCCAAGAGAAACGGATATACTTATAGACTGCCGGCCTATGTTTAATCTTCCGGGATCCATGGTGGCTGCAGGGAATGCTGGTGAAACACGGAATGGTGCCTTTAGGAGGGAGGTGGAGTCTGAAGGGAGAGAGAATTAACAGGAAGGGTTTTCAAGTTACAAGAACAAAAATAAATACAGTAAATCAAGTAGGATCTTTTAATAGTGACAAATGCAATCTGTATGTTCTCTGCTCCAGCTGCACATCCATGAGTGGATATCAGTATTCTAAATGCATCACGGTTTAATGGAGTAGAATCATTTGGACGTTACTGTATGTATCCCCTTGGTTCCCAGTCTGTCCGTTTCCCTGTTTCCACACCACCTACACCAACTGTGTACACAAATACCTGTCTTCACCAAAGCTTTGAATACTGACTATTCCAGCTGATTTAAAAGCATGTTTAATACTTCACTCTAAATGAGATTGTATCTATCTACCCTGGTGTATTTTATTACCTACACATTTTATTTTTGTGTGACCACATTACTGTCAATCTTTTACTTCTGCACATTCAATAAAAGCAAGGTGCACACATCGCTCCCTGTCAACTCTGCCATCTGGTGGCACAACTCATGTAAGTTTAACAGGATTGAAAAAGCAACACAAAGTTTTAACCAGCACTCCACATGGGTCGGAGGACAACTGGAGTCAGACTTTGTATCAACCATGTATCATTCTTCATTAGCGCTCACCCATACTTGACTACATTATAATGCACCAGTCTGTCCTACAGCAGGTATATACCAATGTCAGTGGTTCTTCCTGAGCTATACCAGAGATGAAGAGGTAATTTATAACCCTAACAGCTGCAAGTAGTAAGAGCAGCATGCCTTGGCTGACAGGGTAACCCAGTGGTAGGACCTGGCCACTTTATTAGGACTTGTCCATAATAAACCGTGTTGGTAAATCATCATGTATTCTGATCATAGCCCTGACACAGCGTGGCGCAGACTCCACAAGTTGCTGAAAGGCATCTCAAGGAATGTTAAGGAGATTCAGAATGTCTTTTCCTCTCTGTCCGTCACTGTTCAGAGCTGTCTCCGACGGGGTCACTTTGCTCTTTCTTCCCCTCTTGATGATTGTTGTACCTGTCCTTGCTGCTCTGGCTACTACTCAAAGCACCCCCGCTGTAATTCTTCTTTCAGATGCTGTCAGACCTTTGCCTTACATGACGACACAAGCGAGGGCGACGCAGAAATAACCGTGTCTGAAATAACAATACAAACAAAACAAAAAAACACAACAACAACCAAAGCCCCTGAACTAATGCAGTATTGACAGTCTGGATTAATATAGAGGCTTGACATTAGCATGTGCTGTATCAGCTCTATAAATAACCCCAGTTCCCTCTGGGTTGGTAAAAGTGCTATAACCAGAATCTATAGATAGCAACACATTTCACAACTCGTTTCACACTTCTTATATATAGCGCGCTAGAGATCAGGTCTTTACAAAAAAACAACAACAGACCCAAAATATATATATGTGCATAAATAAAAATACCCGTTTTGAAAGCAGTATTATTATCAGTGTTCAAACAAGGGAAGTGGGAGGACTTTGAAAGTCTCAGTTATTAGAGTGGGGGATGCTGCTTTTTCTTTCAATTAGCGTGTACAGCTTTCTCAATTTATCTTTGTAACGTGGCCTATGAAAAAGCAAAAAAGGAGTGACAGGAGAGGGTACATTAGTGTCAAGACATAGATGGAGGAAACCTGTGTATTTTGGGGATGTGGTACTGCTAACTGAAATAGAAGAATGTATTACACCCGTATCATATTTTAGTGTGCAGTTTAGTGTGATTGCATGGGACACAGCAGCTTCAGGCACACCTGGGGTCAATAACACGTTGTAATTAATTGCAATTACAATGTCATTTTGATTAGAATTGATCTCGGGTCTGGTAATAGGTTTGACAAACCCAAGCTTTCATGATCTGGCTCAAAAGGAACACTCCTGCAGAGTTCCATCATACTTCCTGCTCGTTAAAACAGTTATAAGATGGTTAAAAAAAACCACAGTCAAATCAAGTCGACATCCTATTTAAAAATTAGCTAGCATAAACCCTGTGTCAAATGCCATGCTTTACATTTCTAAGCTCACATGGCATTTAAAATTTAAAAAAAAAAAGGAGAGAAAGATTTTATTGTTGTTTTTAAAATTGATTTGCAGTTTTAGCCAGTGACCACAAGATGGCAGATGGTATCAGTGACTGAGATGCTTTCCCATGACTGTTGCTGAATAGTTGCACACAACTCTCACACAGCTTCAACATGTCTGGTGGCCACGTGACCACACACAACAGGATACGCTACATGACAGACTAGGGGATAGGGGTTTTTCACACTTGACTTTCATTCTTTAATTCCAACCAGTCAGTGCAAGTAATTAACAACTATAACATTATATTACATGTTACACACAGAAACTGCTACAGAATTTCTGAACCTGTAAAGGACGCTGTCTTGTACACTGTACAGCCCACAGTTAGCATATTTTGTTCTTAGATTCATTTTCTGGTGAAATGGACACTTGCAGTTAGTTTATTTTCACTTTCTGTCTGTCCTAACCCAGATTTTAAAGACCATCGCCCCTTCCACCATACCGTGAGTGTTCACCAGAGCTACAGTTCCTGCCTGCAGCAGTTTCGGGGTTTGCAATATAGCCACAGACTCCTTGATACCTGGTGCTGGAAGTATGATTGGCAGCAGGTGTCCGGTGAATCACAATCTCATGTTCTGTACAGTGTGGAAAGAAGCTTAATTTGGCTTGCCATTTACTGATTATAATGGACCATCAAATCAACTGGACCATTTGAGCATGATTCAGAGCTGCTTAGCAACGATGCAGGTGAACTGCCAAAGGTCAAGTATATGTAAGTGATAATTGTACACTCCCTTGTGTGCAATATAACCTCAGTTATATCTACATTCTGCCAGCAGCAACTGAATCAATTCGTCTAGATTATTTTGTTTAATGGTTAGATTAGGGATGTTTCCACAGCCAGCACTTCAGCGAAACAGCTTGGATAAAACACAGGCTTCTTCCTCGCACATGCATTAACCTAATTAGATTGTTTGAAAATGCGTCGTCTCAAGTTGAGCCACCACTATTAATTATGGATGGAGAAAAAGTACAGAGTTTGTACCAGAATAAGAAACATACTTGCAAACCACGCTGTCTGCTAAATTTATTGCAGCGTGCAGCCGCCAACTTGTGTTAAGGTAATGCAGCTAATTGTTTTTAATTTTGCTACAAGCCTCAACAAGGAGAACGGCCTCTTCAGATCAATGCAAGCCACTTCCATTGCCTATAGTAATGAACCAAAGACACAGCGTCTGATTAGTGCAGGGGTTCAGCTCTGAATGAAAACAGGAATAATCTGGTAGCATCTCGATTGCTGGCATTTCAAGTCCAGGAAAACATATTACCCCCCAAAGAACTGCAAAGAAAAACAACGGGTTTACAGAGACCATTATGTAGGAGTGCAATACTGGTACTGGGGACCCATTTCCAAAGGATGTACCCACTTCTGATTTATAGAAAGGACATTACCGTTGATGAGAATGAATTACAGTACATAAAGGAAACCATCTCAAGTGCTTGTTATTGCCAGCATAAAATCCCTGGAAAACAGACCCTGCTTTTCCACACGATCGATTAATAAAATGCCTTCTTTGAAATCGAACATGCTACTTAAAGCAAACTAAAATGTAGATGATATAAAGGTATCCCTTTAAAAGCATTAAAAAAAAAAACACAGACTACTAATCTTTAAAATCAGCAACCGGATTCCGTTCCGAGCTCTGACAGGAGATAAAAGGACTTGGCTGCTTACTGAAGTCCGTTCCATGGGACTGGAAATGTTGGGGCTTTTTCACAGCTAAACCTGCAAGAAACTGACAAACACTTCAAGGCTTTCGTTTTGTCATCATGAGGATATAACGAAAACCCAGAGGATATCCTCCCATACAGGTGGACTCACACAAAAGGTTAGTGGTTTGCTAGATACCACTTCGCTGAAACCTCCACTATACTACATGCATGCACTAACTGGAAAAAGTTGGTTTCTTACTGTAAATCACCAGTACAGCTGTCATGCACAGGCCACATCTCTGTAGACATCACAGAAAAGAAGGATCCCTTATTAAACGTGTTGAGTGGCTGCTTATCCACACGAGCCCTGTTTCAGCACTGACCTTCTGCAACATACAGTAATCCCTGGCCTCTCCTAACCCCAGTCCAACTGGTGGCAACTGCCTGTGACATAAATTACAGAGCCTCGCCTACCAGGCGCTGCATCCGAAACGCTGTGCTCAAGATCAATGCAAATTTGCCCACGTTGACCTTTCACTGTAGCTTTCCACGTTACCGACGAAAACAACGCAGAGGCTACAATTTGTGGCTGTCCGCTACTGTGGCACTCCCCTGGCCTGATGCACTGTGCTGCCATTCCAAACAGAAATGTGATCTGTCATTTAAACAGAATGCACACAGGAGAGGCCAACAGCGTAAAATGACAGGAAATATCTTCCTGCCTTCCTAAGCAAAAATCAAATGTATGTGATTGTGCTAATCAGTATGTGCCTAAGCCTTTCCCAACTGCCTTAATTCCCTCTGTATTCCTCCATTTACAGTACAATACCTCCACTGTGCACCCCTGCGTCTGACAACAGGTTTTCACAGGAGGAGCAGGTTCCTGAGCGATAACACCACCTGAGGGAGGTGTACAAATATAATGACTCTCCTTTTACAATGAGACCAGTGGCACGCAATCCATTTTAACAAATTAAGTCCCTTGAATGTGTCCAGTGCTAAGTGTTGCAGATCAGTACATTCCTGTGATGGGAGAGCCATCCCAGGTATTCCAGAGTCTGTTCCAGTACCTCAGCAGTGTGGCTGATTAAACACCTCGAATGGACCCACTCCTGCATTCAGCTGTTCCATGGATGACATTCACATCCTAAAACGTTCCAGCTGGAAGCTGTAAGACTGCTTTGAATCATTTGGTTACCCTGGAACATCTCACCCTGCCAGATGCAAAGAAGCAGCCACTCATTTGCAGATGACCTGCGTTCGCATTGCTCTGCATTTGCAAAGCAGGACTATTCAAACCAGTCCTATTCAAATCAGCCTTTCAAAAGCAGGTTTCATAATTTAAAAAAAAAAAAAAAAAGACTGGGGTCGACAAGACAGGACCAGTGGAGTACTTTACTAATGGTCTCTCGTTCTCATTAGTGTCTTCAGAATAGAACGCTCACAAGCATGTTAGTCACAATATGATTTATTCATTTTTATATGAAAAAGTTCTCTTATTATTATTATTTGTTTACTTAGCAGACGCCTTTATCCAAGGCGACTTACAGAGGCTAGAGTGTGTGAACTATGCGTCAGCTGCAGAGTCACTTACAACATCTCACCCGAAAGATGGAGCACAAGGAGGTTAAGTGACTTGCTCATGGTCCCACAATGAGTCAGTGGCTGAGGTGGGATTTGAACCAGGGACCTCCTGATTACAAGCCCTTTTCTTTAACCACTGGACCACACAGCCTCTTAAAAATGATCAGCCTAGAATATCCTAACTGTGATGCAACATCTAAATTTACAGTAACTATATTGCAGCTATGCAGAACCACATTGTAATTATGTGCAAGTACACATATATTTACCAACTACTATGTATACACAGTAATTAAAGACATTTGATCTAAAGTGTCACTGAGTCTCATTTGTTTTCTTGTACACTAGGAAATCAAGCAGGCCACCATGGTACAGTGTGTGGATTTTGAAGATTTAGTGCCGTTTCTTTTATACCCGAGTTCCAGACTAGCACAGCCCTGCCCTGTAAGAGAAGATACCCACAATTAATTTATTAGCTTTTAGTTCTTGAAGTCAGGCACTGGAGAGTACAAAGTGTTTCTTCCTTGTGTTTGAGGTTCGTTCAGCCCACACTGCAGTCTCAGTTCTGCCCGCAGTCCGTGTTTCACGTCCACAAAACTGATTGCAGCGCCACACAGTATACATAATGATAAGCAGGACTTTATCGTAAGTGGAAGACAGTCCCAGCTACTGTCAATCATCCTTATTGCTTGAGTTTTAAAACAAAGACAATGGAAAAAAACAACAACAAAGGCCTTTTACAGTCCATCTTTTAAAAAAAAAAAAAAAATGCTTTTATTAAAGAACAATAAATCCTGAGATGAAAGCTTTTGCTGAAGTGAACTTGCACTCGAGGGGAGAGAGTGTGGGACTATGGCGAATAAAAGAGACCGTGGATCCAAAGCTAAAATAAAACCAAAAAGAATCCAGAGTACACCTTCATTTTCAGGACCCATACTAATATATCCTTTCAACTATTTAAGATGGACAACAAGTTACGGACACCACTCACAAATAATTAATTATTATCTTTGTGAGGGGTAAGAAACAACTAATACAATGCAGGTACGATGGAAGCAAATGTGCGGTTTTAAAAGCACGTACAGGACAGTATTTTCATTTCATTAATTAGCGTCTGGATTCATAATTAAACGTGTATCACGTCTTTAAGCGCCTATCAGACTGAAAGCTTGACACATTTTCAGTGTTTTAATATCAGTAGCAGGACTCCATGAGCAATTTAGACGGTACATACAGTAGTAAGCAACAATATTATATTGACTCATTTTTCACGTGTTACCCCATGCAAACAACACACTAACAGCACAAAACCTTGTATGTTCTACTTTCTCAAGTTCTAATTTGTTTTAAAGGTAAGACACCACTGAGAGCAATGCACACTTCCCCTCTCGCCAGTAAAGAGAACACTGTTCCTGCTCCACACACCCACGCCCCATTAAAATGCACCGCATTCAGCTCTGCCACCCCCGGCTTTCTAGATTCTGTCTTCAAAACAAGACACGAAACTCTACAGGGACTGTCCCGGACAAAGCAGGACATCTGGTCAATTTTTCTTCTGGCTGAAGTAGCCATCTCAAGCAAAACGCCAAACTTGTGACACAATGAAGGCTGCAAATGCAAAAAGGATAGGCTGTCCAACTATGTTACACATTCAAAAAAAAAAAAAAAAAAACAGCCTGCCAAAATTAGTCATTGATAATCTCACAGGATATGGCACATTCCCAGAATGATGCACTACACACAGTTATTGAAATGTCAATGGGCTAAGGGGCAGTTACTGGATACTCTACGCAAGCCAACATGCCACAGAACTTGAGTTTGGCTTTTGATTGGAAGATTTCACCAAGCTGTGATAAACCGATTCCTCTCTTCCTTAACTGCCACATAAAAGTACCATTTGAATTTCACAAGTTTTCAAAAATATATTTGAATAACAGATAACTTGAATCTTCCTTTACGAAGAGGTTTCGGATGACAGATCGCAGGCTTGTGGTTTATGACGCCTCATAAAACCCAGGCCTTTTTAATGTCTGATAATGAGCTACATGTCATCTATTAGTGTATCCAGCATATATCAGAGGATGTGCTGAAGAGAAGGGTGATGAGGAGAGAAAAAAACAAACATACGCAGTTTCACTTAATACATTTCTACACTGGCATCTCTCATCCGTCATTCTACAAGACAACTTCTCCCTAACATTTCGCTTAAGTTCGTCATTCAATTACGTTTAGATTATTACTGACATAGAAAACAATTGCACCTCAAGTTTAAATATGCACAGCCAACAAAAATGTACAATGAAAGACAACTCGGCAATCGCGTACAGCAAACCACAATATCAAGAAATCTTTGATCTGACATCTATGTCACACATGCAAGCTGCTGTCTGTTAGGATATGCAGAATTTGCATATCACTGATGTCATAGGGGTGTCAGATGCTTTGTCGAGATGAAAGCTTTTGATAACATGACTGATAATCTTATTGTCACAGGAAAAAGATACATCTTTCTTTTCAGAAGGGACATGCAGTAGCAGAGCTTCAACAAAGCAGCGCAACCTCAGGCACTTTATATCTTCCCAGAAAGCTAACATCCAAGGGAAAGGTAGAAGCATACACCATGTTTTAACCTGCGATTGGCCTGTAGGCAGCCACGAGAAATAGATGCAACAGGATGGTGATATCTGTTATACCTGCTGGTGGGCCAAATGATTCCAGGTTGAAAACTGTAAGAACAAAACTGTGAATGTAGGCAAACTGGCCCATTCCCTCCTTATGTTGTTGAGCGGTTTTCAGCCATGACTGTTCATTGCATCCCTGTGGCATATTAATGCATGTGATTTATAAGATCTTTAGTCATCATTTAGACCTAGGTGATAATGAGAAGCCAGCCCATCCCAGCCCGTGCCACAGTGTCAGTGATGGATTCCAGCTTCCTCCCTCATCGTTACCTTTTCAAAGTGGAAAAAATCTAACGGCATTCATTGCAACTGAAATGGAATCAATGACAAGGCATGGGTCATGTGCAGAGGCGACTGCAATCTGAGGGGGTGCACTTTTTTCCAGAGGAAATTAAAGAAAAATGCATCATGTGGTTCTTTTGTGACCGGATTTAACAAGAACCAAGAGATCTGGAGCATGGAAACGGGAGGGAATGTGCTTCGAAACTTCAGAATAATCTTAGTTGATGTTTCAAGGCAAAAGGACACTATATAAAATGAAACGCAGAAAAAAACTACCTTCGTTTCTGAGACACGTAAATTAGGGAATCAAGAGGAAATCTTGATTCCCTGCAGTCTTCTGCATGCTCTGTCTGGGTTCATTTCTATAATGGACCAAATTGGAAATTGCCCCAAATACCTGACAAACTATAGTTAAAACTCTTAATTAAAACATTCTCTTTGTTTTGTTTTTAAACTAAAATGTCAACCATGGCTCATTAATTCAGTAGTCTTCGTTGTGCTTTCACCCATCTACTGTACAGTATTTACTATATGCATTTGTTTTGTAAACAGATGTCTGGTGCAGTCTGACACAGCATAAATAAAATCCTACTTTAAAATTTCTAGGTACAGTAGGTCCGTCCAAGACAGAAGGGGTTAAACCAAAGTTATTTAACCTGACAGTCCTGAGAGGGAACAACAGCATTGTTTTCTTTTCATATTTAACCCTGTTTAGCTCATTTGCTTAGAGCTGGCAATGATAACCGCATTTGGGAACACAAACAGGCTGTCAAAGGCATTCCTTTTTTGTTTGCTGGTTTTCTTAATAGACAGTCACATCATTCCATACTAAAAAGCAGACATGAGAATTATTTTGCACGGACAAGGAACGATAAGAGAGCAATGTGCAATCTTCTGTGGTACTGCACAGTGTAAACACATTCCTCGTTTATTATTCGTGACTACTCGGTGACTGTGTGTTTGCTAATGCATTGCTTTTAACAAGCATGACAGAGGCTTGCATCCTCCAGCACAGCTGTACGTTCAGAATCAGATCCGTCAGTAGCATGAAATATTTGATCAGTTTGATATACAGCACATCCACTGTACAGCATTTACATGTAGACACATAGGCATAATTTACACAGAGAAATCTCCCCCTCACGTTGCAGCAGTACTAAAACTTTGATTTCTTCTCAGTAATGTATTTGTTTAATCACTAGTCAGTATAGAGTCTCCACAAGAACCCAGTGGAGACGGCAATCAAATGGCAATCACCACCACCTCCCTCTGACATGTGACTAGGTCACATCACTGTCAGTCCCACCCCTTATCAAAGAAACACCCTCCACCTACACTCCGAACAAAAGAAAATGGCTGAATAAAAAAAAACAGCAATTCTGTAACTTAACAAAAATGAATTACAAAACATACTCAAAAAAAAAACTTTGATAACTATGCGGTATGAACTTCAAAAACATTTTCTGTTATTTATTTATGTTATTTACTTATGCTGTATATTTCCACAAAATACTGTAAAGCCATAAATATTTGTGACCAGGATATTTGGCGAATCACACCAATAAAGCCTATTTTGCTGCAGAAATGTTAGCGCCCTGTTGCACTGGTAGTAGTATATTACTTCATTATATGTACAGCACTAAGATATTCGTGCCAAAAATGTTTACTTTTTTTCATACGCCAAAAACGCATAATAAAAGGCTCTCAAATATTTATGGCTTTACAGTATATAAAAGTCACATTTACTATCCAACTCATATATTAAACATGTACTGCAGACTCAGATCATAGTGGAAAATTAAATGCCCCGATGGAAGACTACTGTTACCTCCTGAAGCAGGCACTATGGCCCTCCTCTCCAGTCCATATTATATATATATATACACAGTACTGTGCAAAAGTTTTAGGCAGGTGTGAAAAAATGCTGTAAAGTAAGAATGCTTTCAAAAATAGACATGTTAATAGATTATATTTATCAATTAAGTAAATGCAAAGTGAGTGAACAGAAGAAAAATCTAAATCAAATCCATATTTGGTGTGACCACCCTTTGCCTTCAAAACAGCATCAAGCATCAGTTCTTCTAGGTACACTTGCACACAGTTTTTGAAGGAACTCGGCAGGTTTGTTGGCCCAAACATCTTGGAGAACTAACCACAGTTCTTCTGTGGATTTAGGCAGCCTCAGTTGCTTCTCTCTCTTCATGTAATCCCAGACAGACTCGATGATGTTGAGATCAGGGCTCTGTGGGGGCCATACCATCACTTCCAGGACTCCTTGTTCTTCTTTACGCTGAAGATAGTTCTTAATGACTTTCGCTGTATGTTTGGGGTCGTTGTCATGCTGCAGAATAAATTTGGGGCCAATGAGATGCCTCCCTGATGGTATTGCATGATGGATAAGTATCTGCCTGTACTTCTCAGCATTGAGGAGACCATTAATTCTGACCAAATCCCCAACTCCATTTGCAGAAATGCAGCCCCAAACTTGCAAGGAACCTCCACCATGCTTCACTGTTGCCTGCAGACACTCATTCATGTACGCTCTCCAGCCCTTCTGCCGAACAAACTGCCTTCTGCTACAGCCAAATATTTCAAATTTTTACTCATCAGTCCAGATCACCTGCTGCCATTTTTCTGCACCCCAGTTCCTGTGTTTTCGTGCATAGTTGAGTCGCTTGGCCTTGTTTCCACGTCAGAGGTATGGCTTTTTGGCCGCAAGTCTTCCATGAAGGCCACTTCTGACCAGACTTCTCCAGACAGTAGATGGGTGTACCAGGGTCCCACTGTTTTCTGCCAATTCTGAGCTGATGGCACTGCTGGACATCTTCCGATTGCGAAGGGAAGTAAGCATGATGTGTCTTTCATCTGCTGCAGTAAGTTTCCTTGGCCGACCACTGCGTCTCACGGTCCTCAACGTTGCCCGTTTCTTTGTGCTTCTTCAAAAGAGCTTGGACAGCACATCTGGAAACCCCTGTCTGCCTTGAAATTTCTGCCTGGGAGAGACATTGGTGATGCAGTATAACTACCTTGTGTCTTGTTGCTGTGCTCAGTCTTGCCATGGTGTATGACTTTTGACAGTAAACTGTCTTCAGCAACCTCACCTTGTTAGCTGAGTTTGGCTGTTCCTCACCCAGTTTTATTCCTCCTACACGGCTGTTTCTGTTTCAGTTAATGATTGTGTTTCAACCTACATATTGAATTGATGATCATTAGCACCTGTTTGGTATAATTGTTTAATCATACACCTGACTATATGCCTACAAAATCCCTGACTTTGTGCAAGTGTACCTAGAAGAATTGATGCTGTTTTGAAGGCAAAGGGTTGTCACACCAAATATGGATTTGATGTAGATTTTTCTTCTGTTCACTCACTTTGCATTTAGTTAATTGATAAATATAATCTATTAACATGTCTATTTTTGAAAGCATTCTTACTTTACAGCATTTTTTCACACCTGCCTAAAACTTTTACACAGTACTGTATATATATATATATACATGTGGCAGCCAAGACAGTTGGACGGACAGACCTCCACACCCCCGGAGATCTGTGCTGAAAAAAGGACCAGCGGATTTCATCATAATTGGAGAAGCGTTCTTTTGCTACTGTATGCAAAACTACAATGCAAAACCGACAAGCAGAAAACCAGTGAGACAGACACTGAGACTCCATATTCCCCATGATTATGAAACATAAAATAAAATAATAAAGATCCTTAGCTAGTTTGAAGAGAACTGGACAAGTGGCTCAAGTGGCAAAGCAATCACAAAAGAGCAGCTCTGTATTCATCTCTTTTTTTATCCATTGGATATTATCAGTAAAACCGATAAGGTCTAATTTGTGTGCTGTTCTGTAATTTTGTAGTGTAAAATCATGGTCATTTTAAGACATGGTAATCTATTCCTCATCACATACTGTATAAACAGTCTTAAGAACAAAGGACTTACTTTGGGTCCATGGCGATGCCTAGTATCCGTCTGGTCCACTTGACTCTCCTGACTCGTTTAATCCTTTGATGTTCTTGGTAAGTAGGACAGCAGCGCAGGTCTCTACATTTCCAAAGGTCTCTTAACAGTTCAGTGACAGTTGTCCAGAAGAATGCGGTTTGGCATTTGTTCCTCTTTCTCTTTAAAGTGAGTTTATATTCAAGCCTTACAGCAAGATCTTTGTTCTTGACCTAGATATGTAAAATATTGTACCGGTATTTGAGTTTTACGTGTGATACTGTGAATATATCTGCAGCATAGACTAATGGCGATTATAACCTGCCTATATGGTACTAGCAACATCCAATGTTAAAAACAGACCTCAAAAAGTCTGAAGGCTTTTTGGTTCAACAAAATAGAGGCTTAAACCTTTTTTTTTTTTTTTTTTTTTAACAGTTGTGTGAGTGGGTGGTATAGTCAGATCTACACTAAGATTTATCAATAACGTTTTTTTGATAAAGAGCCTGCGCACAATTCCCCAAGACATTTATGTTTGTCCTCTCTCTCATCAAACCCAAAGCATACATCTCCTTCCACATCATTTAACAATATGTTTATAATACATAATGACGACACAAACATTTGAAATAAACTTCACTGATGCTCAGAAATAATAGAAGAAGTCACTGTAGATCTTGTTTACTCATTTCCCTCACCAAAATCGGATTATTAGAAGCCACTGAATATCAAAGTGGGCAGCTTCCTTTTATAGTCTCGATATCTTTAGACACTGGCTTTGGGTTCAGTTGTCAGCAATATCTCAAACTATGACATTAACCTGCTGTTCAGAACCATTAAGTTCATGCTTACAGTAGGCCTGTGTGTGTTTGTGTCTGTGCGTGTGCGTGTGAGCTATGAACTGTAAAATGCTGTAGTGTATAAGGAATATGCCACCAGAGACAGGTAGGAATATATTTTAGCACCACTTCCAGAAATAACCATCAGGGGGTGCTGCAGTGTACAGAATACAATGTGTCAACTTGCTGACCATTGAGGGTGCTGTATTGGAATCAAACATATAATTAAAAGTGTGGTAATCCTTTAAAATAATGGGCGCAAAATCATTCTCACTGAAAAACAACAGGAACACCACCTGATGCGCTTCCTCTGAATTCTGAAGTAATTCATTTGAATTGAATTACCCATATTCAGGCCATGTTCCTTTGTAACACATGATGTTGCTCACATGTATAAGGCATGCATTCACACCCTCTTACTCACCCACCAGGGGACTGTGAGAAGTGTTCATTCATGCATGAATCATTTGTTACACAGGAACATGAAATGAATACGGGTAATTCAATGGGTTTTTCATGATAAAATATTTGAAATAATTTTAAAAAATCTATTTATGGATTTTTTTTTAAAAAAACAGGGAGGTAGAAATCCCAATTCACTAATGTATTGTTTAATGCTTCATTCAATGATTCAGTTTCTGTTAACACCGTTCATTACTGGTACACTACATGCTATCTGTGCTTACTAGAGTGCCAGGCAATATCTAGCCATATCTAAACTTCCAGGCATAGACACTGTAACAGTGCCACTAGAATGACATCAGTGGTACGAGTTACCTCATACCTCATGGCTACATCATTATCATTAATGCTGCACACTGCAAGAGGAACAAGCATACTTTGAAACAGGGCAGTGCCCACTGCCAGCAGGTTCAGGTTAGCACTCACTTTCAACATTGCAATTACTTACTGCTGAAAGAGTTGTGATATGATCAGTTTGAAAGCTGCATCAGCGATGCTTATGGGGGAATTTGGTGTCACTTTTAGCAATATCAACGGGTTGGTACCCCTTCTCTGCCAAAAAGTGCTGCAAAAAGATGTGTGTGTGCAAGGCAGATGGAATCTCAGTGTTACAATGTTAAGTAAAAAGTCAGAAAGCTGCCAACTGATCTGCGCCCCATTACACACCACGCAGAGATACTGGCAGATGGAGGACCACGGGTTACCTGCTGTCAAATATGCTTTCAGTCTCCGCAAAACCACCTCGAACACACACAGTCCGTCTGATTTTATTCACCTTTTCTTTTTTCAGGGTTCATATATATATATATATATATATATATATATATATATATATATATATATATATATATATATATATATATATATATATATATATATATATATACAGTGCCTTGCAAAAGTATTCAGACCCCTGACCAATTCTCTCATATTACTGAATTACAAATGGAATATTGAAATTTCGTTCTGTTTGATATTTTATTTTAAAACACTGAAACGCCAAATTAAATATTGTAAGGTAAGATATTTCAGTTTTTTTATTTTTCTTAAAAATATTTCCCAACATAAAACCAATGTCACCTTACAATAATTGATTTTGAGTTTCAGTGTTTTAAAATAAAATATCAAACAGAACGAAATTTCAATGTACCATTTGTAATTCAGTAATATGAGAGAATTGGTCAGAATACTGATATATATATATATATATATATATATATATATATATATATATATATATATATATATATATATATATATATATATATATATATATATATATATATATATATATGAACCCTGACATTCACTCTCATCACAAGGACAACCGATCTTGTGCGAGAAGCCAGTCTCAGCTCTTTTTTGCTCAAGTATTGCGGTCTATAATATTGTAACAATTTATTTCCCAGGACGCTGTCTGAGACATCCTTATACTGTACAGGGTTACACACAAGAGAAACAACTCTGCGCCTCAAGATAAATATTCATATTGGTCGATGAGGAAAGTGTCAAGCTTGCGGTACTACTGTGGTTCATGCGGAATGCTTGGATTGGGAAGTTGTGGCTTACAGTATCACAGCGCAATGGAGCAGCGGATATCTCGAAGATTTCTACCACCATGGTGCTCCATCTCGGAAGCTAAGCAAAGTTGGGCCTGGACAATAGCAGGGTGTAAGGCCAGTGTATTAAGCAATGTTGGTGCCACTGCTTTGAGCTTCAGCAGCCACAATAAAACTCTTCAAAGTTCAAATTACTCTTGCAGAGATGAACCCAGTTTGGTTAAACATCACTACCAAAGTATTACTCTACAGAACTAGAGTGCAGTGTATTAATTACAAACTGGGGAACACACTAAAGGGTAATTGGCTGTTCCTTAGAATTTGTTTATAGACACAACAGCTCAGAACCATTATCTGTGCTCACGGGGAACATAATCCAAGCTGCTAATCTGCTGAGTCATAAAACGTCACTCTCATTTGTTTAACTGGGAAAAAATCCTCAAGACAGACAGAGGCTTAATATTTCATTTGACCCTTTCAGCACCAGCAGAGACTGCAGCTGGTTGCTTATACCGTACGTTGGCATACTAGGCTCTCATAGGTTTGCAAAGGAAACTCTTCTTTGTTTGAGTACATTGTAAGTATGCATAAATAACACTGTAATTATGTGTAAGTGCACATGTATTGTAAAAACAAAGTAATTAGGAGACACTTAATGTAAAGTGTTACCATATAATCTTATAGTTGTAACTCATAAAAGGACATAAAAACGATAGCCCATGTTGATTTGACCGAGAAAAGCAAACAAAAACCAAATCTGGCAGATTAACAAATACAAACGCTGCCATTTGTGAGATAAAGCATTCACTTTTACAAACTTGTCAGGCAATTTCAAACCATTGTCATTTAATAAGAGAGGTTTTTAACCTCTAATTTCGACTGTTGGACCTGCAGCAGAGGTTATGTAGGGAACAGGGACCAAAGACTCCCTTATACATCAGAGTGCAGCCTGAATACACCACAACGAAACATGGCCTTCAAGATCCACAGAGATGGGCAGCGGAACCCTCAATAGCATTGAGGCAGCATTTCAGCAGGTGGATGCATTCGACAGCAGCCCAATTAAAGCAAGCCATCTGTGTTCACGTTAGCCATGTATACAGGCACCACCCGGTGTACAGAACAACTTACATTTGTACAGAAAAATCTTAAACCCTGTAGAACGCAACTGCTTAAGCTACTTATCGACCCACAGTTTGCTGTCTGCAAAAAAAAAAAATGTATTCAAACAAATACAAAAGCTGTAGGTAGCTTTTGCTGGCCAAAATCTTTTTTTAAGAATCGATAAACAACTGCGTGTTGTTCAATAGCCTTTAGAAATGCTAAACCATGTTCCACATATTTTCACAGAAGAAAGATGGTTTGACAATTCAGCTAGCCTGTTGAAATGGTTATGTGTACTTGCAGGAATATATACACACACTGTTTTTTTTAAATTCCCTTTTAATACCGGCAATTCATATCGAAAATACATTATAGAACAGTGCATTCCATACAATCTAGCACCGCTGTCAGTCTCTACCGGAGAGCAGCCAGGCTGGATGGCAGAGAGCGTGGTCATGTAAGGTGGCTCCACTACCATGCCTGGTTAGAACCGTTCCTGACCACAACCACATGCCACAAAGGAAAGAAAATTCTGTGACTATTGTTATATCCAGGATCAGAGGTAGTCAGATCCAGTCCTGGGAGAGCTATTCCATTCCAGGTTTAACAGGTATCCTTCTTAGGCTGAATTGATTCAATTTGACAGTAACGGACATGGCTGGAACAACACTGCCAACGCCCTGTTCAAGATCAGCTTATTAAACAGGATAATCTTTTAAAACAATAAGGCATGATGCACCTTGTTAAAATACAAAGCATACCAGGATGCAATGGTATATATGCAATAAGCTTAGGCTAAAGAATAAAGGCTTTAGTAAAGGGGCTGACCTTTCACCTCTAAAAATCAATGAATAACCGTGTTTCTCAACCACATCAGATCCGAGTGCAAGGCTTCCATGAATCAAAGTCAATAATGCGTTACTAAGTTGAGGTGGTTACATTTTTTAGCAATACCATTAGGCATAATTAAAGCACATTAGCTTTAGGCCATTGCTGATGTTTTATGCTTTTCAGTAATTCAGTACAGTCTGTGCGCTGGATTTGCTGCCTGCAGCGCATTTATTTCTAAGTGAATGTAACGGAGGCAGACGTTTAATGCATTAGTGCACTGGAGCATGGGTTTGGTACACCTGGGGAGAAGTACTAGAGCTCCAGTAAAAGCACAGGCTCATTTGAAACAAACATTTGAATACACAGGACCACAGACACTGCCTGGCCATTTCATTAGGACCCATCTACTCGATCAGATTTGGCCTCACCCCCAGGTGTGAGGCATCCTGGTCTAGCCTTGGTCCCTTCATTCCTCTGGAAGGTTGAAAGAATGCTCATTGCTGTCTTTTACTTAAGCATCGTTGTGGATCAAGTCCATCAACTCTGATGGTGATGGCTACTGTCAAGATGATGATGCACCCATCCGTCATGCCAGGAATGGTTCGAGGAGCATGGCACAGACTCCAGGGACCTTCCATCTCTTCCTACCTCTCTGCAGCAATTATGTGATAAAAACCCCTCGAGACAACAGCCCACTGTGGAGTCTATGTGCCCTGCTGTGTCAAGGCTGTGATCAGGACAAATGGTGTCCCAAAAGTTGACAGGCAGTTTATGCAAGAAGTAGCAACGATGCTCTCCACCAGGCTTTGTAAGGCTTCAGGAAAATAACAGAACTTGCATTTAGCTCTGATTTTAAGATAATTATACTGTACATTATTCAGGATGTCAGACAGCTGGAAGTATTTCAATAGTAGATTTTGAAAAACAGATGTTCACCAACCAGGAGAAGAGAGTGTAAAAATTAAAAAAAAAAGGTCCTCCGGTTAGATCTAAAAAATAAAGAGCTGTAAAAGTAGGTTGTACTTCAAAGGCAATTCAATTTCGATTAAAATCTGTAAACTCAATGTTAGCTCAACATGCAGTTTAATGCATCTCTGCAGGATGTATCAACTGAAAACACTGCTTATTGTTCATGGGGACTTCCGTTCACCTGATTTACAGTGGAGACTTGTTTTGGGGAGGTACAAGGGTTAGGGTTGGAGAATTTAGCGAGGACATCGTTTTGTTCACCTGTATTGTTATTTAACTATAGGACACAGGGACTACATGCTCGTCCTTATACAATGATTATCTTACCAGCAGGACAGCACTAACCTTACCAAGCAGACAGGGCCTGGGCTAAGCGCTTCAACGCTTGTGCTGCAACATTGTCGCCACAAGATGTACAGTACTGGGAGAACCACGTGTGTCTTCTGTCCCATGTGGAAACAGGGTAGCATAACTCTGGTCACGCATTAAACAACATCATTAAATAAAATGCAATACTCAATGCATCCTGGAGTGTATAAATTTGACCATGCAATGTATTTTTTGTTTTGTTTTTTTTGCCCCATTGCCAAAGCAGCTGTCTGTAAACCAGGCGGTAATAAATCAGGATTGGTTGAATAAACACACACACACACACACACACACCAACAGGATGCCTCACATTTTATGAAAACGAACAAAGCATTTTCTAGACAGGCCGATCTACAGTTTAGGTGATTTGATAAAATTAACTCCTACACAAGAAGGGCTGCAAACCAGTTAATACCCCTTCAATTATGTTATACATCCTAGCTTGTTTGAGAACATAATTGATTATCTGAACAATATTTTTAGTAGCAACACTCTCAAAGCTACAGGCTAAAGCTTGTTGTTAAAAGTAGATACTTTATAAACTGATTTTTAACTAAATGTTATGCAAATTCTAATTCCAATGAAAAATCAATGGGAGGCTCAAAAGCAAAAGGATTAAATGACAACCTGTGTCACCCCTAAGGACTTCAAACTGTCCAATTCTCCATCGAGAAGTGTAAATGTTAGGTAGCAAGCTGGTATTAAAACCAGGAATGGGTGAAACTGTCGTGCAATAGGAGTCTTATTTCCACCCCTGTCTGTTTTTGTACTTGACCATTTTTTTTTTTTTTACTATGGATGTCAAAATTCAGCCACAGCAAATACAATGATAAGCCACCAACATACAGTTAAGTGTTCCTGACTCCTCGAACTGTCATTATGATGCACTGACTCCACAGCTTGTACTGTGTGTACGTATGAAAGATCATGTGACCTGTTCTGTTGTGGGGATGGGTGTGGCCTGGTGTTTCGGACCACAGTCGTCAGATTCCCTCTTTTGTCAAACCAGATATAAAGAAGTACGCTGTAGAATAAATGTGGGTGTGGGTGTAACGTAGGCCACATCGCCCACATGTGCAACAAGACCACAGAAATAAGCTCTTCATTTAGAATTTGCCCGCAGTAATAAGTATGCACCTTTATAAAAGTTTTCCATAGTAAAAGTATAGAGAACAAAGCACAATGAAAGCATGCTAAACATTGTAAAGGCCAGAGAGGCATCGTAAAGCAATTTTTAAAACATAGCAAACCGTGGTAAACTATGGTAAATGCATAGTATAACCATGGGGGGGGGGGGAATACTGTGCAAATTGACCGTGGTACACTAGCACAACGGCAGTAATGACTGTCAACTTTTAAAAGACAAAGAACTGGAAACTGCTCAACTTGAATAAAGCTTGTTTTTAACCAAATTGTCAAGATATCAATTTGGTAAAAAAGGAATATTTATTTAAAGGTTATGGTTGGGGAAACTGTTCTATATTTACTGTATGTTAAAGAAACCAACATCAGCCTTTCAATAATATAAAATGTCACTTTAAATCATAAAAATAGACTACACATGCACATACAGGACCAAGCTTCCCCACATGTGGTGCTAATATCATAACAAATTCAATACACACGCAAAGTATTTTTTTAATGAAATGTTGGTGCTTGCATCCTTGGACTTTTTTTTTTTTTGATATATAATAAACCCCAAGGACAAGATAGCAACAGTAGGACCAGTCCTTCAGGGCAATGAAGTTGCCTTACAGCACATCAGTGACTCACATCTTAAAAAAGCAGCCCTTGAGGCCAACAGACACATCGTGCCCCAGACATGCTTGCCTTTCACTTTATATTTATCAGGCTCTGAGCTGAAGACACTACAGCCAAGGCCTGGTACAGTAGTTTAATTTTAAAATCCTACAAAACTTATCCTAATGCATACACTGTATCTACAGCTATGGCCAAAAGTTTTGCATCACCTAGAATTTTAGGATTAAGACATAATAAAAATAAACTATGTGAACATAATTTAGATCTTTTATTTAACATTGTGTAATCAATGAATATAAATTATAAAATCGCAAAAGTCTACCAGAAGCCATAATAGTTGTGCACTATTTCATGTCAGATTTCGAAATGTCACTTTAATTTTTGCCGTTTTTTTTAGGTAAGTATATGGAAAACTACAAAGCAGTATGTAATTCAATATCTTAACATAACATTATATATGAAGCAGAATGTGTAAATTCTACAGGGTGATGCAAAACTTTTGGCCATAGCTATATGTTTGCATTTACTGCAAGGTGCTACTGTTCAATGTACTATATACAGCTTTTACTATAGCAACCTACAGCACTAGTACAGGCATCTGGAACTATATTAAAAACAATGAGCTGCTGAGAGGCCAGAAAATGTGTGAGAAACAGCGATCACACTTAATGCGTTCATCACACGAGATGTGCGTGCGAAAAGGATAATGCAGAAAGGTTGTTTTGGTTGTGTGGGCTTATCTTTTTAGAAATCCGTTTGAAATGTGGTTACATAGGCTAAAGCTTGCTCTTAATTGTTATAATGATGCTGATTGGCCAAAAAAAATACAAAATAATAATAATTATGAAATATTTTCTTAAAGGTGTCCTTGCATCCTGTGCGAGTTTTCTGTTAGACCAAAATTCTCATTGCATACAGTGTTGTTTGATGTGTTTCGCTCTCTCTCATTTATCTCTCTCTCTATGAAACCAGTCTAGTTATGGAGGGAAAAGGTTATCCTAGTTTTAAATCTCTCCTGGTAACTGGAAGGGCAAGCAGTAGCAGAGATATGCACATTTAGAAAAAAAAGAGTCAGAAACTAGATTAAAACAGATAATAACCAATGGATACTGCAGCTTTAAAATGTCAGAATCCACCTTGCCCTTGATCACTGCGCTGTACCAAGTATTCCTTTTTCTGTATGTGAAGTTAGTGCCAGGACTGAAATCCATGAAGAATCCACAGCAAATTGCCCCACATAATGCGATAGCTTTATACAAATGATACCAAAGGCTATATCAGTATTGAGGAAGGGCATAGAATCACAGAGACGGATCACCCATACTCATGCCTACAAGTGTTTATGCAGCCAGATTGGGTACCTCTCAATGTAGTTTATTATTGAGTTGTACCAACAAACGCTTTGGGGTCCGGGCACACTTCATTTGGTCTCTTCAGTGGCAGGGTGTAACCTGTCCCGATTATTCACGGGTATAGCGCTGCCTCAATACAAACAGCCACTTGTTGAATATACACTATAATAGCAATTGTAAGTATTTGTTTACCTAATCCATCTAGTCAAGCCAACATTGCCTCACCTAGTAGCTTAGGTACAGTACAGTTTGCAAATAATAAAAGCATATATATATATATATATATATATATATATATATATATATATATATATATATATATATATATATATATATATATATATATATATATCTTTTTTTTTTTTTTTTAAACAAGCAATAATGCTTTTTTTCTTTTATTGTCAGCATTTGTTTGCAAAATCAGTCAAAACAAATCTAAACCATGGATTGTAGATTGTGATTCTCAATGATTTTGTGCACTTCTTCACTTCTTGCTTGTGCACACCCACATGTTTTGTGGCCTGGACGATTTTGTATTTTTTTTTTTTTTGACAGATTGCATTATTGCTAAACGGTTTAGGCTTTGGTTACAGGTTAACTTTGAGGGCCATGCCGAGTAAATATTAGACACTTTTCATGCCCTTCCCTGTTCCACACTTACTTTTCATGAAACCAAAAGTTGCCTCACTGATTCGTTTGATCTATCATGGCATTTAATGTGTACATGAATGGGGTAACAGTGAAATACCAGTCTGTTCGTTTCAAAGACCTGAAGACTGACTGAGGAGCATGGAAATAAAATCAGGCCAGTTTAGAAAAGGTTTCTCAGTGGGACACAAAACAATGCTTGGGTCTAATTTCCTGAACATTTTTCACTGCTTTTTTTTTTCAATTTTAACATTAATTTTTCATAGTAATGCTAAAAAAAAAACGTAGAAAATGATTTCACTTCAAGGTCTTTCTCGTGGTTTTCATTCGTTCAGGATGACGTCTAGCCGTAAAGCTTAGCAAATAATTGTCTCACTTTAAGCCTTGTGTGTCCCCCAGGCCACCACATACAACTGTACACATACAATCCAAATGAATTGTTTAAATTGTCCATTCATACTCAAGAGCATTCAAAATGTTGCATGTTATATATATTAAAGAAACATGATGCTCCTATTTAGACTGCATGCTCCTACAGAACACACACACACACACACACACACACACACATACTGACTGCTTTGAAAGGGCACACTTTAAACAGAATATCTGTGCCTAATATATTTCAGGTGAACACAATTGAGCTCTTTTCATACAAATCTGTTTCTCCATGGAGACATACAAAGAGCATGCCCTTATTCTTTGTACCAGAAAGGATGTGTAGTTGCAATGCAGTTACCAGAGTACTGTAGAGCACATATTGAGAGACATGAAGAAATGCAGTTTCCCACTGATCCCCTGAATGTTTCAGTGATATAAAAGCAGTGCCCAAACAATCATTATCAAGAGTGTCCTACATACAGCAGCTTCTCAATGTTTTACTCATTCACTTGTTGCTGGTAGTGCACCATGAATGCCACATTATCCCATGAAAGTGTCCTGGTTATAATGAAAGATGAACACTGTTGTGACCAGTACCAGGCACTGAAACTAGGGGTGTCAGTATTACAAGGATGGAAATAAAGCTCCTATTGTAATGCAATTCTATACATTCCTGGTTTTACTGTATCAAAATATTCCTCCTTACACTTTTGCATTGTCTATTGTTATGTACCATATATAAACAATTAAATAAACAACACACTTACATTCTGTGAGCCCATTCCCATACTGTACCAGCACGATATAAATGCACTGGAAGGGTAATGGTGCAGCAGTTATTTAAAATACCCTGTTACACCCAAAGCCAACCACAAATGTTATATTTTCTTTCCTTGTAGGTCAGAGCTGGTATTCTGTATTATTTGTAATATTTTCTGTAACTTGGATATAGAAATACAGCAACAACGATCCAATCTAACTTAATGACCCAGGGACTAAGTGTTCTAAGCAAGCTTTTTTTTGCACAGGCAGGCAAGCTTCAATTCCTTTGGGAATAGTTGTTCTTTATTTTTTGGAGGCTTTAAGTTTAATTCAGCAATTAATTTGAACCTCACGGTTTGTTAGTTATGATATTTATCAACTGCAGTTTTGCGTGCCAGCTTCCAAACCTGTTTTCATTCACAGCTATATCATTCTTTGACAGTGTATCAAAACTTCCTGCAACAAAAATAATAATAAAAATCAGTGTCCTAGTAGTAAGGAATTCCTCAGTTCAACTGACAAAAAGTCTACAACATTCTCTGCGTACTCCTGAAAGTTCCCAGTGCTTTGGTACACATGCTTAAAATACTAGCGAGTCAGTATAATTTAAGCAAGCGTGGGCTTAGCCTGCGAATGGGATTAATTAGATCATAGTGGTTAGAGGATTATCAAAAGATAGCTTCCTGACATCAGCAATCTGCACTTTCTCTTCAAAACACCTGGTCACACAGAACAAAACGTCCTCTCTACAAGACTATATTCTGACCAGTGGCGTGGTCCTAAATCAGAAGGCTAAACAAGCATTATTATTATACAAATTCACATTTAATTTGTATACTGAACTTCTAGTAAACACTGATTCTGACATTTTCCTAAGTTATGAGAAGGATCATGTCCGCAGCAAACGTCTGCTTTGCAAAGTAAAACTGCAACTCGGGTTCCAGGCAGCTATCACTTACACCAATAAACTTCCAGACTGACTGGGCGCTGAAACATGTACCGGGGATCACAAACACAAAGCATGACAGATCTTCTTTCAAATTTGGTTCGCTGAAGCTCCACCAGTGCTTGACTTTTTTAACTGAAACAGAACAGGCAAGGGGCATTCTAAAGTTTATTCTATTGCACTGACGGACAGACACTTTGGTCCCATGTTTCTGTGCGGCAGCTGGAACAGCACGAATATAAGCAAGGAAGAGGATTAGTCCATGTAGACCTCTAATCAAGCCCTATCACTTCACCCTCACCTTCTTCCATCCAGTTATTGCCCAGTGCTTGGAAACAAGGTGAAAGTGTGTGTGTGTGTCTGTGTGCGCTCTGCAAGTGTCACTTACCTCCTTCCAAAGAATCTGATCCCGGTGAAGGTTTTGGTGCTGTGGCGGCGAGCGATGGTCACTTTTTCGCTCTCTGTAAAGGAGGGCAGGTCAGAGTTGGAGGAAGAAGCCGAGGTCGAGGTCACTGCTTCCTCCAAGTCCTTCGGGTTTTCACTGCTTGCTCCCTGTTCTTTTCGTGGCTGCTGTTGCTGCTGATCCATTTCCCCAGTTGTATTATTCTTATGAAAATATTGTTCTCATTAAAAAAAAAAAAGTATTTTTCATATAGTCCTCATTTGGAATACAGTATATAAATCCAGTGCAGTATTATCCAGTGCAATATTAAAACAAATAGTTAGCTAGTTATTTTCCTCATTTTGTCTATATGTATCTTAAAACCAAAAAACGGCTTTTCCATTCTGTGGAATAAAATACATCCAGAGATACTGTATCCTGCATTCCAGTCCCCAGGCACCACCAGGAAGTTAAAGACTCAACATTGAGACTAAACTTCTGTATCCCATACCCAGTGCTTCAGTTGCGCTGCAGGGCTCAGGGCTCAGGGAAGCATTGCTTGCTGCGGGCTCTCCCTCCTCTATCTCATGTCATTCTGCAGCTCTGCTTTCCTTTTTATTTTGCCTTCTCCCTGCTGGAATGCCAAAGTCTTCATGTCATGCTCCCTGGCTCTCTTTCTATATAGGATTGCAACAATCCAGGAAGTGTCAAATAGACATGTAGCACACACAGGACCCAAACATAGGTGCCTTTAAATCTGCCTTTTCTGTGTGTGAATATATGTCTCTCTCTCTCTCTCTCTCTCTCTCTGATTCCACAGAGGGCAAAAGAAGGTTTTAGTTCCATCTGCTGGCCAGACACGAAAATGCAAGCGGATTACCATTATTTTTGTTAAGTATGCAAACAGACTTGTAGAGTTGATGTATGGATATGCCTGTTTTCTCAGTCACCTTGAACTGATCAGAGGGGTGTGTACCACGTTTCCCTAATGCACATTTAAATATCTGCTTCTGGGTGGGTCCCTGCTTCCTAATGTTTAGACAAGATGGAGGTTTTAGGTGTTGTCTGTGAGATCTTGTTTTAAAGAAGTATCACAATTGCATCCATACAAAATGAACTAAATAAAATAAAATTAAAATTAAAAAGAGCGGTTTGTTGAATAGTGGTCCATGTTTAATTCATCAGGCCAGTGTGAAAAAGGGTTGTGCAGGAGACTGGAACAGCTACCATAGGATCTGTGTTGACAGACGGGATCTTAACCACTCTGATCTGTTGTTTTCTAAATGAAGAACACCCTCCAGGTGTTCTGTATTAACAGTTCTTTATACAGCTTTTTTCTCTCTTTTTTTTTTTATTAGTCCCTCTGCAATCAACTCTCATCCTCCTCCCCCCCCCGCCAATCTCATTTCTAACCAAAACAGGACATACATCTTCATGAATAATTAAAAAGAGCTAATTGTGCCGGAAACACACGAAATCAAGCTGCTCATAGTTCACACAGGTGCTACGGTTACCATGTAAGTGTTTTTCATCAGTCAATATTCATATATCATTTACAGTATTGAACTTTAGCAGATTTGTTGGTGTTGAAAAAATATATATTCTGTGCATTTGTTTTCCTATACGTGTTCAGTTTTAACTCATGTTGTGTAGTGATTTATTATATAGATTGTATATATGTATATATATATATATATATATATATATATATATATATATATATATATATATATATTTTTTTTTTTTTTTTTTGACTTTGTTATGTGGAATGTAATAAAAGAGAACCAAAAACTGTGAGTTTTGTTCCCCTTCATTTTACAACACCATTTCCACGTTTGTTTTATTTGAAGTGTTTAAAGTAAAATTTCAGTTTTTGTTTGCTTGTTCAGCTACAAAAAGACACAAGTAAACCTCATGTTATTACTTTATGAAAACATGTCGATGGCTACTGTTTACTGTGAAGAAACGGCAATGGCAAGGAATGAAAAAAAAAAGTAAAAAATAAATCAAGTGTGGTTTCAACTTTATGTACTATTTATTTTGGGAATAAACAAATCAACATTTAACTTGATCTGCTATTTGGCATCCTTTGTTTTCTAGTTAATTCACTGGGGTATAGTAAGGCCTACACAACGTATTCTTTACTGCTGGGATAATTTTCTATTTTAACGCCCCCCCCCTGCCCCTGCCGCTATGCTGTCTCTGCCTGTGTCCTGAGCAATATAATGGCTTTTAATACTTTCTGAAAACTAACGAATATCCAAACTAATATTTAAATTATGAGCAACTATCCGAACATGAAAATCCTGTGTTCATCACACAGGACATAATATATATATATATATATATATATATATATATATATATATATATATATATATATATATATATATATATATATATATATATATATATATATATATATATATACACACACACACACACACACACACAGTCTATTATAAGTTGTAAAACCTAACCCTAAAACAAAATACAGAGTCAGTAATAAATGACACTTCTCCTTTAAATGGTGTTCTAGCACAGACAACCTCTGTTTCCATATTTGCATTTCAGGTACTGCAGGTTGCCATGGTTACTAGCTGTGCCCAGATTGGAGAACACCCCTGCAGAGACCTTTCACAAATTACAGATTTCAAAACCAAGGTCATCCCAGGATTTTCTAAAGACTGCAGAAATTAAAACCGTAATAAAAAATAATAATAATAATAATTAAAATAAAAATAGTATTAATAATAATAATTATTTTTATTTTTATCATCATCATCATTATTATTATTATTATAATAATGGCAAAGAGGGTATCAACATACCCTGGCTCTACGGACATTAAGAGAAGCTGGTTGTCTTCAGGAGCTACTGAAATGCAAGGCTTTATTAAGATTACTGTTCTGCTGCTTATTTTTCCATGAAATTAGAGTGCAACATCCAATAGAAATCTTTATTCCAGATAAAATCCCATGTGAATCATGACTGGATATTTTCCAGGAACAAGACGAACTCCACAGGTATATTTGGGATTAATTTTTGCCATATACAATCGACCAATGTGGTGCACCAACTACAAGTCGCCTCTTCCAAAACACAAACCACTCGTGTGCTGGGCACTATAAAACATGGGCAAGCACAGGCATTAGCCAGCTGGTATAACACAAAACTGGACATACACTGACAAGTGGAATGCACTAAGCTTGTGGACTGTGATACCTGTAACACCTCTCTGTTCTGAAATTGTGATTCTGTAGTGAGATTTTCTATTTAAGTTGCCACAGTTGCAGAGGGTGTCAGTCTATGAAACCATATGGTCGCATTATGTTCGTTCACACTGGTGACCACACCTACAGCACAGCAACACACTGTTTACCCAGTCTATGAAATTGCATGGCACGCGTGTACTACGAAAGCAGACTAAGTGGCTCGAAGTGTGTTCTGGTGTTGTTAAGGATATCATATACATGCCACTACAAGGTACTGAAGGGTGGGGCTGCTGAGTGAGTTTGGCTTTTGTTGGTGATGAAGATGGAATCCGTTTCCCAAAAGCCAATGAAAAAAAAAGGGGAGTAAGGAATAGAGAAATTACGAAACGGAGGGACTGTCTGAAGTAAGAGTTGCTAGGCCTACCCTGCTCTAGGAATGTTGTTTATCCTGGTATTCCCTTATTTTATGCACCGTATTTTTGCAGTTTTTCCATGCTTTTCCCATGGTTATACTATGCCATAGTTTACCCTGGAGAGGACCCTGCAAAAAAGATTGGACCTGCATGTATGCTACAAGAGAGCGACAGCAAATTCAGGAACAAGCAAAACACACACACAAAAAAAAAACCTGCAATGCGAGTGGCAGAAAGCTGTGGCAGTCTTCAAAGCTATATTTAAAAATGGGAAATGATGTCATAAAGAGCAGAGGCATACAATTACAGTTTACCCACAAACCACTCACCATTTCCTGCTATTCTTGTGTTAACTGAAGCTACAGCAAGGTGCTTTTGTTTGTGTGTGTGAGCGAGACAGAGAGAAAGTCACTGCCAACTGAAATGGCTCAAAATGAGCCCTACACAGAACCTTCTGCGATCCACTGAGCTAGGGATGCGACATTCTGTTTGAATTAATTTAAGAGAGTCAACACATTTAAAACATGGTTACACTTTATGGAAACCTATTAGCAGCAGCTACATTTCTAAATCTCCTGAGAGTGTCGTCTCGTGAACAACGATAATTTCTTAACATACAGTTAGCAGAAATCCCAACAGGCTATTTTTCAATGAATTCATTATTGGATTGATTGGTGTCCTCTATAAAGCTGTTTTTAATTGACAATCGCTGCCACACTTGATGAAGACGCACTGTGTGTCGAAACGCATTGTGTTGTGTTTGTTTTAGGTTTTGTTTTAATAAATAATAAAAAGTTTTTAAACAAAATGCAAGAGGAATTTGAGGCATGTAATTATTGGTGGTCAAGTCTAAAAGGAGAGATTTCTGAGTGTGCGACCAACCGTGTCTTTACGAGCATCAGAGCAAAATATACACTATTATTAATCAGTCACTTAGCAGACGCTTTTATCCAAAGCGACCTACAGAGACTAGGGGGTGAACTATACATCACAACTGCTGCTGCAGAGTCACTTACAATAGCACCTCGGTTTTACGTCTCATCCGAAGGAGCACAAGGAGGTTCAGTGACTTGCTCAGGGTCAAACTCAGCGAGTCAGTGGCTGAGCTGGGATTGAACCGGTAACCTCTTGGTAACAAGCCCCTTTCTGACCACTCGACCACCAAGCCTCCTATGGCTTATATGTCATTGCTGTTAACCTTTTTTTTTTAAAAAAAACAACATTAGGTAATGTACAGTACAGAAGAATAAAAGAAAATGGATAAACAGACTAGATACCATGCCCGAAGGGTTAAATAGAAAGGAACAGTAGATTGTTACATCATGAATGACATCACAAAGACATTAAATTCAAAGAGAAATAAATGTGTGGTTACCATGGCATCAAAAGCCTATAAAATACCTCCAATGTTTGTTTTTAAAACACGCTTTCCCTTGACTAAGGCATGTTAAACATACCGAAACTTGGGAAGTTGGCTCTTTGAGCTAAAACTTATATTTTATATAAATAAATACAAAAATCGAGAGGTGAGAGAATTAATACAGTTTTTAGTTTTTAGTTCACGTCTGTCAGCTTGAACACTTCTTTTCTAAGAATTTGGACTATTCCACCAATACGACTATACTAAAACCTCCCAATCCTGTTAATAAACAAAACAGAAATATTTTGTTCCGTTTGGCAACCATCCTCACTATGAACTAAACAAACGTCATTCATCCAATCTGAAATCATCTGAAATATGCTAAAGTGCTGTTAAAACTCAGATTTAAATGGTGCTTCTAAACTTTCCCAGCAGGGGATTTTTCTCTCAAAAATGGAATATACATTAAAAGTCCAATTTACCAAAATATATGTAAAAAAAAAAAATTGTCCTGTTCTCCTGTATACTCTGTAAAGGAGTCCCTTCTTGAATTACATAACTTAATTTCGCATTCTTCAGCTCAACAAAAATAATTCAGGACTGAGAGGGTTAAAGGCTGGTTATTCCCTCCCCTCCCCTTCCCCCAAGGACACACCCATGCACACTTCACAGAATACAAAATAAAATGAAAACACATGAAGGTCGCTGTGGCAACTATATTTAAATAGCTCCCTTGAAAAAAATGGGTGCACCTTGCAGGTCATAAAAAACACTGTCATCCCAAATTGAATACAGGTTCAACCTCAACATAGTATTAATATGTACGTCTGTAACGTTAAGGCAGGATGCACAGGGCAAGGTACAGCTGATGGTGGAACCAGGCTGCTTGAAACATCCTTAAAAGATTGGAGCTCTACCTAGTGGCAGCCTTCTGTAATTGGTTATTTATGCTGTAAATGGTGAGACCATTAAAAAGTGTAACACAAACAATACAACTCACTTTTACAATACATTCCAAGGATACACAATTTACATTGAAAGCCCACAATAAGATAGCTCACCAGACAGTAATGTACTGCACCTCACATTCAAGTATTACACAGTAAATGTAAAACTTGCATTCAAACCCATAAGCCTGTCAGTAAGGCTAAAGGAGCCAGCTCCACCTAGTCGAATGTCACAATGACAAAATGAGCATTCCGAGCACGTTCACCAAAACTGGATGAAATCCGCCCGAGCCCCTAAGACTGTCGACTGACACCAGGACATGTGCCGAGCACCACGGGGTAAGCACAGTTAATCCTTCAGCCGTGAAACTGCAACACAAGTCAATGAGGAATAATCAGAGTTCATTATGAAAGTGTGAAAGCAGCTTTGAGTTAGGAACCGTCTAAATAGATACAGTAACAGCCCCAGAGACGAGGCGAGCAGTAAAAGGAAGCAGGGGACTATCTCAGGCCCTCGTCAGCCTTGGGACACCTGCACGGTCCTGCAGTTGCTGACAGAGAGGGCGATAAATCAAGAAGTCAATAACGGACATCAGATAAGCAACCGCTGTGAAATGCTGTAGGAATGTGGCTGATTAACCAAGTGGTGTGAGTATTTCTAGAGATGTAAGTTTGTGAGACAATCCAACGCCACTGTTCTTAATTACAGTCAGTAAACAATTAGAATGACTGATCAAGAGACCATCTAAAAAGCGGTCTTTATAGACAGATGGTCTTCAGAAGCAGACATTGGATACAGTTAATATAATATACTGGGATTTGTCAGTGATCACTGTAGACACTATATTCGGAATTAGTTTTACTGTATAAAAAAAAAAATCCTGGGAGATCACATTTTTTAAAAGCAGTGTGGAATAGTGGTTAGGGCTCTGGACTCTTGACCGGAGGGTCGTGGGTTCAATCCCAGGAGGGGGACACTGCTGCTGTACCCTTGAGCAAGGTACTTTACCTAGATTGCTCCAGTAAAAACCCAACTGTATAAATCGGTAATTGTATGTAAAATAATGTGTAAAAAAATAATGTAATTGTATGTAAAACATAATGTGATATCTTGTAACAATTGTAAATCGCCCTGGATAAGGGTGTCTGCTAATAAATAAATAAATATATAAATAATAATAAAACACACTGAAGCATTTTACACTGTACATGCATATTTTATACAGGAGCCGGATGCATAAAATTCAACGTGTAAAAAGCAACACCCGTCTTGCAGTGATAGAGGCATTGAGGTCTGTATGAGATCATTTAAGGACTGTGCTATATTAAAAGAAGTCAAAAGGACACAAGTTTAAAGAAGGAAACCAAGTTCTTCTCAAGTCTGTTAAGCAAGAGGTGTGAGTTCTGAAATACATTCAGCAGTTTGAAATGGAATTCGTCAAGTGGCATAATAAAAGGTCATTATTAATGCAATACAAGCTTGCTAGGCCAAAAGGAAATGGATTCATCTTGTAATAAAATAATAATACTACAAATTATAAAATGAACTTTGTGGCTTGTACACAAGCCTTGTATGAATAACCAACTGAAATATTATCATGTTTTACATATTAAGCTGATGTTTCATTTTCACCAGCTATGCTCTGATGAAAAACAATGAAAACGAATTAAACCACTAGAACATGCACCCATCACTCACACGCATTAGAAATATTCGGCACAGCCCTAAACTGTGAAACTTAAAATGTTGTATTTCAGTGCATGCATTTGACTCCTGCACCACAATCCATTAACAGAGAGCATATTTGTCCCTCAAACAAAAAGAACAAACACTAGTGATGTTTACCTGAGTTTAAATTAAACCTGGTTGCTAACCTGTAAAAAACAAAAACAGTGCAGCTCAGCCACACCAAAATGCAAGTGAGCACACGTATTCCCACGAGGAAGACTAGTCAACTGCAGTGCTGATTTTGCAAGCGGGCCACCAGTCTGGAGTCAGACTGGTAGATGCCGGTACCTCTTATCCAGTTTTGCTGGTGGTGTCGGAGGGACGTTCCATTTCTTTTTCTTCCACATCTGTCAGCAGTTCCTCTCCCTCAGCCTTGCACTGGATCCAAGGCTACTCCACTGACTGGGGCATGGCTTTCTGAGCCAAACCAGTAAGCACAACCAATTCTGCTGATTAGTTCTCTAACATTCAGAGTGCTGAAAACACAAAGTTGCTTCTTCTGTTAAAAGTGGAGCTTCTTTTTCCAGTTCCTCTTTTTATTACTTCCTCGTGGATTGTGACATGACCTGCTCAGCTGAAACACAGCTTTTTCACTAAAAGAAATATAATACATAAATAAATAAATCTTCTTGATCTTTTCCAGCCAACCTTGTATTTATACTGGTGAGGATCCCCCCCCCAAATTAATTTCTTATTATAACATAAATGTGACTTCTGCTTTGCTGAAATATCGCAGACACTAGAGTACTGCTTTACATTCCGGTGTTTTTCTGCCCTGCCTTTTTCACATCACATGGGGTTCATCTTGTGAAAGCCGCTAAGGACTCAGCATTGACTTGCATTTTTGTAACTTAAGCATGTCCGTGCAAATCTGTGGTATTGTGCTCTTTACACAGAACTAGGCCTAGCTAGAGGGAATCTGCCAACAGATTGAAAATAAATTGGGAAGGTTTTGGGGTTTTTTTGCAGCATCAGTGACTGTCAACGCACTGCTTTTGCCTTTTTGTGCGTAAAAAGTTTGAGCTTTGGGGTTAGTTACTGTGCCAGCTTTGCAAAACTGTTAATGCTACAAAATAAAAGAATGAAAATGTTCTGCACTTATTTAAAAGAGGGAGATATGTAAATATTGTTGTTTAAATAATCCTTGTGAACCATGTTTTAAAGCAATGACAGTTCTGGTGCAGACAGTGGTATGCATGTAAAATACTGTACAATGACAGGTTCGTGGTTGGGTTCTGGAGCGGAAATGGAAAGCGATAGAATCCAAAATGATAATAAAAAACAAAAACAACTGTGCTTCTTTGGGACATATTAGAAAGCAGGACACAAGGGGCGTCCAATATATTAGCCAATAATAAGTGTGGGTAGAGAAAGTTAAAACATGTGACAGAAAACCCTGGCCCTTAAAGACAATAAAGGGAAACAATGTAAAAATCACATATTCCTAAATATGTCTTATTAGAAGTTACAGCAGCTTATACAAAATAAATACTAATACAGAACTGCCAAGTAGTGAGGTTTAACCATCTCTCCTACGGTATGTTTTGTACGCTGTGGTCCAGTGTAAATCGGGCATACGTAATATGAACGAAAATGTTTACTGTTGAGTTCAAATTACGTAAATCATCCATTTATGATACACACGTATTACTGGGAACCTCTTTACTCCCATTCCAAGAAAAGCAGTGAAAGAACAGTGCTCCCTTGGTATTGTGCCATTTACTTTACTGTACACAAAGCAAAATGTAAAATAGTATGTGCAGTAAATGAGTGAAGGCCAGTATACAGTGGGTAGTAGAGGTACTGCTGTTGATACATTGACTTGACAAAAGTTTGGGACAGACCTGCACTGGGGACAGCGTGTTTCTTATGTTCTTAACTGTAGGTACACAGTTAGCTGTATTCTTACCAATAAAGCGATTTACTTACAAGACAAGAAAACTTGAGAACAGGATTTGCACTGATTATATGGTAATCTTTAAAGAAAACCTTTCAAACCTGTCTATGGTAGCCATTTATTTATTTTTTTTTTTAGAAACCAAGTTTTCATTCCTTTGATTTCTTAAGCAGATTGTCTTAATCACACTTGTCTACACACAACTCCACTCTGAGGCAGCCTAAGAAAGACGCCAGTGGAAAATAAATGCAGACACGCTGAAATCCAGACCCTGATAAAAAAAAAAAAGATTTGAAAAGCCTCAACACCACTGAATGTCTCGTGTAAAAAAAAAAGCCAAGACAAATGTAGAGTATTGCCACTGCCAAAACTGCCACTGCACAACAGTTGATGAAAGTGACATGCATGGACTGTGGATAAAAGCAGGTTTGTTCCTTTCCAAGGGGGACATTTAAACTCCTGTAGAGTCTTTGCTTAACACAATGTTGAAAGAACACAGGATGCTTTTAAGCAAGCTTACTGCAATCATGATTGCATTTACTGAAAGCATTGTACTGTAATTGCATAAGTTTCGTGCAGTGATGTGAAAGTTGAACTTATCCAGCAGCATGCACTTTGAAATACAACACGTTCCTCTTGGTTCATGGTTTTAAAAATCAATCCGATTTGCTGCTCTCTTCTTGATATAACTCTGGTTTCCGAATGCAAGCAGAGTTTAAATGCAGTTTAAATGCAGATCTTTGCTGTCTGTCATAAGACTTCCTCTGATTGTCACAGATTGGTCTGAATACAGATAGGGCTTTGTGATTATGCAGAGACACTGCCTGAGGCATTCCCTTAAGAAGACAGACAGGCCCTCAATCTAATCCACATCTATTATTTAAATGATCATCAATATATATTTAATCCACACATTTGGTGAAAGTCACCTAAACTTCTTGAAACCTGGTCCCAGGAAACATTTGAGGCAACTTGGCTGTATCAAACCCCAGGTATCCCCTGGTGTGCCATGCAGTGGCCTGAAACCTAGTCCCATGAAACCAAGCCACAAAAGAACCTCTGCACTAATTCCTGTTAATATCTGCATCTATCCGTCCCTTTACCTGATGAAGAGTTTGCACTGGATCGGCGTTGGTCATGTGGAGCTGGTAATAAACTCAAATCATGCATCTAAAGTGGCATTGCAATGACTGCTCTCCATTTGCTGTACAGACAGGCACAGCTATCATCTCTGATTCACTGTCTGTCTGGCTCCTCATGTTTCATGCTTGATTGGCCAAAAACCACAGAACACGTTTCTATACTTTGTGATTGCTTTTGGTAAGCGATACAGAGCAAGGCACATGGTCTAACTGACACAGAGGCAGCCTCTTTTATGCTGTATTTTTCATCCAACTCACAAATACATTTAATATTGGTTTTCAAAGGATGGTGGTACTCCATAAACAAGGATATTCTGTCTTGATACAAGTTTGTTTGTGGCACCTATGGGGTTACACAGCATGTTACAGTTCACCGTGTTCTTTCAGCATACAAGTCATTGTGCCAAAAATAACTTACATTTGATCAATTCCGATATCCATGAGAAGATTAACAACAACTTCCCTTCGGAATTAGAAAGTATTTTGCACTGCTGCATTTTTTTTTTCTTAAAAAGCTTTCGAGCTATGATTGATTGATTGATACCTTTTCCACAAGAGGGCACAAAAGCGCAAGTTGAATTTCCATCAGTTCAAACTGCAGTACAACAGAGGCGAGGAGCTCTTTTGATCAACAGACCAGAAGCTAATTTAGACTTGAACAGAATAAAACAAGAATAAGAGCCAACCAGGAATAAAGCATAGAAAAGATAGCAAGTGAAGTGATTTCAGGTTGCTCTGTGCTGTACTTTCTAAACTAGCTGTTACCTTGAGATCCATTGGAGGGATGGAAATAAGACTCCTATTGCATAGCAGTGTCACCCATTCCAGGTTTTAACACAAACTTGATTAGCCATAGTGTATAGGTAGCAAGATCAGGTGTGTCTTGTTACATTCTTAGTAAAATCAGGTATGGATCACACCCCTATGCAATAGGAACCTTATTTCCATCCCTGTATTATCCCTGAAATGAAGTTGTTTTCCCACTAAAAGCTTTGTAAACTTAGATGATGTGGATCTGCAAGCAGTGCAGAAAAAAAAAACTTCATCAGGAAAGCATCTCGTGTGTGGCCCGGAGGGGAGAGTGGTTTGCTTTTCCCAGTCAGACAAGTAGGACCCAGCTGCAGTGCCTGTCCATCTGCCTACAGACTGCCAGTGATCTCCAATGAGTCCTTCTATTAGTAGCCCTAAGTTCAATAAAGGGGCAGGTACTCCAGAAGTGTTGCATTACCTTCTAGAATTAACCAATTCATAAAGTCGAATGACACCTGTTCAATAATGTGTACGCTAACATACTGAATTGCACACCTCTTACAAGTTTGCCATATACTTAACGAAAAACTGACTAATAGAAAAATGTGACATTTTGAAATCATGAAATACCTGTACGACTTATTCCGGTAGACTTTTTTTTTTTTTACTTTGTTTTGTAGTTTCTTTGATTACATGATGTTAAATAAAAGATCTACATTATATTCATTTTTGTTTAAATAATGTCTCAATCCTAAAGTTCTAGGTGATTCAAAACAGCGCTGTACACTTCAGAGAAGCTATATGGGTGTACTGTGTTAGCGGCAAGCCCTTTAAAGTGTACTCTATCAACACAGGGGTGCAGAGCATGTGTGGCTCTACATAGAGGTATGGTCTGCATGATAATGTTTACGAAAGATAGCCTTCTCCATTGTAGTAGCTGACTGGTATACATGTCAAATCTAGCCAATAACAACCTCCCAGTTCAAAAGCAATTATTTGCCAGTCCCATTCGGTAACCTTATTGCCACTTTAAAAAAAAAAAGATTACAATCCAAAATATTGCTTTATTTATTACCCTTGTGGTACGAACAGTCTTAATGTATTTATTTTAAAGCAAACCCCCCTTAAAACATCTCAATGATATAAAAAGAATGTAGACATTCAAAACAGTAGAGATTTGGGGCTAAAATCAATATTACACTTTGAATGTCACATTTCATGATGAATACAAGTTTACGCCGTTTGAATTTCATAAAAACTGTCAGCACAACTACATCTGAGTTACTGACATGTACTACAAACTGTGTTCTGCACTGCTTGATTTAAAAGCTTCAGTTCATTCCTGTATTGTAATATAAACCGTTTTTGTGTTCTGCGCTGCTTGATTACTGTAGGGGCATTAACTGTGTTCGATTTCTTTCCATGTGGACATACACAAGGTCAATACCAGCAATGTGATGACTCTCTACCCTTAGGACTTTGATCTGCTATGGTTTTTTCTGTCTTGTTATACAATAGGTTGAGGTTTTGGCTACTAAAGTATTGTAGAATTACAGCCTGACAATATGTTGAGTTTGCTGTGCCCAATAATCAATTTGTTTCCTTCTATGGACTTTCGGACATTCTGATCTTTCGAAGTTTCCATATTTCAATGTTACAATGTCTCTTTGGAAGCTTATAATTTGCGAACGACATATTGGTCTTGTTTGGTTTTGATCTTTGTGCTATAAAATAAAAAATAAAAAAAAAACATCTTTAGAATGTATAAAAAAGCTGTTTTCACGGTCTGTACTAAGCTAGAACTCTACAGAAACAAGATCATTTTGAAGATGAAGCACACACAGCCTGTGTCAGCATTGACCTTTCGTTCTGCACTGGACCTGAATCACACAAACAGCTTGTATAGTGTTTCCTGTGGATGGATGTTGCAGCGAGCACTTTGGATAGAGGGCATACATAACCATATGGCAAAAACAAAAAAAAAAGAAAGTTTTTGTTTTTCAGATCTGACTTTCTTTAAAATTAATAAAGCAATTGGAAGGGCTATTGAGAAAATCCCAGTCAAATCAAAGGTAATGAGTGACTTAGATATCCATGCTGCGATCTCAAAGAAAAGCATGGTTAATAGCTGTATTAAACAGCCTTCTTTCACAGTTGTCAGTAATCCAGAGTTATTAAACCAATAGATAGTGCTTACCATGGCTTACCATTTGTCATTTCCCTTTCTTAAAATAGCAACCTTATTAAATGCTGGTTCTTCGCATGCTTTTTTCAAGGCACAATACGTAGATTTTTTCAAATACAATGCTACAGTACAGATTCGTTTTATTGCAGTAAGACTACCGGAGTGATCCTCAGCTCAGAGTGAAAGCAACGTTTGATCACTGTGTTGTATTTTAAAATCTAGATAAAAGAAAAAAAAAGCAAGCAAAAAGAACCAAGAGACATTCGGCACACAAAATAAAATAAAAAAATGGAGACCAAAAATATTGTTGCTTGCGCAAATTCAGCTTTAGTTTGCCCATTTTTAAATGAAAACCTAGAAAATCAATACTGCTGTAAAGTGCGGTATTGCCAAATAATGACACTAGCAGCAATTGGAATACTGTCAGCCACGGCCTCTCTGGTGTAGTTGATTATTCAGCTTTATTTACATGTCCATTCAGGGCTGACACTCTGAATATTCTCCTGTTATTTACATTACAAATGAACCCTGTTGTGTGCATGACATTTATTTTTCATCGCCCGGATGAATAGGAACAAACGACACATATAAATAAATAATCACCCCCCTTATCGGTTGTTTTATTGAGGGAAACATGAGCTGGACGATATAGAGCCGAGGAGTCAAATTAAAGCATCTACCAAGCATCAGAAATCTTGCTTGTATTATTTACCAAAGAACCAATATCCTTTTATTTAAAAAGGTCTAAAACTGGATGTGTACACAAGAGCTCTTGATGACAGAAGCGTCATTAACGTGTTGCTATTGGTACAGTTTTACAGTGCTCTGGGGTGCTTGGCAACTGCAGGACTGCAAGGCTGGAAATATAGAAGGGCTCCCCTTGCAGAGCAGTTTCAGCCATTCCAAGATTTGTTTAAGAATAGGGTATTAGTAGCTTTACATACCAGCCTTTGTATGTCTTTTTACTGGAACAGGAAACTACCCAAAAATATATATACTTAACATACACATGAAATATGAGCTCAAATGGCAGTCCAATGATAGATACACATATGCATGGCATGTCCATTGACTGTTTATTAACAGGGAACTCAACTAAATGGTCAATTGCATATTCAATAAATACTTATTTATGACACCCCAAATAAGGCGTCACCCAGATATTGAATTGCTTTATTAAAACTGTGTTTACACGGATGAACTCGTTAAACTGATTTGGAGAGATGCTCAGGGGACAGCAAGCTTTATAAACTAACTTCAATGTCTTACACTTATCCTCTGTGGTTATGATACTATCACAGTACTGTAAGAAATACATGCACAAACTGAAACAGGTGCATATGTTTTTGCTAATGCAAAAAAAAAAAAAAAATTATTTCACATCTCCTGTTTATTTTGCTTTCCGGCGTTGGGCAGGCATCCACAGAGCCCCCTTATGTAGCTCTAATAACACCCTTGACATCGCTTAGCTCAGTGTAAAACGGATGTTTTGTGGGCTCATTAGCATAACCAATCTTGAAGAGCTGTATGTGTAAAATACATTCAGCAGGTTGAAATAGGCTTTGCCACACATCTTACTACAATACACATGCTGCCTCTGCAAGACAATCAGGAGAACTGACTGTTCTTGCTCTACAGGTAGACAAATGAAACCCTCTTCCTATGACAGCTGTGCACAGATCCTTGTTTTTGATAAGTCCTGAGCTGAATTCTCCAGCCATGTAGGCTGTTTATCAATAGGACTGTTGAGTTGGGCTGGGTTGGTGGGTGGTGTAGTTCTAAATCTGATGGAACAAGAACACCACTAATACATAGATTTTCCTATTATACAAATTCACATTTTAGTATGCTGAACTTCTAGCAACACATCCAGTACAATAAGTAATGCATGTATCTAATTTCTACAAGTCGTAGTTGATGCACTGTTGCTTGAAGTAGATTGTAATAGAAGTTCCTTGTGCTCTTTTCATTGCATCATGGGGACTACTGACTGAATCAGACACACTAACCCTCCCTTGGTTAGGTTGATCTTCCCAAGGCAGTCTCTGCAGTTAAAGTAAATGACATGCTTTAGTGCCTTCATGCAGTACATATTTATAGTTATCATATCGGATTTGCAACTCTTGGCTTTTAGAGGCATGCAATGTCAACATGGTCCTAGAAACCTGTGGCATGGAGACAATGCGGCCTGGGATAGTCTCTGTGCCCAGCAACAACAAATGTGTAGCCAATTAGAAACTACATATTAAAAAGAGCCAGGGGAAAAATGTTCCTTTTAGTGTTTGTATTCAGGCGCTGTCATCTCATGACTTCAAGAACCGTACTGCTTGCAATGGCTCTCCCTCATTCTAGCTGGTAGAAATGTACTCCCGTACTTGTACCAAAAACAATTTGAAGTCATAGTGGAAATAATTAGAACTGAATGCAGCTTTCTATACTTGGGGCTAAGAGTGGCACCTGCTTTCATTGCTTTTGAAGGCTCACTATAGCTTGTACACCCTTCATTTGAAGACACAATATTTATTTATTCATAGCTGCTACAGTTCAGGTGCCATGACAACGGTCAACTTCAGTTTTTCTTTTCAAACCTGTAGCATCTTTCTTCAACTGAATTTATTCTCAGGGTCACTGGATATTTCGAAAGAAAAAAACAGCATGTGGACTTCCAGTACTGGTGCCAACGGACAAATAAAGCAAACAAATATGCATGATGTAATCGTTTTGCAGCATTAAGAAGGTGTGCCCAAACCGTTCAGCAGCAGTGGTGTAGTCGAGCTGTTCCAGTACTATTTTCTATAGGCAGCAGTGATGTCACTGAGCCAGAACTTGCATAATAGTCAAGCTAAGTCACATGACTCGCGTCTGCCGCTCAACAGTCTGATTCAGTCAGTAGTCCTCTGGATGCAATGAAAAGAGCATTAGGAACTACTTCTATTATGAACTGCTTCTTTAAGAAGGTTGAAAATGCAGACGAAGACGAAAGGAACAGTGCATCACCTACGACTGTGGACACAAACACAAAATGAAGCCACGGACACACGCAGACACGTAAAGTAAAGTCTTCTGACAAGATGGAGAAAGACACTTTGTGGAAATACTTGCAGAAATGAAATAAACGCATTACCTATTATAGGTGTTACTACAAGTTCAGTATACAAATAAAATGCAAATTCGTATAATAATTCTCTTTTAAGAAAATCAATGTTTACTGTGGTGTTCAGGTACCTTCAGACTGAGGACCCGTGACGGCACACAAGTTCAGAATCTTCCACAATCAATATCGGCAGCGCAGAATGAGTACCTAATTTGTTCCACCAAAATGAAAGACATCAGATCAAAGGCAAAATAAAACGTACTCACACAGGAGGTACACACAATCATTAGCAAAAAAATCACAATGGAAAAAAAATACTGCAACAAGTCATTCGAGAGCCCTCTGAAGACTTCTTCAGAACAATATTATTGAGGCTTGCAGAGTCCTCCAGGTCATGAATGGCCATTACGGAGACAAGGAAGGACTGAAGAGAGAACGCTGTATTCAGTCCTTCCTTGTCTCATTAGAACCAGGCTCTTTGTGGTAACTGAAAGCCTAGGAGGAGGAATTACATATCCCTTGTTTCACACTAGAAATTACAGTTGCTCTGGGTCAGTGCAGGTTTGCCATGTTCAGAGTGCCTTCCAATTCTCAATAGACGGTATTTGCTGAAGATGGCAGCACTTCCAATTACCAGCCTGGAGTCTGAATGCCAGCAATGGATTGTAGAAGATGAAGTACTGTTTCCATGCTTCTGCCGCTGTTCCTGTAATTATCAGTGCTGGCTGAACTTTGCTAGGTCAACAAGAAGACATAACCTTTATATGTGAAGCAGTTACAGAATCTCAAAGCCTGACCCGGAATGCTGAAAGAGAACTTAGAGTCTGAATATTGGGAAATAAAAGGTAATGTATGTGTAACATTATAATGAAACATTGTACTGATCGTTCAAAGGAGCATCCAGAAGTGGTCTTTGTAGACAAAGGGTCTACGTATCCAAGTGAATATATCTAGTAAATCAATCAAAGCCTTTATTTAACCAGATGAGTCAACTGAGAACAAATTCTCATTTACAATGACAGCCAGCCAAGAGGCTCACAACACCACAGCGGACAACAATAAATAAGAAATAAAAAACACAAATCAACAAAAATATCTAGTAAATATATCTAGAGGGATTATTCACTGCACACAGCTGTCCTATGGATATTGACCCTTAATATAGGTTAACATGTATAGTGTATATACCCACACACACATTTGCATTTATATTGAAAACTAAATATATCCTATAGCTTTACCTGCCAAGTTACATACAATGTTTCACTGCACATGCTGGCTAACAGTGGATGATTTGAGAAGCAGAGAACTTCATAACCGATAATTTTCTCCAGAGGGCAACATTCTAGTTTCAGTTAATTCAGAATACCAAGAAAACAATAACTTCATGCCTATCTATGTGGATGTCTAGTAAGACTGGGTAATGCTGCAAGAATGAGACGGCATCTCTGTCCATTCAAAGGCAGCCTCTTAGCCCCCAATGATTCAGAGATATCCAGTATAGAGAAGATCTCCGATCACGTAGTTTCCACTGCTATTATCCGTACACTTATCCAGCAGGCGCAGAGGTTTCAAGGGCTGTATCTGAGTGTATTTGAGCTTTATCTTGTGCAATTCCAAAACCAAGGCATTTTAACTGCTTAATAATCACTGGAGAATTGAGATCAAAAGAAAAATTCAGCACTGTGTGGTGCGCTACTAGTTTTAAATTCTACCACTATCCAAAATAACAATGCAACAATAAATAAGAAATCATCAGACTTCAATGGCAAACCAGTGTGTATTATACTTGGCTTGCTGAACTGATGATTGAATTATGATGTCTATATTATTCACAAACAAAATATTTCCAGTTGTCTACCAACACCAGATCATTCTGACGTCCTATTTACTGAGTAGAAGATCAACAACTACTGTGATTATTCCTTAATGCAGCAAGTCTTCGTCTTAACATCGATAACTGTGTTGTGAACTTCATATACAGCAGTTAAACAACTAATATGCTTCAGCATATAGGTGGTAAATATAACCTAGAGATAAAATTAATTTGCTCACTGAAGTCAGTAAATAGGAAAACGGTGTCATCTATTTAGTAGGGAATTTGCAGGAAATTAAAAGTTCACTGTTATCAGCCACCTGTTAGCATTTCTAACACCTCTTCCAGCCAGCGGACCAGGATTAATGGACTTGTAGTCCAACTGAACATGTTCCTTGAACCAGAAAACAAGTACACAGTATTCTTAGAATTGTCTGAATGTTACAGAGACTTGGTTACTGTGCTGACAGGACTTCGCAGGGGTCTGAGGTAGGAATTAGGAAAAGCCAGGTTCAGGATGGGTACCACCAACGCAGTTCAGGAAGTGCAGTCAACATATTTTCTTTATACGTACTACCTGTGTGTGTGTGTATGTGTAAAGCCTGAACTGTCCTAGTGTACCTGGAGTCACATGATAACCCTCCCACTTACAAAACTTAAGTAAAATACAAGTGAATAAATGCATTTATTGACTGAAAACCTTGCTTTAAACCTACTGCTTTGGAAAACTGAGTGATGGGGATGATGGGGAACATGAACCCAAGGAAAAACAGTAGATAACTGGGTTAACATAGGTTCCTGGTTAATTGGAAGACTTTCAAGACTGCTTTCCCTCCATTAGAGAGCTAATTAGATTGGGAAACAGTGTAGTCTTTTAAGAGCCAGATACAAATATTCAAACTACTGTGATGGGGTAAGAAGGCTCTGCACTAAGTGGGCTGGCACAGGTGGAGTGTTGCCAAAGAATAGTCACTGACCCCAGAGGTTTTAACATGATTATCTTCCTGTTAATGGGCCATGTGCTGCCGTTTTTGAGATGTTCGTATATCCTGTTATCTCACTGGTAAATTTTTATTTTCAGCCGATTAAAACCGCATGCGCTCCCAGACGCTTTATCATGTCATTAATTCCAGGAACAGGGAAGGTCTGCATTATGGAAGCCTTGCCGATAGAACTGTTTTCCAGCACAGCAAACAAGAATTTACAACTGAAGATGGATTAATGTCAATTGGAATGATTTACAATACAATTGTGATCTTCTACATCTAGGAATCCAGCTTTGCATTTTTTTTATGTATTATTATTTGTATTTTTGTTTTGCGGCGGGTAAAAGCGCCGCGTCTTTTATATTTATATTTAAAAACCCGTGAGGATGCATGACTGATCAGCTACTGATTATTTAACTAGCTGACAGTCATGCATCCTTACTAACTGCGATGCAGACTGTGGCGAGGGTAATAAGATAAACAGCTAGTTAACCCCTCGGCCAGAGTATAGAACCGACAGCTGTCTGTGCTGCGGTGTTGAGTGTTGGATGCAGAGAGGAAGTGCGGGGAGATAGAGAGGTACAAGAAAACAATTGCTAAAACGTGCTGGTTTAGCCAGCACGTCACTTACTGTTTGTCTGTTTATTTGTTTGGCCAGCGCCTTTTTGTTTTCTGTTTTGTTTAAATCTTTTGTTTTGTTTATTTTGATTAATAAAATTAACTGAGCGCCGTTGCGTTCAGTTTAGCCCGCCATCCATTGTTGTGGTTTCAGTTACTTCCTGGTCCGTGGCGTCACCACTGCAAGCCAGCCTGCCACATATGGTGTCCTGCGTGGGACAAACAACGCCTCCAACAGCCGGACCAGGAATACAAAGGGCGTTTTTATTTTTTCGAAAAGTGTTTTTGTGTTTGAAAAAAAAAAAAAAAAAATGGGAAGAAGCGGCCGAAGAAAGCAGCAACAGCAGCAGGTGGTGCATCAAGAGCAGCGGGCCCGGTCACAGGTCCCGTCGGCGTCTCTACTACGCCGGATGTTTGCCTTGCCTGTCTGGATGAGGAAGGGTGGTGCTTCCTGTGTGGCGAGGTAAGGTATCTTCCACTCAGCCAGAGCCACGCATGGCATAAGATGGAGGAGCCTGGCGTCCGGCGTCAGGGGAGAGGGCCCGCTGGCTAAGGCGAGTTCACTCTCCTCTGAGGGAATCTGGGGCTGGCTGGTGGAGCCTGGGAGGAATGCTGAAGAGGCCCTCCCGATGTGATCAACCTCCTGTGGGCCAGAGATGGAGAGCGATGGGAAGCCTGGGAAAAGCAACACTGCCCAGTGTCCCTCGCGGAGGTTGCGGACATGGTAATCCACTACCTGGCTGCAGATATGGCAGGGCTACCGCTATCTCCAGCTCCATCGGGAAAAGCCCAGCCGCTGCCATCTCCAGCGCCAGAGGAGATGAGTCGTCGCTGCCTTCTCCAGCGCCAGAGGAGAGGAGTCGTCGCTGCCTTCTCCAGCGCCAGAGGAGAGGAGTCGTCGCTGCCTTCTCCAGCGCCAGAGGGAGAGGAGTCGTCGCTGCCTTCTCCAGCGCCAGAGGAGAGGAGTCGTCGCTGCCTTCTCCAGCGCCAGAGGGAGAGGAGTCGTCGCTGCCTTCTCCAGCGCCAGAGGGAGAGAGTCGTCGCTGCCTTCTCCAGCGCCAGAGGGAGAGGAGTCGTCGCTGCCTTCTCCAGCGCCAGAGGGAGAGGAGTCGTCGCTGCCTTCTCCAGCGCCAGAGGGAGAGGAGCCGTCGCTGCCGTCTCCAGCGCCAGAGAGAGAGCAGCAGGAGCTGCCTCTGTCTCCAGCACCAAGAGCAGAGCAGCAGGAGCTGCCTCTGTCTCCACCACCACCAGGAGCAGAGCAGCAGGAGCTGCCTCTGTCTCCACCACCACCAGGAGCAGAGCAGCAGGAGCTGCCTCTGTCTCCACCACCACCACCAGCAGCAGAGCAGCAGGAGCTGCCTCTGTCTCCACCACCACCAGCAGCAGAGCAGCAGGAGCTGCCTCTGTCTCCACCAGGAGCAGAGCAGCAGGAGCTGCCTCTGTCTCCACCACCACCAGGAGCAGAGCAGCAGGAGCTGCCTCTGTCTCCACCACCACCAGGAGCAGAGCAGCAGGAGCTGCCTCTGTCTCCACCACCGTCAGGAGCAGAGCAGCAAGAGCTGCCTCTGCCTCCGCCACCTCCACCAGCAGAGGGTGAATGCCTGCTGGTTCCGTCTCAAGCGCCGTGGGAGTACTGCTTGCGCTCCCAGCTCCACCAGCAGAGGGTGAATGCCTGCTGGTTCTGCCTCAACCGCCGTGGGAGGACTGCTTGCCCCTCCCACCTCCACCAGCAGAGGGTGAATACCTGCTGGTTCCGCCTCAACCGCCATGGGAGGACTGCTTGCCTCTCCCAGCTCCACCAGCAGAGGGTGAATGCCTGCTGGTTCCGCCTCAACCGCCGTGGGAGGACTGCTTGCCCCTCCCCATCCACCAGCAGAGGGTGAATACCTGCTGGTTCCGTCTCAAGCGCCGTGGGAGGACTGCTTGCCGCTCCCAGCTCCACCAGCAGAGGGTGAATTCCTGCTGGTTCCGCCTCAACCGCTGTGGGAGGATTGCTTGCCCCTCCCACCTCCACCAGCAGAGGGTGAATACCTGCTGGTTCCACAATCCACCGTCCTGGGAAGGACTGCTCTTGCCCTGCTTCGCACCGCCCAAGGATGCCTGCTACATAGCGCCCAAGGATGCCTGCTCCGCATCGCCTGGGGCTGCCTGTTGCTCCGCATCGCCTGGGGCTGCCTGTTGCTCCGCATCGCCTGGGGCTGCCTGTTGCTCCGCATCGCCTGGGGCTGCCTGTTGCGCCGCATCGCCTGGAGAGCCACCAGTTACAGGGAGCGAGGGAGAAGTGGAGCTCCGCTGCCGCCTCCATGGCCAGGGGCTCCCCTCCCGAGTTCGCCTCTGGAGGGTCGCTACTGCTGCTGCTGCCGTTGCCTCCCGAGGGTCGCTGCTGCTGCCGTCGCCTCCCGAGGGTCCGCTACTGCTGCCATCGCCTCCCGAGGGTCCTGTTTTGCCTGGGTTCGCTACCAGTACTGCCATGCGGCAGGAAATACTGTGGCTGGAGCCCCATGAGCGGGAGCTGCCGGCCACGGAAAAGGGGGAGGTCAGGAGACCAGCTCCCCAGCCGCACTTTCGCGGCAGGAAATACTGTGGCTGGAGCCCCATGAAGGGCAGCTGCCGGCCACGGAGAAGGGGGAGGTCAGAAGACCAGCTCCCCAGCCGCACTTCGCGGCAGGAAATACTGTGGCTGGAGCCCCATGAAGGGCAGCTGCCAGCCATGAAGAAGGGGGAGGTCAGGAGACCAGCTCCCCGCAGCAATTCGCTGCAGGAGAGGGTGGCGGAGCCCCACGGAGGAGCTGCCGGCCATGAAGAAGGGGGCAGGTCTGGAGACCACCCCAAAAATTTTTGGCCAAAGGAGCCGGCCTGTGCGCGGGCCATTGGAGCCTTCGGCTGTTTGGGTGGGAGGAGGACATCCCACCGTGGCCGCCACCTTTGGCCCGTTGCTGCCCCTGTTCCTGCGCCGGGACTGCTAGCGGGACTTTAGGGAATAAGGGGGAGGTGGCGAAAAGGCCATGTGTGCTGCGCACAAGGGGGCATGTGTGGCGGAGTGTCCCGCCCTATGTATTATTATTTGTATTTTTGTTTGCGGCGGGTAAAAGCGCCGCGTCTTTTATATTTATATTTAAAAACCCGTGAGGATGCATGACTGATCAGCTACTGATTATTTAACTAGCTGACAGTCATGCATCCTTACTAACGCGATGCAGACTGTGGCGAGGGTAATAAGATAAACAGCTAGTTAACCCCTCGGCCAGAGTATAAGAACCGACAGCTGTCTGTGCTGCGGTGTTGAGTGTTGGATGCAGAGAGGAAGTGCGGGGAGATAGAGAGGTACAAGAAAACAATTGCTAAAGCGTGCTGGTTTAGCCAGCACGTCACTTACTGTTTGTCTGTTTATTTGTTTGGCCAGCGCCTTTTTGTTTTCTGTTTTGTTTAAATCTTTTGTTTTGTTTATTTTGATTAATAAAATTAACTGAACGCCGTTGCGTTCAGTTTCGCCCGCCCATCCATTGTTGTGGTTTCAGTTACTTCCTGGTCCGTGACGTCACCACTGCAAGCCAGCCTGCCACAAGCACTAATAATCTTTTACACAAATAAAGAGTTTCAATTGCCTCAACATCCATTGGAAGCTCTACCTGAATCCATAATGGGCTCAAATACATCAATCATTATCAATGCGGAATGTGGAGTAGGAACGATTATATTCTGGTATCCCAAGCTTATCATGGTTCAAATAGCTGTCACATAGCCCTACCAACGCAAGAGCCACACAGTTTTTACACAGAGGACATGGTTAGGTCCTTACAGAGTGTAGGCTGAATGTCTGGACAGTATGGGGGTCATGGCATACCATTAATTGTATCATTGCTTAATGTTGGTTTCACAGACAAAACTATATTTGGTCTGCCCTGTGGGGATTCTGAAGCTTGTAGAAAGCTCAATTTGAAGACCTAGTTTTAGACAGAGATGTACAATTTATTTTTCAAAGATTAGGAGCGCATAAAAGAGGACTAATTGACAGCACTGGGACAGCGCTTCTGGCTTTCTCATACATGTTTCATCAATATGAGTTCACCCTGACATAGGCGGATAACTGTTCTGATTTGCTTAGCTTGGAAAGAAAACTCACTGCTTGCCTTTTGTGCTGTGCAGCATGTGGTGAATCGCATGAGAATAGTTTAGAAAGTCATTCAATGCGAAATTAAGGCCCCTAACATTCACTTGCGGTCAACCTTTTCTTCAGAGAATATTATTTGAGCCCTCTGAATGGATACAAGGGTTTTTGAAAGCATTTACGATACAATTAGTAGCACATGTTTAGTGGTCTGCGGGCCATAACGAAGGCATAACCTTTTACTCCATCCTGTTTTTCTTCTTCATACACATCCATGACAACAGCTCATTTTAGAATGAGGCTGTTTATTGTTCTGGATAATTACACTTGTTCTGGGATGTTACTCAGAGATTTTTACAGCGATGAAAATGTATTTGAAAATTCTGCGATATAAAAAAAAACATGCAGATTTTTATTAGTGCTTCAGAGATTATTATTAATTTTGTATAGAAAAGCATTCATTCGTTCTGAACCGTACCATCACTTCTACAAGACATGACTGCTGTTGCCACCTTTGTTTACTATCTATGTTTGTCTTGTTATCGACAAACAGCACTTTGGAAAAATGTCATCATTTTGTTGTTTTTTTCTTCTGTGGCACGAACCAAAGCAAAGACTTTAGAGTGTAAGCCTTGACAAGCATATTCATAATGGTACCAGTGTTGATGAGCCAAATGTTGTGCACTTCTGTCACTGTTCAATCTGTTCAATATAATCATGTTCTACTACATATCAGAGAGTTTGTCTCGACCTCTTGTAACTGAAATTCATCTCGTTGCTATGAAGAGGTTTAAAGAAAGTAAGTGGAAGGCTCTTTTTCTGCGTGTTTCATTGCCTTCTTGGTGTCATTAGAAAATAACTTGGTTCCTTATGTTTTCACACAACTGTAAAACAAGCTTAATAGGATCAGTTCGTTTGTCCGATAAACCTCAGTCTACCATTTCAAACACACCCAGTTCGGTTTGAACCACACTGAATAAGCCAAACCTAAGATTGCACTAAACCCCCAAAATGAACCAAACATGTGAATGTCCTCAGCACCGAATGACTCTGCTTACTACCTAGGCAAAATCAAGGTATTGATTAGCAGTGTTTAAGCATACAACAGCTGTCAGTCTTCCAGTGCCCAAGTAGATTAGGATATAGCTGTAGGAAACATTGTGCTAATGCCACTACTGTCAGTCCTTCCATGCACTGCTTTATTTGACTAATTCTGTATTTCTGAGCAGCAGTAGCACTTGGTAATAAAAGAAACAGGAATTTAGTGTTTCTTTTTGGTTCTGTAGAAGCAGGGCAATACCTTTACCTTGCTTGATAACATACAGTGTTTGAAAAAAGCATCCACTGAATGGTAATAATCAACGCTCTGGTGTTCCTGCTCATGTTTGTTATTGTTTTGGTACACAGATTGATACGTGGCTCATTCCATAATGCAAGACTTGGCCCTGCTTACAAAGTCTTTCCAGTACACAGATTTAGACGTGGCACAGCACATAATGCAACACTTTTTTTTTATTTTTTTTTATTACAAACTTTTTTCATTTACACTTTTATCCAGAGTTCCTCGTCTTCAATATTTTCATTAACGGGTGTTGACCGCAAATGATTGTTACATGTCAGATACTATTCACTCTCCCTTCCTCAAAATCAGTAGGGTGCTTCTGTTAGCAATGAGCTGATATAGTGTGCTTTAACCCAGTGCTCAACACAGTCCTGAACTCACTGGAAAATAAATCCGGAAGGTGTCACTTTCTATTCTGCTTTGTGATGGTGGTCCACTATGAAAGGCGCTATATAAAATAAATACTGATTGACTGATTGATTGATTGATTCTGCTTTGTGAATGCCAACACCAAGGTGTGATTAGTATTACTAGTGGGTTATTTATAGCCATATTCCTGATCCATGGTATATCAGGTTTATATAACATATGGAACAATGTGTGGACAAAGAAAGCATACATCTAAATCACATTAGAGAATGGCTTCAATCAAGCTCCACATCTGCTTAGCAATGCCTCACACTGTAATTTAGAACAGTGCCATTTGCCCAGTCATTCTGTTGCTGGATCTGAATGAAAATGTGACCCAACTCTCACCACTTGTTGTATAAAGCATGGTGCAGCTGTGAAAGGTAGGAGGATTGTCTTTGTGCTTGATTAGTCAGCAGGTTCTTGCCCTTTTCTCCTCTGAATGCTCCCCCTAATAAACTTTCCATATTTTACATTTATTTCTATTTATTTATTTGTGTTCATTTCCGTACATCGGTTCTCAGTGTTTTACTAATCCAGTTAACCAAGAGTAAAACATTCCTAGGCATAATATTCAACACGAGTGCAAAAACACTGACATGTTTGATGTGACTCTGTGCAAAGAAAATGAGTTACACAGGGGGATACAGTACAGTGCAGGCAAATGCAGCTATTGGGAGTCTTATTATTTCCTGGTGGTGTGCAATGGAGTGGCAGCTGATGTTATAGCTGGTGGAAGGAAGATAAGTATTTGTAGACAACGTTGAGGTCAAATACCAAGACCAAATCCATCCTCTCAAATCTGCTATCTAGGATTTAGGAGTTCATGATTTAATCCCCATTCTCAGGAACTTCACATTCTACGAATCTGACAGAAACATGTAACAGAGTCGGGACACTATGAATGGGCTTTTACAGTGATCACAAATAGTCACAAAAATACCATCATGGGACAAGATGAGGAAAAATAGCTGTAAAATGTTGTACACTGTTTAAAAAAAATAAGTATATGATAAATTAAAAAAACATATTTAGTCTTTGCCGAATATTATGGAGCCTACTATAAATACGGTGTGCATTTTGATAGAAAAACAAGAAGACAAACTTGACAGGTTACACACAAGTCCTTTAAAAATTTTCTGGGGCTCAGCAGTTACAAAACTGAAGGAACGTCATGAAAAATGAGAATTCCACAAAGCAGCAGTAATACAGTAAACTAAAACACCTATGCATTAGGAGTTGGATTCAGCTGATAGAGAAAGAGTGGAAAAAAAACAGGCAGAAGCTATTTTTATATTTGAATAACTCCCAAGTATTGCTTATTATATATAGTTGTACTCTTAGTATGTTAGTTAAATGTGTTCCAAACTCAATGAAACGCACATGTGCTTAAAGTATGTTATACATTTGTTTAGGTTAGGTCGGGTCACAGGTAACCTTTTGTGCATCTTGAAGAATTTATTGAACCCGTCAAGCTACAAGGCTGGAGCCGCCCCGGTTAATAACTAATTGATTGATTGTGTTCACTGTTAAATAAAACCAAAATCCTACAAGTTATATTCTACTTTTTTGTGCGTGTTTTGTGCGACGGGGAGGGGGCGCAAGCAGATTTTTCTAGCATTTTGTCCCTTGGACAACAAGTTAGTTTCAAAAATTGCACACCCCTGGTGCATAAACGTTGTGATAAATCTCAGAATATTTTCCTTGTTTTATGGGTGGAGGGTTGGCATCTCTGCTTGAGAATTATATATTTGTAGGATTAGGCAATAGCACAAGAGCACGTAGACTGCAATACAATAGTACACACATGACACAAAACTTGACCAACAGCTTTATGCACTTCCCTATATGCAAATACTTGGGTGTTTTTTTTTTTTGTTTGTTTTTTTAGTTACAGCTGTATTTGTAATCGTTTAGTTTTGCACGGCCGTTGAATGAGCTAAACCAAAATATCAATGAAATACATTTTAGAAAATACAGTACAATTTAACCTAAACAAAATAAATACTGTCATTCTCGTATAGTAACTTAAGAATGTCCTAATGACCGCAAGCAATTGTTCAGCCAAATATGTCTAGAAGAATCACTTAAGTCAGATATTGATCAAGTGTTCCTGTATGCTTCACCGTGCACATCTTGGTTAGCAAAAACACACGCTATGCTGACACAATATAGCGCCATTCCATTTGCTTATGTTTCCCTGCATTAAAAATATAGAATCCCGCGTCCTACCTGTACGACACCTGCTTCCTGATAGCTAAATGAAGAAACTGGTTCTCCGTCTGCTTCTCTCGGTCTTCCTCCGTCCCCTGGTCAACTTTCATCGCCCCTGAACACTTCTCGGTCCCCAGTGTGAGCCCAACTTGATCCCCCTCTGGCAGAAACACATCCTCTTCCTCCGCTTGGTCTTCTAAATTCGGCGGCTCCACAATCGGCATCGCCATGCTGTCCTGCGAGCTCTGAGCACCGCTGGCAGCGTTGTCTCCAAGGCAGCTCGCTGCTTCGGCCATGGAGAAGTGATTATTATAAGCGTAGCCGTGAACTTGTTTTAAAATATATTATTTTTTTTTAAAAAAATATTAAAAAATCTCGAATAGAGCCTGATGCCTTCTTTCTTTCCGTGGCTTGCTTTGCAGTTAAACTAGTGCATGAGAAAGTTAGCAAATTAAATGATAAAACAAGAAATACGTGACATTCGAACAGCAGCAAATCTTGGACAAAAAGCAGCTGTGCTCCTCCGGTAGAATTTATAGCACGTATATCAACCAGGAGCTTGTCTTTTTTAATGCAACCGCTTCTATAAATTAATTGCAATATTAGGGTGTTTTCGTTTGAAGTATATCAGGTGACTCCTGGATGTTCCTCAAATGGTTTTCTGAGGCATGTCGGAGCAAGAAACGATTAAATCATGCAAAGTATTTAAAAAACGGGTGCACAATAACATGCGTGCATTCTCTTGACAACCTCAAAAGGTTATAAAACTCTGTTTTAAATAAATACCGTTTCTTGTTCTTTTTTTGGTTTGTTTGTTTTTCCGGAAGAAACAAAAAGAGTAAATAATTATCCAGTGTTCTTATATTCACGTTGCTCTCACTTCAGGTGACGAGAACTGCGGTATTAGAATGGACAGTGCAAGCGTTGCATGCTGAGGCACAGCAAGTGACCGAACAGCAAGACTGATTGCATCTGCGAGGGGATACAACAGGCAGGCAGTGCTGCACTTCTTCTACCATGTGGGTGTGTCTGTCTGTATACTTCTTTATCGGGGGTGGAACTGGCAAAACAGGTACCACTACCACTAGCATCGCTTTTGAAACGTTGCTAAGAGTTTCACAAAGGTGAACATAAAGTGTAAACTCTGGAATGCAAATGTACACATATGTTTGACTACCTAGGTGAAGTTTATTTTTTGAAAACCACTCCAAATACTGTTGTCCAAACATGATAATTTCATGATCTAGAATACTACAGTTTACTATACAAAACTACCCTAACACAAGGATGTAACAAAAAACAAGATTGCATTTTACCTGCAATATTACTGCAGTTAAATCATATTTTAAAAATTACGCTGCTTTATCATACCCACATGGTATACCTCAGAAAACTTATCTAACAGACTACAGAGCGCATGCAATGTACTACTGCAGTGCAGTATTTCAGCAGTAAATTATGTAATGCATGAACCTGCAGTTACAGCGCTGTACAGTTAAACTGCAAATACTCCCCACTGGGGTTTGCATCCATTCACTGCAGATTGACTCACAGTTGATTTTTAACATGGGAACTCATCTGGTTTGTTTAAACTGCCAGCACAGGTGGCACGGTGAAAGATGAAAGATGAGTTTGTTCTCTTATATAGATTTAGGGGTTCAGGAAACTGAACGGATTGACCCAGCTGGGTGCTGTACCACTGATTGCTCTGTCAGCCAGAGCTCATGGGAACACTGTGAGTTCTACCCACAAATTATTTGCTGGAGAGAATGACAGATGTGTGAACTGATGCCATATTTTTGTGCTCAGTGCTGTGTGCCTCTGGTCCACTGTCTGCCAAGCCCTTTATTGCATTTGTTGCAGATTTATAAGCTGGATCTCTAAAAGTAGACCTACTGCCTCTCCTCATCCCTCCCCCCTCTGGTTTACTTTTCTCAGCTCTGTATTTTCCGTAAAGGAAGCAGCACAGAATCCCTGCTCAACATAAGCCAGCTCAAAACCCCCACACTAGCAACGCACAAGATGTGAAACCTGATTGGCCACTTCTGCAATTAATCAGTGCTCGTTTTTTGTTTGCTTGTTTGTTAATAATACAAAACTACAGAAGTCCACACAAGATAAATGTCAGAGCGTCGAAACAGAGTGGATAGGTTACCGCCAGAGGGAATTAGAAAAGGAACAGGACATTTCATCTGCTGCAGAAATCAAAGTGTCAAATGTATTGACTTACTACATCCGATCCCACTGACAAACCACTCACACAAACCCCTTTCCCTACACCCCCTTCATGCTAACTACATCACAGACACTCCCTCTCTGTCCAGGTCAGCTTATTACTGCATTAACTCATCATGAATCCTCATTATCCTCATTGATATTTCGGGGAGTACAGTGCATGGGGTTATGGGGAGCACCAGTATTTGTGATGACTGTTGGGTATTCCCAGGACTAGTAGAAGCAGTTTATCCACTTATTGTTGCATAATCTCCCATAGTGATTCTCTTTTTGGCTGCAAAGTACAGAAACTATATTAAACTGGATGAGATTTAAATACGTTCAATGCCTTGCAGAACATGCATAAATCATGCAGTTTTAATATGAAGTACAAGGCCCTGCAAGGGTTAATTAGGGGCATGTATACTAAAAGATTGGCCTCTAAGACAATTAGAATGGATGCTACCCCTGCCAGTAAACAATTATCAATTGAGACTGATGATAAGGGGACTTAAACAGAATTTGACAGCTAAATTCCAGTATACAATAGAGGTGCCCACTTCAAGAGTGACAATACAGTATACAGTAGATGGTGTTTTTTTTTTTTTTTTTTTTTTTTTGTGCCAGATTTCCTGTTGAAACACGATTAACCCATTTATTTCCATTGGATATTATACCATATTTACAGAAAATGTATACATTGTTAGTTCCTTTCTAGACTGGGATGATATATTAATGAATTGATCACACAGAGAGGTGATCTTTTTGGAATGGGATTGAGGAGACCCAGCCTCCCATTGCTATTTATTCACTCAGAACACCGCCAAGAAGGAGCAAGAGCACAAAGAGTTCCTGGTATCTGCAAACACTTTGTCCAGCCCTAATTAAATCTGGTCCTTTTAATTAACGGGCCAATATCGCACAGTTTTAAGAATATATTGTCAGTTCACTTGTGTGCTTCCTGGCTTCCTGATCTCTACCAAATGATAGCTGATAGCAGCCGGCCGTGATGGCATGGTAATGTGCCAGCACACCCAGCAGGGGGGGGTATCTGGAGCTGTGAGCTAATGCTTCCTCAAGAAGACCTCAGTGTCAGCACTTAAGGTGTGGGCTACAGCTGGATGGAGTTGATTACACCAGTGGATATAGTTTTCCACTGGGGACATGGCTGGCTAAGGATTGCCTAACTGAAATCAATAGTGATGATGATGATGATGATGATGATGATGATGATGATGATGATGATGATGATGATGATGATGATGATGATGATTATTATTATTTTATTTATTTATTTTTTTATTATTTATTTCTTAGCAGACGCCCTTATCCAGGGCAACTCAAAGTTGTAAACAAAACTACATTTCAAGAATCACAGTACAAGTATTAATACAATTAAGAGCAAGATAGGAGCTGATGTAACCAGCAGGGTTGTGTTGTGCACAGTTTCTATGCTCTGTGGTGTGAGATAAGGTTCTCAATAACTGCTCGTGAAAACAGAACTGGTACTTCTGCGCAGAGGTTAAGACACTCTCCTGAGGAGTGTGCGGAAATCGGTTTGAGAGCAGTGTAACATGCCGTTACTGATTCTGATGAGACAACGTTAAAAGCTCTGGCTTATTTGGGGATACTTTCAATGTCCATTGTATGGCTTTATGTTAGTCTTGTTATGATGATGAACCCTATTACTTAGGTGTCATCATTTGCAAAATGACATGTATTTGTGCTATTCATCTAAGGCTATCTTTGAGAAACAGGCAGCCTGTATTTGGGTCATTATTAATTGCAGTGAATTCAAAGCAGGTCTGAGATCACAGGATTCACTCCTCATGGTGGGCCCTAGTTTGCATGCTACGGTTTGCGGTCATGATGCTATCAACCCCTGACTGTTAAGAAACATTCAGATTACAGCTTCATTTTAGATTAAAAATTTGCATGTAGAGAGAAATTAACTGTATTTTATCAGTATTGTATAGCTGAAAGTAGGGCTGTGAGTCTGTAGTTCCTACAGCTAAACAAAGTACATGGTCTGCTGTCCTATAAAGTACAATGCACTCAGGGCTAAACCACAGGAGAATACATTAAACAGGATATCAATTAAATTACATTTAGTAAAACTGAACAGGATTGTTGGGACAGTATGGTCTGTCTTTGGGTAAATGGAACATTTTTTAAAGACTTGAATAAAGATACATTTGGCATAGTATACACTGAGGAAGGCAGAACATGGTTGTTTGTTTTTTGTTCTTTCAGATGGATTGGAAGCTGTTGGGATGTATCCAGCTGCAGATATGATTACACACTCACATCCCACCCAAGCCTCTTTCTTGGGGTGCATGGGAGGGGGAATGGAAATAACACCTTGCTGATGCCATGTACGATTAAACCCGAATGATTTCTCCAAACAGATTGCTTAATGATGAATGACGTCCTCTGAGACAGAGGGTGAGGGAACATTATCAACTATCACTAAACGCAGGCATGGCTTATACACGCTAATCATATTTCAGATGAGCATTTTGAGTTCAAAGGTAGGAGAAGTACAAGTATGAAGCACTCAAGTATGGAACCATTTGAGAAATATTGCCTGGAATTTTAAAAATAGCCCTACTTATGTTGGATTAAGTAGAGTATCTAATGGGATTCATTTTTCAGGTCCGACCTCATTTATTATACGGTTTGCTCTCGAGGCAGTTTGAGTGGGAAGCATTCTGGGACACAGCTATTGTTCTCCTGAAACATTTGTTTAACAGGGTTACAATTCAAGATGCAGTTGTAAAATTTCCACAGGTGATGAGCTGTCTAAATCCAAGTAAGATCCAAGTCTGAACTGATTTCCTCTGCTTATTGTGTTCAATACTGTAAGGTGCCTCTATCCTCTCACTGCACTAATGCACCAAACAGGGTCTTGCATCTTTCTTCAGCTAAACAGAGCAAGGGCATCAAACCGAGACCAGGGATGTACAGTAAAGCGCAGGCAAACATGGTGAATTACTGAGGTGGTAATGCATGTTAAAAAAAAAGGGAAGCCAGATTATATGCCAAATTCAGTTGCAATTGTATTGGGTAATATTCTCAAATCTTTTGGCACTATCAATTAGTTTTACTCCATTATGCATTGAGGGGAAATAAAACTTGCTAGTTTTAACATTGCTGGTGCGGTTTTCTGTCACATTTGTTCAAATTGAACCCTACAGTAAACTTTTTATTTTTATTTTTTTATTAATAGAGACCTAAATGTTGTCCACATGTCAGAAAAATGTATTGCATTCCTCCCGAGGGCAGTGACATCGCGCATCAGCAAGCAGGAAAAAAAAAGTGTCTGATAAATGTTCTAGCAGAGGCAGTCAAACTGTAACAGTGCAGTGAGATGCACAGAGACAGAGACAGACACAGACACAGAGACAGAGACAGACACAGACACAGACACAGACACAGACACAGACACAGAGACAGACACAGAGACAGAGACAGACACAGAGACAGAGACAGAGACAGAGACTCGTGTGGAAACTGTACCCCCAGTGATTCTTTATTTAGTTAAATAATCTCTTAGGTTAAACTTTGAATCTGAATAACTAATACACCCTCTGGAAAAGGTTTCATGAAACACAAACCTGATTTCATTATTCAAAATGGGCTTTAAAAGAACAGTCATTAACAAAACATTCCTTAAAACAACCTTCCAGTTTAATGGTCCAGTAATTCATATTACACTGCCTTACAAGGCATTCATTTGCTCCTGTTGTATAATCTGTATACTCAGTCCTCCCAAACCTCATGCAATCACGACATTTGTTCATTTTAATAATGTTACCACTGCTAAGTAGCATTATGTAACACATTAAGGTTAAAAGCTCACACGTCGCAGCAAAACAAAAGGGATATTTGAATGTCAATGTTATCATGAAGTTGATGTAGCGAACTATTCATCATTATTCCATTATTCCCTAAATTATGCAGTTTGTACAGTATAGCAGCCCAATGGCTTTCTACAGCTGAACTATGATTGCTGTAAAGCTGTAATAATCAGGGATTTGTGTATTTCATTACCGGTACTTTTTTATTGTGTTTTTTTAAGCCGGTTGGATGTTTTTGTGTAATTAAGGGTAATTGTGAAAATGGAAATGGGGATATAGAAAGAGAACAGGAGAGATAACTCAGTTGTTGTTCCCATGGTAACCATGGAACTTTGGGCATCTCTACCACGTACAGTTCCTGTTAAGGCCAAGACTCTCAAGACAATCAAATCCATTTTAATTGGCTGCATCTTATTGAAAAAACTGTGGCTCTATTATCTCTCTCCCCCTCCCCCTCTCACCCCACCATAAATGCTAGGCTGACATTTCATTGAACTGTAACCTTGAAATGTGGAAAAACCATACAGTAAATGACCGCTGATGTTAAACTTAATTTATTTAAATGAGATTTGGTGTGACAGTTCTAAGGTTGAATTAAAATGTTCAGGCCAAATTATTTCTTTTTACACAGGTATGTAGTTTGCAGTCGGTCTCCACACAATAAAAAATGTAAAAGCTGAGCCTAGCTGGATCACGATAAAGTAAAACGAATAATTTAGCAAGCATTCATATTTAACCACACTGTTGCAGGCTGTAAAATGGAAATATGTCTCTGAAAATCATATTGGACTTATCGGGCTTTTGCTCCAGTGTAAATGTTTTGAAAAAATATTTCAATAAACATCTCTAGTTTTGTAACAGCAGTTTTATTTTCTTATAAAAACATATACAAATAATTGCAGGCTTTACACATGATCAACATATTTAGAGTCTGTTTCATCAAGTGTAATCCTAATATTTATTTCACCGGATAAAGCATGGTTTCACAGATCCTTAATAGCATTCGTCTTGGACTACCTAACGCTACCTTAGCTAAGGTAGTCAAGACTAGTGCTAATCGGGGTCTGTGGAGCTAGCTGCTATGTTCTCTTGTATGATTTGCACTGCAACTGTAAAAGCACTAGGAGGCAGTGTTTTAATAAACACACAGAGCAGCATATTTACTGACGAAAGCTGCAATTTAGCCTCTATTCTCTGTAGGTAAACAATTACTCCTTGAAACCCCCCAGCACAGTTTCTCAAGCTTGTTAGCCAATGGAGACAGAGAAGGAAATGATTTGAATGAATACAGCAGATAGACTGAGCAGCGTAGCACCAGAAAGAGGATACACAAGCAATTGATGGCTGGGATTTAAGATTCTTCTTGAAATATGTTACACAGATGAGTAGTCTGTGAGCCATCTACTGTATGTCAGCAAGTTATCAACACCCTGACTCATAATGCTTTTAGTTTAAAGCAAAGCTGATATGTGTTGTTAGTGAACAACATGTCAAATCATAGCTAAACCTCTGCATTTACACTACAGACAGCTGACAGGCAATATAGCAGTATTTACTATAGCCAGCTGATATTTAATTAAAGTCCTTTTTATAAAGTCTGTTTCATGTTATTTCCTTACCATTCCTGACTATTCATTCATACATGTCGTGATAACATACAGGGATAGTATGTATCTGTCCAGCTGGCCTTTTTTAAATACAGAAAACAATATCCAAATAGTATTTGTTTTTTGCATATGTATTCTCAGTTGTTTTGAAACTTATATAATCTGAATTTTAAAATATCAAGTTGATCAAACAGTGACCTTAGCAATGTAGGTCAGAGCTTACAAAAACAAATCTATCTGCATTTCCCTAATATTTAATTGCTTTGCTATGTATTGTCCTATTCTGGGTGTCTGTATGATTAAACACTGCTGCTTCTGCTGAGATCATAACATGCCATGCTTCTGATCTGTTCTAGCAAACACTGCTTCTGAAAAGACTCCTCATGCAGGACACCACCTGTAAGAAGCGCACTGGAAAATGTGTTGGTCTTGCGCCATCGAGTTGGAATGAGGAAATAAAGGAACGTGCTTTTAACTGTGTTCCCCAGCTCATGGAGTGTGTATTTTTTAGTTTGTTTAACACCTGCTCGTTATATGAATGAATTCATTAATTAATGTGACTTGTTACTTGCCTGTAGTCAAAACTAAGAAGTGTCTCTCTCAGACTGAAGGATAAAAGGTTATTATTATTCACCCATTTTTCATGGGAAACAGACTCCTAGATTAACGTTACTTATCGCCAGTTTGACTGAGCAGATTTCTTTGTTAGTGAGCATACTTCTCTGCTTCACAGACTCTAGGTTTACAAGGGTTTTCTTTCAATATTAAACAAAAAAAACAACAAGGTAATGCATGCATGTCATAATTACATGCTTACAGAAGCACAGAGTGTTAAAATCAGGTCAGACGAACACAAACCCCTAATTCTAATCTGATTTGATTGAAGCAAGGAAGTCAAATGTATATTTCATAACACATCTTACTCTTCTGAATACACAGATAGAATGGAGAAATCAATAAAGAAAAACTGGACTTTAAAAATGTGATTAATCTGATTTTGCTACAGACTAGAGATATCCTGTACAGAAAAAAATGGGAGAATCACTGAATACTGATTGCAAACTGCTGTTAGGGTAGATAGACAGTGAAGAGAAATCTAACAGAAGGACATTATTCCAAGAAAAATCAGGCTGCCGTGATTTGATATTTTGACACAAATACCTGCCTTTAAGCCACTTTAAAATACTTTAAAATAACACAGCACTGTCTTTTTAATATATTCTATCAATCAAAAAAAAAAAAAAATTGGGGAGTCTTGTTGTTCTCCACCCAACAAAAAAGATGCTGCATCTTAAATGATACCTTTTTGTTTTACTCCTGACAGAAAATACAGTCAGTTATCATGAGCAGTTTCAAACCCTAATGCATTGCTCTTGCTAACAATGCAGGGTCTGAAAACTCCTTTCCTTGGCTTGAGGAAGTGTACATCCATTCCAAACTTGTATAATGGTTTCTGAACAGGTCTACATGGCTACGTGCCACTGCTACAGGATAAATCCTCACCCCCCTGAGAAATATCCTAGGCTAATCCTCACTGCGTCTGGTCAATTCTCAACCCCAGGTCTGTGAAAGCTTTTTGAGATCTTTGCCTTTCTCGTGGCTTCTCAACTTGCACATAACTTTGACTTCATGCCCAGAAAGGTCAGTTTCATATTTGTAGGCATAAGTAGTCTTCAAGTTACTTCAAATCCCAATATAAAGATAAGAAGCAGGTGAAAATAGACTGGCTCTCTGTCGCGCTGGAGAAAAAAAACTCCAAAAAAGCACCAGAAATCGGACTAAATACGGTACTTAATACATGATTTAGACAATATTTGAAGCATTGGAAACAATTCTGTAAAAAAGGGAAAATGGGAAACTATATGCATCACATACAATTCATCGCAGCCAATACTAACTTTGTGCTTTCCATGTTCTGCTTGTGTTCAATAAACCTTGGTTATTTTGTCTACATCACAATGTATGTTTTCACTATGTGTTACAGTACATTGTCCTACTGCTGATTAGCCTAGATTAGTTCTTGTATAAGGGAAACGATTATCCTCTTGTGCTTTGTACAGAATACTGGGTGAGAGTTGAACTGGGCTAATGTTCACCCTATCTGGAGAGAACACTGGGGTGAGAATTAGCCTGGGGTGAGGATAAGACTGTAACACTGGATGTCTGTTTCTGTTGAGGGTGACTGATGAATCTTTTTTTTTTATTGTTGGCATTTTCTCTGGGGACTAACACTGTGTGAGAAATGGTATGCTCACGTATCGAGTGCTGGAGCACATGTCCTACCAGACAGCTTCACAGGAACACAGAACTGAGACTGAAGGGACCGCTGTGACCAGGTCTCAGAGAGCAGAGCCTGTCAGCTGTGTCTTCCATTAAAGGCCATGTCTTAAAAGTAGATCAGCTTTGTGCGTAATCCTCTGCGTTTCCAACTGCAAGTGAAAAACAATACAGAGGCACGCATTAATCATTCACTCTACAGATTCACTTTGTAACAAACACTGGACCCTGGCTACAAGTCTTTTCATTTACTCTACAGATTCACTTTGTAACAAACCCTGGACCCTGGCTACAAGTCTTTTCTCCATCTTAGTCAGCACATGCTATTGTCTTAGCCTTTCTGGGGGTCAAATGTAGCTTGTGTTTTGTGTCAGTCATATAACATGGTCCACAGATCTGTACACTAGCGAGTAGCGACCACAGTACTGACCCAAAAAAAGGCTATTTCTATTAATGTAAGCATATGATTGATAGGTAATTGTTGATTAATTGGGTTTCAGTTTAAGAAATATTTAGTTTCATATGCAATTGCATCACTTGTCTTGCAGAATAATAAATGTTCAAAAATTTTAAAAATATACAGTACATGGTGCTGTGTAAGATACAAGTCAAAGTGGCCAGTAAGCCCACTAGAGGCAAAACCATTCGTGGGTAGACCACCTGATTGCTTGTGGAGTGGATTTCAGCTTGAATTGTACAGATCCTGATACCATATTCTGCAGTCATGGCATTGTAGGACTCTTGAGCCAGTAGAGGACTAGAGACATCAAAAGCAGTCAAGATGGTTTCTCCCCCTCCCCTCCTCTCCATTTCCAGGTACTGCAAATCATTCCTGTGATGCTCCGATCCCACTTGACATTTACACATTGCACAAAGAAAATGAAATGCAGCCGACACCCACCTCATCCAAAATGCCAAAGTGACAGCACAGCTCAAAACTTACACGATTTATTGGTTGTTAAAAGCTTTCATACCGTAAGCAAACTGCAGTGTGTATGCGTTGCCAGTGATAAGGTTTTGTCCCAAGTATGATTCATTCATAAAGGGATAAAAGAATATGGATGCAACTCAAGAGCTACAGATTCCTAACCACGTTCCTAAGAGCAATAACCGCTGAATAACAGGCAGCCACAGTACATGAATAAAACAACACCAGAATCATGACTCGTGTTGTCCATCTTTATATTCATACAATGCGTTCTTAATGCCCCGAAACGCTTGGAGTGTCAAGCATGAAAATAATGACAAGAGTATAACAGATTATAACTTTTCACAACACGAATAAAAAAAGAAGCAGAAGAAGAAGAAATTGATCCTCTTCCCACAGATGTCACGCTATGTCAATCTGAAGGGACACTGGAGGGGGCTTCAGTAATTACTAGTGCCGCTGATAAAGCACAGGCCTTCTTTCATGCCTAGTGATAGCAGTAATCACTACTGAGACACACTGCTACCTCGGGCTGCGTGGCAATGAGGGATTTCAATAAAGACACACGCGTGCTAACATAGTGGCTTACAGGGGGAAAGGAATGACGCTCTGCATCCCAAAGATGATGTTTATAATAAGCTGATATTAATCATGGTTCAGCGTGTAGTCACGGCTCAGAAACTGTTGCACTTGCCCTTGCTGTGCCCAGCTCGACTCACTCTGCTGGATGGGGGGGTAATCAATAGGGCGCACTGCAGAACAGGGCAGAACAGCTAAAACATGGCGTGAATACTAAAAAAAAAACCTGCATCACTCGATGGAATGGAGGCAGCCTCCACTGATCAGTGCATGTAGAACTGTAGAATAGGGGGGTGGGGGGTGATAATGAGAAAATGTAAAATCCTCTGCAAGATGCTGTTTTGGTGCTGTTTGAGTCTGCTGTAAATGTGCTGATATTTTTCAAGTGCTTTTAGCAAACCGTTCCAAAGAGAAAACACACACACACAATGAATTGCAAATGCATTCTTTTATATCTTGCCTGACGCTAACTCTACATGACAGTACACTAATACAAAAAGAAAAAAACAAACAAGCATTTTTATCACTTTTGCTGGAATACATACATTATTAATGTGCGCTAAAATATTAAAATACCAACAGGGATCCAAAAAAAAAAAAAAAGGTGCTATTGGAATACTAAAATACATTTTTTAAAATATAAAAATACATTACTTATTTACAATATACATTTTGATTCGTCATGTAAACACAGGGTGGGTGTCAAAGGTGCAGTATCCCTTGAAGGATGCCTGGTACAAGACAGTGAAGTCAGCTGAAATGCAGTTTAAATCAGCTTCACATGCAACTCTTGGAAGGGCAAGCCTAATTGCTTATTGTAAGGAATGCAATTGCCAGACAAAAATAAATGAAAAGTCACAAAGGCACTGTTGTGATTGTATTTTGCTCAGCCTCTTATAATTAATCAGGCACAGTGGCTGTGATTAAGGCCCTGCTCGGTATGTTATGAACTTCACCAGGCAGTGGACTGGAAGAGAAAATTACCTGGAGAGAGTAACAGGCACACTTAAAATTCAAAAGCGCTCAGCGTTTGTGCAGTCTGTGCAGGAACGAAAGAGGATCATACAGGTCTAGTGCTGGAAAGCCTGACACGAAACTCCTACAGAATTGTTCTATATTCTCTCTTCAACCACCTACCTCATTTTGTTTGGTTCAACATGTCACCTCCCACCAGTTTCGACACGAACAAGATGGGCTCAAAAGGGATACTGCATCGTTTGAGATCGAGTTTAGCACTCAGAGCAATATCTTTGGAACTGGCATCTCACAAGGCTATTGGCTGAATGGACTGACTCACTTTCCCTTGGCGATCTGCCTTTTTTTTTTGTAATCTGAACTTTTCTTTTCCAACTGCTTGGCGTCTCATAACCAGAGGTATTTTTTTTTTTTTTTTTTTTTTAAGACGTTTGTTTGTTAGTTGTTGCAGTTTCATGTGGTTTATAACGCTGCATTAAATAGCAAGATGGCAACTAAGGACGTTCTTCTTTGACAAGGTAAGATTATGAACAATCATGATTTCTGTGAAAAGACAACGTTTCATAAATTACAATCCTAGAGATTTCATTTGGAATACAACTGAAATAGAACTGGCCCCTGCAATTATTGTACCCAGTGCAGAAAATTGAGATGCCATTTACAAAGCAATAATTTAATACTCTCCAGTGTAAGACATAAAACAGGATCATATACTGTACAATGCCACTTGGTTTATAGTATAAACTGCTCTGAGTGCTACTTTTCTGGTTTTATATACACATTTTTATTTCTTTATACAAAAAAAACCCAATGTTTATACGAGTAAACTGTTTAACAGTGAAGACAAGAAGGCTGTGTAAACATTACATCATCAAAGCTATTTACAATAAAGGCAGTGCCTTGCTGATTGGTTGAAAGACCAACACCTTTAACTTGTGGTGCTCCTAGTACACAATGATTTTTTGCCCCCCCCCCAAAAAAAAAAATTAAAACAACCAACAAACAAACAAACACAATAAAACAGTAACACTTTACATGAACTGTCTCTAATTACTGTGTATTTACATAGTAGTTACTTAGTAAACTTAATGTGTAAATCTTTTTACACTATATATCTAAGTACACAATTGTATCAGAAAATGGTAAGGGTTAGGGTTGTAGCGTGCAAAAAGATGTACACGTTAAGCACATTGTAACTATGCATAATAATAACATTGTAATTATGTGTAAGTACACACGTACTGTGTTTACTACTATGTAAATACTAAGTACTTAGAACAAGAACATGCGGTAGAGATGGAACGAGGCGAAAGGTTTTCACATTTAAAAAGAAGCCTGGCATCTGAAAAGAAAATTGATTGAACTGGGAGATAAAATAAGCTCACTCAAACATCAGAGTGTGGACTATCCTGTAAGTGCTACCGATATTTTAAATGGGAGGATCACTTTGAGTAACTGAACGATTTTGCTCTCCTTTCTAAGGATCTGTGTAGCGTCTTAAACTCTTCCTGAATGCTGGCTTCCATACCACAGGGTAAAGGATTGCTATAAAGTAGAGAAGGGTTGAGCTCTCACAAAAATGATTCCGGGGGTCTAGGTTTTACTAACGTTTTAACAACTGAACTCCAAGAGTTTGAAATCGTTACTGTTCTTCTGTGTTCCTTCAGCTTTGTTTTATCTCAGGTGTGTTTCTGTACACAAAGCAGCTCTGTCAAGCACCTCTTCAGCACAGTGATAATTAAAAAAAAAATACCACTCCCAGTCTCATGCTGTATTCAGCAGAAGTAGATCAAACAAACAGAGAAAAAAAAAATCAATTTGTTAAAGCCCTGAAAAAAAAATAAAAATAAAATAAAGTTTTTGTGGGTCCGGTCAAGCTCGCCCCTCCCCCTCATCCCTTGTTAGTGTACAATGGATGTCTCGATTGGCTCAGTGTTAGTACGAAGATGCCACGGGCTCTGGCAAGCATTAGCGCTTGGGCCGACCCAGACCTGGAGCGGACAGTCTCCCTGCTCCTGAGACCCGTCAGTCAGGAGATGATCCGGCTGCAGAGAGCAGCTCCCACCTGACGGGTTACACAAATGTAGGGCTGTCAGAGTTCACATCCCTGAAAAAAAAAAGGAAAACTGCATTATTGGAAGGGAAAATGAGAATGGAGCAACCAGCTTATTATTTTTTGTTTTTCCAGAGCTCCTTTATTTTGCGGCACTTATTTAAAAAGACTCATACCAACAATTCCAAATAGAATCAAAGTCACCCCATACAGGAGCTTTTGGACCCCTAGTGACCAACTAGGCCAACTACACGTCCAGCACTTGCATTTATACTTTTTGGTGTCACTCTCCAATTATAAGATTGGAGTTTATAAAGACGATTAGGTTCGATTTTGAACTCGGAATGAATCAAACACCTTGTTCCTCTTGTAGCTTGCACCCTGGCGCTTTATTTAACCCAGAATTCTTTTGTCACCTTTCGTGAAACTGTTCTTTCTGGTGAATGAACTCGGAGTCCGTCCTGTTGAAATTCATCACATCCAGTTTGCTGAGGTACTTGGAGGCCTCGTGTGCCCTGTTCGTGTGCCCCTGGGGTGGGTCTCGAGTCTCCGCCTCCCCCTCCTCTGCCAAGTCTTTGGGTGAAGCCTCCCAGTCATCGGTGTGCTCCACTGCCAGGAAGGAGCTGTATCTGTCCTCCAGAGAGGCCCCCTCATCATAGAAGAGCAGGCTTCGGGAGCGAACTGCAGAACAAACACACACAAACACACAGGGCTTCAGGGCACTTTCTCAAGCACTGCTGTCCTGCTGAGCGATTTCAACACCCCCATCATAAAATAAAAGGGTTACCATGGGAAATCTGCATGCTTATTTTGCACATTTCCAATGCTTGTTCCATGTTAGATGATGAATTTACTACACTTGTTTTTTTTTTTTTTTTGCAATGCTTTGCCATATTCCTGTGATTTATCATGCTCGCCTGTGCTTTTACCATGTTTTCACTGTGGTTACATTACTGCACTCTGCTACGTATTTACCATGGGATACAACAGTTCACTTTTCTAAGTGTAGAAGATTCAATTGGCTTTGGTTTATAATTAGACCCATGCACTTAAATAAGCTACGAATGGCATTTTTATGCAAAATACAGTATATCCTTTTAATGGCATATTAAGACCTGGATTGCAACACAGACACTGTATTCAGAAGAGTGGATGAATGTTTAAACTGAATTAGTCTGCATCCAGAACTTCTTTATTTTTTATTACATTTCATAATTCCTTTTTTTTTCTTTTTTTTCTATAGAACACATTCTAGTTGTCGTGGTGACAAACATGCCTAGCTCTGTTAAGGATGTCAGGGGTGTTCCAGTGTGTATACTGTGGGTTGTAACAGTAGTTTAAATGCACTCTCTGATCTCCTCAGAGCTGCAGGATGTACGTACACCAGTATGTGAAAATAATATGAGTAAGTGGATGAGTTTCGGATTCAGGTTTCTAACCTGCGAACACATTATGTGTGGTAAGAGAAAAAAAAAAAAAAAGATTCAGTTGATTTCCCTTCTGACCTTATGCAGGTTCACATCAGTGCAACCCACTTATCGGCTCCTCTAACACTCCCACAGTGCACAGCGGAATAATAACATCTGTGTCCCGCGGCTGCATTTCCTATTAAACTGAACTATGTGCATTTCAGAATGCATGGTCTGATGAATGGTTTCCGGATACAATCTGCCTCTTGTTGGGTCTTTTAAACTGGAGGTCAGTGGATTTAAAAAGCCATTTGAGAGAAAATGCATTGCATTAATATAACTGTGCACGTGGCCTGGATCAGAAAACACTATTCTGCAGAACCCACACAGAAAACATGCCTCGGTTCCTAATATAAAAAATAGAAACAGTGAAATTTGCATAGGAGTTTAGCCTGTAAATATATTGCTAAGATGTGTATCCCATAGAAGTCTCCCTTCTAACAGCATACCATGGTCATTTTGCCTTGTTTTTTAATATGCTTTACCATACCTCTCTGGGCTTTACAATGCTTACCTGTGCATTACCATGCTTTCACTATGCTTTATTACACATTGCCATGCTTATACCATCCTTTACAAGGGCCATTACAATTTGAGTAAGTTAGAATTCCTCACAATTTATAAACAACTCAGATATTATTCATTTTATGTATTTGCATTGCTTATAGTAAAGTGTTACACATTTTTGTATATATGCAACACATTTTTCTTTTAATTGTCTATTCACTATTTTAACACCACATAAAACATTATATAAATTGCACAGAAATACTGGTTGCCACTGTGGCCTCAATACTTTGCACAGGTTTCTCCACATTCTCTAATATTACCACACAAAGGCTTCCCAGCGGTTTCCAATCCTTCGCTTTGCCTCTTCTGAGGTTTCTAAGGCAACCCCAGTATATATCAGCCAGCAACACTTATCTATTGTTTTTCAATTGAGCTGATCTCAAATCAGGCCAGAATCTTCACATGCAAACAATGGCCAAATTAGTAACTACCACCAGAATGATGGACCATCGTCTTCTATAAGTAGCATCAGCTTGGCTTGTATAAAGACATTTCTGCGACTCCAGTAGACTTTCAAAGTTTACTTCTGTAGTACACAACACTAGTGCAGAAATGCCCAGTTTTGAAACAAGTGCAAAGGCACATTTTCTGAGAGGATAAAACCCTTTTGACTGCATAAAACATGGAAAGAAAATCACTGAAATGCTCCTACATACAACTAATTAAAACCATTACAATTATTGTATTATGACAAAGGGTCTAGTTAGTCCTACCTGTGTCTCGTTTAATTGTGTATGATATTCCTATACTGATAGTCCTTTAATCTGGGTGGGGTCCATTCCTGTTTTTTCAATTCCAATTCCTTTTTTAAATCAATTCCCATTACTTCAAAGGAATTGGAATTCATATTTTAGAGACATAATGATTATTGTGATTGTTCAACTGCTTTGAAGCCAGTTTAATTGACTAACAGACAGGGACTTCAAGCTAATTTTAACAGAATACTGCTAATTGCAATTTTGATTGAATCAATTAAAAAAGAATTGGAATTGGAATTGATTTTAAAACGGAATTGGAGTTGATTTTAAAATGGAATTGGAATTGGAATTGATTTTAAAACTGAATTGGAATTGGAATTGATTTTAAAACTGAATTGGAATTGGAACTGAAAAAACAGGAATTGACCCCGACCCTGCTTGTCATGTGTTTGGTCAGATGGCTACGTACTCTGGCTGCTGGTGTAAGCATCCGACGATGACAAAGGAGTCGACTCCACTGTCTGTGACACAGAGGAGAATTCTGGGATGCTTGGCATGAAGGAGCCCAGGACCAGCACGAAACACAGAACCACCACCTGGAACAACAGAGACGCTCCTTTAAGACTGAGCTTCCCAATCAAAATGAGACATGCCAGTGAACTCACTGAACCCCTCTGAAACAGGAGCTTCAAACTCTCTGTTATTTCAGTCACACAAACATCTCAACTGGAGAAACACAACAGTGATCCTGTCGAAACTTTTGTTTGCCTAAACTTCTTGTTAATACTTTATTGTAATTGTTTTCCTAATAACTATCTGACTAACTTGTGAAACAAATGTGTTAAATGTTTTAGTTAATGGTTAGCTAATATTTAATGACTTATTTTCAGGCTATTTAACAATTATCTACTGTATCATAGCACTGCATTTGGCTTAAATTGGTTTGACACATTTTTATTGGCATTTATAAAAACAGTTAAAAGTTCATAAATACGTTACTAACCATTTCAACAAAATGAGCAACATCCTGTTAGTCATTTTGCATGGCTATTTCTCAGTTTGGATTGCTTTTCCAATGATACACAGAGTAACTGTCCACGTTCTGTAAGGATGAGTTCAGATTACCGTACCATGAGGCAGGTTCCAGTTTGCGTTGAAGCCATTTTGCAGGATCTGGGCACTTTTCCTGTTACAAGGGTCTGCAGCTTCTGCAGCTGCTGGAGCAGAGTCCTAACAGAAAAAAAAGAAATAATACATGTAAATAGAATTACAATGAGGATGCTGTTATACTTCCATAGGTAATAGTGTAATAGTACGCCACACACACACATATATAGGTAACTGTACAGGAATGTAGGAAGGAATCTGATGGACTAAGAGAAGGTCATGTCAAAGTGAGTGATTGTGCTCAGGATCTAGCTGGGCTGGCCATTCGCACGTTGGTTCTTTATCATCATCAATGATGTGTGACTGTAAAATCCAGATTACAGTGTAATGAAGACCAGCGCCGCTCCTCCAAATTGATGCCCTAGTTAAATTCAATTTCAGACTGCTAGGGCTAAACATGCATTGCATTTGAAGGGAGATCCTAAAGACTCTTGTTGCTGCAACAAAGAGTTAACGAATTTGGGATTAAATCAGAAAAAGTGGAAAGTATACAGTGCACAGTAAGGCCATCATGACGTGTCAAATGTACGGAAAGAAAATAACACCTTGAAAGGGGAAGTGTTTTTTATCCTCGACAGTATGAGAAATATATAGCACAAAACAAACATGGCCTGACTACATCACAACGGTGCTGATAACTGAGCTAACAGAAAAAACTGAATCCAGGCCTGTATTACACAAAGCAGCCACTAGAGGGAGCTAGATGTCAAAAGATTACAACAACTCTAAAGGACCAGCAATCTGTTCTATAGGGATTCATCTTAATTTCCATTTCCATCTTGATCATTGCTTTCAAATCAATCTAATCACTTCTTTGGGGTAATTCAAAAGAGAACTGCTAGCAATTACTGGACATCCAGAATTAATACTGCAAGACAATGGGGGTGCCAGTCATTGAGCTTTTATATGTGTGGTGTAAAAGCATTCCCTCAAAAATCTAAACTGAGATTACAACAAACTTCCTTTATAGCAAATTAGGTTGTGTGAATGCTGCAGAAGTCTGTAAACAGGCATTTTGTAGCGGGAATTGCTGCTAGTACCATAATTTATAGTTCTTCTTTTCTTGTGCTTCTCTAACAAAAGGGATAATTAAGTTTGTCACAAACTGCAATCATAATTTCTACCAGATTAAAATCCTTTAAAAGGGTACACGCTATGAATAAATACAACAGGGGAACAAATCCTGTGGCTAGACTTAATAGCTTCTTTCCATTGTTTAAAAAAAAAACTGCTGTACTGGATATCAAAGATGTTTCACAGCTGTGGAGTTGATTTATCAGACCAGTTCAAACACTGTAACACTGTAATGGCTTTCGGCTTTCTTACAACTTGGTCCTTTTCTAAGGAGCTCTAAAACTGCCTGCTTAAAGAGCTAAACAGCGGTGGAAATGGATTGGAATAGCTGGGTAGTCCGCAAGGAGATAAGGGACTCCTATCCCAAACTTAGTCTTGGCAAGCCCTCATGGAACAGCCTGTGCTATTGAAATAAGGTTGTATCTTGATGTCTCTCTAGTCCAGAATGCATACTGTATCGTTCTGTTTTCATTGGATAAGCAACAGCATTAATCACTTTGAGATTCTCCAGCTTCGGGGTGATGATGATCGCACTGCAAAGCTGGCTTTCATTCACGAAAAAAAAAAAAAAGAAACTGCATTGTTTTCAAAGCTCATCCGTCGTCAGAATGAAGTGAAAGAAAAATAAACTGTGCGGGGTTCCCCTCCACTCCTCTTCGCCTCCTCCATCACACTTCAATCCCCACAGGTGGATGCCTGCGACGAGCTTGATGTGTGCAGCCAGATTCAGCAGAAACCCTTCCGAAGTTAATGTATCAGCTGGGAGAAATATGAAGCGATCCATCAATTTCTTTAGCGACGCAGAGGCAGTAAGCTAAACTTCCAAAACAAGTTCACAGCTAAAGTCACACTTGCAAAAGGAGGATAAAACTCCTAACGCAACGCAGTCTGGTGATCTGTCTGCACGTTATTAAGTATTTAGTCCACTGGGTGCAAATGTGTTTGAAATCTAGCTGATCAGAAGATGAAATAAATAAATAAATAAATAAAACGAGTGCATATTTACTCACAGCAAACTAAAATACTGATCTCATGACATATATGTGTGTTTCCAAGGCAGTTGCCATTAAAGCTGGTATTACTAAACAGAGGCCATTCCTTGTGTATGAGTCATTGCTAGATGCAGTAATTTATCCTTGTCTAACCTGTAGGCATGTTTCCACACCGTATCTAATGTTCATCATCCCATCTGTGCCATGTTTGGCAGACTTCAGAAATGTTTAACTAGACTTGCAAATGCAAAGCGCGCCAATGCAAATTTCTCGATGGCTAACATTTTATAAAAAGCATTGCCAGACAAAGCCCAGTCCCACCAGTGCCATGTCTGAGAACTCTGTAGCAAACACAAGCTGTTTCAGAATACAAATGCTGCTTTTTTCCCTATAAATAAAGTCATTAGTGATTTTGTTGGCCCTAACCTGAAGCATTGTGGCATTGTCTTCCCTGTTTCATTGTATCGACATTCAAGCAGACTCTTCCGAGGCACAGTTCCTCTTATGTCTGACAGTTTAATTGAATTGCGCCATTGAACAGGGAAACAGCAGCTGCACTTGTTGATTGAATCCCTCTCTTGAGTGGCACTGCACTAAAGTCTGCTAGAGTGCATTATCTGTTTTTTTATGCTTCTGTTTTGTCACCGCGGTAATGAAAATTGATTTAATTTTTTTTCATTTAACAATGAATCTAATTGTTGCTGCAGGCCACATTATTTATACAGTGCAAGTGCAGAATGCTTTACTACGATCCTCATACATTTTCTTATTGTACTAGACATCTTTTTTTTTGTGTGACAGTTACCTTTCAGGCTAGGAGGAAGCAATACTGGATGATATTTTGTCCTGTACTGCTTGCTCAGTCTAATAAATAAACCATTGTGGCCAGGGACCTTACCATAATCAATGCTGGTAAATCACAAGACTTGAATGAAATGAACAGGGAAGGGGCAAATGGCCTGTTAAATATGACCTTTTTATTATGACTAACTGAGAACTGAGGGGGTCAGGAAGCATGACATGTCCTTTTATTTAGGAGCAGGGGGAGTTAATGGGATTCAGGGTGACTGATGACAACCAGACATTGTGTGTCATTAAACAGCTGGACGTGTTTCCATGGTGATAGGAGCAAGAGATCACTGAGGGACTGTCTGTGAAAATGTCAATTTAAGAGCCCACTGCTCTCCACCCTCTAGCCTCTCCCTCTCACCTGTTGGCGGTTTCCAGAGTCTCTACTTTCTTCCACAGTTCGTTGTTCTCTGATGTATACGTCTCAACCCTGTGAGATCAAAAGACAAAGCACACTTTTAGTGTATTATCAGGTACTGTTGTTCCTCCTCGCAGGCAATACTCTTCCATTGTTTTGCATTGTGCGCATTACGCTATGTTGAGAGTCCTGCAAAATAAGTCTTTCCCCTCTGAGGTCTGGGTGTATGCTGCATGGAATGCAAGGCAATGCAATTCTTTTACAACAAATTAAAGAATATGAATCGTTGAATTCAAAGTTTTAAGCGAAGGCTTACTTTTTCTCCAGGCATTCTACATATTCCTTCTTCTTTCTTCGGCTCTCTTGTGCGGAAATCTAATTAGAGAAAAGAAAATAGCAAGACAGCCTTCAGCAACCTGGCAGGTTAAACATGCATGCATTCAAACAAAGGGCGATGGATAATGTATTTCAAACAAGTGCGTACAATTCAAGACAGTCTGCCACAACCACAGTCGTTGAATATTTTTCATTTATAAATCAGATTCATTTCAAAATATTGCACAGTATCAAAGAGATATTTCAGCATACATATTTCTGGGTTTGGAAGATTTGACGGATAATTATTTGATACATAATGCATAATGTATTTGAACCTCATAGAAGCTCATTGATTCATTCTTCTTCATGTTATTCTAAATTTCGTTTAAAATCAAATAACACTGCAATCGCTGCATGCGAACATTACTACAAACAACAGAGAAGAGCAGGAAAAAAACCTGAGCTCTTTCTACGTTTTAGTTCAGAGAGCTCTGTTAAAATGGCCCGCCAGCAGGCTGAAGAAATACCTTGTTTTTGATCTTCCTCCGGACCCGTTTCAGTGCCTTCTCCTCGGTCTTGGTGAGGGGCAGCTTGTTTGGGACGGGGTAGCCCTCTGCAACGAGGGTGCGCTTCTCCTCCTCAGTGAGCATCAGAGGCCCAGAGGTTCCCTGCAGCTTCTGAGGGGGAGAGAGGGAGAGAAACACTACTCAGACTATCCAGCTGCCGATGCAAGAGACAGGGCAATGACGTTCACACGGGAGCGCCAGGAGGGTGTACAGTCTGGCCTGGTAAAAGTGTAGCAAACCCAATCAAGCACAACGCTCCAGCTAGCAGTGTGAGTCTGTGGGCTGGAGGCACAGTGGCGGCACTCCAGGAAAGCGATGACTCGGCGGGTATGTGAAACACACAGTAAGAGGTGAATTATAAATCACTGTGGTAACTAGTTAATTAGGACAATTCCTCCAGTTCTTTTTACCAAGGGACCGTAACACTGTACCGCATTACTAATTAATGTAATTTTGACCCTGTTGTGAACCATTAAAGAACGCAGAGATAATTAGCACTCAGCAGAACTTGGGCTGAGGGTTTTCCAAAATTGTCGAATCTTCTTTTTAAATAGTGTTGGCCATTATTTGACAAAATACAATGAATATCTAAACGCATCAGCAATGTAGTAAACATCAAAGAGTATTAAGAAGAGAGATTTGGACACTTTTTTAATGTACTATACAGTATATTATTTCTCTTTTCTGTTACCATTACATATAGAATTTGATTGATTCCAGTATGCTTGGCCTGTAATTGAATTGGTGGCTTCCAAATAATAGCAGGTGCTATAGGGAGGGGTGCATGGCACTAATCAAGTGGGACACCCCAATATCTTATTATCTCTCCAACCCATAATTAAATCAAGGCATATTACGAAGGGTCATACACTCTCAAATACATGCTGCAGATTAAATATGTATTATTGTACATAGAGCAGCACACACACACAGAAACAAACATACAGACGCACACCCACAGCACACACACACATAGGGTTACCACATGACTCCATGTTCAATGGGACAGTTTGGGACAGTTACGTCTTTTTAACTCACAACCCAATGCATTCTGGTAAATGTAGTCCTGCTTCTCGTCAAGAAAAGAAACCAGGTACCAGGATGCATTGCGATGCGAGTTGAAAAGCCCGATGCGAGTTGAAAACTGTCCCAAAACAGTCCCAGTGAACATGGAGTTCAAAATATGCAAACAAGGACTTGGTGTGGCTTCTTCAGCCTGACTGAGTGATGCTGAGCTTACGTGAGGCGCTGTGAGGAGGGGCGAGGAGGAGATGGCAGTGGAGGTACGAGCCTGTGGTCGGACTGGGCTGGCGGGAGGCAGGGAGTGAGGACTCTGGGAGCCGTCGCTGTCGCTGCCGTGGCTGCTGGGGGGAGTAGGGGGAAGCTGTACCAGCTCATCTGTTACACAGGGTAGGGAAGCAGGACATGGTGTCAGTTCAATAAGACAAGAACATTGTGCTGTATAAACCAGGGCTGTCCTGGGAAGAAACTTGATAAACCACAATGTCGGTCTCTTTAGATAACCTAACCTTGTTTCTCATTTCCGACTGAATACAAAATTCTGAAAACTTTGTGAGTTATCATGTTTTTTTCAACAATTGTGGTATATCCAGATTTTCTGGGACACCCATTTAAAACAATGCATTCAGTCAAATACACAACCTCGTGTAGTTATTCACAAGACTCCCGGTAACCTCGATGGCAGTGAGGACCCTGGCAAAACCAGACCTCAGAACAGTGCCAAAAGCACTGCAGAATATACCCAGCCAAGCACTCCTCCAAGAACGGCTGTCTGGAAAGGGCCGTGTGTTTAGTTTGGCGCCAATCCCAAGTATGCAGGGCTGAGGCTTAATTCTGTTATTGACTCCCATGGCAGGCTGCATGGCTGGCACTTTCTACAAGGCATGGGTTAAAGCATGGCTGCAGCTACACTGGAAAGGCACCCAAAATAATTTAATAAACAAAAGCCTTATATGGTGATGGATTCTTACTGTGTTTATCTATTAACCAAAAAGCTGTTGCATTTGGCATTTAGAATAGTTCAGTTTTACCACTGGGGGATCGTTACTGACTCATTGCAGACGGTAAATAACCCCAGCAGTGTGAGAACAGCCATGATAACTCACCAAGGCTCACCAAACCCCCACATGAGTCATACATGTCGAATTCCAAGAAACCGTCTCAAAGCCACCTAGAGCTTTTCTTAATCAGAAAATATGGACTATTTTTTTTTTTTTTTTCATGTCATGCCTCTTATCCTTGTCATTTTTCAATTTTAAATGAATCCATTTCTTGTAACAGACTACTGTTTCAAATGTAGAGTCAGGGCCACCTCATCATCAACCAGGGTTCTCTAGATTTTAATTCATATGTAACAAAAAGTAGACTGAATTCCTTTACACACTGAGCTTGCGCTAGGCTTTATGTGTGCATCAAGCCAGAGCCTTCAACTGCTGATTCTTTACTGTTTAAATGGTCCATTTATAATTTGTAATATTAATAAGCCAGAAACAGGAATACATTAGTGTAAAAACATTTCACAGAATGCAACATTTGTACTAACTAAGAGCATTTTCCTAACCTCTTTAAAAAAATGTTAACGCCTGTTATCAGCATAAAATTGTCTCCAATGTAGTTGCCAGAAGTAAACTAAAATGTGCAGAGCAAAACAAACACATGAAACAGAAAGGCTGTGTCCCTGATCTGGATCCTGGCAGTGGGTTGAGAAGCACGTTTGAACAGAGACGAAGGCAAATTTCACTTGACATGAGTGCTAAGCTTTGAAGGAAGCTCATTGTTTGTGAGGCTGGGCTTGGTTGCTCCTTATGCCAGGAAAATCAACACTGCTAAGGGGCAGAGGGAGAGAGGAAAGCTTGTCCTCATTACTTGCACAGGCTATTTACTTTTGGAGGTCAATTTGGATCAACAGTGTTTATTCACTGCAAACTTCTGCAAGCAGTTTACAATGCGCTTTTCCAAGAACAAATACAGCGACAAGGACTGGAAGACAATGCAGACTGAAGCTTGCTGTGTTCCCTAAAAGCACAATCCTAGACCTGAGCACTATACTGACTAGCACACAAGGTCTGTATCCACACCCAGCTCACTGTGAGATATCTGGGTCTGCATGCAGCCTGCACCACTCTGCTGTCTCTCAAGGCTGCTCAGTCTGCACTGTGCATTATTGTTTCTGTATACCTGATGGGACGTTCAGAAACTGGTTCACTTCTCTGGGTTCAGCTTTAATCAGAGGAAGGGGATTCTGTTCCTTAGGAGCCTAAAAGAAAAACAAATGCATAAACTAAACTAATACATGATTCATAATAAATGCTTTGTACGATACAATGTGTGTCTCTAGTCCTATCATTCAGAATGCGAAAGCAGAGAAAGATTTGCAGACACAAAGAAAATGTACTGAAACAGTCCATTCCCAGCTGCTGTTTTCCTAAGAGAATTGATCTGTATGAATCAGCGGTGTATCTAAACGACACAGCCAGTAAACACAGCTGTACGCTGCTTAAAACAATTTAGATTCGTCCCAAGAGAGAGCTGCCAAATGCACTTCACAAAAGGGCTGGGAAGAAACAGGAGTGGAGGACGCACAAAGCAGAACTGGAAAAAGGGCTCTGTAGTTTTAGTCGTTCCTAAACCCTATAGTAATGTAATGCTTTTTAGTACTTCTGTGAAGGGAGGCTCTTAATAATTAGCACTTTTGGATGTCTAGCACACAGTTTAAACCAGAACAAGCTGACTATACAATACACATGCCACAAAATCCCCATCATGTGTGCAATTAAACACAATGCCGCTACTCCTAACCCAACCATATTAATGATAGTGAAAACAAAAATTGATTGAAGCCATTCTGGTCCTTGAAGAATGTACTGTAAATCGCATTTAATAACCTAACAAATCAGACAGTAGGGCATGTCAAAAGGTTAGCAGATTCAAATGACCACTTCGAGACTGTGCACACTACTGATATGTCCAATACTTAACTGCGTAAACCTTTTGTTGGCTATGTAATTAAATAACAAGCAATTTTGTTCTCTGTGTGTCAGGTGTTGTCATAGAATACGCAAGCCAGGTTACCAGGGCACGCTCCAAGCACAGGAAAGAGACAACCCCCAAACTTGCTCTGATGGGAACTATCAAGTGTTGGAACTATCAAGGGCCAAAACATATGTTATTATGGGAAGTAAAGCAGGTTTATGAATGTCCATCCACACAGCTTTGGAGTTCTAGCTCTGAGATAGCTTGTGGCTCTAGGTGCCTATAAAATGCATTTGGTACAGTGCAAGGTATACTGTACTGGGGGTTGCATGAAGATATAGATCTGTAAGAAATGAGAAAGAGGTGTATGCATGCAAGCCATTCAACAACATGCAAGGACTAGCATCTCTGCATGGTAGCGTACTGTTTCCCCCATTTTGTTCTGGCTCACCCCTCGCCATTACTAGGACGTTTTCTAACTATTTCTTCCATGGGAGCAAGCCTGGGAAGTAGGGCCAGGTTTATGGGCTGGGGGGCTTTGGTTACCATGGGAGCAAGCTTGGGAAGTAGGGCCAGGTTTATGGGCTGGGAGGCGTTGGTTACCATGGGAGCAAGCTTGGGAAGTGGGGCCAGGTTTATGGGCTGGGGGGCGTTGGTTACCATGGGAGTCGGGGTTGGCTCTGCCAGTAGGTTGGGTTCCTGTTTCACCAGTATGGCAGAAAGTTCATGGCCAAAGCACCACATGCTAGCATCTGAATCTACAATAAAAAAAAACAAGCAAACACACTCATTAGATTTCATGCAACAAAACGCAAGGAGAATGAAAGTGTATCGTTCAGTTCAGCTAAACGAAAAGAGGGTGTTAAGTTTTACTGTAGCATTTCATGGTAAAACCGTTAATCAACGGTGTTGAATCCTTTTTAAAAGGCCCAGTGTTAACAGAGTTGGTAAAATAATTCAAAGTAAAAAGTTTAACTGAAAAAAGCAGCCAATGGCTCTCATTAGCTCTACTTTTTGAAGAGGTTTATAGAACATTATAGACTCTTGTAAATGTTAAGGGGTGTGCTTTCATGTTTCATTTTAATGAGAACATAGATCCTTTTAGGCAGACTGAACCACTGTACTGGGAGGTTGCTTGGATATTAATTTAAATCTATATTGTATATATTGTATACGCAGCATTACAGGTCAAAGCTATGTATGTGAATGTTATGTAGCCTTCGAAACAGTGAGCAGCATTAGTGATCGTTCATATTTTATATGAGGAACAAGTAAAGTTATTCAGGGATGTGGTTTGGACAGAAAGTAACCACAAACCTTTATTGTAAATATGTTCCTTCACACAATTACTTTGACAACTTGAATTGGCAAAGATAGAGGTCTGCTTTATATCTTAAAAAACCTGCTGGCTCTTTGACCTCTGACCTCACCTCTGTTTAGTCAATTTAGTCAGGTTATACATCAAAAAGCCATTATGTCTTTAGTCTCTTTAAAACCATAGAGTATGCATCCTTTTGACTCGTTCTTTTGCTAATGAATCAGAAAATGTACCAGTTTTATGTTCGTTTCAGACAGTCCTTAACTTTCTTAAAACACAAGAATATACCTAACGATAACTAACTGTAATGAAGGCACTTACACAACCACTCCCAAACACACCAACCAAAAAGGGTTACACATACACTGGTCCTTGAAATAACCAATAGACTGCAGACAAGCCACAGACTGCAAAATACCAACTGTACTGACAACCACTTACAGTAGTCACACCCTCACAGCACTCACTGTGGATTGGTGGTCTTTTAAAATACAGTAGGGTTGACTACATACTGTAAAGGTAGATGTAGGTAAATAGAAAGGTTTCTTTAACATTTGTACAGTTCCACTAGGGGGCTTAATAACTTGAATCCTAGTTCTTTCTGGATGTTTCACAGCAGACATGCCACAATGTGGGGCAATGCTGAAGGAGCCTCAGTGTGCAGCCCCTTCCAAAATGATTTCCACTCGCTGTTTTTGATGTTGATCTTTTATTTGCCAGCCAGTCCGTTGTTGTATATTTTGAGTTGTGCAGGTTCTAAAGAGTGTTTTTCTCCGTAGCGAGCGCGTTAATGAAACTTTTCAATAAATGGATTGGTGAATTTTTGCTTGACACTGAGGCTTTTTGAAAGACGCTGAAAAGACATTTTGCTGAAACTATGACCTTCCGAAAAGGTTTTCCTAGCTAATTGGTGGCTCTCTCTACCTTGGTCTTCCTCGTCCATTTTGATGGACATGATGGGGCTCTGAGGAGCTGAGTCCCCGCTCAGGGAGTAGCTGTGCTCAGCCTGGATGTCTGGATTGGGGGGGTCCAGCTCCATATCTAACAGGGGGTTCTTCTCAGCCAGGAGGGGGTCGTCAAAGAAACTGTTGAACAGCTCGTTGGAGAAATCCTCCATGTTCTCAGAGAAATGCTGTAAGACAAGGAGAAAAGCATTAGTCTGCTGCAACCATCGCCTGTCTCCTGCATGTCAGAGCATAACTAAATCTCAGATGGCTGAATTAAAATCACTCGTTTGGGTGGAGCGAAGCCTATTTTTAGTGACATATGCCTTCCTAAATCCACACAGAGGTTTGCTCAATGGCACAATGACACTTGTGCATTAGTAGGCCTTAATATGCAACACTTGACTGAGCTTGACGTCAGCACTGAAGAGGAAATACTTTGTGGCTTAAAGAGCATAATAATAATAATAATAATAATAATAATAATAATAATAATAATAATAATAATAATAAAGGCAGTTGTGTATCGCTTGTCACTAAAGGGCACAGCAATTCTTTATGGAGCTGAATCGGTTGGAAATTGCAGTCACTGAATTTAAATACAGAGCTGATGTCAAAGAGCCCTGTCTGCCCTCCGTCTTGTTCCTCACATCAAGGAACAGAACACAGTTAAATTGTGATTTTTCTTTTACAGATTCTACGGTCGTTGGTTGAGATGTAAAATTTGTAAGAAAACAAAGCATTTGATTTGATCAGATGATACAAACCATGGCAGGAATCATTCGGAACATTTTACAGTCGACTAGGCAAACTTTCCGGCTGGTGCCTTGGTCATGCTTAAGGAACTATCCTGCAGAAGCAGGCATGTTTGCTGTACAGGGGAGTGCGAGAGGGTGTGTTACAGGACCCAGAGCCCTGAGATCCTGTTCCCAGAGGAGATGTGTGGTGTGTGCTGTGCTGTGCTGCAGACAGACAAGTCTCTGTGAGAGAAGCAGCTGTGTTTGTGTGTGACGGGTGTTTCTCCAGCCGCAGTCCCACCTGTACTGTGCCTGTGTACTGTACTGCTCTTGCACTGAAACGTAGACTCCTGTTCCCCTAATGAGATTATTAAAACACCAACATTATTAACTGTTTTCAATGTGTTCTTTTAATAACAGTGCTAGATGATCAATGCATTTGCTCCACCCAGTCAGAGTTAACTCCACTGTGGTGTCTGCATGTCATCTTTAGTTGATAAAACTAAAGCCTGAACTTTTTTTGTGTGTGTTTGTTGTCCTTAGGACAAGGTGGATGCTAAACTAGCATTTCACCTGACAGCCATATACTGTATATGCCAGATCATCTTTTAAAAAAAAAAAGAGTTTATAAAACCATCTTTGGTTTCTATGGTTGAAATTTCTGAACCTATTGTACATATTGTTTAAAACAGTTCAGATTTACATGTCAGGAGCGCGCAATTAAGAGCATGCAATTCATGATGTTTTTTCAAAGTGCACACTGATCAACAAACACTATATTCAATGAAGCAGCAAGAACAAACAAACAAAAAAATAAATAACTTCTCTCCAGCTACAAAAGTGTGCACAATTCACTGTAAGGTAGGGTAAAAAAAAAAGTTTAAAAAAAAAGTGTTAGCTGCTTAATTTCACTCTAAATATACATAGAATATACATAGAATATAAACTCTCTCAAAGCACGCAGCTAACCAAACAAACTGAAAGCTAAATCCTGGAGCTCCAGGAAGGACAGTTATTGAAGAGCATGGAAAGTGGGAGTTGCCTGCATTGGACTCAGTCCTAACACCCTGCTACTGACGCACCAGACTGAACATTAGAATGGCAAGGTATTCATCATCAAGGAAAGATATTCCATATCTCTGAAGCAGTACAATAAACAATCCCACCCAGGCTCTTTTCTGTGCCTAAAAGGTTCCTGTTCTACTACGTATGGTGATAAGATTTTGTTTGTACTTAATCAACAGAAGTGCTTGTTAAACACTGAATGGAATCAGAGGATCTGCCACAGTTCGCTGTACAGCCTAAGGTATGGCTTTAAGTACTGTGTGTGGTTAATAAATATCCTGGTGCACACCAACTACTGCTATTTATTGCACTCTTTTTCCAAGCCTGCAAGCACACAGGACAAGACTGCTGCAGTAACTTGATTATGCTGCTTATTTCTCCCACCCAGTCCAACATAACTTACCATGCATTGGCTTTTATCGCTATTCTATGAGGAAATACAGTATGTCAGGTCTTTTGTAACATTATCAGTGATACCTTTTTGAATTTGAAGAGCAGGCAGATTGTTTGAGGTTTTGGAGCAGAACCATTGTTCATAGATACAATATTTAGTTAACCTCACAGTGCACTAGGTAGTGGTGTTCCAGTGTGTTTTGTAATGGTAAGCATATGGTGTGTCTCCTTATTCCAAAGCCCTCATTGGCTTAAAGTGTAGAGATTATCACCTCTATATGTATTGGGTTAAGTGATGCTAAGAAAGGGTCTAAAAAACCCACCCATGGGTAAAAACACCAGCAGAATTTCAATAGTTTTAAAGCACAGCCATTGGTATGACAGCCACACCCAGATTATACATTCAGATACTGCTGCTGAGCACGTACAGTAGCACAATAGTAAAATACATGATTTTAACAAAGCCCAAAGCCCACTGTCCTGGGACAGCTTGCGTGAAGATGTTTGAAAGATCATTCTCTTTCACCCAGGTGATACTGGTTTAATCTCTCTGCTGTTAAGAGATGATCCCTGCAGATTCCAGCAGTGCAGGTAAAATACCTCTTTGTTGTTATTGCTGGACTAACTGACTGGCTTTATGTAAAACTGTTGGTGCAAGACGTACTCTGTTAGGCAAACACATTGGCTTTGGAACCACATAAAAACGTCTTTTGAGTTCACAAGATTTATGAAAAGACAGATTCATTATTTTATGAAGATATGGAGCTTATACACATTTGGGTCTATAGAACCGACATGCAGCTGGGCTGCCTGTTGCCCTTGAGAGATTAAATGCATCCACACTAAATAGACTAAATTACTGTACATTCTGGGGATTAAATAGCGTGCAGTGGTACTATGGGAAATATTAATTCTGTATCAATACAATTGATTGCCAGCATGGATCTTGCTCAAGCCTGTTTATCACAATTATACAATGTGCTTATTGTTTATTAGCAAAGTGCAGAGCAAGGAAAAATAACAAATGTAATATCTATCATTGTAAAAGCAAAGAAATGAAAAGTGTAAAAGCCTCCTTCACAAAAGGATGGAACTGTACAATGAAAGCTGACATTTCAGAAAAGTAAAGATAGTCTAAAGCAAATCTTTCACTTCCTCTGCACCTTGTTTTTATTTAAAAACCTTTTTTTCACAAATTAAGGAGAGAGTACTTTAAAGATGCCAGTTTTTATAGTTTTAATTATAGCTATAATATCTATAAAAGCCTTTAAGGAATTAGAATGACGCTAGATGCAGTAATTACAGGATGCATCAGATATGAAGCCCTGTATTCTGCACATTTACTGTTTAAATACTGCATACTATTGTGGGTATTTCTCTGCATTAACCTCTCTTTGCAGACAGATTCCTATGAGAGTTCAGACAATTGCCTAGAATATAATACAACTAGTGCTATCTAGCCCTCCAGAAACAAGGGGAAGGTATGAGACAGTTTCCATATGCCTCAGCTGTTATTACCATCGCTAAGACAAACCACACAGGTTTACCAGATGGTGCAGGTCCATTGCCTGTTTTGGAGGATGGGAAAAAAGCATTGCACATCAAACTCCTTTCTAAAATGCTTGTGCTTTACTGTGAGACAGCAGGGAGGGGGTTAATTCCTCCCTAGAGGAAAACATGTGCGTAAGGCACATTTTGGTTTTGTTTTGATAATTATTTAATTTGTGTTAATTGTTTTGTTTAATTGTTTTATTGTTGATCATTACCGGCACCTGGCTACTATTGAAAATTGGAGCCAGGTGCCCGGTATTTAAGGAGAGCAGTCAGTCTGCTCTGGGCGGCTGCTGAAGAGGGTAGAAGCCCGACTGTGCTGGTGTGTGGGTACAGCTGTAATTTTAAAAAAAAAGAAAAAAAGGTAGAGTGAGTCCTTTTTTGTGTGTGTGATTTTTGTTTGTTTTGTTACAGGTAAACAGCTTAGCTGTCCTGTTGTTTAAGTTAGGTTCCTGTTTTGTTTTAGTTATTGCTCAAAGAAGAGCTAGGTGTTTGTTTTGTTTTTTTTAAATTACGGCTGTACCCACACACCAGCACAGTCGGGCTTCTACCCTCTTCAGCAGCCGCCCTGAGCAGACTGACTGTTTCTTAATATTGGCACCTGGCTCCAATTTTCAATAGGAGCCAGGTGCCGGTAATGATCAACAATAAAACAATTAAACAAAACAATTAACACAAATTAAATAATTATCAAAACAAAACCAAAATGTGCCTTACGCACATGTTTTCCTCTAGGGAGGAATTAACCCCCTCCCTGCTGTCTCACATTACTGAACGCATTTTCTGTCTGGAAAGGCAATCATTAAAATCATTTTTGCTGTAAAAACAGCCGTTAATTTAGCAGCACCTTCCTAGAATGCGCCATTGAGGAGCTAGGGAGTGCTGATGGAGTTGTGGCCAAGGTGGGCAGGGATTAAGTTGATCTCCTCCATGATGTGAAGACTTTTTAATAGTGCAGTTACAGTGCCATCTGGACTAATAATGCTATGCTGATTGATAGAAGACTAGTGACTGGCGAATAATGCAGCAGAGAAGAGGCAAGGAGTAGGATTATCGTCCTCCATCCAAGCATTGCTACTTATTAAAGACGAGCCTATCACAAGTAATTCAATGCCCAGATCATTATATGAAATCAGAATCAAAATTGCTTGCTGTCCATCATGATTCATAAACTTTACTGAGGCTCAACATTACAAAGGTGTCCTGAGACCAAGCTCTTTAAAAAGACATTTGGATAAAACACGCCCAGGTAAAATTAGCAATGCAAATAAAGACAGCATTTTTTATTCCATTTTGATTTTCAGAAAATCCTTTTAATAATAAGGTGATATTAGTAAGTACAAGGTCAACTAGGAAAGATATAAGATTTGTATGAGCTATTTACCAAATGTATTTAAAAGCTTTTGTTTGGATGGAAAGTTTTGTTTGCATGGAATTGCTAGACCGTTGCTGAAGAACCCCACACCACTATAGAAGAGTTTCATTAATACAAACCTTATTTGAATTACTCCAAACAAGCTCTTTTAAATGAACTCTTGGTTATACAGCCCTATCAGTTAAAAGTACACGAAACACTAGATGCCCTAGTGACAGTCCACACCACAATATTAACAGATGCTTACAAGCTGAATTTTGAACACTGCTGTCCGTATTGCAATGGAACTGCTGCTGTGTTACAACACTGCCTACACAAAATGTGCTTCAAGGGAAACAGTGGCTTTATTTGACTTCAGAGCATTCTGACCAATTAGAAGAGAGTATGCAAATAGCGAACCCGTTAGGAAGAGCATCTCGGATAGCAAGCAGGAGTGCAAGGTTAGCATGGAGAAAGCATTCTGAAGTTATTATCTTGAGGGGGAAAATATGCCTTTATAATAGGAAAAATAAAAGAGATAATAACAGGGGAGAACTTTCTAAAAGAAAAAATATATACACAGCCAGGCCCCAGCAGTGTCTGAGAATGGACAATAGCCGTTCAACAAAACAGTCTTTACAAGTCAACCCTTTTGCTTCTACCTTGATCTAATGTGTTATACAGTATAATTTCCCATAGCTCCAGTCTGTATTATACACATTCAGTTCCATTACAAGTCCCACTTATTGTGCTTTTGTCATTTTTATCAGATAGCCCAAGGAGACTTACTGACACGGACAAATCTGCACAAAGCACTTCTCTCCAGCATGCATTAACACAGTTAATGTCACACAGTCCTTAAAATGCCAATCATGCAGCCCTTTGTAACAACATGTTCAAAATAAGGAAAGCTCTACAGTCTTTTAACCTGGGGAGCACAACGCCTCAGCAAATTATATAAGAGTCATGCAAATTTGGCAAATTTTTATGCAGAGTGTATTCTGTGTTGTAGCTGGAAATGCAACAAAATATTTACTACATAATTCAAGTTTTAAAAAATGCTAATTCCTAAGATGAATTTGCACCAAAGTTTTCTCCCAATACTGCTAGCCAATCACAATGTGTGTTAATGTGTGTGTTCATATAGTAAATGTTTACAGTACATTAAAAAATAATCTATTTTAATGCAGATATAAAGGGAAATAAGTTTGAAGCTACAGTCCAGGTTAACGAGCAGCCATCTGTACCATCTCCAAAAACCTCAAAAAGACTGGTGCACTAGAAAACTGCCTTTTATTTTTGCTCTCAATTGTTATATGAATCCCACTATAATGATATGTCATTTTGTTTCGGATGAGCATGCTGCATATTCACAATCCCATTACCTCCTTGCTCAGCTTTCTCTTCATTGCAATTAGAGGATGCAGCAGACAGTGTGGTTTGCTGCTGGTTTCTCATTTTAACTCCACAATTGCCCTTGCAGTCTGTAATTTAACTGCTGTGTATCAAGAGCCGGCTTCCACTGGCTCCCTGTGGAATTTGTCAGGGTTCTGTGAATGAAGCAGTAGCTCTGCATGCCTGGCTTTTGCTAGGATAATGCAGGCTTGTGGTGTCTTTTACCTGTGGCACAGATAACATAAACTGTTGCAGGAGACACACAAAGTTACAGGATATTCCATATTGATCTGTTCCTAATTAGTAGTGTAGGTGCCTACAATCAAACCACATAATCACCTATTTTCTTGTAGGAAATTTCAACAGGAATCCCAAACTACAGTAAAAGCGTTTTACAGTTGAATAAAATCACAGAGACGTGCAAACTGAAGCAGATCTTACTGGATGAGAATTCTTGACGATTGTACACAGAATCTTAAGAGAGGTTGTTATGTTGTAATTACAATGCTAACGCACACAGTATACATTCAAATCTCTTTGGCAGAAATACAGTTGGATTATTTAAGGTCCATACCCACTTACAGTACACATGGCATTGACTGGCATTCATCTGCTTTTTAGTCAAATATTAATACAGTTTTTGACTGGCAAGAGACAGGCTTTTACTCAGTTCAAAGGGAAACATTGCTATCAGAAGATAAACACATGCCAAACTGCTCACTCTATTTATCCATAGTCTCACTCCATCCTAACAATGTGTTCCTGGTTAGCTCAGCTTTTCCTCCTCACTGTTTGATTTAGGTTGACTAACGTGTGCCAGAGACAATCCAACATGCTGAATTGATTTGCAGAGATTCCGACTGTATTTGGTCTGCAACCTAAAACAATACCATTGTTGATGGCCTTGTGCTTCGTCCAGCTGAGAACACTGTGCTTTGATCTTGGGCCAGACAAAAAGGTAGTAACACTTGGGGGGAGCTGTACATTTTTTCAGGTTAACCAGAAGCAGAACTATCATTAGAACATGCTGCAGCACAGGCAGGAGAATAACAATGTGATGTGCCTTTACCAAGGGCAACCCAAAGGAAACTTGAGATTCATTAAATTTTGTATATTTTTCCAGGAATGAATCACACTACCATTGCATCACCCAGACCACAAGACAATCCACCTTAATCTTGCCCTTCGGCTCAAAGCAAAAATTCTTGGGTTAAACTGACGTTAATAAGCGCATGTTTGAGGTTATTTAGAGTCTGCCTGCAGGGCAGATACGTGCAAGTGCTCTTACTCCTACCTGGATATTCAAAGAGCTTATAGAAGGTTGTTGTTTTAATTGAACTTTATTTGAACCTATGGGGAACATTGTGTGCTGTACAGTGTTAAATCGGAAGATGCACAAACAAGGAGGGCAGTGCACTATGAAATAAGGTAGCGGTACTTTACAAGTGTGTGCTGTGTTAGGGAAAGCTATTGCATTGCACATGTAAAGCATACTGCAGAATTTTATATATATATTCGGCCAGTCTATTACAAAGATTGGCCGAATAATAAGAGTGACCTGCTACAGGAAACAGGCGAGTCTTGTCCAGTTTTGAAGGCTGCACATGGCTGCAGGTCATGCTTTCCGGTTTTGGTTTCTGCAAACGCTTCCACTCCAGAAACACCTGGGAGACTGTTCTGATGGATACACCGGTCAATGCAGCCACTGTGTTCAGGGCACCCATAATCATGCCCTTTGTGAAGTCACAGAGATTGACATGTTATGTGACCACACTCATTTGCATACACTTTAGATTGGAGGATTTTCAAATTGTACTTACTTATTTGTAACTATAAGGAAGAACTTATTAGTTTATGAGTTCAGAACACCAGATAATTAAATAAACTGTTTAACATATTTAAAAAATAAACTGTAAAACTCATCTGATATCAATCAAGCCAACACCAAATTATTCATGGACAGAAAAGCAATTCCTTACTTGCAGAAAACTGCTCAAAATGCTAAATTTAATAAACTTTTACGAGCGGAGATGTGGTCTGTCTAGATTATCTGAGCTCAGATTCGAAATTCAAAACCCTCCTCGATCTTTATTATATCTCCAAGGCACGGTTAACTAAACTCTCTAGATGCGTCCAAATGTCATTCTGCCTGTTCTATTTACTTCAGGCTGAACAAACATGAGGTCAAGTGATGTCACTGTGACATGAAACAGGAGGGCCATATCTAAGACTAACGTCTGAACAAGGTCACTGTGACCAGTTAACCCTTCCACTGGCTGTTTGGGGTTTTTTTCTGTTGTTGTTGTAAAGTTTAGTTATTTCCATACAGCAGCTAATCTATGTATCAATATTAGAGAAAGTGTTCTGTTTCTGGCTTGTAAAGTTACATGACTCGAATCCCCAGAAATCAGACCTGTCATTTGGTTTTAAATACATTACAAAGATTGTTAGATTAATGATACATCTTCTGCAACAAGAAAAATGTATGCATGAGCCTAATGTGTAGGAAAAGAAAGTATGGTTTTCAAAATGTGGGTTTGCTGAGAAGTTTCTAGTTTAATGTTGTACCGCTTGCCATAAAACTATAAAGACTTATGTGATAAACACAGTTAAAAAAATGTCAACCTCTTCTCTTCAAGTGGTACATATATATATATATATATATATATATATATATATATATATATATATATATATATATATATCACATACATATACATGTACCATATATATATATATATATATATATATATATATATATATATATATATATATATATATATATATATATATATATTTCATATCATCATTTGGATTATATGCAATGATTACATCATATACAATATTTTTTATCTTTGTGTGGCTGGCTGCATTCCAGCAGCAGCAACAGATGTCCCTAGGAATGTGCTGAATTTGTATTTCATCCCATCCCCTTCAGCGTCTCTCTCCCTCTCTCCCTCGCTCCCTCTTGCTTTCCGGGAGGATTGGGAATCCAGACATGCTGAAGCCCTGGGGCTGTCAGTTAATGGCAGGTCACACCCAGCTCCAGGTGCACTCACCTGGCTCCCTCACAGATTGATCCCTGGGCTAGCGATACATGGAGCAGAGATACACAGAGGAGTTCCTGAACTACAAATAGGGTCTTTTACATTCAGTCTGCTCCTCTGATTCTAGTCAGAAAACCCTATCAAGAGCTGTATGTGACATATTATATTAATTTATGAACACTTTAAAATACTCTTTAAAATTCAGGACTCTTCACCACAATGAGTTATTAAAATGGGCCACATGTACTGAGCATAGCTTTCACTTGCACAATAAAGCTTAAAAAACCCTTTGCAAAACTTTAAAGGTTCTACAGGCTACACGGATATGCAGTACTCAATTGCTAAGTCAACTACAGTATATCTGACTTAGAAGCAGGGTCTACAGCTAGTCAAAATCTATTCAAAAACACATAACCACGATCAGAAGATTTAAATACCAATTCTGCCTCAGGTATAATTATCTAGTGGAAACATCTGGGTACTGGGCTCACTTTAAACCTGAGTATCTACCGCAGAACAAACTAGCTCATTGCTTTCTATAGCCCTGGGCAGTATGTGTCTATACATAGACTGGTCAGGAAATCAACTGACAAGGTATGAGACTGAAATCTCTTCAACAGGACACTCCTATCTGAAACCACACAGGCTGGTCTGGTATGCTCCACGACAGGGTCTGACAGTAACTAAAACCACACCTGGCTTTCTGCAAACACAGTACAGCTGTTTTTATTAAATATCAATTGTTAAAAACACAACCAAGAGCAGCAGTTCCTATGCAACCACCTTTCTTTCATTCCTAAAACACACGCTTATTAAGTCATGTGTCATCTACATCAGATCAGGGCGTGCAGCTGCATTGTCGGAATCTATCTATCTGTCTGTCTGTCTGTCTGTCTGTCTATATATCTATCTATCTATCGATCTATCTATCTATCTATCCCAATCATTAACCAAAATTATTAGTGAGATCTTTAATGTCTGTTATTTTCTTTCCCACTGCATCGCAAGCTTTTTTTTTAGTGCTGTTATAAAATATGTTGGAGTTATTAAAATTAATTTAGGGCGCGATTGAAGCCAAAAGTGCAAGTACTTGTCACATGTCTGGCAATTAAGTAGAGTAAAAAACACACAAAGCACTATCTAGGGGAAAATAAATGTGAAAGATTTGGTTAACATACAGTAACAAGTCCCAGTAGAAAAGCCAGCACTCTGGAAACACTTTCTGAATCTATCCACAATAGCAAACTAATGTACTAAAAGTCATTTTTTATTGCTGATTCGGTGCATGGTTCTCTATGCTTTACTATCAAAGTATAAGTTTTGCCAGGTTGCTTTACCAGACTAGACAGCTACTATGTATTTCACCAGTGTGCAATGGAGTAAAATATATAAGACACACCATTGTCTGTCATCACCTTTCTGTCTTAAAAATAAAAAAAACACAGGACTGAGCCCTTGCCAACCACGAAAAGGAGTTTCTATAGCAGCCCCACAACAGCCCAGAAGAGATATCGATCTGAGTAAACTCATCCTTACTGGTTGATTACTATCTCCAGCAGCCTATACACTAGCGTTGCTGCATGGTTATGCATAGTCAATGAAGTTATATAATGTTAACTAAAGCATTTAAGGACAGGGTTAACTTAAACATAAACCCTTAAAGCATGGTTGCTACCTGTAACTGGCTTTACTTGTTTTACATGCCATAGACATCAGCCTGAAAGGAGGCCCTGGGGCTTATACAGTAGTTCCACTGAACTAATTACCCACTGATGTCAGATCTATCAGTAAATGCAAGTAAAACAGTTTACACCAAAATAAAATAAAGACTACTGGGACTACTAGGACAACCTCCTAGTTTCCTGTAGTAATACCATAATCCATACCAATAATGTCCCTTACATTGGTCCCACATTGCAGCTTGAATTCATTGTAAACAGTCCCTCCTATATAAAATGTCTATACCATTGTGCAGTAAACCTAGCCGCTAGTTACCAAGGCGACGCTGCAGTGCAGCGGTGTTCTAATTGTAAACTAAGGTAGACTGAATGCTACGGCTAGAATCCCGGGTGCAGGAGTTAAAGGGATGAGGTCTGATCTTCTTAGGTCAGCTTGGCGTTTTACATTTTAAAAGCCAATGCAATAATGAGGCATCACCTTTGGGGATCTGGCTGTTGTTTGTCAGGTTCTCCCTCACACAGGTCTCTTTCTAGTGCACCACAAGGGCTGGATTGAAGTGGTACACCGAGAGACGTTGCACTGACTTGTGTAACCAGCACCTCCAGCCCCCAGGTCAGTGAGCACAACCATCACACAGACAGAATTTGGCTTAGTAAGTTAGTGGTCTACTCATTTAGCACTTGTTTTGGAAACTTTTAAAATTCATTTTTACGTGCCAATAATCTTCCACTTCTCTCCGCGCTCTTAAGCATTTTTCACTGGCTTTCACAAGGCACTTGCCAACAACTGCCTGGAAGCGCAGTTACTGCTCACAAACACATGGCAAAACTACAGCAGTGGAGCTCAACTCAGTAAGTCAATGAAAGCAGACAGTAAAGGGGCTGGACAATACATTAGAAACGCTGTCAATGGAGTTTAGGGCACTCTGATTCGATGTGACGAGTCTGCAAGGCGCTCTGGAGGCTATCCCATCACTCTTCAAACTGTTCCGAGTGCAGGGATGCACAGCAGTCTGATCCATTCCTGGTTCTACTATGAGTTTAATAACAGACACCTGAGCATATTACCTATACACTGGGGCTAAGCTGGAATTAAAATCTGGAATGGGTGAAACTGCTATGCAATAGGAGTCTTATTCCCATCCCTGTTGTGGAGCATTACTAATTTGTGCAGTCTTAGAAGCACCTGTCAACCAAATACCTCCTGTGACAATGTTCTATCAAAGTCTTGCCCATTGTGACTAAAGGTGTGTGCTACACTTGACATGTATTTAAATTTTTACCCCACGTTAGAAGTAGCCTGATAAACAGAATAGACTGCGGAATGCAACCTGAAAAACTGCTCCCCTTTATGCAATAATAACAAGGTAGAATACAAAGGTTAACATACTGTAGTCTGTGTTACAATTGTTTCAGTGAAAAATACAACTGGTTTTGAACAAACAAATGATAGTAGCTTTAAAGTACTGCTGTTCAAATCGTGTAATAATGAAAGAGATCTGACATATAAATAAGAAGTAGGATTAGGGTTAGGCTTAGAGCCAATATTAGCACACGGGAAACTTAAATGTCATGTATGTTTTTATTACAAACACAATGCGTGATATGGGACGTAGTTTTACAATGGGCTTGTTTAAGATGCTCCTGCATGTCATTAATGTGATAGATACAGTACACTAAGCTGTTACTCCAGTATTTACCTCACTTTACCCCATTGCTATCCTAACAGTGTCTCCGTACTTTAAACCCTGAAATGGCCGAAACAGGCAACAGATTCCCTGTTTACTTTCTCTTTAACAGAAGCATGAGGGCTTCCCCTCTGGAACTTGACATCCCCCTTAGGCACAAAAGAGTCATTGACTGGGGTAGTGAGGGGAGCTTGTGCTTCGAAACGAGTCTGAGAGAACGAAGCAGGAGGCTGGTCCACAGGCACACACAGGCTGCATTGAGAGGCAAGCAAGTGCTCTTTTAACCAGCTAACCCACACAGACAGGCTCTCTTTCTACACACAGTGGATAGCCATCAGCCTCAATGAGATAACCATGCAATTCAACCCCAGCAAGACAAGGGTCCGTTGTGATCAGTGTTCAAATATCGTCCTCCATGGGCCTGTTATACAGTAAATGATGTCTGAGATTCTTGTTCAGCACGAGTGGTGTGAAGTCAAGTGTCCGGACAAGCGTTAGCATTGGCTGCAACAAATGCATAGAACTGCATGTAGCAAACACTTTGTGTAATCTCTAATGTATTCATTCTCGCTCTAGTTTTTTCGTGTACTGTACCTACAGGACTACACGATACGCTAGAGAATGTGGTTGCAAAAGATAAAGATTATTTTTTTTTAAACCCTCCAGGATGTGTGAAACAGGATGAGAAAAGTCAACAAAACAGCTTCAGAGAAGGAGGTGTGTGAAAGCCAGGGTTAACCACGCCCACAGGAGGGGGACGGGGAGGCGGGGCCAGACAGAAATAAGCCATTTTCAAAAACCCAGCTGGATAAGGCAATATTCGAATCCCTAACAGCTGGTTTACATCAGAGACGAGAAATACAATTATTTTACATTGCATTTGAATAATGCTTTCACTTTATACGCAAATATAAGTGTTCGCTTCCTGTATAAGGTTTCAATACTGCAAATGTCTAAGTTACGTATACATTAAGACTTCAAATGCACTACGTTTCGCTCTGATAAACAAAGTGTACGCAAAAATGCAAAACTACTTTATTAAATGCTTGCATGTTTGGCATAGGTTTCAAATCTATTGTAAAATAACATAATTACAGAAACATAAAATGTATGCACTTACCAGTCTTGCTAATATCTACCACACTGAAGTCTGGATGCAGTGTGCAAGTCAATAATTGTTTGTAGTTATTGAAATACTGGACTGGAACTTTGGAAACTACCATAGAACACAAAACAGAAACGCTTACCACATTGTTGAAAAAATCTGCTTCATTCAAATCCTCAAGATCCAAGAGGCTGGAACTGTGGAAAAGTTTCTCTGAAGAAAAATTGTCCAGAATTGTGTCCATATTAGTAGCCACTGTTCTTAAAATATGTACCGTATGTAAAAAGGGGGAAAAAACATATATATATATATATATAAATATAAACTGTACTCTAATCCCTATGATTGACACTTTGTAATAATCTCTGATTGAATCAGCTTCTGTAAAATTCTGCAAAAAGAACAAATAAATCTATAGTTTCAAATCTAAATTTGCAGCTGAGGACCTGTTTATGAACTGCTCAGTTTGTGTTTTTTTCGCCTGTGTTTGTCTCCGTGCACCTTTCCACTAATACACGCCTCTTCTGACTTCAGTCAAGTCTGTCACTGCCAGCTGCGAGCTTACTTGAAGGAGTCCGTCAGTTGATGAATATTCATTCATACACGCCTCCGAATTTTCCTGATTTCTTACTCTAAACCCCGCCCATCGAAGCTCAATTTTAAAGAGACAGCGTCTGTACTGTACTTTGCCGAATAGCAGGGTATTTGATTCCATGCAGGTATTGCTGATTTGTTTATTGTTTTGTTAAAATACAGTCAATTATAACAATTCAACTTGGACAGGAATACATAAAATACAAAATACCCCGCTGTTTATTGGGATATATAGTGTTTAACTGATAATAAGAGAGGCGGGAGTAAAACTTTTTAGGGGACAGATTGATGCTCAGTGTGCAAATGTTTCTAGATTCTAACAATAACAAATAAGAATAAAAATTGAAAAAATATATACATGGTATTCCATAGCACTGCATAAAATATATACTGTTCTATATAGTATATTAATACAGTGCTCTGAAATTACTTATTTTTGTTTTTTTTTTTTTATGGCAACGCTACAGTTTCACCTTCTGTAATGGTGAACTATTAACAACACTCTTTGTAGGTGACAATACTCACAAAAGTTACGTTCTGCATGGAGAGAAGAGAGGACTGTTGGTCCTGCCTGCAATTCTCTATCTTTTCAAAGAAATCATAAGTATGTATTCCAGCTGGACCCTAACCAATTACATTTCTTGGGTGTCTGGAAATTGTATTAAGGCTTTGGGCACAGAACACTGCTTTTCATTGAATTTACAACTATAATAAAAGCAGGCAACATTACAATTCAAAGAAAGTCAACAAGACAAAAGAAATATAAAAATGTTAATAGTGGAGATTAGGGATGGATTTCGTGTCCCCCTAATGTTTAAACCCACAGAGGCCCAGAGTCAATGGCAATATGGTCTCAGTATCTTCTGGGGTAAAATACTACTTACATGATACAGTATGCATTTCAAATAAAACCATAACCACTAAGTTTCAGGTCTCTTTTTTTTATTATAATTATTATTTTCAATTATTATTTGTTTATTTAGCAGACGCCTTTATCCAAGGCGACTTACAGAGACTAGGGTGTGTGAAATATGCATCAGCTGCAGAGTCACTTACAATTACGTCTCACCCAAAAGACGGAGCACAAGGAGGTTAAGTGACTTGCTCAGGGTCACACAATGAGTAAGTGGCTGAGGTGGGATTTGAACCGGGGACCTCCTGGTTACAAGCCCTTTTCTTTAACCACTGGACCACACAGCCAATGTGACGGCTTATAGATTGCACAAGATGTTTTCACATCAACAGATATTTCTTCTCTGCTATCAGCAGAGCTTCATAAACGTTATCTTTGTTGACATGTTTAACTTGCAATGCGCATGGTATAGTTCAGCGGGGAAAAAACAAGACAAAACACTAACAAAGATCCTAACAAAAGCACGCCAGTCTGCAGATAAGCAACCCCACGGACTTGCTTGTCGTTATGAAGTCATCGAGTGGCACTGACTGAGAGCTCACTCCTTCCCATGCTGGCTCATTGCCTGTCAGACAGTCCTAAGACAGCCAAATACAGTAATTCTAGTCTGCTGCAGGAGTGCACAACGCGTAGAGAAGAGCCATTCAAGAGGAATGGAAAGATTCCCACAGAAATACCAGTTCAGATTAAGGGATGTGTTTTATGTTTGCCCTGTTGTTGACTTCCTTCAACCCAGATAAATATACTTTGCTGGAATCTATCCCTGCCAGTCTAACATAGGAAACTATACATTGCTGTAGGTCTATCTGTCATACTGCACAAGGCTGCAACCATGGTATATATCAGTTATTTAAGCAATTATACCCAACAAAGAGGGAATTAACTGAGATTACGGAGCAGCCCAAACCAAAATACTCTTTCCAGACTGCAGCTTGTTGCACTGATAGAGTTTGGAACATTTTAATAACTTGAGAGTTCAGTGCAAGCCAGTGGCTGATAAGAGAGAATGCAGGACTTACCATCTCCTCCCTCTGTTCCACTAACGGATATTGAACAGGGTACTAAAATATCAGAATTTCAGGATTACATTTTCCTAGTTTCCAGGAGAGACGCTCCGAAATCCAAAATCCTGCAAGTCAGGGATGTGCTCTCGGAGATGTGAACTCTTGACCCACAGAGTAAACACACCCAGCTAATGTCATCTAACCCCTGAACAAAAACAGACCCATAACATTTTAGAAAATGCCCAAACACAAATATAATGAAGCATTTACACAGCATTACTTAAATAAACTGTGCTAATAATAGCAACATATTGGGCACAGTACATGTGTAATCTGATACAATGATGTACGAGGGTATACTGCAATACAGTACAATAGATCTCAAAGATACTCAGAAGAACCAGCATGTTGACCCAAAAGCACTCTCTCTGAAATTGTGAGTAAACTAAAACATTTTACGTTTAGTTTTACTCTACTGCAGTGACACTGTGGCAGTGTTGTACCTTGTAATAAGAGTACTGTTTCCATTACCAATTGGAATAAGAAGGATTTGGGGTTGTTTCAAAAAATTGTTTGGGTCACCAAAATCTGGGTTCACAGCATTCTATAGTAAATTCTTCAGAGATTTCAGTTTGCAGTGTTACGAACTGTAGACTTTCGGTTTGCTATTCCTCCCTGCTATTTATAGTTGCTGTACACTCACCACAGACTAAAATTACTTCTGAGACACAGTTCCAGAAAATTAAAAATACAGTCTGAAACTAAAACGGTTTCACCCAGCATGATTTGCAGGCTGCTTTCTTCCAAATTAGTGTGACCTACTTTTCCAATCACGCTGTGATTTTAATTCCATATCAATAATATAATAGCATGTAAGACAGGAGGGCGAAGATGTACAATATGTATCTGATAAATGTAGTTTGTTGTACAGTAGGTAGGGGGAAATACTTCAATATGACAGTCACCACTGCAAACTAAAGCAATTACACCTGAATCAACCCTTTCTATTTTATTCAGTGGGTAGCATTATTCCACTCATACCACAAAAGAAACCAGGCATGAATATAAATCCTCTTTGGAAGGAGTTTCATTTAATGCTATTTTCTTTTTCTTTTTTTCCCCATGCTTTGTCTCATCACATCCTGATAGCTGGGATTCCTCTTGCTAAAAATAGACTGCCTTGGGATGCTTGTTGATTAGAAATCCATCATTACATTTCGCTAAAGAGACTATGATACGTCTTTCGACATTCTTACACACCCGTGGAATCATTACAAGTAATATCTATACTAAAGTATTTGAGCAACAAATGCCCTGGCACCTGCCACCTGCTTGCCATCACCCAGAGACATGCTGATGCCTTACAAGCAGTGGTAATATAATAAATACAAGTCTCCAGGACTTCCCACTTGTGGCTTTAGTAGAAGCTTGCCAGCAGATGGAATACTCATTGCCCAGGTGTGTGCAAGCTAGTGCACAGTAGCTGTAGGAGATGTGTGTGTTGCTTGGTCTTTATGAAGTCCAATGATTGTCTGTGGACATGTGTTAAGTTCTATAAAAGGGAGATTTAGAAAAGAACACTACTAAACTAATGTTATCTCTAAAGCTGAGGGAACACAAAGCCACTTTTTTAGGAACAGTGGCTTAAAACGATTTGAGGCAACTTTGCTGTATCAAACCCCAAGTCTCCCCTGGTGTGCCATGCAGCGGCCTGAAACCTAGTTTCCAGAAACCAAGCTCCAAGCCGCAAAGTGGTTTTGTGTTCCCTCAGCTTAAAGACAATTTCTAACCTAGAGGTATGGAATCTTTTATTTTGTAATGCAGCACTAATCAAAAGGAATTGACTGTTTCCTTCAATTTTTCAATATCTATCGCTAGGAGTTCACCTTGTTTTAGAGTTTACTGCTTTAAGCCATGTAAAGGACTGTTTCACTGCATTGATACACATCTTTGGTTCAGCCAGGGTCCCTTAATTAAATGTTACATTAGTGAAATAAAACACTTCAAATATTTGGTTTAGATGTCATCCGACCAATTAATTGTTGAACCAGTTTATATATCCTGTATTCTGTATGTTTGGCAAAACATCACAAACATTACTGTCTGCAATATAGTTTAAACTTTTTATTAACGTCGATACCACATATCCTTACAAAATTCAGACAAATAAAATAATCATAAATGTTTAGAAAAAATGTATCTATAATGATAAATTTGTATATATTAATTAGATCCTAAATTGTGAAATAAAAAGTTTTCTGGTTTTACACGAAGTAGTTGTTTTTTGTTACGCTTGACCTAGATTCCTCCCATTCACTATCACCATAGTACAGTAATGCATTATACATTGCGGACAGTAGCTGAAACCTGAAACCTGAACGCACCGTAACGGATACACTTCCTGGTATCTTAACTGGGCTAAACAAACAAGGATATACAGAGAAGTGCTGTAGCAGGGGACATGATTCTAGCTGTGTGCCATGTGTTTGTTTCTTCAGAGAAGCAGCGTATCAGATAAACACTGAGGAAGACACGTTTGCTGAAACATTTGTGCACCTAAAGTTTATTTCAATATTAGAGGTACTGAACTAAAGATACCATGACCAAGCTTTTGAAGATATACCTTTAAGAAATACTGTATACTACAGTGTATTATAGTAAATACTACACTTTACTGTAAGCGAATTATTGTAAAATGCAGTGAGTCAATTGTGGTATACTTTAGTAGAGTATAGTTATGTGCTGTAATACTTGAATACAGGTGAATATAGTGTGTTTGTCAGTATATACTATTTGCTAAACTGCATTAAAGGATACAGTAAATACTGTAGTAGTGTCCACTATACTGCATATGCTTTGGATGCTTCAAATACAGCAGTAAATGGTGTAGTAACTTTACAAGGGAATGGTTTGAACAGTGGGCCCTATTCACAAAACGTGAAGTCAACACAAATCAGATTGACAATTACACTAAGAAGTGTGGCATTATCAGACACAAATACAACTCCAGTCCACTAGCCACTGCGAGCCCCCGCTCCAGCGACAGTATTGTGTATTTGCATCACCAGTGTTGTCCAGATGGATTGAGCAGTGTTTACTGACTCACAGTTTACTCTTCTAGCTGCCCTGTCAGCTCTCAGTACACAAGCCCAGTTTGCACAGGGACCCCCATCAAACGCCTGTCACTTCTGCATTTGAGAATGTAACACCCTGCCCCCCTGTGTTTCCTGGGTTGAATAGCACAGCTCCAGTGATGGTCAGTCAAAAATGTGTTGAGATACAATGGCCAATTATCATTTTAAACAACCAGTCTGGACAGAAAGCAGCTTGTTTTATTATAGCTAGCTACAAGACAGTCTGTTGCCATATCACTACCAAATGATCTTCACTGAGAACCCAGAGGCACAACTGTACTGTACTAACTGGCAATGGTAGCACAATGGCAGCTAAAACAATATGAGCCATTGATAGAATGGTACTGGTTCATGTCTGGGCATTGCTGAAGCCATAGCAGAGTTATACAAGTTTACCATGGTATTTTTAGCAAGGTATTTTTGCAGTTTTCCAATTCTTTTCCCATGCCTGTGCTATGCATTTACCATCGTTTACCCTGGCTCGCCATGTTTATTATTATTCTTTCCCATACCTTGCTATTATTTATGATGGTTTCCTATGCTTTACCATGCATTACACTTTGCTATGCTTTTACTATGGTAGTCTTTGCATGAAACCTTTTCATTTCAATGAAATGAATGTTGTGGTAAGGGCTACCACCATACAAAGTTGATTGTTGTGTCTCAAATATGTATGTTTAAAGGGAATTTGAGCACCTGTCTGCAGCTTCTATCAATTACCTGAGAGGGTTAGGCACAAGCGAACAAGCAAAAAGGCAATTAAAATAGCAATGCTATTGAGGTATTTTATTTAACAAAAATGAAACAAATGATTGTTAACAAATAATAACAATATACAGTCATGCTTTTGGCAACAACCCACTGGAGCTCCTTTCTCAGCCCCAGCCGCTACGGGACTGAACATACAGCCCAGGTGCAGTCTTTTAAACACACCTGAACTGAAGAATTCATTGGCCCCCCAATCAAGGCTTACGTTTAACTCCATTTTATCCACATTCTCACATGGAAGTGTATTTTAAATCAGTCTCAAAATGTAACCCTTTCCCGCATCCAGTTAGTGAACACATTTAACAACTAAAACTATGGAACATTTATAAATAAACGCATTTAAATATGAAAATTAAGATAATACTGTTATTGGTGTAGCTGATGGAATTATTACACACATTTATACTGTAGAATGGGAGTGAAGGAAAACAAGTGGCACTACAAAATAAGTTATCAACACGAAAATAAAATGACAAAAATAAACCCTATTTACAAGTGAAGGGTTTTCACCCAGACATCCCCCCCCCCCAGAGTGACTGTGTAGACAAGTCTGCAGTAAAACCATTAACACTGCTTCTATCTTCCAATGGGCATTTTTTACAGAATCTGTAATTTACACAACCAATTAAACATTTGAAATAATATCATCTTAGAAGCGGGGTGCTTCAGTCTCACAATCTTATAATATTTAAACCAGTTTCATGTTTAAATATCTATACTTTTGCTTTTGTTTTAAAGCTACTTATTTTGTTTTATCCGAAGCGAAACCCATAATTCGAAAGTGTCTCACCCATTAAAATAACATTGTTCAGTCTCCTTGCAGACTCGCCCTCTAAACAGTAATTACAGAGTGCAGGGAGTAGGAACCCTTATTATGTGTTTAAAACTATGCAGTAATATTAAACCTAGCCAGACTAAACACTAGATGCACATTAGTCTTTTTTTTTACTTAAAAAAGTGGGTATGGGTATGAGGTGAGGTTTATACACAGTATGATTTTTTGTTGTTTTTTTTGTTTTGCTTTTATCATTTTCTCCCAATTTAGAATAGACAATTATTTTTAGGCTCAGCTCACCGCTACTACCCCCAGCGGACTCACCATGCAGCCACCTCAGAGCTACAGCGTCGGAGGACAACGCAGCTCTGGGCAGCTTACAGGCAAGTCTGCAGGTGCCTGGCCAGACCACAGGGGTCGCTGGTGCGCAGTGAGCCGAGGACACCCTGCCCCCCCAAGACAGCGCTCGTCCAATTGTGCGTCGCCCCCTGGGAGCTCCCGTCCATGGTCAGCAGTGGAATAGCCTGGACTTCAACTGGTGACGTCCAGACTATAGGGCGCATCCTGCACTCCACGCGGAGCGCCTTTACCGGATGCGCCACTCGGGAGCCCTTGCAGTATAGGTTTTTTATTATTATTATTATTTCTAAAAGAGTATAAAATCAAATAAACTGAGAGAGAGAGAGAGAGAGAGAGAGAGAGAGAGAGAGAGAGAGAGAGAGAGAGAAAGAGAGAGAGACGCAAACCAAAATAAGCCTTGGACTGGGTTGAGAAAAGGTTTCCCTCAAAAGATCTTGCCGGGAAGACTGGTAGTGTTATTTCTTCACTTTGTAATTTGAGATTTTATTGCACTGCAGTGGTTCATTACACAAAGAATGTTTTTTTTTTTTTTAAAGTACAGCACAGACGTCATTTGTGACCCCAAACCAGCTACTGTAGGCTACTTCAGAAGACCTCTTTTGTCTCCAGGGTGATGCTGACTCATTGATTTATGCAACTTTTAGAAAGGGCTGCTGTTGATTATATTGAATCAAGCCGTAGTTTTAATGGGTCTATATAAACTCTGTGCGTTCCTGCTGACACATTGTCATGCTCATGTTCTCATTATAACTGAACCCTCTAAAAGTGAGCAAGGATGCAGAATCGGGACTAATCACCTATTAGTCCAATGGTTCTCCTTTTCCAACTGTAAAAGTATGGTGATTCAGATATTTTCACTATGCAAAAAGAAGTGATGTGTTGTGAATCTAAATGTTGCCACTGTTTATCCTAACCCTAACCCTAACCCAAACCCAAACCCAAACCCAAACCCTAACCCAAACCCTAACCCAAACCCATTGTATTTCTGTCTGTGAAGATCTATTGTAATAATTTGCTTTGATATTATGCAAGCCTGACACTGTGTTCCCAACATGAAGGTACACTTCCTTAAGGTTACTGTTCTGCAGGTAGTTTGTATTGCACAGTATCGTCACAACGTGCCAAGAGCTGACAAGCTTTGTTAAATCTGAGGGAGCCTGAAGGAATGCAAACATCAAAACCAGGGGTTTACAATAACATGACACCGCAAAACTGGAGGAAGTTGTTCCTATTTTGAAAAGAAAGCTGGGTTTTGAGAAACAATAAACAAGATGTGTTTCCTAGAACTGAGGCACTTTGAACAAAGCCTGCTTGTGCACCTCTGCCCTGATCTGCTGTCACCAAGGAGTCTGATTGGAATCACTGTAGTTCAATATTTCAATGGGCTGGTTTGTTTTGTTTCCATTCTCAGCCTTGTCAGGTGTTTCCACCTGTCACTCGGGGCTTGTTCTTATTAGGGCAAAGAAGAAGGTAAAAAAAGGACAGAGCTGTGCTGAAGAGTGGCACCCTTCAATGGCAGATAAGCAACATCCCCAGCCGGTTGCAGGTAAATCCATTTCTGCAAGGGTTTTTAAAATTGTTTTGCACTGCAACATAAAGAACCGTAATGATCTGTATATAGCATGCACCCTGAGTATAACATGCACCACATGTATACTACGCAACAGAAGCACCATAGTATACTATATAAATACTGTAACCTGAGAATACTGCGTAGGTCATTCCGTTCCATACTTCCCAGGGCTTTAAGCACCAGCTGTTACACACTGCTCCGTCATCAGGGTTTCAATTTACCTTTATTTATCTCCCAGGTTTCTCCTGACTTATTAATGCCACACTTGTCCTTCCTTTTCCCTGTCTCTAGCCCCGAGATAATGGATTGAATTTGACTAGGACAGATGTGATTATTTTGCAAAAGATTTAATGCAACCAGCCTAGGTAGGTAGAGGTGTTAATGTATTCCAGATAGCTTCCCTGCACAGTAAGTACATCATCTATTCTGCTACTAACTTGGGGCCATTCCACTGGGCTGATGTCTGTCTTTATTGTTTTTCTCAAGCATTTCATCATTATCCCACAGCTTGGAGTGTCACAAAGCTGTAGGATTTCTACTGTATTTTTTAAGGGTATGCTAATTTGGCTTTATCACCTTCCTTGCCGTCACTGAACAGAATTAAAATACATTTATTTTCAAGACTAAAGAAATTGCTGAGCACAGTACTGTACAATATATTCCTATACAGTACTTCACTACTTCAATAGAGAAGTATACTTTATTGTAAAAGGTAAAACACTTAGCCCTGGCCATAACTGTGTAACTGTAACAATCTGGAAAAGTATGTTTTACCGCAATCAGATAAAAGATAGTTAATGCTTGGTCCTTCATGAGTCTCCTTTTTATTGAAGAGATACAAAAAAAATTAAAATTTAAAAACTGCCGCTCACTGCGTCAAACTACTGAATCTAAAAATGAGATTAACAAAAGAATAATGCACTGTTTGCACTGTACTTGTGTTGCTTGTTTGTTTCAATTAAGAAATAAAGGAACAAATGAGTAAAGCACTAATCTCTGATGCACAGTTTTGTAGCAACCAAATGAGAGACTGCTGAATTCTGAGCAGCTTATTACACAAAGGATATGCTAAAAGCTTTCCTTTTCCATCCCACTTTCCATATCCAGGAGATGACATTTCCATTCTCTCCAGTGTTGACGTCAAGAGAGTCACCACTGTGTACAGTAATGGACAGGTTATAGCTACCCATTCCTTTTAATACTCTTCCTGAAATAACCAGTGCGTGGCAAGCAGCTCTCATTTGCTACTGGCTTTGCCTCAGGGCTCCATGGCAACGGCTTTTATAGGTTATGAATGAACGTCAACATATTGAAAATAGAACAAAAACAAATCTTTACACCTTAAGTACCTAGCCAGAGCAGCACCTTAAGTATCTAGCCAGTGCAGCACCTTAAGAATCTAGCCAGGGCAGCACCTTAAGTATCTAGCCAGTGCAGCACCTTAAGAATCTAGCCAGTGCAGCACCTTAAGAATCTAGCCAGTGCAGCACCTTAAGAATCTAGCCAGGGCAGCACCTTAAGTATCTAGCCAGTGCAGCACCTTAAGAATCTAGCCAGAGCAGCACCTTAAGAATCTAGCCAGGGCAGCACCTTAAGAATCTAGCCAGTGCAGCACCTTAAGTATCTAGCCAGTGCAGCACCTTAAGAATCTACCCAGTGCAGCACCTTAAGAATCTAGCCAGTGCATCACCTTAAGAATCTAGCCAGTGCAGCATGTGCTTTGCTCCATTATACCTTTTGTATCAATTTTGGTTTCATTTCTAATGAGGGTTCTTTCATTTTTTTAACTTCTGCTCAGAATCCCAGGGAGGGAACTGTGTCTTCTTGTTCCATTCATTGGAGTCTCCATTTTCCTGAAGATAGCATGATACACAAAAACAGAGTATCATATAATAGTATGGTAGAATAGAGGGCATTACCAGAGATTACAGATCAGAGATTTTGCATATAACCCCCTACTGCTGAAAAACTGCAGGATTTTACTTATTTGGCTCTCAGAGTGACGTACTGCAAGTGTCTCTCACTGTTAGCAGGCAAGATCTGTTTTATGATAAATGTACAGACAGCTAAGCAATGGAAATGTTGTAGAAAATGTTTATTGACTGTACAATTGTGGCAACTTTAACAATGCAAAACCATGTATAACTGCGGTACAGAAAACACTATAGCAAAACAGAAATAAAATCGGACATTGTTACTATAAAACCATGTTTTTCTTTCAGCTGATACATATATTTAAGTTGTAGCAGAACATGCTGTTTCTGAACATTTTGATTGCATTGCTTTAACAAGGTCACAGCAAGTGCAGTGGTTGTTAAAAAAAATTCAGTGGACGTATTTCAAAGTGGTATATTCATGGGGAATAGCTGTAAAAATCTTTGACTGTCTGCCCTTCTGACCAACTTCTGCGTGTGAAATGGGGGTTTAAAATCCAAAGAATCATACAAATTCACAGAACCCTTTATAAAGTCAATAATACAAATAATCCCAATTAAATAATCCCAATTAAATCCACATTGGCAGACTGTAACAGCAGGAAATGAATTTGAGGGCGTGCAATAGGCACAGGGCTTTGAAATGGGACCCAGTGAACTGTCAGCAGTAAACTGATTGCTTACTCTGCTCTTTTAATACCCATGCAGCAGGGGTTTCCATGCAATCTGAAGGAAAGCCAGGGCATAGGGGTGGAATACATGGCTGTACAGTCCAGTACCTGGCCATGTGTTTTCCAGATGAAGCACAGTAATGCACATGGGTGCAGACTTTCTCTGTCTGCCCTGTTTTCAAGGATGCGTTTTAATCATGGCTTGTGTGATGAAGATCTAATTCGCTATTAAGAGGAAGGAGCATCACATTTTACACGGTAATGTTTTGTTTTTTTAACAGCACCTTTTATCCCTGATGGGATTTGAGGATGTTTTCCAACAATGTATCATGTTGGACTCCCTTGAGAAAGTTTCATGTAGTCACCTACAAAGGTGCGGTAACACTTTACATTAAGTTTAATTATAATGTTATTATGCATACTTACAATATTCTTAATGTGTACATTTTTTGGAACAATATAACCCTAACCCTAAACCCACCCTATGAATGACAGTAACAATGGTACACAACCACATAAGTAATTACAGTGTAATTACTAACTAATGCCACTTAGAGCCGCTGCTTTCTACACCGCGAATACGGTTATAACACTATCATTTTCAGCTGGAATATCAGCGTCATGTCCACTCATTTTGTTTGCTGTAAGTTCAAGGATGAGGAGATTATAATAAACTCTATTCAGTTCATCTCCCGGCTCTTCTCAGTGCTTAGGTTTTGGATGAGTCACTTGTTTTATTTTCGATAGCGGAGTTGGTGACCTTTTCATTGTAGTTTGTGTTCTTGTTTGATGTGACAGTGATATGCACTTGTAACATGCTGAGAAACTAATTGGAAGCTCTACCGCCATGTCTAACTCTCATCTGAGTCACGTCATGCGCCCTGTAACTCTTTACATCCCAGAATGCCCTTACTTATTCTGTTTATTCATTGGTTACTGAAATCGGTGTTTAAATATACCCTCCTCACCTCGAAACAGAGGGTGGTTCCTAGGTGAAACTATAGCAACCAAGTCACGCAGACAAACGTTTCAACCTGTGCCTTCTTCAGTGTACTCTGTATGTGAGGATGTTTTTATATTCCTTTTGGGAAGGAACCACATTCACTTCTTAATTAGTACCGTTCTTAATTGGTGGGGTACGTTTGTCCACTTGACTTTATTTTTTTTTAATTCCGATTGAGCCTTTGAATTAATGGATGAGAATGTAATTCTAACAAAATGGTTCCACCTATCACCTTCTAATATATCAAAAAAATAAATTCTGTGCTATTCCTGTTCATTAGCGAAAAGGCAGCGCTGTGTTGATAAATATTCAGAGTCACTTAACACCTCGACTCACAGAGAGATCCATAAATCAGCCACCCCCTTTGTAAGCAACTAATCCACTCGTTTGGAATTTCATCACTGCACTGTCTTTGTTTACAAACTGGAAGACAGTATTTTCTAGACCCTGATTAACATATAAATATTTTTCCACTTCCATCTGAAAAACACATGAAGCACTTTTTAGCATACAGAGCATGACTAGCCATGTCGTTACATTTTAATAACTTGCATTCCTGTAATCTAAAGTACTAGAAGAAAAAAACTCCATGATGGGCATCACTTTACTTTAAGTGTCTCTAATTACTTTGTATTGACAGCGTAGTTACTTAGTTCATGCATGTGTGCTTACACATAATTACAATGTTATTATGCACAGTTACAATGTACTTAATGTGCACATCTTTTTGCACGATATAACTCTAATCCTAACCCTAACCCGTTTCTGATACAATTGTGTACTTACATATAAAGTGCCAAAAGTTGTCGACATTTAGTACATTGTAACTATGCATAATAACATTGTAATTGTGTATAAATACACATGCATTGAATACATAATTACTATGTAAATACACAGTAATTAGAGACACATAATGTAGTGTTACCCCATGACAAAAGTATAGATTCCTTTACCATTCATAACATATTATAAGTCAGAGGGGCTGGATTAGTAACTGCAAATAGGAAAGGAGGGGATAGATAACTAGCCTTTTCCAAAAAGGGTCTGTGCTAGTGATGGGGAAGTATAAATTATTATTATTTGTTTATTTAGCAGACGCCTTTATCCAAGGTGACTTACAGAGACTCGGGTGTGTGAACTATGCATCAGCTGCAGAGTCACTTACAATTACGTCTCACTCGAAAGACGGAGCACAAGGAGGTTAAGTGACTTGCTCAGGGTCACACAATGAGTCAGTGGCTGAGGTGGGATTTGAACCGGGGACCTCCTGGTTACAAGCCCTTTTCTTTAACCACTGGACCACACAGCCCCCTAAATGAATCACTAATTTGAGAAAGTACAACAGGAGCTTGGTTTACTTGCAGATTTTTGCAGATTCTGGAACCTCTAATTATGCAAGCCCTTAATCTTCTATTTTATATCAAATATCCTACAGGGGTCTATGGAGCCCGGGAGGGGACATGAGAGAAAAAAATATATATATATCTTGTGCGACGAGACAGTAAGTCGTGCAAAAATATATATATTTTTGTCTCACGTCCCCTCCCGTAGGAGCCAGTTCTGTTGAATTCTGTTGAATCTTTCTTTTGTATTGTATTTTATTATTATGCTTTTTTGTTTTGTTTTTTCAGGTTTTTTGGGTTTGTTTTTTTTTGCCAATCATATTTATATCCTCAATGGCTTGCTATCATTCCACAGAGCTCTATTTATATCCTGTAAGCCGAGCTGAGGGCCCACAATTACATCCGAAACTTAAACCAGTAATAAAAGCAGCATTTATAGAAAGCCTCAGGGCCAGTCATCTCCTTGTGTTAGGAAGCAAACTGCAGGGCGTGGAGGCAGGATAATTCTGTGTTGCCCGGGATGTCAGTAATTACACTGAATGAAAAGACGAGTGTCTGTGATAAGCAGTGGTACAGTGGTTTGCCCCGGTCCTACTTACACAGGGCTGTGGGATTAAATCCCAGCTGAGCATGAATCACATCACAGTGGGTCCAGGGAGGCATTCAGGCTGGCAGTCAGATCGGAAGGGATGTGCACCAGGGGGTTATAGAATAACGTTTTTTTAACACACTGATTTGTCCATATTCAGCAATGGATCTCTTTATTAGGAACAAAGAACTGTTTTTAAATATTTGTCCATCAGTCAATTTCATTATTCTCAATGTCTGGCCCTGTTAGTCATTCTCCTTTGTTTTTTTTTTTTAATAAATCTAAAAAACATGAATTACAATTCTAAAACAAATTCTAAACAACTTAAAACTACATATAAGGGCTTTAGTTTTATTTTATTTCAGTTTTGGTCATTTCTTTGTGTGTGCTTTTTGAGTCAGGGGTGAGGGTGGAGACTTGACTTGACAAAGTTTGGGGATGAATCAGCAGCTAGGAACCGAAACTTAGATGGACCTAATGGCTTCCTCTCATTCGTAAATGCTCTTCTGTTTGTGCATGTTTATTTGCTGTGTCTTTTTCGTTTTTCAGCTGTTCAGGCTTTTTGTAGACAGGAAAAAAATGCCCCAAACAAATAACATCAAAGATGTAAAAAAAAAATAGCACCATGAATATGGGGGTGTCTCAGTGTAGGATAAACACTGCTTTCATTTGTTTGTTTCGGGGATGTTTTATTGATGTTTATCAGTTAAGTATACTGTAACCAGATTGGTTTTGAAGCATTGCTTTTGGCTCACAACACTATACATGGCATTGTTCTAGCATATTTTAGTAATTTGGTCTCTGCCTGGCCGCACCCGGAGGTCCACACTGGTGGTTCAGGTTGCAGTCAGCGGTTGCAAGAGATTTTGCTCTATAGCAGACCTGACTGGCAAGGCAGCAGGTGAGTTCAAAGTGGACACCTGCAGTACTGGCTCTTGGCCTTCAGGGGCCAGTAGTTTACTTTAGTATTTTACTTCTTGAGCATTATTATTATTGTTATTTGTTTATTTAGCAGACGCCTTTATCCAAGGCTTACAATTACGTCTCACCCGAAAGACGGAGCACAAGGAGGTTAAGTGACTTGCTCAGGGTCACACAATGAATCAGTGGTTGAGGTGGGATTTGAACCGGGGACCTCCTGGTTACAAGCCCTTTTCTTTAACCACTGGACCACACAGCCTCCTGAGCATTGCAAACAGGTGACAGGATGATTGCCCTGCACATGGGGAAATTAGTGTTGGTAATTAATATGGGGAAACGGGTTTGTTTTGTGTGATTTTTGGAGTTGTTGTGTGCGACTAAATTATTGTTTACAGACAGGCACTCGATTGAGACTTGCTGCTTGCTAGGCTTAGTTGAGAGGAAGGGCAGCAAGTGATTGGCTGTGCTGGTCCTCAATCAGCAGGTGGGCGGGTCTCGACTGAGTGTACGTCAGCATAAAAACTTCTGGAGGGGATCGCTCTGGGCGACTGCACCGCCGTGCTACAGAGGAGAGCGTCCGCTCTGCAGGAACGACAGCTACGCATTCCCATGGTTACCCACACACACACGTGACAGGATTCCTCGTCACGGTGACCCATTCAGGTTAACTGTTAATAATTCTGGCCGATTTATAAAAATGTTTGTGGACTATATAATGCAATATCATTACACAATAGTTATATTTTTTTTTTATGGCAATTGTGAGTGTGCTACAATCTATAAAAAATCTGATCCGTTTTCTCATGTTTAAGTCAGGGTGTGTTGTTAATAACGCATGAAGATTCTACTGGTTTCACAGTCCCCAGATTACAGTATCATCAAATCAAACCCTCATAAACAAGCCATTTCTTCTCTCGTGTGGGGTTGTTTTTTTTAGTAAAAAGTTATTTTTACAAGCTTTTCCATTCAGTGGGTTTCAGAGTGTTTTTATTTGAATCTGAAACCCATTCTGATCCCTTTGCCGCCGACGGCATGTTTCAAGAGAGTATCGAAAACAAATTAATTAAAAACAGAAACACACGAACAGGGAAGCGTGTTTTTGATGGGTTGTGATTCCGTGTTTGTTTCCAAACTTCATATATTTATAGAGAGTTTGGATGCACTTAAATCATCTGTCTTTATTAATCCAGTATAACTTTAAACATTATCAAGAGTGTTTAATTGCTAACTTAACATGCATGGAGCATTTGCTTGTGTCACAGGAGAGAACAGCTATATTTACAGCACTGTGCTTTATCCAAAAGAGAAAGCTAAGCATGGATGTAGATCTCAATGATAAACTGCAGCCCTTTGCTTTGCCAAACTGCTTTGACTCTAGGCATCTGTACAAAAGCACTTCCACTTTGGGATACATTAGCTCCAGGTTTAACCTTAGCATGTCCGATTTAACCCTTTCTCTCCTAAAGTGCAACACAATCTGGATTTTTCTTGCTCTGGGAAAGGCTGTTTGCAATTATAGACTGCTTCCATACAGCTACCAGGACTTCTAATTTCAGGATAGCTGGTGGAGGCATAAGAAGTTTTAATTGAAAGCTGATTTCAATGCTGTCCTCAGAGCATTTTGTTATCAGTGGCTACCTGCCAGCTTGTGAAGTCATTGGTAAGATGACTTTTGGCTGATATGATATATGGGCTTGGGGCTTGTTTATATATATATATATATATATATATATATATATATATATATATATATATATATATATATATATATATATATATATATATATATATATATATATATATATATATATATATATATATATATATATATATATATATATATATATATATATCAGTACTGTGCAAAAGTTTTAGGCAGGTGTGAAAAAATGCTGTAAAGTAAGAATGCTTTCAAAAATAGACATGTTAATAGATTATATTTATCAATTAACTAAATGCAAAGTGAGTGAACAGAAGAAAAATCTAAATCAAATCCATATTTGGTGTGACCACCCTTTGCCTTCAAAACAGCATCAAGCATCAATTCTTTTAGGTACACTTGCACACAGTTTATGAAGGAACTCGGCAGGTAGGTTGGCCCAAACATCTTGGAGAACTAACCACAGTTCTTCTGTGGATTTAGGCAGCCTCAGTTGCTTCTCTCTCTTCATGTAATCCCAGACAGACTCGATGATGTTGAGATCAGGGCTCTGTGGGGGCCATACCATCACTTCCGGGACTCCTTGTTCTTCTTTACGCTGAAGATAGTTCTTAATGACTTTCGCTGTATGTTTGGGGTCGTTGTCATGCTGCAGATTAAATTTGGGGCCAATCAGATGGCTCCCTGATTGTATTGCATGATGGATAAGTATCTGCCTGTACTTCTCAGCATTGAGGAGACCATTAATTCTGTCCAAATCCACAACTCCATTTGCAGAAATGCAGCCCCAAACTTGCAAGGAACCTCCACCATGCTTCACTGTTGCCTGCAGACACTCATTCGTGTACGCTCTCCAGCCCTTCGCGAACAAACTGCCTTCTGCTACAGCCAAATATTTCAAATTTTGACTCATCAGTCCAGAGCACCTGCTGCCATTTTTCTGCACCCCAGTTGCTGTGTTTTCGTGCATAGTTGAATCGCTGGCCTTGTTTCCACGTCGGAGGTATGGCTTTTGGCATAAGTCTTCCATGAAGGCCACTTCTGACCAGACTTCTCCGGACAGTAGATGGGTGTACCAGGGTCCCACTGTTTTCTGCCAGTTCTGAGCTGATGTCACTGCTGGACATCTTCCGATTGCGAAGGGAAGTAAGCATATTGTGTCTTTCATCTGCTGCAGTAAGTTTCCTTGGCCGACCACTGCGTCTACGGTCCTCAACGTTGCCCGTTTCTTTGTGCTTCTTCAAAAGAGCTTGGACAGCACATCTGGAAACCCCTGTCTGCCTTGAAATTTCTGCCTGGGAGAGACCTTGCTGATGCAGTAGAACTACCTTGTGTCTTGTTGCTGTGCTCAGTCTTGCCATGGTGTATGACTTTGACAGTAAACTGTCTTCAGCAACCTCACCTTGTTAGCTGAGTTTGGCTGTTCCTCACCCAGTTTTATTCCTCCTACACAGCTGTTTCTGTTTCAGTTAATGATTGTGTTTCAACCTACATATTGAATTGATGATCATTAGCACCTGTTTGGTATAATTGTTTAATCATACACCTGACTATATGCCTACAAAATCCCTGACTTTGTGCAAGTGTACCTAGAAGAATTGATGCTGTTTTGAAGGCAAAGGGTTGTCACACCAAATATGGATTTGATTTAGATTTTTCTTCTGTTCACTCACTTTGCATTTAGTTAATTGATAAATATAATCTATTAACATGTCTATTTTTGAAAGCATTCTAACTTTACAGCATTTTTTCACACCTGCCTAAAACTTTTGCACAGTACTGTATATATATTCCAGTATCTACTCAGAGCATAACACAATGGCTCCTTGATTAAATAAATATATATATATATATATATATATATATATATATATATATATATATATACACACACACTGCTGTGCAAAAAGTCTCAGACATGTTGCATTTTTCTACTCTGGTGCAAAGCCTCCACTAGTGTTCTCTAACATCCTTGACTTGCATAAAGAAGGAAAAACAACTTGTATTACTCACAGTAAGTTTGATTTATTTCCCTCGCAATGATCAGGGACAAAATGTTCTATATTATTATTATTATTATTATTATTATTATTATTATTATTATTATTATTATTGTATTTGGCCTTATATTGGGTTGATACTACAGCTATGGCCAAAAGTGTTTTGCTTCATAAAGTTGAATGAAACCTGCTGAATAATGTTACGTTAACATACTGAATTACATACCGCTTTGTAGTTTTCCATATACTCAACGAAAAACTGACAGAAAATGTGATATTTAGAATTCTAACATGAACTAGTGTACTACTATTATATCTTCCGGTAGACTTTTGAGATATCATTTTGTAGTTTCTTAAATAAAATACCTAAATTATGTTCATATACAGTAGTTTTTTGTTTTTTTTAAATGATGTCTCAATCCTAAAATTCAAGGTGATGCAAAGCTTTTGGCCACAGCTGTATAGCATAAAAGGTAACAAAATGGACAAACATGAACAAAAACAATATTTCTGCTACTGCTACTACTACTAATAATAGTGCTAATAATAGTAATAATAATAATAACAACATTGTAGCCTGCAAAGCAAGGCTGTGAAAAGACCTCTTTTTTCTTCTTTTCTTTTTTCTTTCCGGGTGAGGAGAAGAGATCTGAGATACCAGCTCAATGCATCAATTCTGCAAGCTGTTTCTACCTAGTCTCGGGGTCAGAGATCCAGCCGCAGTGCCAGAGGAATAGTTAATTGAACTCACATACCCTTGAGACAGGGCCAGACTAACATCTGGAGAACATAAGTCCGCAGCCCAGAGTGAGTGGAGTGTGGCACCCGAGGCCTGGAGAAATCCTTTCAGACTATTGCATCAGATTTAAAGAAAAGTGAAATCCGGAAACTCAACATGCAATTGAAGAGCTCTTTTTAAACTGGACACACCATTCTTTAGAGGGGGATTGTTTAATAATATACTGAGCTCCAGCAGTGTACTGTAAGTGTAAGAGTGTGTGTTGTGTGTGTGCGCGTATGTGTGTGTGTGTGTGTGTGTGTGTAGTTTTATTTCTACAAAGTGATTTTCGCTGTTCAGCATTTCAACCTTACATAACCTCTTCTACTGGGCACCTACAGCTGTTACATAATAAGAGCCATGTTTGTGGTTACAGACTTGTGATTGGCTGAACTCCAGGTCTTTTCCCTTGTACCACTAAATAAGTCACCAGAGTGTTTTTCTTCAATGGGATTCTTTAAAATGAATGGCATTTATGTTTGCATTATTTGGTTCAGCAAGCCATTCTTCAAAGGGGATTCTGCCTCATATGCTGAAGTCAACCGGTGTCGTTTTATTTTTTAAATGATGTATTATTATTATAAATGTGCTTTAGTTTGTTCAGTATGGAGCTGATGGTTTTACAATTTAAATAGGGAGAGAATTTTAGGCTTTGCAGTTATCTAATGTGGGATAATGAATTTATGGCACCTGATTGGCTGAGAGGATCAAGTGTAAAAACAGTTGAACAAATAATGTGTAAAATATATATTTCTTTACTTTTTACTTTGTGTTTGACGCTCACTTTTATTTGAATATCAGCATTGCATAATTATCTTTTATGAGGGTTTTCATTTTGTCTTCATGCCTATTACACGGAGTTGGAAAAAAAAAACTAAAAACATCAAGGATGTGCATTAAACATTAAACATTAAGTTAACATTATTTTTACTAATAATAGTCTCTGATTTTACAAAACATTTTTACAAAAAGTTGCTAATGAATAAACAATGTCTACTACCAGTACAGTGATAATTAAGTGACATTACAGTATAATCATTATACTCTGATATTTCCGAGGGACCCATTTTAGAGCTGTATCCAGTATTCTACAGGGTATAGTGTGTGATATGACAAGCATGGCCGTAACTAACTATGAGGACACCAAGGTTGTGTCCTGGGTTGTTTTTTTTTGCATCATCAATGCTGATGCTCATGTAAAAATTCTGGTAAAGTACAAAAGACTCCTTTATTTTCTCTGTTGGTTTGCCGTGTAACACAGATTTGGAGGTTGAATAGTAAATACCAAGCAGTCATATAAATACTACCAGCTATAGCTTGAAACCCAAGTTTGACCTTGGTAGATTACCACTCTGGTGACAATCCAGTGCAAATCTAGCCATTCTCCTTCCACCCCAGGCAAGGACTCCTCAATCAGACAAGCAGATCATCTGACATTATGAGTCATGTGTCTAGGGAAAAAAATGGAAAAAGAAAAATGAGTAAATAAAAAAATCTGGACTGAGAAAAAAGATTCAGATGCAAGGTTGAATGTGTCCTAGTGGTTCGAGTTAATTAGCGAAGGCCAGGAGATCCTGGTTCTAATTCCCTGCACAGTTACCAACGCGTTGCATGCTCATAGTCTGCCCTGCCCTGTGCAGAACAAGGAGCTGTGGCGGTAGAGAAGGCTGCGCTTGATAAACAGTCATTGTTCTCTAGTAGAAAAGTGTATTGTGGTAAACAGTTCTAAAAGCATAGTGAAGTGTAGTAAAGCACAGGACGATAAATCCCTGGAGAACATGTTGTAAATGCATAGTATATTCATGGGAATGGATGACTGTATTTTGTGAACACACAGTACTTTTAGAAACCATTATAAAGTTTTGTTAGTTTCGGCTCTTGTCTTACGACCTTCATACCATAGCCCTAGTATGTTGTACCGTATATACAGTTCTATATTTTGTGGAGCAACTGATCGACTTACTGGTAGTAACAAAACATTTTGATCACACAATGATCATGGAGGTGTGAAAATTATGCCAAATCTCTTACCGTAAAATGAACCGATTTGAAGGGTAACCATAATTTAACAAAAACAAAACAAGAATTGCTTCTCCAGTTACTCTTACAGTAATCAAGTTTCCCACTTAAAGACTTTTAAGAAATCTCGACAACCAGCTGCAACATTGAACCTGTGGATGTATTGTCATTAAAAACTCCTTGATGCACCTAATTGTAATGAAACTTGAGATGAAGTCAAAGCACTGAGCTTGATTCAAATGGAGTCCCCTCAGAACTGTTTGCAAGCAAGTCCTTCCAGAATCTCATCAAGGAAGAATGCAGACTGGCCTGCAATAAGAATTCATACACTGTGCTTAAATCACCCATAACGTGTCAATACAATGCAGAGGGAGCTTCTCATCCATTCCAACCTGCTCTAATAGGGAAAACACATGCCAGAGCTGTCATGAGATCTCCAGACTGCCGGCTTGCAGCCACAGCTTTTTATTGCCGTCCTGAGGGGTAAGGCTTTCCCTTATTATGACGACTATTTTTTTTTCAAGCGCTAGTCTTTCAAAAACAGCGGGCAGAATTTAAAGTTTAGAATGTTTTACAATCAGTTTCAAGGCCAGGAACACATTTTCAATACAATTCCTCTGGTCTCCGGTCTGCAACACTGCCCCCAGTGGATGTTAAGATTTACATTTTCAGGGGGACAGGTTAACGGTTACACTCTGGTTTGCCAGCTCAACTTAGAGAGGACATGTTTGAGAGCCATTTCAATGCACAGAGTTGCTTTAAGTTTCTGAGTTTTAAAAAATCACCAAGATGTAATGACTGAATCTGAAAATGATACATGTGGCTGGGTGAGGTTTCTCCAGTCACATTGTTGTTTTATTTAATTTAAATTGAACAGGAATAAGGACAGAAAATCCCTAACCCTGCATGCAGATTGGTTTCTGGCAGCCATGTGAGAATGTGGCTGGACCTTGATTGATGGGCCATTATTGGGATACATAGTTCCTCAAACACAAACACATTAAAAAAAATCAAAAATAAAATGTGGCCAATATCTAATACAGATATAGATGAATATATATTAGCCAGTGATCACCAATGATTCCTTGGGTCTGCACTGAGGAATGGCTGGGCAATGGAAACTGCATGGCTGATGGTAGAATGGTACCTCACTATATTTTGAATTCCAATGGTATCAGTAATAGACACTGCAGTCCACTGCATGTGTTTTTCTAAGAACTAAAATGACTCTCTTAAAATTGCAAAATAAATGGTTTGTGTGTGGGGGGGACAGGGTTGTAAAAGGTCAATAAAATATTAGTTTGTGGAATGTCAGAAGTCAATTTCCATATGCAAAGCTCTTCTAAAATACCATAAGCCTGGAATTTCAGAAATCTCTTAATGTGTTCTCAAAAATTTGGGGTGTTTTTTTTTTTTTTTTTTAAATTCTTTCCTACTCTAAATGTTTTGCATTGTTGCTAACGTCCAAAGAAATCCTGCCCCTTCAGAATATTTCCAGTAAGTGGAAAATTCTGCTTTTCTAGCAAAAAGACAAAAATGAATCATATGATACCGCTATATAGTAATAGTTATGTAAAGGCTTCAAACCCTATTAAATATAAATATTTGTTTCCATTACATTCTTTAGTGTACAACTCTTTGTCAATCTAGCACTGTTTTCCAGCAGTGTGATTTGCAAAGGAATACATTATAGGCCATTTTTAATGAGATTTCACGGTGGAAAATAACATGTTTGTTGTACAAGAATATCTCAACCACAAGTTAACAGATCAGAAACAATTTGCCACTGGCTAAATCCACTGGAGTACATTTTCATTATTCAATGTGTATTCGCTGCCTTTGCTGGACTATAAATACAGCAGTAGAGAGATATATATATATATATATATATATATATATATATATATATATATATATATATATATATATATATATATATATATATATATATAAATGTCTTAAGTCACTGCAGGTCCATATTACATTTGTAAGTAAATGGGACATTATAGTCTCAATAAATCTACTTTTACACTCTGGAGCAATTCAATGAATTGAATGCATTGTACTATGAGCGCCCCCTTGTGGATGCTCTAGGTTTACAGCGTCAAAAGCCAATAGCCTATAGAGATAGACAGGTGAAGAGCGTGTTATTTTTATTTGTTATAAAATTCAAAGTTTCACTGACTGCATTGTAATTGAAAAGAAAGACCCCCCGGTGTGTTTTAAGAGCAATTTCCGTGAATCAAACCTGGAGTTGTTACCTTAAATGAATCCAATTAGTTTTGGCTATTGTTTGAATTTCTGCAGTATCTGTACGATAAAGAAAAACAGGCCCCCCGGTACATTCCTGAAACTAGGTTATTAAATGTAACCAAAATGACTTTCGGGGGTGGGGGTGGGGGCGGGAAACAAGAGATCTGAGCTGTGAGTTTATTCTCAGCATCTGCTCGTACAGTTTAAAGGGTTAGGCTGCCACCTATAGGTGAACCTTAGAAATTAACATTCAGTTTCAGTATTGGTGATCTGGGGGGGCAAAGAATTACATTCACAGCAAGCCCTCGAGCTGCATGATGTCGAGTGAGGAAAGTGTAATAAAACAGATAGGCCTGAGTTAAATCTATCACAGGTTTCTTCTTCTGGACAGAATAAATTCCTTAATAGTAATTAAATACAGTACTTAATAATAATACAGTATTGATCATTATGATTGAGAAGATGATTATGAACCAGTATAACAATAATAAAGAAAAAATAACATACCACTACTACTACTATTATTATTCATAATAATAATAATAATAATAATAATAATAATAATAATAATAATAATAATAAAACCGTGATTAGAAAGAAAGACAGTACGAAGGTCACTCTTGAAATCAGGACTTAAAGGATGTGTTGCAGTAAGAATACCTCTGTTAAGAAAGGGGAACAAGACTAAAAGGCTAAAATATGCACAAGAACACAGAAACTGGACTATGGAACAATGGTCAAAGGTGCTTTGCACTGTTGATGGATGGACAACGACGCCTATACCTTCTGCCAGTTCTGTTGTCAGTTCAACACTTGTCTTCTTTCTATTCCTTAAGGATATTATCTTCAAGTATTGCTCATCCTTGTTAGACAGCTTTTTGGGTCTTCCAGTTCTGAGTTTGTCAATTACAGATGATGTTTCTCTGTACTTGTTGATTATGCTTCGGATACCACACCTTGAAAATCGAGTGATGCGAGCTATTTCACTCAGTGTTTTTCCTTCTTTATGCAAGTCAAGGCTGTTATAATGGTTGAAAACACTAGTGGAGGCTTTGAGTAAATTGTTGATGCTCATAATGCATCAGAGTAGAAAAATGCAACATGTCTAAGACTTTTGCACAGCAGTTGTATTATGCTCTGAGTAGATACTGTAAGAGTATAAACATTTCCACCCACAAAGTGGAAAGCCACTTTATGAATACAGCGCAAATGCTTCCGACAAAGAAATTGATCAATGGCTTTAGCCTACTGGTGCTAGATCATCCTGCTTTGGATTTATTACTGACATTTTTCAAATGTCCTGTATACCTGCCATCGCTTAGAGCACATTATGCCATTGTCACCTTCTATATCTCCAGCTGAACGAAGGGTCAGACCTGTAACCCACAGCGTGTGTCATTCATTGAAGCTGCAGTCAGACGCTGCAGTGCGCGTGGGTACGGTGTCTAGTTTTTAAATTGGATTAAGGTCACACACTTCTTCTAGCTCCTGTAAATGATTTCATTAGATGTGTACAACAAATTATCATCGCAGTACAAATGTCACAAAATGCTTCGTGCTGAACAGGCTTTGAAGAACCATAGTAACAATGAATGTACTGTATTCAAACCTGTACAAGAGCACCAGTATAGAAGGCTGTCTGTATACATCTGTATATCTCTGCCTATGTCCTGCTCTCACTTCACTGTTTACAATATGTTACAGCTTTTTGATGTGTAAGACAGACAGAAAAACAACAAAGAAGTACTGTGCATTTCACTTGATTTTCTTGTAAAAAAAAAAAGAAAAAGAAAAAAGGGAATATAAATAGAAGATCTAAAAAGGAGTGATAGGGCCTTTTTCCACATATGATTTTATCTTCTTTTTTGTGAAGAGGTTTTTGGTTTTTTAGTGTGAAGAACAGGCACTTAGCTTTGAAGTTCATCTATTCAACACAAACAAGGAAGTCCATACTAGCTGAGAGAGACTAAATATAGTTCCTATATAATTTCAAGAAGCAGAGTGCTCTTTCTCGTCACAGAGCGCTCTGAAGAGCCTAGGAGCGTAGCGGTGCGATTAAACGAGCGGGGAGCATGGCAGATAGAAAAATGAGGCAATCAGAACTACCCTCAAAAGAGATCAGGTTAGCAAAAGAGATTAAATCAAACACGATGACAGATGAGAAGTCGTGGGAGCTCAGCATCCTGCTACTGGCTGCATCTACTGTACAGCACAGGGTGTCTCTGCCCCTCTGGATCCCAAAGATGAGGTCATACTTCAAGGTAGAATACAGGAAAGGAGATATCCTAACTAATCCTAAACCTAGCCCTAAACCCTAACTCTAACCCTAATTCTAACCCCAACCCTAACCCTAACACATACATAGAAATCAAACAACAACAAAGGCAAATTCTCTGAAAAGGACAGAACAATTTCATTTGTATAAACTACCAAGACACAACTTAGTTGCAGTTAGGAGCTAGTCATGTTTCATTCCTGTCAGAAAATTCCCTTTTGAAAGTGTATTATTATAATGTGTTATGTGTCTGGGGGTAAATGTGTATAAATACTACATTCAAGCAGCATTACATTTAGCCTTGCTTTCTATTTCGGTCTATTTAAGATTTGTTTTCTAGTTGCCATGGGCCATCTTGTCTAGTTTGCTTACTTGAATTAAATTGTATACACAACAAAACAAAACTGACAAACCCAAGCAGCATGGCCAACGACTGTCCAGATTGCATCCAGGCTAGCAGAGGGGCCTCATTATATTCCAGTCTAGGGGAATGAATGACCCTTACCCAGAGAGAGAGAGAGAGAGAGAGATCCATTCTTCTCATATTTAACAATGCTGGCAGGCTGTGGGATCTGTAGCTCTGTGGTGTGTTGATGTTATTCCTAGAAATACAAAGTGCAGGAAAGAACAAGAAACAACACAACAAGATACACTAGCCTTTTTATGTATCTGATTGTATGTATGTATGTATGTATGTATGTATGTATGTATGTATGTATGTATGCTTGTATCTCTCGCTGTGGGAAATCACCTGATGTCACAGATACGGTTAAGAAGCAATGATTGTCTTTTTATTCTAACTACATTGTCAGTAAATATATACAGGCTAGCCCGCAGTGTTAGGCAAAGTATTCTTGTATCGTAAACAGTTCTCCAGTAGACGATAATACACTAAACGTTAGATCACCACTGCTGCCACCTATGGAAAATATCCGGTACTACACCCTACAGTTCATCTAAGGCAATGTATTTTTGGAAAACAGAAATGTGTGCAATAGACAGAGAGAATGCAGGGTCAGGTACATTTAATTTTACTGCCAAAATGTTCTAGCTGGAAAGTATAAATGAAACACGGAAAGGTCACTAACCATCACTGCTTACAGAAACGCTCTGCAGAAACCATAAAATACTGTCATGAGGATAAACTCCACAGGTCCAGTTAAGCCTCCCTTCAGGTAACCAGATAATTAAAGAAGAGATGATCAGCAAATGTAATGAAAGAAAAGTGCACTGTGAAAAACAGATGCTCTATATATGTGAAGCTATGTGTGGATGCCACTGTAATAGAAATATGTACAGTAGCTGTGAATAGAGCTATAAACAGAGTTCAAAAGAGTCTACAATGTTTTCAGTAAGGCTTCCGGTGTTTTCAAACTGCAGGACCATTATTGAAAACTGCTTGAAGAAGACTATAAAACAAGAGACCCTAGCCAGAGAATTCAGATGTTTTTTTTCTTCTTCTCCATATTTGATTGATGGCAAATCTTTAATATCTTAAGCAGATCTATACCACTTCTGCATGGTCTATAATGCTTCTGAAATGTGTGTTTTCTAGTTATAGGCCTTCCCGGGTTACTTTCAAAATGCTTGCAAATTCAGAGCAAAAAAAAAATGATAGGAGTAGCACCAATCAAATTGTAATCCATGTGAATTTACAACACTACAGATCTATATATATATATATATATATATATATATATATATATATATATATATATATATATATATATATATATATAATTTATTTCTTATCCATGCTGATTTACAATTGTTACAAAATATCACAGTACAAAGTATCACGTTACAAAATATCACATTGTAAAGTATCGTATTTAAGAATATCACATTACAAAATATCACATTACAGATAAGAGCAGTTGTAAAGTACAATAAAATCAGCAGCAGAAGATCAAATTCAAATAAGAGCAAAAAACAGAGAATACAGTAAATAATTACATGTAAGAGCGGGCTTGACTCAGAGCAGTTAATTTATATTAAAAATATTTGCTTACACGAGTAAAGTCCAGTATGAGCATGTAGTGAGTATAATGAATGGAGGAGAATGATTTCAAATAAAAGCAATTACAAAAAACATGAATACGGATCCCTGTAAGAGTAAAATCAATTACAAGATACAGGGAGGGGTCAAGGGTGACACCGAGGTTCTTGGTGGATGAGGAGGGAGAGAGGGTTGTGGATTCAAGAGGAATAGAGATAGAGAATCATATTATATATATATATATATAACTGACACATGTTAAAAAACACTGTGTTTACCCAATGTTTATTTGTTATTTATTTTTTGGTCATTAATATTACCCTCTAAGTTTTTATAAATCGTTTATTATAGCCAGCAGTGTGGCACGATATTTAATTTGACATCTATCTTGTTAAACCAATCAAGAATATTGCATTCTACTGCCAGCACACTCCACACAACACTACACAACTCTGGCAGCAGGGCCATTGACATAGTTTCCCTATAGCAAGTGTGACTTATTATTGTTCCCTTGAAGGAGGGCCACTCTGCTTTTCTTGCGGGAGGAGGAGGGGGCGGGGAGACGGATGAGATTGAATCAGGGAGACCCCTGACAGGCTGGGAGAATTGAGACCCTTCAACTAGTTAATAAACCAGTTTGGCAATTAATTGAATTAGCAAACATATTTGATCTTGTTTATATATGCAAATGAATAACAGGCCCCCATTATTCATTATGTTCTTTGGTACAAAACGAGTTTGGTACTGGAACTATTGAGCTGTTGTAATAAGTTTCATTTTGGTTTTTTTCAGTGCATAATTCAAATAAAGGGCCTGCAAATATTGTCTACTTAAATAAATAAATACTTAAATAAAATTGAAATAATCAAGTTAATATTATTCTGCACATTCTTTCTTTATTAATGTCAGCTATTCAGATGCAATTATATATTATTGGCAATATATGCTTTCCTATTGAATTCCTATTAAATTTCGTATCCGGTATATACTGTAATACAGTAAATATCACATTGAAACCATAACAGAAATCCATCCTCAAAAACTCCTTTGTGTGAAGGTGCAATCCTTTGTCTTCTAAAGGTTTATTACATGCATATTGTCGTGAGGTCTACACTTGCAAAGTATTCAGATAATGATCTAAATTGGGTTGGTTCTGGCTTGAGAGGGTCCTGCTGTCACGTCTATAGTAAACGAGATCTATATCCTCAATTAAAAATGATGTTCCGGACTATCTGTTATTTTTTAAACTGAAACTGACGGGAAAGTCAGTCCATGTCATGACCTTGGCTGACCTAAGGTGAGGGTTATCCAGCCCACAAATTGACTTCCTCCTGGGAACCACAGAGGGCATTTTTCAATAGGGATCCAGTGTGCTCCATTATTCGTTATCAACCAGATTGAAGTGGCAATCTATGACAAACAACACAAAGTCCCTTTTATAGCATGTCATTGTGTCCACACTCTAAAAATGGACTAAATAAGAAAAGCAAGGCAGAATTAGGAAATGTGCTACAGTTACGGGAGACAAGTGCACTTATTGTATGTGACCAATATATGGAAACCACAGAACGATAACACACGTTATGGGGGATAGATGTGCCATTACCTCATCAGTATTTCAGAAATAAAGGAAAGCTCACGACTTATCAAAGTGAATTACGGTAACATAGCTGCCGTTAGTCATGCGGGCTTGTGTGTGCCTGGCGGTTGTTGTAATGTAATACCTGCCTTAAATTATTCCCTTTGTTGTGCACATGCACCAGCTTTGTTCTTCTCCAAAAATACTTCGCTTGTAATTAAGTTTATTCTGTTGTTTGGTTCTTGCAGGACTAGGGAGCCCTTTGTGCTGTGATAACTGGCTGTGTCGCCACGGCAGCGAGCGGTACAACACAGCAATAGCTCGCTGCGCGTATTTCTTTGCACTAGACTGAGTTGCACTGAGTTACTTCGCTCCAGATGAGTTTCACTGAGTTTACATCCGGGTTTTTTCCCTAGGCAATGGGAGTCGTAGCACCCCCGTTCCTTAGGCAAAGTGAAATAAATTCGCCGCACCGTCACCCAAAGTAGTCCACTCCCTCAAACAGAATTTCACATCGCGGTTCTGTGGGTACCGCCGCTAACCTCCCCATTTTAACGGGTTTCCGAGGTCGCTGAATCGATCTGATCGGGTCTCGACACGTTTTTTTTAACATTTGCTCCTCGGTTCCCCGGCCCCCCTTCAAGCTCCCTCTTCCTGCGCGGATTGATAAGCAGTGTGCTCAGGCCGGGGGTGAATGAGATTGAAGAAGAGTTCTTGTTTTGTATCTCAGTTTCTCTCTTTTTTTTTAGAGAAAATTTAAAAAAAAATCAAATAAAACAAAAATGCAGTTATAACTCAATGGAGGCGATTTAAACCTTTTTCTGCTAAAAATTTTGTATCCGTGTAAGGATACGGCAGATAGAGACTGGAGTGTTTGTAAATATTTATTTAAATAATTTGTGTGTGAGGAGAGAAGCTGCTGACTGTGTGCTGCTCAAGAGTGAAAGAGGAGGGTAAGTGCAGCCCCGGAGCTTTATATATATATATATATATATATATATATATATATATATATATATATATTATAAGAACTTTTATTTGTATACGCACCGCAACTTTAAAACACTGTAGAGTTATTTTAGTGGTTTTCAAATGATGCGTTGGTGTTTTGAGCGAGGAGGAGCGGTTTGGGGCATATTGTTTTTGTTCATGATCCTAATTCTAAGACTGGAGTTGTGTTATTTTCTAAGTGCACTGCTATTGGAGGACAGCGAGGAGTAGTGCAGCAGGGAGGACACATTCCTAACTTAACTAGACCAGCTTCATTTCTCTTTCATCGACCACGCTACGTTTATATCTATTAATAATAATAAATAATACGCAAAAGAAATAGGGCTCCGTGCGCCCTTAGTTTTGTGTAACGGGACATAATATACGTATTATTGTTATTAGTCGTAGTGGTAATATTATTTGCTAGCGGTACATACTTGCTGTTAGTAATTTCTCTTTTTAAATTTTATAAACTGTTTGTAAATTTACTTTGTATCTTTCCATTTTTTTGAGGCGCACCTCTTCAGGAAAATGCGTCTTCCTTGTCCACCAAAGTTAATGTATTCTTTATTCCAGGACTTATTTGTGAAAGTGCGATTCTATTGGCGGACGGCTTACTGAGACCAGGCAGAGCTGTAATGATTTTAGTAGTGCAACTTAATAATCTCTTTGCATGAAGGCAGGGACTTCAATTATTTATTTAAGGTTTCTAATATATATATATATTACAAATATATATAAATATTTACAAAAAAAATGTTTACATGGTGAAGGGCACCATTGCACTTTATTAAATTATGTATGTATGTATGTATTTATTTATTTTTTACTTATTGATTTCCCCGATGTTACACAGGCCTATACATTTTTTTTTTTAACAAATAAATCTGATCGAATAAGTCTTATCAATCCATACAGTTTATTTGAAAGAACAAAAATTGTTAGTGTTTTTACTATAACCCGTTTCTTATAGAACACCAATCTACTCGCAACATTCTAGAAACAGCTGTTTTTAGTGTTCATAGTTTTTAACTTTTCAGTAAATGTGTGGTATTTGGTACATCCTGTGTGGTTTAAAAAAAAAGAAGTCTTGATTTGATGGACCTTTATGATAAATATGAAAAAGAAAATAAAAGTAATTGTGATTTTTGTAGTACCTGTTTGTTTTAAAGTTGCATTCCCATTTAAAAGTATCAGAGAGAGAGTATACTGCAGGTGTGTTCACTGATCAGATCATTAACAATCAGAGAGTACAGAGGGCATTGTTTGCCTGTTCTGAGTAGCCTGGATGCCATAATGCATAACTACTTACTCTTTTGCAAAGTAGCGTTTTAGAAATGTGAACTGGTTTATATCAAAGCCTTGGGCTGGGATCGAACTTGGGCTATAATGGGATACTCTATACTGTAGATTGTATTGTAAATGAGGTTTAGAAATAAACTTCAGTCAGTGGGACTTGGTACTTTGGTTTAGATTTTGCTCATTCTGTGGTTTTATCAGTAGGCACCCCGTTATGTTATACAGTGCCAGTATTTTAGTATACAGTTTATACAGTTTCAGCTATTTCATTTAAACAGGGTCCCGAGTGATATTATCAGGCGCGTTCTATCTTTGAGTTCTATTCTATTCTGTCTGGGACGTTTCAGTGAGTGAAGTTGACAGGGAGTGGTTTGTAAGCAGGTTTGTCCTCGTAGAAATATGAAGGGTTTCGTTCTGGTTTTAGAAGTGTGAAAGGTTGTTGGTATTGATATGTCAGAAATTACATTGTTTTTGCAACAAGCAAAAAAAAAAAAGTCAAATCCTGACTCCAATCTACTCTTTTGTTTGAAAACATAACATTTTTTCATAATATTTTTTTTTAGCACCAATAAGGACAGGCAGGACCCCCACTTTCAGAAAAGTTGATGGAACTCTCCTAGTCTTTTTGTATTTGCTGTTTAGTAAGAATATAGTTACCAGTGTAGCTTTGGTAACATCCTACAGCAATGACCGTCTCAGTTCTTTTTAGAGAGTACCAAGCAGACATGCATACTGTAAATGCCACGTGCTGTATATTTTTAAAACTATGGTGACTTGCATTAGTTATCATTTGTTCTATTCAGCCCTTCGTAGTGTTTTTATTTTCAAAATATGGCATGTTCATATTATTTCAGCTACCAAATAGTCACATTCAAAACCGGTGAAAGGTATTAATGTTTACAAGTAGTCGTTTTACTGTTTCAATGATTTTGAAGCAAACAGCATAATTATGACAAGAGAAAGCCCACAATATGCTAAGTGGTCCCCTTTTTTTTGTAATTACTTCCTGTGTATGGAATTCTTTTGATATGTAAACAAACACTTGACAGACAAACTTATGTAGTAACCATATGCAGCAGGTTGCACTTGAGGTAAGCTTAACTGGAGGGCTGAACGGTTGTTTTGTCACTTGATCACTTCTGTCATTCCATGATGTTTGATTATTTTTGGGCGCCCTGGTTTAATTTGACAGTAACGTGATTGTTCCTGTAACCCTTTTGATTTCTCGCTTTCAGGGGGCTGCAGTGAGAAGAGACCAGTCTGTGCAGCCAGGTGGTGAGTGTTTTATTTCTTTGTTTATTATGTATGTATTTAAAAAGAAAGGAGTGTGCTGTTTTTGATTATTTATTTTTTTAAAGGGTTATGCATGCTTGTATACCCTGTTTCTTTGTACTGCTGTGCCGACGTGTCTTAGAAAATCAAGCCTAATGTTTATCATTTTACATGTAAAGAAAAATAAACAAAAAAACCCTGTTTTAAACAATGCTGCTGTTTCTTAGACTTTTTTTTAATTATTATTTCTCCTCTCTAACTGTTTATCTGAATCCCCATGCAAAACATTTTCCCATTTACAAAAAAACTAAAAACAAAGCAAGGTATTTTCAAGTAATTGCCCTTCCCAATTCCAGAATCGGTGTAGTTTCCCGGTGAGAGGCTTGTGCATGTCATTGCAGGGATTGGCAAATGCTGAGCTGATAGCTCACAGTGAAGCCGGAAGCTGGCATGTGTGCCAGGCCCCAGATTAACTTTGTTGAAGTGATGCAGACAGAAAAGTTACTTTCAAACTCGGCCATTCTTCAGTGTTTCATTCTAAACAAGGTCAGCTTCATTTCTAGAATATAAGTGAACATTGCTGTTTTATAGGTAGAAGCAGCAGTTTTTAAAATCGCTAAACGGTCGTTGAATAGATAAAACCCTGCATTTGTATAACATTGAAATACACAGACTGGGCAGAGCAGTAGCTTACATATTTTTGAAATAGGATCAAGTGTTTGTTTCAACATCTTGGCTATGAAGTTTTAAACATTAACACCTGCTAGTCCTTTGCCCATGGAGTGCAGTAGGTTTGTTTGAATAGAGCAGTGGTATAGAAAAAGATGTGCCTGTGAGGTTTATGGTAAGCCTGCTGTCAGCGTACTGTTGCATTGTATTTTCCAGTGTACACGATTATTGACAGTGCAATTTTGGGATGTTTTTTTTTGTAGCCCAGTTTACCACTACCTAGGCATGTGAGAAGCTAAGGCCCACCTAGCTGTTTAATTTCAGTCCTGCACATCTGGTCCCCAGATGAGGCCTCCTGCACACAGTTTTAAAAGCATTGAATATTACCCCCGTGGCCACCCTCCCATGCACACATTTACTTAAAGAATTTGTCCATATGAGGATACGCAATATGCTGCCTCTCAATACAATCATAAAATACAGTTTTCTTGTAACATTAGTTTACCAAGCCATGGAAAATAACAGTCAACAAATTAGTTGTTTTCTTTTTTTTTTTTTTTACAGGCCAAAAGCTCCCCAGGACTGAGATACAGAGAGAAGAGATTAATGATGGAGCTTCAGACTTTACAGGAGGCACTGAAAGTGGAAATACAAATCCATCAGGTTATATATATATATTTATATATATGTTTTGTAATACCTTTTTTTATTTATTTATTATTTGTGTAACATAACCTTTAAGGCCTGAAGTTTCTGTAATGGTTTATTTTTTTTTTTTATGGTTAACTAGAAGTGTAAGGTATTTCACACATGTAGGTACAGTGCTCCCCCTTTATAACACTGTAGTCAGGAGCGATAGTTGAGACCGTGCTGTCTGTGTTCTGCCTTATAACAAGAATACTAGTGTTAGTGTAATGGCATTGTGGGGCAAATGGGAGCCATGACTGTACCTCCTTATAACCTGTTCCGCAGTATAAAGGGCCGCCTTATAAAGGGGGAGCTGTGTGTGTGTGTGTGTGTGTGTGTGTGTGTGTGTGTGTTTATAATATATATTAGTAAATATGGACTGAAGAGGAAGGCTATAGTGGAAAATGATTGACCCAAGGGAAGACAATTGTTACTGACAGGGGGCTATAATGCCCGTCATATTTCTTGACATCGTCGAGTTGAATTTGAGTGTCAGAAAATAGTGATAGTCACGTATTAATCACCATTTTAGTGTTTGGAGCATCCTTCTTTTATAGTATGTTTTGTAATTCATTTTCTGTTAAGTCTCAGAATCACTATTCAGTGGTTTTTTCCACATTTTGCCATGTTCTCATTTTTCACATTGCCCGGTGGTATATATATATATATATATACACTGCTGTGGCGCATTGCTCATCTCCACTGCCAAAGAAGAGCAGTCCGGAGTGCCTTCAAGTCGCCTCTGCTTCTGTGCAGATTCAACGTCCTCCGCAAATCTTCCAGGAAGCTTTATGGCACGGCAAAATCCAAACCTCTCAGATCAGCCGGTTAGTGGCTGCAGAGCTGAGTAGTGGAATCGTGGACTGGCCCAAAGCATTAACATTAGGAGCGTTAATAGTTTAGAGTTTAAACGTTACCCAAGTGTTAACCACGCTGCACACAGCCTGACCTCAAGCTGTCCCGACTCATCTCATCTCAACTGGCCGTACAGAGTCTGGATGAATTGTATCAGTGTGCGTGCCCTTGAAACCAACATTACGCATATTTCAGTCGGGATGTCTTCAGATTTGAAGATTGAACATGTTGAATCTTTTTCAGACGCAGTTTCGTTCAGATGTGACCAGTCTGTCTGTGTGCCTGCGGTTGCTGACCAAGACTGACTGAGACCGATTAGTCATAAGGGTGTCAACCAATGGTGAAGCAGGTTTAAGTGACGTAGCTTGTCATGTAACTTGTCATACAAGATGGCGGAATATAGACAGCTTTAGTTCCACAGGTAAAAATACATTAGTCTTGAATTGCTCTGAGTGTCCAGAATTCAAAAATACCAGATATGTGCACATTTGATAGTTTTTTGGGCATTTTCAAATCAAAGGTAAATTATCAATTTACCTTTTTTATTATCAATCTACTGGCAGCCTATATTTTCTTATTGCGCTAAAACAGAAGTAACCTGTGTGTCGGTCTCCAATAGGTCACAAATCACAAGCCCCTAGATCCACGCTGAGAAAAAAACGCCAAAGTCAAATAAAAATCAACAGCTTGGATTTTATTTACCACAGGCTATAGTAGACAAACTATACAAAAAGTCAAACACTGCCTGAAACGTTTGCACGGTGTAAATGGTCAATAGTTAAATTAATAGGCTAAGCGCTTCTTTTGGTTGTCAGGCGGCGCAGTCTCCACCGTCTAATCAGTATACGATGCCATGCATAATATGAGGGTCGCTATATTGGGCTAAGTTTAATACAAAAATGTGTACAGGGCAGTATTAATTAAATTTGCATACATAGTAATCACAGGTATCTAGTTGTGGTCAGTGATTCAGTCTTAGCAGTGTGTGACACCCAGTCAGGGAAAAACTAAATTGTGACATCAAACCAAAACTGAACACGACTGATCGCAGAATCTGTGCATACTCAGATGAGATGAGTCGGGACGGCTTGCGGCGGGCTTTAAACGGTTACAATTTTGCCCAAACGGTTGATTTAAATCTTCTGCCCAAAAACACATTGAAGCAATTTTTTAAAAAGCAAATGTCATGGCTTTTCTGATTTGCTAGCAAACATTCACAATATGTTAAAGTTTAAATGTTCCTGAAATTAAATGAAAACATATTAAACAATAACACATTTTTTTTTTACAGCTGTAGTAATGCTTCCAGCTGTATCTTTGATTACTCAACATTAGAAAAATTCTTTTTTTATCCTGGTATTGATCAAAGGCGGTTTAGTCTGACTTGTCTACCCTTAATAAAGTTAGCAATAATTATTCCAAAAGAAAACCATTTATTATCAAAATGTACATTTAAAAAATGAGAGAAAATGCAAATGAGCATTACAATAATTTGTTGTGGTACATTTTGTTTTGGTAGAAATAAAACTCCTATTGCAGAGCAGTTTCACCCATTCCAGGTTTTATTATGAGTTTGATTAGCCAGTGTATAAGGTAACAAGTGCAGGAATAGGTCAAACTGCTGTGCAATGGGAGAGTTATTTATATCTCTGTATTATAGAAAAATAGCTTGGTACTCCCCAGACCGTTTTAGCTAAATATTAGAATAGTGTAGTATAAGCCATTGTTGTTTAGAGCAGGGTTGCAAAAATTTGTCTCTGATTCAAGGTCAAGTAAGGACAGGCCATCCGACAGGACAGTGGCCCCCAATACCAGGGGGGCATTAGGTCAGTTCCAGCCAAGAGTACCACTGAATACAGCACCTGGTGCCACACTGAAGCTCAACCAAGTCCAGGCTTGCTGAAAAAGAGCAGCCTTTTTAAGGTGGTGTGGCTGCAAAATTAGGAGCCATTCAGGAGAGGACAGCAAGGGGCCATGCTCGAGAGGAGCATTTGTTAGCTTCATTCTCACGCAGACTGGCTTGCACAGCACAGCTATTGACTCTTAACATAGTGCTGTGTTCTTGGTGCAGGATTCCTTCCTTAATTACATCCTCCTGCAATGTTAAGTTCATGGCATTCTGTATTTGATCCCAACTCTATTCCCCCAACATCTTCAAATGAAGTCCAGATACAAAATACCAGTCTGGATGAGCTGCTTTTACATTGCTCTTGAAATATTTATGCTTTTTGTTGTTTTTTTTTTCAAATAAGGCACTAAAGAAGATGCTTTATAGCTTTTCATGAAGTTTGTTTTCATACAAACCTTTTGGCGTTCTATTCAATTGATCTAAACTGGCGGGTCTAAATATCACCATTCTTCGTTAAATAATTGGACCCCCTCTGTCATTTTACATACATTTCTTGACACAAATACAATAGACTCATTCGCGCTGTTAGACATATGTACAGGACTGTAATGCGTCATCTGAGCTGTTTACAGTTTGTGATCTGGGTGCAGCTGCTACCTTATTGCTAGAATGCAGGAGTTGTTTTGTTTGTGTTCTATTTTCTTGAGAACCATTTCACTTGAAATTCAAGTTTATTTGGACTTTTGCTGCATGCAGAGTTTGTGCTCTGAAAAATAGGACTGTTACTTCAAATGCAATAAATTAAAAACTAAAACACATTTGAAGTAAACAATTAAACATTCGCACATTTTGGGAAAACTTTTTGTTCACAATGTTGGAACAAGGTTTCCATATAAATTAATATTTTAACATAAATTCAACCCACAGAAGATCAAAGATCAGTTGCTATTACACTGTAATTACACGCAAGTTTCACCAGAGTTACTAATAATAAGCAACTAAATATTCCGAGATGGGTAGTTCTAGTTTTGAATCTTTACCAAAACAACATGGAAGCTTTACATTTATGGGGCAGAAGTCAATAACTGCATAATGTTCTGACTGTGTCGTCTGCCGTCGACTCTTTCGGTCATTGTATGGGGGCAAGCATTTGTGTATGTAAGTGACATACCTGCAAATAAAGCCTCAGGGCGTTATGCAAGCACACAGATATGGGTCTTAATGCTTTGTCTAGCAGTCAGTGTGTCATACTTCTCCACATGACTGGAGCTTAGCACATTAAATTAGACTTAAAATGCATTCTGCTCTTCAAATGCATGCTTTTAAATCCTTCTGTATTCTGGTGGTACTATAGGCTTGTTTTGCAGTGTTAAATATTCAAGCACATGGGGCAGCTCAGGGTCATCGTCAGTTTAGCCTGCATTCCCTGTGGTTGCAAATCTAATGGAAGAAGGCCAGCAGAGGGGTTGTTCTGAGGGGTGACTGGATTATGTCTGTCCTCCACCTCTGTACCGCTACTCATTAAAAAGCATTGCCCTGGCGAAGGAGCCTGCTGCCTGCATCTCTCCCTGTAGGAGTCACTGTCTACAGGCAAGGATTGCCTGGATCGTCCTGGAAGCAGGAATAAGGGGATAAAGCCTATTCAAATTCACAGAGCTTTGCTTTTTTGAGATGCAGCAGGAGTATTTTTCAAACTGGAAACATATTCTGTTCTGATGTTTTCAGGTTTGGCCTGATACCTTCCAAAATTTAAAGAAACTGATTTTTCAGAAGAATATTATATTTATTTATTTATTTATTTGTACATAGCATAAGTATATTTTAAAGCTTCATGTTTTTACTTTTTTTTTTTTTTCAACATTACAGAAACTAGTTGCCCAGATGAAGCAAGATCCACAGGTAAAATCCTTCTCCATCTCCTTTTTTTATGTATGTCTGCACAGTAAATTGTCTCTGTATCTAAATGTGTATGTCACAAAGCCCATTTTGCATGTCTTAAAAGGGCTCCCCGACTGATCTGCTTTCCACAAAAAACACCAAAGAAGAAAGGGCATGTTATTTACAGAGGCAAAATACCTACTTACCTTCTCATTTTTGGGTTTTGTTTTACACTAGCTGTATTATTAAGGTACTTCATTGATTCAGCTAAAAAAGTATTGCAAGTGTGTGTCCCAGCATCTAATGTATTGCAAGTGTGTGTCCCAGAATCTAATGTATTGCGAGTGTGTGTCTGTGAACGTGTGGGTTGCAGTGCGTAGGTGAAAGGGTGATGCAGGTGCTCCAGACAACGACAAACACAAAGTTCACGGTTCAAGTTCTTTTATTTTCTTTTTGGGTCTCCTTGACCGTTGAAATAATAATGCTGGCTCTACCCAACTATGGGTATTGCCATCGTCTAAACCAAGGGGTTGCAGTCCCGAAATAAGACACAAAACAAACACAGACACGAAACAGACACGTCTCCGGACAGTGCGTGCTCTCAGTGGAGGTGCGGTGCTGGATACAGTGGTGCTGGTGTGTGTTCAGGTGCAGTGCTGTCCGGGTGTATCGCTGGCTTAAAGCGGCAGCTCCCAGATCCGTATTTATCCATCTGGCAGAGATAAACACACACAGTTTTAGAATAAGCGACACCTCACTCAATTTAATCGTCCTTGCTTCCTCCCATTAACCTCAACAAAGGAACCGATTGTGGCGTCACGCCCCCCTAAAGTACCTTAAGCCCCGCCCCCTCTGATAGCTAGTTCAATCACGTCTCCTTCAATTCAAGACTGAAACTTCGCTCACCGTACTAGGGTTAGGACTCCTGGTACCGTGGACGCCGCCCTTCCTGAATGGCGGCTTCCGGCTGCCCTGGAATTCACTTCCCAACCATTCAGTACGAGGCACGCAGTTCCTGTTGTACAGTGCCCTCACAGGTCGAGAGGGAGATTGTTGATTCAGATTCATTCGCTCTCTGTCACAGTGTCCCAGCATCTAATGTATTGAGAGTGTGTGTCCCAGCATCTGATGTATTGGATTCGATCTTGCTGATTTGATACCATTCTAAACACTGAGGCCTATATTTTCCCATGTGGGCAAAATACAGTAAAAAGTTACCCCTTTTATAGGCCCCTCATGTAAATGGCAGGCAGGGTAAGTAAGGGCTTGTGGATTAAACTTTTCCCAAAATAGAGACACTTTCAAAATTGTTATGAACTTTGAAAAATGTCATCTCATTTAGTAATAGATACTGAACCGAGGAAAAAAAAAAAAAGCCAGACTTGGGGGTCCCTCCCCACCCCCCCCTTCCCCTCCCCTCCCCTCTTTTATTATTATTATTATTATTGTTGTTTTTATTATTATTGCTGCTGCTGTTCAGCACTCAACATGCTGCTACATTAATGTACGATGCTCGCATCTAAATATAAATCTCAATCACACACCTCAATCACAGCAATGCCCTTCACCAGCTTGTTCAGCAAAGTGATGACTCAAGATTCATCTCTGCCTGTCATGTTTATTCTTAGTCTTTCTGAGATGTTTTTTTTTGTTTTGTTCTTTATCCAATAACAGAACCTTAACTATCACAAATTAAAATTATTTGTACCCAATTAATACAGTTAAATTTAGTTTGGGGAGGTGGGGCTGATCATGCAGTATACAGGGGTGTACACTAATAGCTTAATATTGTAGGTAACCAAACTTTGGAGGTGGTTGTTTCTGCTACCAATGGGAATTTTACTTGGCATTTGGGGCCACCTGGTGGCTGACTCTTGTAATTACTTTTTAAAAATGTATTTAAACTGATTATAAACACTGGATTTATATACCAAGGATGTCTTTTTGTTTCAGACAGAAATGCACTTAAGCTATTTATGCACATTTTGAATGTTGGTTTTTCATAAAGGTTTCATAACACAGAGTGCCTCTAAACAGTATTTGCATTGGTTACTGTTTAGATCAATTGAAGAGTGTTTTTCTTTTTCCTTAAAGGAAATGTCTGCTTTCTGCACACAGTTATATTTACCCTTCTTGAAGTGTTACACTTTTTTGATTTCCACTCGAGTCTCTTGAGCACTACAGACTTTGGCAATGCAAGTGTCTAGCGTGATTGATAAAGCACAAAGGCGGTCTAATAGTGACGGATGTCATCTATTCCTCTGGCAGGTTACAGTGCTGTCAACCAAACTTCTTTTTCAGAAAGTAAAACCTCATTGAGCTTTAAAGAAAGAAATGCAATATTGTTTAAACTGGTTCACGTCTATTACTGTAGTAAGATTGGCATGCTGCTATTGCAGCTGTTTGAAATGATCTTTGTTGGTTAATTAGCACCCTCCTTAAAGAGAATCATTTTTTTTCTGTAAACAGCTGTAGAGTAAAATGGAGTATTATACAGTATAGTCATTCCCGTAGAAGTTTGCTAAGCCTTTATAAATCCTTAATAAATACTGTTTTGTTCCACATTTATTGCATGGACAATAAGCCACCCCCTCCAGCTAAAAAAAAGGTAATTCAGTAAAGTCTACTCTTGCTATACAGCTGTGTCAAGTCAAGCAGACAAACATTTGATATTTTCAGTATTTGTTATTTTTTCACTACTTCTAGTTTTGCCACTGAATTTATAATAAAATTGTAGTGTGGAATGCAAATACAGCGCTGGCAGAGAGAGAAGGTGTTAAATGCCTTAAGTGACATGTTTTTAAAAATTAGGTGTTTTTTTTTTTTTTTTTTAATTGCTTCTTTGGCAGGCATCTGTAAAACCTGTATGTAAGATGTTCCTTAAAAGCACATTCTGGTGTCTGCTGCTGATACCAGACTAAACCTTTACCCGAAAACCTTCTTGCCCCTGTCCCGGAGAACCTCTGCCCTTGTTGGCGCAAGCTGTCTCTGAGATCACAGGTTAAACAGAAGTTTTAAGGAGCTCTGTAAAAGGGATGTCTAGTTAATTTCATCCAGTTTAGACTCCTCCGGAGCAGTAAAATCATTCATTGTTCAACGGGGTACCTCAAAGGTGCAGTTAGGAGCAGCCTCCCCTAAAACCCTTTCAAAGGGCATCGGCTAAGCAGGTAGAGGAATCGGGCTCCCATCACTGGAGATTCCTCTGGACTAAATACCAACCTTCCCCTTGACGGTGACATGCTGTTTTCCTGTCTGTTAGATCACCTCATGCACTCATTTTAAGCTGTAATATATGGTAAATAGTGTATATATACTTGCCACCAGACACTTTTATTTTTTTTAATTATTTTATATATCGTACTGATGTAATCTTTTATTTTTATAGAACGCAGATTTGAAAAAGCAGCTGCACGAACTCCAAGCCAAGATCACCGCTCTGAGTGAAAAACAGGTAGGCCACTTGAAAAGGACGGTCCCTTGTGGACTCCAGGTGGGATGTTGATCTGCAGTAACTGAAAATACAGCTGAGATCAAGCAGCTGGATGGGAGGACCCGGCCTGGGGGGTATATATATATATATACACACAGTACTGTGCAAAAGTTTTAGGCAGGTGTGAAAAAATGCTGTAAAGTAAGAATGCTTTCAAAAAGACATGTTAATAGATTATATTTATCAATTAACTAAATGCAAAGTGAGTGAACAGAAGAAAAATCTAAATCAAATCCGTATTTGGTGTGACCATCCTTTGCCTTCAAAACAGCATCAATTCTTCTAGGTACACTTGCACAAAGTCAGGGATTTTGTAGGCATATAGTCAGGTGTATGATTAAACAATTATACCAAACAGGTGCTAATGATCATCAATTCAATATGTAGGTTGAAACACAATCATTAACTGAAACAGAAACAGCTGTGTAGGAGGAATAAAACTGGGTGAGGAACAGCCAAACTCAGCTAACAAGGTGAGGTTGCTGAAGACAGTTTACTGTCAAAAGTCATACACCATGGCAAGACTGAGCACAGCAACAAGACACAAGGTAGTTCTACTGCATCAGCAAGGTCTCTCCCAGGCAGAAATTTCAAGGCAGACAGGGGTTTCCAGATGTGCTGTCCAAGCTCTTTTGAAGAAGCACAAAGAAACGGGCAACGTTGAGGACCGTGAGACGCAGTGGTCGGCCAAGGAAACTTACTGCAGCAGATGAAAGACACATCATGCTTACTTCCCTTCGCAATCGGAAGATGTCCAGCAGTGCCATCAGCTCAGAACTGGCAGAAAACAGTGGGACCCTGGTACACCCATCTACTGTCCGGAGAAGTCTGGTCAGAAGTGGCCTTCATGGAAGACTTGCGGCCAAAAAGCCATACCTCCGACGTGGAAACAAGGCCAAGCGACTGAACTATGCACGAAAACACAGGAACTGGGGTGCAGAAAAATGGCAGCAGGTGCTCTGGACTGATGAGTCAAAATTTGAAATATTTGGCTGTAGCAGAAGGCAGTTTGTTCGCCGAAGGGCTGGAGAGCGGTACACAAATGAGTGTCTGCAGGCAACAGTGAAGCATGGTGGAGGTTCCTTACAAGTTTGGGGCTGCATTTCTGCAAATGGAGTTGGGGATTTGGTCAGAATTAATGGTCTCCTCAATGCTGAGAAGTACAGGCAGATACTTATCCATCATGCAATACCATCAGGGAGGCATCTGATTGGCCCCAAATTTATTCTGCAGCATGACAACGACCCCAAACATACAGCGAAAGTCATTAAGAACTATCCTCAGCGTAAAGAAGAACAAGGAGTCCTGGAAGTGATGGTATGGCCCCCACAGAGCCCTGATCTCAACATCATCGAGTCTGTCTGGGATTACATGAAGAGAGAGAAGCAACTGAGGCTGCCTAAATCCACAGAAGAACTGTGGTTAGTTCTCCAAGATGTTTGGGCCAACCTACCTGCCAAGTTCCTTCAAAAACTGTGTGCAAGTGTACGTAGAAGAATTGATGCTGTTTTGAAGGCAAAGGGTGGTCACACCAAATATTGATTTGATGTAGATTTTTCTTCTGTTCACTCACTTTGCATTTTGTTAATTGATAAATATAAACTATTAACATGTCTATTTTTGAAAGCATTCTTACTTTACAGCATTTTTTCACACCTGCCTAAAACTTTTGCACAGTACTGTGTGTGTATATGTATATATGTATGTATGTATGTATGTGTGTATATATATATATATATATATATATATATATATATATATATATATATATATATATATATATATATATATATATATTATAGCACCCTAAGAGTGTACGAATATAGAATAGTGCTATTAACACACCGCGTGGGTTCATTATTAAATCTGAAGATTCAAAGTGGTTTCTGGTTTTACAAGGATGTTTGTTTGGGTTTCTTCACTGGTAAGTGTGATACCGAATGATCGCCTCTCCACTGGCTTTTAACAATTCATGCATCACAATTGTAAATGTTGTAAATGATTGATTTATTTTTTCCGTACATGGTTTAATGTAAAAGGTCAGTAAGATGATGTGGTGTAATCCCAAATGTGCTGCTCAATAAAGGGCATATCAATAAGCAATGCATACTGGAGTTGAAGCGGACTAACACTTTACCCCTGTGTTTATAATCTATCTAAAAAGGGAAAACAAATTAGGAGATGGTATTAACCACATTTTCCTGATTTTAATCATAATGCTTAATTAGCCATGTAACACGTAGCCTTTTTGTATATAAATTCACAGTTTCAGATCCGTTCTGCAGGATCTGTTTTAATGCTCGACCACTGCCAGATCTTAATACTTATGCCCTTTAAATGAATAAACCTGATTTTTCAGGAATCTCCTGTATTTTAATTGCAAGTAGTTCATTTAGATCTGCCACTTTTTTAATATCATTAAAATCGACACCTTGATGTTTGCAGGGCTATATAAACTCTGTGACCTTGACCTCCGACCTTTATATGGCAGCTACAGTTTTAAATGTGTTTCTAGTCTGATTCTGTTAAACCCAATGAAGAAAAACATGCCCACTGTATCCCTACATAGAGCATTCAATGAAATGTTTCTTCTGTATTGAAAGGCATACTGAGTGTAAATACCAGAGTGTAAACATTCAGGGGTGTGCCGTCCTCCTTCTCTCTGGGACCTTGATTCAATATGACTATTGATCCAGAGAAAGTGCTGTATGTATGTATGAATGTATGTATGTATTTATTTATTTATTGTGTGTGTTTAACTGACTGCTCCCAATTTTGCTCCCTTCATTTATTCACCAAAGAAAAATTTAGCTGATATTGCACTTCAGAATTCCCACCTGTGCCAGTATTAAGCTACATAGCTTTGTTTTTTTCTAGCTGTTTTCCAGGCGTAACCTGTTGAGTCACACCGAGCAGGCTGCTAGCTGGAAATAATGTCAGTGCATCTGTTACATAAAAGGGTTTATCCGCTATGCACGATTAATATTGTGTAACAGACGAAACATTACAAACTTGAAAGTAGGCAATACTGACCAAGGAAGCAAATAAATAAATAAAAAAAGAAAAAAAAGAAAAAAAAGTTTGGACTTGTTAAGCTGTTGGGGTTTTTTTTTGTCCTGTCATGCTGTATAATTTTACTGGCTTTTTGTTTTTTAAAGAATGTTTCCATTTCTGTTTTAATTCATGAAACAGCCCTAGACTAGTGTTGGTTTCTTGAAGAACAGCAGAGAATAGTTTGATGCGTACAAAACGTTATTTAATCCAACAACACAGACAAACACACACACAAAAAAAAAACAATAACATGATTTTAATAACTAATAATGAGTTCAAATTCATATTTGATACACAGCTGTATTTGTATGATTCTCTGTCAATTTCCGTTAACCATTTCACTGCTGCTTTGTTTTTAATCTCTGTGATCGTTGACACACCATTCTAAGGTGCCTTTCGCAAGCACCCTTCTCAATTCACAAAAACTTTAGTAAACTCAAAGGAAATGCTGCTTTTTCTTCTCGTACTGTTGTGCTGTAGAGTAACTCTTAACGTCCTGCCCTACATCTGAAAACAGTTATTACTCAGATAATCACACTGCCAGTTAAAAAAAAAAAAAGGGTGGGAAGAGAAGGAATCCATGGTTACATTTATTTATTTATTTATTTTTTAATACAAATTTTATTTTTCTTTCTGCTGATTGGCTGAGCTATCGGTTCTCTCTGGGTTGACGGTCCTTGCATGGGATTGTGGGAAGGAGCTGAAATAGCTGTGAGAGTGAGTAACAAGAAGTTCCTGTCAGGGAATGTGTGAGAGAGAGGGAGAGAAAGGGAGGCTGGCTGCTGGTCTTGCATGTTCAGGCAGGCCTAGCTGAAAAGTATGTGCGCCTTTTTACCGTGTGAGAGGCCGTGCTTGCTGCTTCATGTGTCTGTAAATTTTAATGGGGGGTGATGAACTGCGCATGGAATATTTACATTCTGAGTATTTGTTTTACAGCAGTGATTCCCCCTCAAGTGTAATATTTGCACTGACAATATTCATGTTTAGCACTTGTTTTTTAACCGCAGTATTGCACTGGTGATGCCTCTTAAGGGTAAATGTGGCGTTATACTGTTGTCACTGGTATATACTGTAGAGTAGAAGTCTTTCTCTGTGGGTTCCAGTCACGTGCGTTCAAATGTGTGATGTCCCTTTTGAAATTTCAATAACATAATTTCACAGTGAAAAGGATTATTATGCCTGAATGAACAAGTGGTCCCAGCTTGATTACTTATGTATGAAAAATAACTTTATTCATATTACAAATCTACTGTACTATATATGAGCGCACTGTAGGCCTAATAAAAAATTACTATAATAATAATAAAACAATAATATTGTTTTGATTACCCAATAGTTACACGTATATCATGTAGGAAGTGTGTTCTTTCTGCAGTCGTCAGTCACAAAGATGATTTTTTTTTTTTTGTATATGCGGACGATGAAGGTATAAAGAAAGACATCATCCTCACTGAATGCATTACGTACCGTAGAAATGTTATGTTAAATACAAATCCTTTTACCTGACTTTAGGAAATGTCAGTATTTTTAACTATAATTGGCCTTTTTTCTGATGCTTGTAGACGGCTGTAATAAAAAATAAATAAAAACTGTCAGATTCTTGAGTTGAAAGATCAAGTGGTGCAACTGGATTCAGTGTATGGAGGGGGAAGGAAAGTGGACTCTTAATTGCTTTCCTGTTTGAAGACAGAAACTTTGCACAGCAAGCATATGTTTGAGTTCATTTAGATGACAAAGTGCTTATAATTACAGAACTGGCATAGCACTCTCTGTGATGCATTTCACTATTTGTTTCCTTGTTGCGTCGGGTATTACTTTGTCAGCATAAATGTAGCTGTCTGGGTGCTAATGATTTTATTATGGATTTGTTTTGCCTGTAGTGATGGGATTTATCTGCTGTTAATTTTAACCAGCATTGCCCACCTGGTCTGATTTCTCTAGACAATCCCTGAAAGACTGTTTTCTAACTGGATTCGTTGTGTTCCATCCTGTTTAATAAGAAATAAGCAAGCTCTTCACTTTTTTTTGTAATTTTGTGTTCTGGGCTTCTTCAAAGAGTTGTATTGCTTTAGAAGCAGATAGAACAAATCCCTTTGTAGTTTGTGTCTCCCCTAAATGTGTATGTGCATTGTTTTTGGAAAAGTTGCCAGATTTCTTGTTTTAAAGACTTACTTAATCTGAGAATTTTGTAGGCTCAATGTTACAAGCACAGTGAAATTGACTTGAAGCTTGTCGCTGTTACAGTACATTGGAAGGTGTGTGAACAAGGCAGGCAGCAAGCAGGAGCAATTACTATGGATTTAGTTCATTTGCAATTATGCCTTGCACTGATTTAGACTAATACAACTTCTGCTGCTGTTTTATTTTCCTAATTATACTTTGACGGGCAATTTAGTGTATTTTTTGTTATTAAGGAGGGAAGTTAATGTTAAAGATTACAGAAACTTTTTTTTTCTAATTTTGACCCCCAGAATATATTAAGTTTTCATGGTCTTGTTTATCTTTTAATTGCTTCTGTCCAAAGCTCACTCAGTAGGCATTCATTGCTTTTCATGGAAACCGTGTGAGCGAAAGATATTGTCAAGGCTATTATGAGACGAGCAAGAGAAAGTACTGTACGGTGTCATTAGTTTGGATTTATTTTTCTTTTAGTTTAGCTACTAGTCCACTTTTTTTTAAATTATTTTTTTAAATAATAATACAAAATAAAATTTACATTGAGTAGCAGCACCACAATACTCGGGTAAAAAAAACAAAAAACTTTGTGGTTTAAAGTACTTGGCAGCGTCCTGTTGCCAGCTGTATGTTCATCCCCACCTGCTGTGACAGACTCCTGAATAATGCTACCTCTGCCCTGGGTGGACGGTCAGATTATACAGGGCTGGACAATCCAGGTACTTTTATGTAATAAAAAAAACACTTTCATTGTGTTCTCTTTGTAACTAGTTATTGAAACAGTATCACAGATTCAATGCACTATGGGAGCTTGCTGAATAGCAAAGAGACAAACTTAGTCTGTTGTAGGAAAACAGCTTAAGGAACGGTATGTAAATGTACTCGAAGAATAGCTAGTAGGTAGCGGGCTGTGTTGATTCTGCTCGGTTTGTTCGGGCTGGCTGGCTCGCACAAGCCCTGGCTTTGTTTTCAGCAGTTAATGAGGGACCCGGCTGTGAAGATGAGTTATCACTTGTGCTCAACCATGCATGTCAAAATTGAGAGACCCAAAAAAAAAAAAAATAGCAGAAAAAGAAATCATGCTACACGTTTATCAAAAAAAAAAAAAGTAAAACCATGACATGCTTTCCTGTTTTGTTTTTAATGATTGTTTTTTGGGTTTGTGTTTCTAATGACCCACACTGTGCTTTATCACATATCTTTGGATCCTACCCACCAGTACATTGAGCTCAGATAGGACTGGGCACTTTGTCTGACACTGCTTAAGCAGCACATTTTGTTCGTTTGCATGGACACGGTCACTGTCATTGTTTAGGCTGCAGGAGCATGCATCATTTGCGTATGTGTATATAGAAATGCGTATGTGTTTGTTATCATATGCATTTCAGCTCTGCGATGGTACAGTGCATTTCTGTTGACAGGTTAAGTGGGTAACTGGAGGTTGGCGGCGGTATAGGTTTTTATGTAGTGGTGTGTCTTGCCCTGTGCTAAAGCAGACCCTATCCCAGCCCCAGTTTCTCCAGCAGGCGTCCCCATGGAGCCACTTGAAGGCCCTTGTAATGGCTGGGGACAGCAGCTGAACTAAACAAGGAAATAACAGTCTGGTAATGAACCTCTTCTTAATTCTTTCATTCTTAATCTGTTTCTCCCTACCTGAGCACCATTGGACTAGGAAAACATTCAACACAACTTTTAGAATCTAGAATCCTGGGTGGCATTTACAGAATGGATCCAAACCAATTCATTCTGAGGGAATTTGTTCTAAACTGAGGAGTGGGAATTATGCCAGATCACATTTTTATTTACAATTAAGGGAAAACATAATGCGTGTTTTCATTGTAAGCAATTGGGCGACATAGTATGTTCCCTAAATAAAAACATGATTTGGTATAATTTTAATTAAACGCTATTAATAATAAATGAGTCATGGTTATAGCAGCGGTTAAGTATTCTGTAAATATTTCATCTGATAGTTAAAAAGTGCAATCCTTATGGGGGCTGTCAGGGCTTGTTTTCAATTGACATTGGCACGGACATTATATACAAACCAATGGAATACCTTGTGTGTGTGTGTGTAAAAGATTTCACTCAATTTTTGGTTTGTAGCCCCTTTTAAACAAACCCAGACACAAGAATTGAAGTTTGAAGTTTTTAGGCACTTGGGTGCAGTTTTTTTTTTAAATTATTATTTACAGAAAATAAAAGAAATGAAAAAACGAAACAAAAACCTAACTCCCACATGGAGTACTAACTAAACTTTTCTTTTTACAGGTCTAACTAAAATCGGACGGCTAAGCCATTTACCGATCACAAAAACTTCACAAACTCACACAAACAAAAAGGTTTTACACACTACCTTTTTGGAACCACACTGGTCTCTTTGTAATGACACCCTCTCAATCTTCACACAGACTGGAGACATTGTCTCTGTTATATACCTGCCTGCTAAGGTGTCCTTTGTTCAATCAGAGCCAGGTGCACCTCATCCTGGCTCATTCCTGTGGCATTCTGGGGAACGTAGTGTCCCCACTACCTCTCCTCCCCCTAATCTGCCACACTATATATAATATAATATACATTTTTATTTTATTTATTTAATTATTTTTAATTGGATCTCCAGTCAAATGTGGGTTTCACGATCACGTCACCTTCTACCCAAAATTGTAGAGTACTGCCATAGCCTTATGTTTTCGCTTGTTGTCGTTGATTTGCCTCATTGCCGCTGTACTTCATGCATCCAGGGCAGGTTAAACATCAGGAAAAAATCACAACTTGTTCGTCCCTTGCTGCGATTTCAATCGGGCAATGTGTGATGTCCGCTTGCAAAGATTTTTTTGCGACGCGACCTCCTCCGTTGAGATGTGATGGTCGCATCGGGCAGTGTTTTCAGTGCTTAACAAAGGAAGAAACTAGAGAGTAAAATCAGTGCTGGCAGGTGCCTCGTTTTTTTTTTTTGACATCTCGGTGATATCGTTTGGTTTTTCTATCCCTACTGACACGACTCCAGTGAGTTGTATGTGTTGTAGCTGATAAGACTGTGGACCCACTGGGCTGTCTCCGGGGATTTCTATTACAGATCATTGCATTCAAGGAGTCACATTTAATTATCTTAACTGCAGCCTGCATCGCACTGTCACAGCAGAAATTAGGAAAATATTTTACCATTTGCCCTCGGGGGTGGGGGGGACTGTCCTAACCCGGTTCACTTGCCTTCTCAACGGCTTGTTGTCGACCCAAATGATGATGATAATAAGCAACAAGAAACTGGAGTTTCTGAATCCACCGATAACAATCTGCTTACTGTAACAGGTTTGGAGGCTGAACTGTTTTTTCTTTTCTTTATCTGTATGTGCACAATTGCAAGCCTGAGAAATGGATTATATGTTTTGTTTTGTTTTTTTCACCACAGTTAAACTTTATGAACTGATTCTCGATATGCAGTGCATAAACTATTAGTTCTACAGCTTGGGAGTAAATTGTTTCTGACCAACGAATCTGATAAGAACAGCTACGTGCACTGGACTTCTATATAAGCATCAATCCTGGCCAAGTCTGACTTTATCTAGGACGCTCCAACACTGTAAAATGAGTTGTATGTTCTCTCTCTTGTTTGCACTGCAGTGGAATGTAATTGGAAAGTGCTTGTTTTATGGGATTTCAGGAGAACAAAGAAACTGGCTTTCTGCAGCTCTGTCTCGTTCTAACATACACAGGAATATTCTATATGTATGTAGATAGATACACTGGTTTTTATGTAGTGTATTTCAAAAGGCATTTGCTATAAAAGAAATTGCATTAATACAAATAAGTTTAGAACTATGAGTCAGTAGGTGAAAGTACACTGACAAGGGCTAACGTTATCGGTTTAAAGGAGTGCTAACCCAATTTTACATTTTTATTTTCTTAGCTTTTAAGCAATAGCAGCAGTATCATTGTTCTAACTTTATTTTTTTTAAATAGAGCTTATATAAGTGGGGTTTTCTAAGTTTGTGACACTATTGTGGTTACTGTATAATTTTGCAGCCCAACAGCTTTCATACGCTTCTAATTTCTGTGAAAGCTATGGCCTTCATTTTAGTTGCTTGTTTCAAAAAGGATTAAAATTGTTTACCCTTTTTGTAAAATCAGTTCTGAGTGTTTACTTACTAAAAGAAAACCCTCTAATGAACGTTTGTACTGTATCCAGTTGAATAACAAATGAAAAGATCTGATACAGTACTAGGGACTATTGTTGGACTAATCCCCTGTCTGCAGTGCGCTGACTTGATAGGAACACAGGCTTTCTTTCTCCACATGGCCCTTACAGCAAGCAGGTGCACAAAATAATTGATGTTGTATAATGTGGTGTTTTTCCTCCCATTTTCAGCGCTCCTATTTGCCATTGTTGTTGTAAACTCGCTGGCCTGGAAGTAATTAATAGCCATGAAGTGTGTGTTTTTTGTGGAGAGCAGGGATTAAGACTACTGCGGTCCCGGCCATGCAGAGTGTGTTTGCTTTACTGATGCTACGTCCCTTTCTGTTTCCCATTGGCGCCTGTGCGCTGCTAAAGTGACATCGGGGAAAGTCGCAGATCGTTTCAGATGTACTGTAGCTACTTTCATGTTAGTTTGTATGGCAAAAAATGTTTCCTCAGGTTGCTTTTTATAGTATTTATTTATTTAATCATTTCATTATCACTGGTGTAGGTCCATAGAGGTAGTAGGTACTATGGGTGCAATCTCGTCATGGGGGAGTTAAGAAATTTACAAGTATTTAATAATATTAATACTGATTGCATATAAAGTGCCTTGCACCTGCAAATATGAACTTTATTTGTTTTTTTTTTACAATTTTAAATGAGCCACGTATTTCTCATATCTCCAAGGAACACTGCGTTCCAGCCGTTATCTAAATGCAATTCTCATATGTGTTTTTTTTAATATCGTTGACTTTCAGAACCATTATTTGTATACTCAATCCAAAGGCATTCTGTAAATAGGGTAGGTTTGAGACCTGCTTAACACTGGTTTGCAAATCTGTGTGTGTGTACACACTGCATTATGAATGCTGGCACTTAGCATTGCAGATCACTGTGCCAGCAGGGTTGTGAGCTGATGGGCTGTACTGTACAGTATGTGTGGTTCAGTGACTCCAAGCACAACTGTACAGGTTGGGATCTGAACCGTTTGGAGATGCGTCATGAAAAGGATTGCTTTCTGAGCTGATGAGGTGTGTAAACAGCCCCTGAGGAGCAAACACTGGAACCATGAGCAGGACTTGACATAAGAAAAAAAAAAACATAAAAGAACATGACAATAGCCAAAACCTTGATGGTAATAATGTGTGTTATACTCAACAAAGAACTGTAAAGTAATTTAGGCTAATGCATACAAATTAGTCTCCAGCTTGTATTTGAATTCAGTAGCCAGCTTTTGCCAAGATAAGGACTGAGGAGAAGATGGGCTATTCAGCCTCCAAATTAAAGGGCCTTTTATTCTGAATCTGGGTTTGTTAGCATAACTGCGTGGTGGCCAGCAGACCAACAGATGTTTGCCTTGGGGTAGCTGGTGCTTAGATGGTACTGTCGTGGCTTCTGCTGAGGTATAGAAGTTGTTTTGGGGTGAAAAAAAAAAGCTGTCTTGAGTTAATGAAGCTTATACGTACAAGAAACTATTTAACATAAAATTCTTTACACTAAAGAGCCATTATATCTCTCTCTCTCTCTCTCTCTATCTATCTATCTATCTATCTATCTATCTATCTATCTATCTATTTTTTTTTTGTGGTACATTTTGTTAACACCCTCCCAATTATTAACTGACCAACAAATATCTGTCTAGCGGTTGGTTAGAATGTATAAAGACTGATTTGAAGGTGTACCGTCTAACATCAAACCAGTAAAACGCCTGTCTACGCATCCCAGAACCCTGGTGGAAATAGTGGGAACTATTCTGTATTGCGCTTCTTAATTTAGCACATCGGCTGAAATGACATGGCCTCAAAACAGGAGCAATGAACAGCTTCCTGTGCTTACCATTGGCAGGGCATTAACATTTAAACCATGCTTTTACCTGCTAGACTTTTTTTTTTTTTTGCCACTTCATGGTACAGTAAATATGAAAACCTTCGTGTTAGGGCTGCAGGGAGGACAGCTAGAGTTTCAGGAAATGTATCTTAGGACTTCTTTTATTATTTATGACAGGAGTTGTAGTGTCCTGAAGGGCAGCCTGTTGTGTCTGATACAGGAGCTCAGACAGCAGCTAGCTTTTAGCTCACACCTTTCAATTCCTTTTGCGGTGTCTGCTTTATTGTATGGGTTTAGGTCAACAACATATGGGTTTTATTCACGTGGTTAAATAATAATTAGACTACCAGTAATTGTATTATTATTCTCATCAGGGCCACCCTCCCCTGCAGGATATACAGTACTGTGTGTTCACACCCAGTGACAGGTTATAGTGGAGGTGTCTGTTAGTACATACCTACATGCCTGTCATGCATAGCTTTAGTTTTGAGAACTGTAAATCTAAATTTTTAAAAAAAAAACAAACACCCAATTCCCCCCCCCCGCCCCCCCCCCCCATGTTCATTAAAAACACAATTTTATTTTATTATTGTTTTTTTGTTGTTGTTTTTTTAAGAGACACGTCGTTTCTGTTTTGCAGCCCTCTAGATAACAATCTAGTTCTGCAAGCATCTTCCCAAGCACCCTGCTACTTTGAAAATCCATAATATAATAATATATTGCAAGAGAATTCTAGTGCTTCACTTCGTTCTTGTTCATTTACTCTGCTGCTGAGGATGTGACAGTGTGGCAAAGTGCCCCCCCCCGTGTGTATTTTGGTGTTACGTGTTGTGTGTAAATGTTGGTGTATAGTCATCGGTACACGGGATATAAACGGGTCTGTGTTTCACTTGTGATTTAAAAATGTAGATTTATATTTAGGCACGGAGGGCACAAATCACTTCACGTGCTGGTTATAATATAATGTGTGGTCACGGGAGTGCACTTAAATAATTCACGTGCAGTTGTACCGAGATTCCAATTGAATGATTGACTAGCAATCGAGTCTCGGTACAACTGCATAAAAGCTGCATGTTTTCACTCACTTTCGGGGTTGGGTGTTCGTGAGTGGAGAACGGGTGAGAGAGAGAAAGGAAATATATAGAACAATTGCTATCGGCGTGCTGGTAGGACCAGCACGGTACTTGTTTTATTATTTACTCACCGTGTTTGTGTGTCTGTCCGTCCACCGTTTGTTTAGTGTTAGTCCGTTTTGTTTATGTCTGTTTATTTTGGCGAAAGTGCCGTGTCCTGTGTTTTTGTTACAACCGTTTATTTTTCTGTTTGATTATTAAACGCTGAGCGCGATCACGCGCTCAGCTTCACCAAAAACCCCAAGTCTCTGTCTGTACTGTGTTTCCTGGCTCTGCCGTGACGTCACCGCTCAGTCGTCTTTGTCACACGTGGTGTCAGAACCGGGAGCTACAGCGCCTCCAGGACTCAGGCCAGAGCAGGAACCGCAATTTGTTTAAAAAAAAACACAACAAGAAAATGGAAGGCTGGAACTGGAGAGATGGCTGCCAGGATCTGGAGGTCCTCCTCGGTGGTCTAGAGGACCAAGGCTGGTGCCTTGCCTGTGGGGAGTTCGGGCACCCGGTGGTGCGCTGCCCCTACCAAGAGGGAGAGGAGGAACTGGCCCAGGAGAGGAAGGTGAGGAGGAGGCAGAGAAGGGGAAAGGGGAAGAGGAAGGCTGAGTGTCCACAGCCCAAGCGGGAGGAGCCCGAGCGTCCCACGCCTGAGTGGGAGGAGCCCGAGCGTCCCTACGCCTGAGTGGGAGGAGCCCGAGCGTCCCTACGCCTGAATGGGAGGAGTCGGGTGCGTCCACAGCCCAAGAGGGAGGAGTCGGTGCGTCCACAGCCCAAGAGGGAGGAGTCGGTGCGTCCACAGCCCAAGAGGGAGGAGTCGGTGCGTCCACAGCCCAAGAAGGGGAAGGTAGAGCGTCCACAGCCCCAGTCTCCACCAGCAGAGGGTGAATTCCTGCTGGGTCCACCTCCATTGCCATGGGAGGACTGCTTGCAGCTCCCACCTCCACCAGCAGAGGGTGAATTCCTGCTGGTTCCGCCACCTCCATCGGCAGGAGCAGAGCAGCAAGAGCTGCCTCTGCCTCCGCCACTTCCATCGGCAGAGCAGCAGGAGCTGCCTCTGCCTCCGCCACCTCCATCGGCAGGAGCAGAGCAGCAGGAGCTGCCTCTGCCTCCGCCACCTCCATCTGCAGGAGCAGAGCAGCAGGAGCTGCCTCTGCCTCCGCCACCTCCATCGGCAGGAGCAGAGCAGCAGGAGCTGCCTCTGCCTCCGCCAACCCCACCAGCAGAGGATGAATGCCTGCTGGGAACACTTCCCCACCAGCAGAGGATGAATCCCTGCTGGTATCACTTCCCCACCAGCAGAGGAGGAATGCCTGCTGGTAACACTTCCCCACCAGCAGAGGATGAATGCCTGCTGGTATCACTTCCCCACCAGCAGAGGAGGAATGCCTGCTGGTATTACTTCCCCACCAGCAGAGGATGAATGCCTGCTGGTAACACTTCCCCACCAGCAGAGGATAAATGCCTGCTGGTATCACTTCCCCACCAGCAGAGGAGGAATGCCTGCTGGTATCATTTCCCCCACCGTCACGAGGAGAGGAGCAGGAGCTGCCTCTCCCTTCACCAGAAGGACCAGGACTAGATGCTGGCGGTCCTCAGCAGCCCTTGCATAGGCTGCTGAGGGAAGCAGAGGAAGAACCGCCCGGCCGCAGAGGCCGAGAAGAGGCCAACACCTGCACCCCAGCTAGTCCTGACTCCTGCCTCGCTTAGCCCAAGGATGCCTGCCTGCAGCCCAAGGATGCCTGCCCGCTTGCCCAAGGATGCCTGCCCGCTTAGCCCAAGGATGCCTGCCCGCTTAGCCCAAGGATGCCTGCCTCGCTTAGCCCAAGGATGCCTGCCTCGCTCAGCCCAAGGATGCCTGCCTCGCTTAGCCCAAGGATGCCTGCCTCGCTTAGCCCAAGGATGCCTGCCTCGCTTGCCCAAGGATGCCTGCCTCGCTTAGCCCAAGGATGCCTGCCTCGCTTCGCCCAAGGATGCCTGCCTCGCTTAGCCCAAGGATGCCTGCCTCGCTAGCCCAAGGATGCCTGCCTCGCTTGCCCAAGGATGCCTGCCTCGCCGCCCAAGGATGCCTGCCTCGCTTAGCCCAAGGATGCCTGCCTCGCTCAGCCCAAGGATGCCTGCCTCGCTTAGCCCAAGGATGCCTGCCTCGCCGCCCAAGGATGCCTGCCTCGCTGCCAAGGATGCCTGCCTGCTGCCAGGATGCCTGCCTGCGCCCAAGGATGCCTGCCGCTCCGCATCGCCTGGGGTTGCCAGCCGCTCCGCATCGCCTGGGGTTGCCAGCCGCTCCGCATCGCCTGGGGTTGCCAGCCGCTCCGCATCGCCTGGGGTTGCCAGCCGCTCCGCATCGCCTGGGGTTGCCAGCCGCTCCGCGATCGCCTGGGGTTGCCAGCCGCTCCGCGTCGCCTGGGGTTGCCAGCCGCTCCGCGTCGCCTGGGGTTGCCAGCCGCTCCGCATCGCCTGGGGTTGCCAGCCGCTCCGCGCTCGCCTGGGGTTGCCAGCCGCTCCGCATCGCCTGGGGTTGCCAGCCGCTCCGCGTCGCCTGGGGTTGCCAGCCGCTCCGCGCTCGCCTGGGGTTGCCAGCCGCTCCGCATCGCCTGGGGCTGCCTGTCGCTCCACATCGCCTGGGGCTGCCTTTTGCTCCACACAGGGTACAGGGTGCGAGGGAGAAGTGGAGCTCCGCTGCCGCCTCTATGGCCAGGGGCTCCCCTCCCGAGTTCAGCCTCCCGAGGGTCGCTGCTGCTGCCGTCGCCTCCCGAGGGTCCGCTGCTGCTGCCGTCGCCTCCCGAGGGTCGCTGCTGCTGCCGTCGCCTCCCGAGGGTCGCTGCTGCTGCCGTCGCCTCCCGAGGGTCGCTGCTGCTGCCGTCGCCTCCCGAGGGTCCGCTGCTGCTGCCGTCGCCTCCCGAGGGTCGCTGCTGCTGCCGTCGCCTGGGGTCGCCAGGGATCCTGCTTCGCCTGGGGTAGTCCAGGGTCCTGCTTCGCCTGGGGTCGCTACACTATGGCTAGAACCCCATGAAGGGGAGCTGTCGGCCATGAAGAAAGGGGGAGGTCAGGAGACCAGCTCCCCAGCCGCATTTCCGTGGCAGGAAACACGGTGGCCAGAGCCCCACGGAGGGGAGCTAGCGGCCACGAAGGAGGGGAGGTCAGGAGACCAGCTCCCCTCGCAGCAGTTTCGCTGCGGAGGTGGGTGGCGGCCCCACGGAGGGGAACTGCCGGCCATGAAGAAGGGGGAGGTCAGGAGACCAGCTTCCCCGCAGCAGTTTCGCTGCCGGAGATTGTGTGGTCGGAGCCCCACGGAGGGGAACTGCCGGCCATGAAGAAGGGGGAGGTCAGGAGACCAGCTCCCCAGCTGCACTTTCGCGGCAGGAGATAGTGTGGCTGAAGCCCGGAAGAGGGAGCTGCCAGCCACGAAGAATTGGGGATGCCAGACATTTCACCATGGCCACCCCAGAAACAACTTGCTTCCCCTCTTCCGGGACTTTGGGACTGAGGGGAGGTGGCCATTGAGGCCATGTGTGCTTTGCACAAGGGGGTATATGTGGCAAAGTGCCCCCGTGTGTATTTTGGTGTTACGTGTTGTGTGTAAATGTTGGTGTATAGTCATCGGTACACGGGATATAAACGGGTCTGTGTTTCACTTGTGATTTAAAAATGTAGATTTATATTTAGGCACGGAGGGCACAAATCACTTCACGTGCTGGTTATAATATAATGTGTGGTCACGGGAGTGCACTTAAATAATTCACGTGCAGTTGTACCGAGATTCCAATTGAATGATTGACTAGCAATCGAGTCTCGGTACAACTGCATAAAAGCTGCATGTTTTCACTCACTTTCGGGGTTGGGTGTTCGTGAGTGGAGAACGGGTGAGAGAGAGAGAAAGGAAATATATAGAACAATTGCTATCGCGTGCTGGTAGGACCAGCACGGTACTTGTTTTATTATTTACTCACCGTGTTTGTGTGTCTGTCCGTCCACCGTTTGTTTAGTGTTAGTCCGTTTTTGTTTATGTCTGTTTATTTTGGCGAAAGTGCCGTGTCCTGTGTTTTGTTACAACCGTTTATTTTTCTGTTTGATTATTAAACGCTGAGAGCGATCACGCGCTCAGCTTCACCAAAAACCCCAAGTCTCTGTCTGTACTGTGTTTCCTGGCTCTGCCGTGACGTCACCGCTCAGTCGTCTTTGTCACAGACAGATACACAGGGATTGTCTTTTCCCCAGTGGCTTGCTATATTCCCCTTGCATAAATCCCAGGGAATCCTTTATGAAAATAGAAACCTCAAAACGTAAAGTAAAGTTGGGGAACCCCTGATCGAGAGAGCCACGCAGCCAGCTGTAATGAAATGTGTGCAGGACATTTCTTTAACAATGTGGGTGTATACGGAGAGCTACAAAATGTTCTAAAACCCTTTCCTTTAACACATTTTAATGAACAGTGGAGAGACACAAAGCCAAACATTTCCAAATCCACACAGTACCCGGGGCCTTGAATTATCATTAAACATACTGCAGCAACTTAATTTAAAATGTATAGCACTTCTGAAGGATGGCATGAATATAAAGGGTTCAGAGATTAAATGCATAGTACTGTAGTTCTCTATTTGAATCTTGAATAATGCCATATAAACGTATGAAACAAGGTCAATTGCAGTGCAAATTAAGATAATTCTGGTAGTGCTTTGCTGTATTAATTCTTAAAGTACAGTGTCACTTCATATAATTAAACAGTGGGGTGTACTTGTAGTAATTGTTCTATGTCATTTTGAGATTTAAAGTAGTAATTCTTTGCAAAATCTCCATTTAAAAAAAAAAAAAAAAAAAATTATATATGCATGCAAATGTTTTTTTACCCCTTATATTCCTTATGTAATTAACAGAAGAGAAGCTAAACTATCTCTTGGGTTTATTATCGGTTAACGTAGTGTGTATGTGTGCTGTATAGTAATGCAGTGCAAGTTTTAAATTCCGTCTTGTTCTTTTTATGTTCTGTTGAATTTAAAGAGTGTTTTGAAAAAAAAAAAACACTGCGATGCAAGCCTTTTGATGTGCAACAGTTCATAAATTATCTATCCTTCTGCCGTATCGGACAACCTTATTACAGCTGCAGGATGCTTTCTCAGTCATTTCATTTCTTCATGGAAGTTCAGTACAGCACAAGGCTGGGGCACTGTTTTTTTTGTATATTTCATGCTTTGGTAGAAGGGGGGGGAGGGGGGGAGCTGTAACTACAGTACTCCAGACAAGCAGAATTGTGCCGTGGTTTGTAGATCCCTTTGTGTTTAATAAATTCAACAACTATGAAATGCAGCCTGAAATCCCAGTCTTCTAAGTGTGTTAAACAATACTAATAGCAGGAAGAACACAAATGTAATGAATTGGTTACAGTGTTTGTGTGTGCCGGTGCTGGAAGTAGGAAGAGCTTGGCGTTTGGGGCGAATAGCAGTAATGCGTTAATGTGTGTCTGTGATGGGTTTAGTTACAGTGCGGAGAGGCCTGTGAGGCAGGGAACAATGTGAGAGGAATTTCAATCAACGGCTCTGTGCGCTGTTTAAATACCATCAGAAAGAAAGAGGGGATATATTGGAGAGAGAGCAACGCACCTGAGAAATTCAAGCTGCTGCATCTGCTTTATCCTCTCTGATAACCCTTGAGGAGTGATCACATCTACATGAGTTATTGGGGGGAGGGGAGGGAGGGGGGGGCGGCACGGCAGACTTTCCATTTGTTAAAAAAAAAAAAAAAATGAAATAAAGGTAACAACTTTGCATGCATATCGTTTTGGCCTGCATCCATTACAAAAATGGAAACAGTACTAGAGATGTGTTTGCTGCGTTTTGATTCCATATTATTATGAAAATGAAATGCCTCTTGAATCTTTAACACTAGGTTTGATTTAGCAAAGGTGTACATGGTCGCTTGTGACATTTGCTTTTGGTCAGTGGTTCTCAAACTTTGTCATACTGAGCCTCCCTGAGCTATGAAAAAAAAATAACTGCGCCTCCCCAGTTTACTAAAACAATATAACAAACTGAAAAACCTATATGTTACAAAAAATGAATAAAGAAGTAGAAGGGATTTGATCAATATAGAACAGGATGAGTTTCAGAAGTATTAATTCAAAAACAGTACAAATGGAAGCAGCTAAAAAAAAATATATATATATATATATATATATATTGTCCTGTTAACTTTCTTATCTTAGTGGATTTTAATGTAATTTTAAAATTGCTGCTTTTGTATTATGTGTATACTGTTTAAATCTGTTATTTAAATGGTCTGATTGTTGCAGTTCAATGTGTGACATGCTATACAAATGTACTGTGTCATTGAGCTTCCTCTGAAAAAAACTTTACGGGTTTAGATACTAAGGTAGGGTGTCTTGTTTCGAGATGCTGGCGTATCTTGCAGGGCCGCATACTGTTATTTGCCAGTATTTCGCTGCATAAAACACATTGAGGCCTTGGTGCACTGCTGCTCCATGTAAAGCCCAGTTTTAAATATGCTTCATCATATTTTCAGATTCTGTGTTTTGCTGGGACCTCCACTGCTGCCCTCACTTCGGCTTGTGTTGTACATTTTTCTCCCTTTGTCACAAAACGGTCCATTTCTCATTAAAGCTGTTTCTCACTGTAAGCACGCTGCTGATACTGTTAAGTTTACTGGGGGAGGGGGGGGACCACACAACGTACGTGTGACGTGTCACAGTTGCTAAGGAACATTAGCACGTTAAACAAAAGCGTTTTGTGTTATTTGATTTGTTATTTTTAACTATAATACATTTAAAATATATTGTAATTTGTTATTTTTTTTTAAATCATCCAACCTCTTCCAAAAAAAACAAAAAAACACACAGCCAGCGCCTCCCTTGACACATTACCACTGGTTTAGATCAAATGCTTTTTTTAAACCATAAACAAATGTGTGTGGAGGGGGGGGGTTGTACATTTCTTGGCCCTTAAAAGACCAAGCATCTTTCATTTAAAACCGGCTGCAAATATATGTTTCCATCATAAAACTACAACACGGGCAACGACCTAGGCCTGCCAAAATAGCACTCCAGGTGAGACCATCCACACCTACTTGAAGGGTTAAGCATTTCCTTGTAGTGTGACCTGACATTTAAAATTCAGGTTCTGCTAGTTTAAATTGCATGTGCAGTATACTGAGATGAATCTACCATCTGCTGTAAATACCCCCAGAGACAGATGAAGATGGGTGTCTCAGAACTTAAAAGCTACTTTATATGTAAGATGTGTGGTTGTGGTGGTGTTTTTTTTTTTGTTGTTTTTTTAAATGACATGCAAGTTGTATTGCTGCACGGCTGTCTGATATAAATATATGACTTCCCCGGGAGACTTACGAGTCGGCAGAGACACAGAAAATGAAAGACAATGAAAGCAAGGTACAGTAAAAGAGCTTTGGGTATTAAGAAGGTTTCATCTGCATTAAATCACGCCTTTTAAACACTTGTGTGGTGTTCGGGGATGGGGGTGGGGGGGTTGCAAAAAATCTTGACAAGAAGGAGGAAATAAATTAATTCCTTTGTGATACCATGGCACACATTTTTACACTTTGTAATAATAAGCTTTCCCTCTGGGCTATGTGTTAGAGCTCCTGCAGGTGGTAATGGATGATCAATAAGGGACTTTCTAAGAAACTGAATGGAAATGTTCTCTTTTTTTTTTTTAATCTACAGAGCAGGGACAGCACAAGCTGTGCCTTTGACAGCACACACTTCTCCACCACTGTCCCATTGACATGCCCCGAGCCTGGGGTTAGGAGTGCTTCATCCTCGTTGTCTTACTGGCTGCAAACATGTCTAGTGCCAAATGGGGGGGCTGTGTGGAGGTTTTGCGATGTCCTGTGCATCTGTCAAGAGGTGGACTCTAAAGGTGTGAGGCTAGAGAGTTAACAACTGTAATGCCACAGCTACTTCATTGTGTGTCTGTCTATGAAATAAAAAAAACTACAGGGTACTGTAGCAAAGAACTGGGTTAGGATTATTCCATTCATATACTGAGTACAACAACACAAGTGCAATGGCACAGGGGACTGTGTGTTAGTCATCTTTAATAAACTGTTCAGGTTATTAAAAATACAAAGCCCAGTTTTGATGCAACAGCAACCCACTCCCAATCACTTAAATAAAACATATAACTGCGTAAATAATTCAACAGGTATAGAGTAGTAAAAATAGATTTGTACCGAATGTATTGAGTTCTGTGCATTTGAATAAAACCATTAAAATCACTTCTTTTCAGACTGAATCCTTCATACAGGTTTGAAAAGTATGTTGCTCTGCTCCTGTGACGACTACTTTTTGATATCTGGGCAATGGAGAAAAAACGCTCAGTATATATTGACTTTGAGTTTGGTACACAACTGTATTGTTAAATTCTTTGTCGAGTTCAATTACAATTGCTAGTAGTCATGCGACGAATTAGATTGCAGAATAATGGACACCAAAACAATTCAGATATTGGCTTCAAATGTATTACACAGCTGTGATTTTTATAACTAATGGTGTGAAATTGAAGGAAATTTGCTTTTGTCTTCATACGAGATGCTGGGCATGTCTTTTAAACCTGACAATAATATTTTGTTCATTTTAGATTCACAGCTGAATCTCCACGATCCCTGGATTTGAAATAGCATGCTTACCATAACTGTGGCTGCTGTTTCTCATCGGGGGACAAAAAAGTCTACTTCAATTCTCAGTGTCGGAAAATTAAAAAAAAGGTCTCGGGTTATCACAGAGCTCTGATTGAAGTTTCATCTGAACGAGGTTATGGAATGCTCAAAACCTAATTATTATTTTTCTTTCCCTTTTTGAAATCGGAAGATGACCCAGTGCACTTACAAAATAACTACCACAGTAGCTTTGTACTGCATCAAAGAGAAACGGTGAACCACAATTAATGAAATATTTAACTGATGCTGCGCAACACATAAATACTGCTGCCACTACACAAGCATGAATATAGACCAAGAACATTGTTTTCAAATATTATCCATTATCCGTTTTGCAACCCGTTTTCTTTTTATGCATTTACAAAATAAACATGGGAAAAATCCAAGTGCCCTTTAAGAGTATTCTAAATTCCGCTACACTGATTTTTATTTTATTTTGCCCTCAAGGTAATCTGGTCTATATAGATAAAGGATATATCCAGTACAGACATCTGTTGCTGTATACAGTGCACAATGGGTGGATTTTGAGAATTATCCATGGAGTAATTTTGGGGGTTACAGTATATAGGTCTGTCATGAAGTGGATTGCTGAACTGTACTGTATTTTAGTTGTATCAAACAAATGACTAGTGGTTTATACTGTTCTATTATAATTCATTTATACTGTGAAATATTTTACAAGAGTGATCTGGTGGATGCCCATACAGTACCTACTGTACATTTACAGATATCAGAGTTTTAACAGTAAAGATGCTACGTACAAATTTGAAAGCCAACCATTACACAGAATGGTTAAAAACACTTGGCGATACAGGCTTTAATGATTCATGATGAATTTCTTTTAACTTCACAGGGGATTGTATCAGACATTTCATGATTTTATTGTTTTTTGTTTTATTTATTTTAATGATATTCCAAGTACAGTATGGCGTGATGTGAGGGGGGCTGCATTCCTGCTTTAATTTAGTCATTGGGTTAAAATGTACTAGACTACTACTGTACCAACTAAACGCTGTAGTGAAATACAGTTGGGATTTGGAACTGGTGCTGATGAATTCCTGACTCTGCTGTGTACCCACACTTTCTAAATACAGCAGAAGTGGGTCGTATGTAAGCTGTGTGCAGTGAATTTGTAGTAATCTGGCACTCCAGAGACAGGAGCAGGACTTTCCACCACAGTACTTTTTAGGTATCCTGGGGTTTGCAAATATAATACAGTAGCTTACCTTGTTGGAAGACTTTGTTTTGTTTTTTTGTTTTTTTAAAAAATCAGGATTGGACTGATTCACAGCTTTTTTTTTTTTTTTTTTCCCCTACATCAGCATTTAAAAACATTTTGCTGGTAACTTGTTGTAACGCATACAGATTTTTTTTTTTAATTAAATAAGTGATGTAATCATGTTTTCATATCCCAAGCTCAGCATGCCTAAACACAAAATGGTAATACAAATAGAAGTTAAGAGATAATAAATTCATGCGTCACTGGCCTATTTACATAGGAAAGCAGTGAGATCGACTACAGGAGGGGCATTGAGAAGATGAGTGCACGATGAATAACCTATTTTAAATGCTGGAAGGTTTTCTGTACAGTACGTATCAAATTGCTATTTTTATAGTTAGATCGTAGGATTAAATTGATTTATGGCTAAATAACAAAAATATATGCTGACTGTATCAAATATTCAATGCTGGTATTGGGAAGAAAAAAAAAAGGTTTATGTTTTTGGTACCTTTGACACTTATAATTGTGGCGACATGCTTGAAATGTAATCCTAGGGGTCGTACATATGTACATGCCTACAGTATGTGCAGTAGTAGTTAGACCTCTATATAGTACTACAGTATGTGTTGCTTTATAATGCGTGACTTGAAGGGGGTGGGTTTAGTTGATTTACATTGAATAAATCTCTTTTTAAAGTTCTGGAACAGTAAAGGATATCGCGTTTTACTTAACATCATTGAACTAAGTAAAATAAAAAATACATTAACTTTGAAGTACAAAATGAAAGCAGATTTATACAGATGAGACCGCGAGTAAACAGACTTAAAAAAATCACTGCGTTTTGAAAATGCAACTGAATGCTACTTCTGACAGACTGCTGCATTTTCTTTGCATTTGATTTAATTTAGCCAGGCTCTTTCCATTCGTGCAATTTTTTAAAATTTATTTTTTAAATATTTTTAAGGAAATAGATTTTTTTTGACAGATCAATTGTGACGAGAGAATTGTTTTGACCAGTTAAGTAGCAGATTTTTAAATGGTAGCTGATTTGCTAAACAAGGAAATCTGTTAATTTGTTATGCTTTCATCTTGCATGCAAATCAGTCTGCTTGGAGATCTTTTATATATATATATATATATATATATATATATATATATATATATATATATATATATATATATATATATATATATATATATATATATATAATATATATAAAAGTAATCTTGTAACTGAACTTATTTAGCAGAAAAGGAAGACAATAGAAGTGTAAAACCTGCTGCTAAACTATTGTTTTGTTGTTATTTGTTTTTGTTTTTTAAAATTTCATGCACATTTATGTACCGGTGCAAGATTTTTAGGAAATCTTGTACATTCATGTAAATGCACGAGTAATTGCTATCGCTGCTGCTCTCTAAGCTTCTGGATAATTATTAGCTGGTCTCAAGTGCTGTTGTCTGGGTAAACTCCGATTGCACTTCTCTTTGGCTTGTTGTAAGGTTAGCATTTGCCCCATCTGCAGTAATTATCTTGAGAGAGCGGTGCTGCTGCTGACGCTGTTTGTTCAGGGTGAGAGGAAGCTGTAATTAAACTTGAAGGGGGTTTTATTCAATCCTCTATGCACCAGCCGCAGGGATGAATATCATTTATGATTAGCAGTGTTCTCTTAAAACGGGCATTGTGCTAAAGAGGGGGTCCAAGAGTGCCGTAAATTATTACAAAAACGTAGCCTAGATACTTGCTGCGCTTTGTTTGACATCATTTGTGCAAGGAAATATAAATCTTTTCCGTAGTTTAAGTAAGAGTGGAGGGGCGGGTGGGGTGGGGGTGTAGAGTTAATTTGAATACTGTGCATGCACCTTTTTCAATACAAAAATAAAAAACATCATCCCAGTGACATTTTGAAATCCTCCCCAGCAACTGTATTTCTATTTGACTGTATACAGTAACTGGAGGGTTTGTAACTACCCTACTTACTGTAAGAAATAAGTGTCTCTGGCTAGTTAAAGCAACTAAAACCATTTTTTAAAAATGTTTAAATACTCTGAACTTATTAGGCCTGTTGGACGGTTTGCAGGAAGGGCAGGGTTAATGCACCTCCCTGCCAGTCGGCCATGGTTACCACCAGGCAGGAAAGCAATGAAGTCAAGTGGTGTTTCACTGAACAGTGATTAATGGGTGTAGAAGAGGTGAGGCATCTGACACGAACGCGTGCCATTTGTCCCTTTGGGACTCTGCTCTGGAGGTCTCCCCAGCATCCAGGACGGCTGATCAGAGACACTTAAAGATTTCTGTCATTCGCACAGTTGGCTTGTGGGGCCCCAGAGCGAGACTGAAGAGAGCGACACTGTTTTTGCATCGACTGTCGCGTGGAGTCGGGAGTTAGCTGAAGGACTGATTACTACTGTATGCACAGGATTGTAACTAGAACGATAATTAAATATGTACTGTACTGCACTCCCAGAGTGTGACATTGCTTATCAAAAAAAATAAAAAATATATATATATAATTTTAAATGTGCATATCAAAACACCAGATTTGCTCATATGGCAAAATGCTTTTTGTTTGGCTGAAATGCTCATTGAGGCACCTTACAGTGTAATATCATACGTCAATAATAAAGTGATCAATATTTATTAGAAATACATTAGTCTTACATTAGTCTTAAAGGAAAGCATACAAGACTATCCACTGTAATAGTGATTATATATATATATATATATATATATATATATATAATATATATATATATATATATTTTTTTTTAAACATTTTTATAGTAGATTTATTTAAGGTGGTGTACTTGCTTGTTGACAAAATATTTAAATCAACTTTGTCAAAGTTTGAACCAAAGTTTCATACAAGGGGTGATAATGTATCCATTTGTTACACGACTGTATGAATAGTTTAGCAAAATCTTGTGCTTTTCAGGTGGGAGCTGGTGTATAAATGACATGCTCATTTTCTATTCTCCCTTTTATTTCTCCACAAACACCGAAGTGCCGTAGGCATTGGTGATGGAGATGTGAGGTGGTTTAGCATTAACAGTATAAGAATGACTATATGCTTTGCATTAGTTCGTATAAAGTTCTTTGTTTTGCATTTTGTGTGGATTGCAGCTTATCACGAGCGTGCGTTTGACTTGAAGGACTGGCTGTCATTAGAGAGCTGTGCTCAGGCCTGTCTCCCGGTGCCCCTGCAGATGGGTTCTGTTCGGCAGACACCGGTACTGTGGAAAACAGATGGCTGAGCCGACCGGTGATAACAGTAACATTTTAAGAATAAAATGAACGAAAAAAAAAACTTGTATTTCACACTCATTATTCCCACGCCATGCACATTTCAAAGCTTCTGCAGTGCTGTACGGTATGTGACTGAAGTGTTTGGTGTTTTAATTCAACTTTCTGTTTTTAATCTCCTGGTTATGGTAATGAATGAAAATCAGAAGCACAGAACAAAGTGTTTTGCAACACCTACAGTACAGTATGCAGACGAAGCCATGAGTGTAAAACCACCAATCTAGCCATCTGTTAATAGTGTAACTTTTTATTATTATTTTTTTATCAATTGTGCAGTAATAGGGCAAAGAGTATGTGAAGTGAATATGCAGGGATCATGCTTTTTTGAAGAGTTAAAAACTTTTTTATTAAAAAACTTTTGTGCTCTACTTACACTCCATCAGTTTTAAAACGGATTGATCTGGATAAACTTCGTAGGCGTGTTTTGACATAAAAATTAGATTTTTTTAAAAGTTACAGCTACAGGCACTTCTTTGGACTGAAACTACAAAGTGGATAATTCCTATTAGAATGCAGCTGGCAGCACACACTGTACAGCTCCATTGTGTACGTACTGTATATAAATATCTGGCACTCTAACTTTAAGCCGGTTCATAGCTTGAATGGGAAGGTAGGTAAATTAAATATTGCAGTCATTTTCCGGACTCAATAGTCTCTTATCAAACATAGGCAGTCGGAGCTGCTGGTGTGAAAGCACAGAGGATTTCTCTTTCTGTGAAAGGTTAACGGAGTGAATTAAAGAGAAAAATCGACGGTTCTCCTATTATACCCGCACGTGCTCTGGCAGGGCACTCAAACTCTTAACAGGTCGCTCGTCAACAGAGCTCTGATTTGAGAGGCCTGCTTGTTGTAAGCAGAGACTATTTATATCACTTGTGTAGCCAGATAGCTGGAGTGTAACAACAGCTACTGTACCTGAGCCCAGATTCTCTTTAGGAACCAACAGCTCTGGCCAAACGTTTTGCATCACCCTGTAGAATGAACTCATTTTGCTTCATAAAGTCGAATGAAACCTGCTGAATAGTGGTACATTAACATATTGAATTACATACCGCTTTGTAGTTGTCCATAAACTTAACGAAAAACTGACACCATTTTTAAATATGACATTTTGAAATCTAACATGAAATGCTGTACTATTATTATGGCTTCTGGTAGACTTTTGCGATCATCATTTTTTAGTTTCTTTGATTTACATCATGTTAAATAAAAGATCTAAATTATGTTTGTATAGTGTTTTTTATTATTTTTTATTATGTCTCTATCCTAAAATTTTAGGTGATGCCAAACTTTTAGCCTTAGCTGTACTGTACTGTACGCACTGCCAGTGGTAATTTCACAATCCTTGTGTTTGTTTAGTTTTTTTTTTTAACATTTAAAACAAATGGAATTTACTGTAAGTGAGTCTCCTCCTATGATCAAGAAAGAGTCTTTATGAACACTTGGCAAAACTGGGCATTTTCAACATACTGTACAATACCAGAACTGCAAAAAAGTACCCAGGTTAACAGTACACTATTGTACAATATAAAGTAACTTGGTGCAAATTAAATGGGTTTCTAATTGCTGTAAACAGTTTTGTAAAAATGTTACTACAGTAAACGGCCACACAAAAGGATTGGAAACAATCCTTAGCTGGTGTGGTGTGTTTGTTTTTGTTTTTTTAAATCCTGTGGTTTCAACAGTTACTGTAAACTTCAAATGAACACGAGGCAGTACAAATAACCGACTGTACAGCAGTAACCATAGAATCTGCTATTCAAAATCCAGGATGAAAATATGCATTACTTTTGCATGCAAATAGTAACTGCTGCAGAGCTACTACAGGGGTGGGAGTTTACTACAGTGGTGATGCTAGGCCTGTAAAGTGGTAGATCATCCCACATTTGGTTATGTTGCTGATTTTCATACTCGCTCGGTCGCAAGTCATTTTTTTTTTTTTTTTTTTTTTGGGGGGGGGGGTTCTGGGTTATGTGAGGAGTCTGAAAATCAATAGCTCCACTTTTGTACAGGGTCATCGGCCGAAATGCCCATGAGAGGACCTGTAGAGTTGATCAGAAGCAGTTTGTTTTTGCTTTTCTGCGTGGATAGGCATTTTTCTGCTGGGTGTTTTTTTTTGTTTTTTTTGTTTATGGATCCAGTCCTTGACCTCATAAGAGGATGACTGTGCTGCATAATTTTACAAATCTCTTTTGTTTCAGGCTAAAGCACTAATATTACTACTGCATGTAGAAATGTAGAAATCTGGGCTGCTGCAGCAGCAGCAGCCTGAGGCACTTTACAGGTTTTTTTAAATCTTTTTAATTTTTGTTTATTTATTATATAAACAACTAATAAACTTAATTTTTTTGGCATTGGCTTACATTAATCACTACCCTCAATGTTTTGTTTTAAAGATACAACAGCTATTTTATAACCCTTTTCTATTCTAAAAGCTCAGGGTCCATGATAGAAGTTTGGAGATGATTTGTGAAGTCATGTTCACCATGACAGATGGTTGCACACACTGTGTGATCAGTAAAGAAGGGTCCACTTTTTGAGTAAGCATGACAGAAGCAGCTTTGTGAATGAATTCAACACAGCCCCTTTTAACAGAGGACAGGTGGCTTTCCAAAGAGGACAGGTGTTGTGTGTGTGTGTGTGTGTGTTTTTTTGTCTCCTGTGTTTAATGCACACTAGCAGTATCTGATTACTGCTGAGTTCTGATAGCCTTGCTGGTTTTCTTTTGAGACAATAAACAATAACGTATTCTACAAACGCGTCAGAACTTTTTCTTTCAACGCATTAATTGTCCGGCTCCTGTCTGAAAGGGCCAGCTTTATTGTGAAGTTTAAAAGTCAAAATAGTTTATAAGTTTAAAAATGTATTTTTTATTTTGTTATGTTAAGAGGGGGGTGCCAGACATCCGGGCTAAAAATTGCTTTTGTCTTTAATTAATAAATAAATAAAATTAATAAAATGCATCCCTGTAGCAACAAACCTAAAGTGTATCATTAATGTCAATACTGCTGATTCGGAAGACTTGTGCCACATCCCTCATTTATAGAAATTATATAAAGAGCAGAATCCCTTTCCACATTGCAGAACAGTGTGTTCCCTGATGTAGCGTCTGAATCGGACAGAACAGGGTGTTTAGGATTGCTGGCCAAGTTGGCAGGTCTAGACAGGATTGCAGGATTTTGTGGAAAACAAGTAATGTCAAATTTATTTATTTATTTATTTTATATTGTATTAATTCATGAGATTAACCCTTTTTAGTTTATTTATCTTGGCAACCTCTGCCTCAGACAATAAGCACATTGCAACATGTCTGTGTACCATTTAAGAAAAACTACAGGGAGAGGTGTTAAGTGATAGAATGCCAGGGTTAGAATCATTATGAGCTTTTCATTCCAAGAATGCGATCGGAAACTTCCAGTACGTCAACAAATAAATACAAAAATACCCTCCCCCATATAGTTTAAAATGCAAACTAATCCGAGCTGTTTATTAGGATTGTATTATTGATGCATTGCTTTTAATTTAACACAGGAAATAAATATAATGTAACAGTACGCAGTCATATTTATTTATTTAAATGTGAAGGTACCATTTTATGGACGTTTATTTATTTAAAAAAATGTATATAATTGTTATATATGCACAGTCGAATTGCAGTTTGTTTATTTTCGTATGTATTCTTATTTTTGAAGTACTGTACTTTGCTTTGCTTCGCTGGACTAGCAAAATAGTAACCGTGACCGGGAGTGCTTTTTTAAATTATTTTATTTATTTTAGTTTAAATACTTATTCAATTTTAATGTCGTGTTGTGATACGTGCGTTTGTGTGTGTAGCAAAACTGTGTACCCTTAAGTCCTGTATAGAAAAATCCCGTTTTCTGATTCCTCTCCCACCACCGTTCCCAAGGGTGGCTGTGATGTATAGTTCCCCATTATATAGTTCACTCTCATAGCTCCACTTCTGATTGGTTGATTTCGAGGTTGTAGCCAGATGGCAGACGCCTCCTCTTATTGCCCTCCCCTCCCCCTTCCCCCTCCCCTCCCTCTTCATTGCTCGCGTTTACTACCTAGAGAAATATACAGGAGTTTTGTTTTACAAAATCTACCGTTTTCTCCCCTTTCACCGTGTGATTCGAAGTGTGGATTTTAATTCGACTCGACCGTGGAAATGAAAAAAGGACACACTACCGCTTTTGTGCTTGTTGGTAAATGCGTTTTAATATTTGTCTCTCTTGATGTAGTTTTATTTGACGGTAAAGCCGAGGCAGGTGCAGTTTTTATCTTCACCCTTCCCCCCACTAGAACGATAGTTACAGTAGCTTTTCTCTTGACTTGATTGTTGTACTAGTACTATGCAATTCCTTTATGGACGAAAGCACGCCATAACGAAATTGAAACAGTGTATTATCCACAATTTTTATAACACCGCATCATAATGTTGTCCCTTTTTGTAAACAAATCAAAATAAACAATACACAATCGGTTTAATTCAAACCATGCAGCTCCGTTAGTTTATATTATTGATTAAAAAAAAAAGAAGCCTGTGGTTTATTTATAGATTCGGATTGTTTTATTGTTGTGTAATATTATGTATCCTGTTTAACATATTAATTAAATTAATGGAATTCGTGCATGTCGTATTTTAAAATGCGTTTATTGCTGGCGTATACAGAAACGTGTGTTTTTTAAACCCCTTTTAAGAGTTTGTCACTTTGATAAATGCCCGTTTTGTTGGTTGTTTTTGTGTTTACCATATAGTGAACTTCATCCCATCCATACTTTTTGACCTGTTTTAGATTTTAATCAGTGTACAGTCGGTTGTGTGGGTGGAAGCAAAGTACATTTTCATGACTTACTGTGAGGGAGGGCCCTGTGGTGCACCTTGGTTGCATTCTTTATTTTTGGAAGTCAGAAACTTGGTTGTTTGGAGTGTGTTTTTAACCTTAGTCTGTTTTTTGAAAGGTTTTCTTTTATATACCATTAATACATGAACAAATATACGTAACACATAATTTAGGGTAATACACTATATGCAGTGTATGGGCTTGGTACAGTATAAGGAGGATAAGGTTATTGACAGTATGTAGTTCTTTAAAGTGACTAACCTAGATTTAGAGGGGCTAGGTAAATTAAAAGAAACATGAGGTGAAGTGCCTTAGCTAAATTTAGAGTATGCATTCTTATATTGGGAAGGGCTAATAAATGATCCCTTAACAGATCTTCAAGGTGGGAAAACATGGTTTGTCAAGCACTAAGCCAGTCAGTTTATTTTCACATAAAAGCTGCATTCATTTCTGGTCTTGATCAGATTTATCTGTATCATAAATTTACCCGAGGATATATTGTCTAAAGCATGGGTGTCCAATCGTGGTCCTGGAGGGCTATTCCACTCCAGGTTTAATAGGTAAAATGAAATAATTAACAACTTCGGGGTCTGGATGGAGGTTTAATTGGTTCAATTAAACAATTTAGAACAGGGTTGGAACAAAGACATGGAGTGGAAGGGGCTGACTTTGACCTGGTCCAAAGAAATATGCATGGGTGTTGATTATTTATTTTAATACAGTGTTAGTGGGTTGGGGGGTGAAAGATGAAAGTTTCAATCTTAACTGAGCTGTTTATTTCTTGTTTTTTCCCTCTAGAAAAAAGTGGTGGAGCAGTTGAGAAAGGACTTGATGGTGAAGCAGGAGCAGCCTGAAATCAAACTTCAAACTCAGTCCGAAAATAAACTTTCACCACAGGCGCAGCAACAGTCTGAGAATAAAGCTTTGACGCAAGCATCGCAACATTCACAAAACCTTCCACCACAGAACCCGACTGCTCAGCAGGTAAGAGCCTGTCCCACAGGAAGTACAAAACCGAAATCGGAATACTAGTCCCACCACTACAGCTATGGCCAAAAGTTTTGCATCACAAAACTATATAAACATCATTTTGATATTTTATTTGACATTTGTGTAATCCGAGAAACTACAAAATGATATTGGAAGTGTCTACCGGAAGCCATAATAGTTGGAGTATTTCATGTTAGATGCTGTGTTAAAAAAAGTGCTCTCTCCAGGTTTGATATTACTGGGAGCTTTTTGCAAGCAAATCGTCCACAGACACACTTGTAAACAAACAAGTTCTGCACATAATTTTATTTATTTATTTATTTTTGTCTGTGTCGTGCCCCTCTACTTCAGAGGTGGACAAGTGCTTGAACCTCAGTTATGACAAATGTTCACTCATTAGTTAGGACCGAGAGGTGACAGAGTGCCGTGCCTGTCTCTGAATCCTCGTCACACCTCACAGTTCTGACTCTAGCAGTAGAACTGTCATGTGCAGGTTTACTCTCAGGGGGGCTGCACTCTGTCCCTCTTTCTCTTTGCTCCTTTGTCAGCCCTGACTGAATTCCAGGGAGGTAGCAGCATAGTTCCCATGAATCTGCCTCCTCGTCTTTTAACTTTCAGTTTTCTTTTTAAATCCCTTGAGGAGACTGGCTATGAGTCTTGTGCGAGGCATTCAATCACCTATTTGATCCATCTTTCTTTTTTGAATATGAAGGGGAAAGTTATTTTGTTTTGGTTTTCTCCTCTTGCCAAAACAAATCCTTAGGAAGTCTCCTTTTTCTTTCTTTCTTTCTTTCTTTCTTTCTTTCTTTCTTTCTTTCTTTCTCAGGAAGCTTATCTCATTAAAACACAGCTCGTTAAAATAAACAAGAACAAAAAAACTTTGCACTCAAAAGGATCATGTAAAAGTTGAAAAGCATGAAGCATAAAATGTTTGAGAGGGCATTTTGTTATCTTTCATTTCTCTTGAGAAACTTTTTTATATTTGTTTTCTTGATGTATGACTAGCAATTGTGGTATTGTTCATATGGTACATAAATATTATTACAGTAATACGAAGAAGTAAGCAAAAAAAAAGCAATCTTTTCTGAAAATAGTTTTAGCTTGATTTACTTCAATTTAAGTCTGTTTCTTGTTTGCTGTTGAGATATCAATCATTTATAGATTTGTGACATCATATGCACATGCATCTACTGCAATACCATAGGATTTGCCTTTAGGAAAGGGAGATCGTGTCTAACTAACCTGCTTGTTCGGAGAAAGCACCAAAGCATTCTCTTCCCCAGCGAAACAGATGCTCCTTTATTGTAGATGCTGATCAAACATGCTTTTGAAAATGCTTCATGAAGCCTCAAGTTTCTTGAGGCAGCCCAGCAATGCAGAAGTAATGCCATCAGCATCAGTTGCATCATGTTCAGCCGAGTCTAACAGGAAGGGTTTGGGTGCTGCTTTTTTTCTCTGTTTTTAATTGAACCTTTTACTGTATTTTAAACAATTAGGCAAGATTTATTTTTCATACATACATACGTACGTACATACATTTTCTTTTTGCCTTAATGTTAATGCCAAATACAGTACTATAGTATTTTAAAATTGGAAAGTATAATATGGGTAAGGGGTGTTAATGGGGAATAAATAATGCATAGCCATTCTTCTGCAGTGATTTAGATTTGTCCTGAAATAAGGAGAATTATTGCCAGTTCACCTAGATGTGGTGTTCTGTATCTCTGGTGCTTTCCTCCACCTGAGTGGGCGCTATTAAAGGTGCCTTACTTGGGTGTAAGCAGATTTAAAAACTGGACTGTACACAAAGTCTGATATCTAATGTATAGGACACACTAGACCAAACATACAGCTATGGCCAAAAGTTTTGCATCACCCTATAGAAGGAACTAATTTTACTTCATAAAGTCGAATGAAACCTGCTGAATAATGTTACGTTAACATTGAATTACATACTGCTTTGTAGTTTTCTATATACTTAACGAAAAACTGACAAATTTAAAAAAGTTATCCAGTAATACTGCACTACTATTACGGCTTCCAGTAGATTTTTGCAATGTCATTTTGTAGTTTCTTTAATAACATGATGTTAAATAAAATAGCTAAATTGTTCATACAGTTTATTTTTTTAAATTGTCTCAACCCTACAATTCTAGGTGATGCAAAATTTCGGCCATAGCTGTACAGGAAACTATATAGTAAACGAGTTGCTGAAAATTATATTTTATTTCAGTATGATATTGAAACAGGATCATGGGTTGGACACTGCAACTTTCACAGCTCTGCCATCAAAGGAACAGCTAGCGGCCTTTTAATAATTCCCCACCTGCTGTAAATTTGAATCACATGATTGCATCTCATTGAACGTATCTACAGACCACATGCTGGTCTCCATGCAAGCCAGCATGGTGCAGGATGCCAGGCAGGTGTGGAGTTGTAAAGGCTGGTGGAAAGGAGGCAGAGGCATTTTGTTTTTCATTTTAAGTCATGTAGCAAATCAGCAGTGCTACAGCTAGTTATAGCTCACATCTGTTGTGTGGGAAGTGAGAAAATATTTTTCAGGAGTTATAACAGAGAAGGTGGGGGGGAGGGGTGTGTGGGGGGTACATCGTCTTTTCATAAAAAAAGGATTCCTCTGGATGACGAGGGCGGATTCTACAGGAGCTTCTGGTTTCTTAACCCAGACCAGTCACTTCCTGTAACTTGTCATTGAGAACAAGTTTCAGGGTCACAGCACCCTCTGCTGCTCAGACAGATGTACTTCAGCCAGTTCATTAGCTGATGTGTAAAATTACACTGCAGTAATTAAACAGATGACCATATGAGAATGCATGTTTAATCCTCTTACCGTCGTTTAGAGTTCTTCAAGTATTGACTTGACTTATGGTGACCGAAAAGTTAAGAGTAGAGCTGTTGCACTTACCTTAACTACCAAGCTGTTCCTGTTTTTGTTTTTGTTGTCACATGGTCTACAATATAACATTTAAACACCCTTGCAGTGACTGTACTATGCATGTAGCAGCACGATTGTTGGCCTTCCCAAAAAGTGAACTGGTGTGTAACTGCATCTGATTTGTGCAATAAGTACAATTTGTATGAGGATGTGTATTAAAGCAAACCTTTGTCAGTTCAGGTGTTTTGTTAAACTTTCTATTTTTCCCCCTCCTCCCAACAGAAGACAGTGACTTTAACTCCTGTCATTGCCACGAAGACTCTACCTCTAATGCTAAAAGCTGCCACTGCAACCATGCCTGCTTCCGTTGTGGCACAGAGGCCCACTGTTGCCATGGTAACCGCCATCAGTAGCACACAGAAATCAACCGTGAACTCCGACTCTCAAAACTCACCAGTCAGTCTTCAGACATCCAGCAAACTGACCAGTCAGGGAGCAGACGCTGTACGGATAGTGGCGAAAAATGCAGTCACTTTAGTAAGTAGCAATAAAAGTAATGTATTCTTACTGTTACCCTGTTTTGTTATAAATGCGTAACTACAGGATGCATGTGTTCAGTTGCGTATATATAGAGAAAGAGCTCCTTTAATTGACTTTTTCATAATAAATGTCAAAAGAAATACACTCCGGGATTCTGTCTGACATTTTCCCTGATCTCTGTACTGTTTTTGCTGTGAGTCGGTAATTGTTGGTTAGTATAAAGTTAGCAAGTAGGATGACAATATTTGTATGTGTAAAAAAAAAAAAAAAAGGTATCGGATTTATATCTGAAGTTACAAGGAAAATAATAATAATTAAATAAGAAAATAGTTGTAAGCAGTCATTTTGAATTCCACGAAACTGCTGCAATTTGCCCACAGAAGTTAGCGCTGTTGTATAGTCACAAACGCTGCTTTATAAAGGTTTATATTTGTCACAGGTTCAGGCTACAACTACTGCACAGCCTATCAAAGTTCCTCAGTTTATCCCTCCTCCCAGACTGACACCTCGACCCAACTTTCTGCCACAGGTTCGTAACAGCTGGATCTTCATTGCAACAATGTTTATCCCAGTGGCAAAACGAACAGTCGTTTACAGTATTGAAAACTTATGTACACTTTAAAAGCACGTTGATACGTTCCCGTCAAAGACCTGTGTATGTTTGTGCTACTTCTATTAGCACTGCAGCATTTTGTGCACATCATTATATTAATTAAAATGAAGTTGTTTGTAATTTTTTTGTATGAGGTATTTAGGTATTGTCATTCACCTTATAGCTATTTCTGTTCCCTTTTTTTTTTAAATAGATATATAAAAGAAGGTTTGATTACAGGTTGTGGAGCTCCATTTATTCATTTCATTATTTAGTGCCAGTCTCTTGAGAAATTACCCCAATGGCATTTTTTCCCCACTTGGCACATGAGAGGACAGGAGCAGTGGGAAGCTGATTTTTAGCTTCAACAGTGCATTTAACATTTCTAAGTATATATTGCATCCTTGTGGAGATAGCCGTGCTGTGGTGTTCTAACATCAGAGACTTCTAAAGTTTAACTGCAACAATGACAGTGGAGCAGTGAAAAGGAAGCCAAATCTAACGGAGCGTTTTTGTAGGGACTACTGCCGTCTGTCTACAACTGAAGGCTTTTGGACCAAGTTGGAAAGTGGTCCTCAAGCCCTTTGTTGCATAGGAAGCGTATGCTCTGGAAATAGGTTATCATGTACATGTCCTACGAATAAAAAAAATGGCAAAATGGCATCTGTTAGTTTGTGCATGATAGAATGCCTGTCCTTGCTTCCTAGGTACGACCCAAACCCATCACGCCCAACAATGTTCCCATCGCGCCAGCTCCACCCCCCATGTTAGCAGCTCCCCAGCTCCTCCAGCGGCCTGTGATGCTAACCACAAAACTGACCGCCACGTCTCTGCCTTCGGCCACGGGCTCCATTCACCAGGTGCGGATATTGAACGGCCAGCCCTGTGCCACCATCGCGAAAACACTTCCAACCGGCCAGCTGACTGGCATCGTCATCACGGCACCCGGGACCAGGATAGCAGGGCCACAGACTCTCCAGCTCAGCAAAGCCAACACTGAAACAAAGGTAAGATAAAGCAAGCCAGCCAGCCAGCCAGCATGTAGCAGCAGCCGTGCCAGAGAAACGTTTTAGAAATTGCTCAGCCAGCAGTTCTAAACCAACAATTTGAGAAAAATAAAAGCTCAGTATTGTGCTTGTAACATCAGGAAAAAAAAAAACAATCTGTTCTCCCTTGGTTGCACGCTGCAGGACATTAAAACCTCATTTATTTTTAATGGGTATTCTGGAGGAATCTCTGTTTTGGTTTTTAAAAAAATAAAATATTACATTTGATTAATCTGTGTGAGATACAGAAGACTTTTGAAATAAATCAGAGAGCCTGTAATGTTCAGCCTGTTCCGCACACCCATAACATTTTGGGGGGAAAAAAAGTGTAACAGTACTTCATACAATAGGCATGACTTTATCAGCCTACTGTATCAACACCTCCAATGTTTTGTTTTTAAGAAATGTATTCTAATTTTAGTTATGTTTTGAAAGCTGGCTCATCAGAGAAAAATATATAACTAATACCCTTTTTGTTTTTTCCAGACTGTTAAAACTCAGGGTGGGATCGAAGAGAAGCAATCTCTGAGCATCCCTTCGACTCCCCCGCCTGCCCCCAAGCCCAAACGCGAGGAGAACCCACAGGTATTGCATCACTGCAGGGATCGAAACCAGACGCCCATTGCATAGCAGTTTGATCCATTCCTGGTTTAACTACTGGAGTTTTGCAAGACAAACCCGAGCTAGTTACCAATACACCGTGGCTGATCAAGCTCGCAGAAAAACCTGGAATGGGTGAAACTGCTATGCAATAGAAGTCTTATTTCCATCCCTACTGTTGCATCATCAATGCTTAAAATTAAAGACCGCCTCTTTGTGCACAACACAGTCCTAGCAAAAAACGTTATTTCAAGACTTTCACAACATTTTGGTTATTGAGGTTCTGCTGAGTTTTTTATAGCTGTATCACACAGACCTCAAACTACATGACAGCAAAGTCTTACCAATATAAAATAACCTTCAGTCTTGTTCTGTGGGTGTTATTCTCTAAAGGGTCAGTTGTGACACCCGTACCTACTAGAATGTCTTTAGAATACTGGAACAGAATCAGAGGATTTCCCGAAACGGGGAAGATGACAAAGATGTAAAGCAGAATTTTAACAAACGGGTTATATTGAGGTCTCCGTAGAAACTGTGGATGCAGGTCCTGGTGGTCTACTTGTTCATACTGATTGCTTTGATTCTGTATTGACAGCCTTGACAGGAGAGGTGTGGGTTACTCACACACTTGTTCTTTCTCTGTCTAGAAACTTGCCTTCATGGTGTCCCTAGGTCTGGTGACACACGATCACCTTGAAGGTAAGTTTATATCGGGTAACACCTGATAAGAAGTTACTTACTTTATTATTTTTATATACATATATACATTAGATGCCAGTTATTAGCAACCCTGATTAAAGACAACTTTCGGTTATTAACAACATTTTCCCAGGAACCAATCCCGTCCCATAGACTGTAATGTTAATGGTATTCTGATATTAGCAACTGCACGCCGCTTATTGACAACTTAAATAATAGCTGCCAGTGCTACAGAGTGCACTTGCTTGATTTTATGTGCATACTTCATTCAGCTTTTATAACACTCACTTGGCAACTTCGCTTTTCTGGCGGACTGAGGCAGAATCGTGGCTTTGAAACTGGCTACAAAGCTGCATGCAAAATTGAGATGGATTTTCAGCGGTAGGTCGTTTACATTGTAACGTTGGGCAATTTCTTATTTTAAAATTGTGTTCTTTATAATTCATTGTAAGTACAACACATTTTTTATATTTGCTTTACTCATTGTAAGGACAATTGTAGCACATCGTTGTGTAGTACTATTTAAGCCTACTCCCCTTTTTTTTTTGTTTTTGTTTTACACACGCGTGAAATACCGTTCTATGTTTGGGTATTTCGTGTTTCTTATGTTCATTTTTTCACACTAACATTTAAAACGCATGTGTTTCAGTGCCATATTTGTACAACTACAGTATATATCGTTGTTCCATATAAATACAATTGAAAACAGGCTTTTTGCTTATTTGCAACTTTTGGTTAATGACAACTTTTTGCTGGGAACCTAGAGGTTGTTAATAAGCGGCATCTACTATGTGTGTGTGTGTGTGTGTATATATATATATATATATATATATATATATATATATATATATATATATATATATATATATATATATATATATATATATATATATATATATATATATATATATGTATATATATATGTATATATATATATATATATATATATGTATATATATGTGTATATGTGTATATGTGTGTATATGTGTGTATATATATAAGACACAAGGCCAGTGTTTTTGTTTTATTTTGTTTGATTGTTTTTTGGTTTTTTTTAATACAGAAATCCAGAGCAGGAGACAAGAGCGTAAACGGAGGACCACTGCTAACCCAGTGTACAGCGGAGCAGTGTTTGAGCCCGAGGTATTAACATTAAAACCTGCGGTGGATGGGAAGTTATATTAGCATGTGAGGTAGTGTTTATAAATCAGAATGCTTCGTATTCTGGGGGCACAGGGTTTTGTCAGATGGAATTGTACAGTGGGTGGGAGATCAAGGAATGTCCTGGACTGAAGACTACAGTTACATTGGTGTGTGCAAACTTTAAGTACACCTTTTTCTAGTGGTCTTTGCATTTCAAGGAGAGTTCCTAATGATGGCTTGCTTTGTTTACAGAGAAAGAAGAGTGCTGTAACTTACTTGAACAGCCCAATGCATCCTGGGACAAGGAAGAGAGGTTGGTATTGCTCCTGTTACTATTTCAGAAAAAATGTCAGCTTATGTCCTGTTAGATAAAACTACCTTTGCTGGGGATGTAAACAGTCTGGGCAGTCTACTAGGTTGGTCTTCTTGAGAATCATATTTTTTTAATCAGGATATGAGTATTTATTTAATTTATTTATTTGTATTTATATTTTGAAGTAGACATTTTTTGCATAATCTGTCCAGTTTTTATGTGATTTGCAAACAAATGCTGAAGCTGAAAGAACTATAATGCTGCTTTTATGTAACCGCTCTCAGTAAGCGAGTTGCCCCTCGAGTCTCGTTAACTTTAGAGAGGAATAAATGGCCTCTCATATATCAGGCATTGCTGCTGATCAAGGTGGCTGTGAAGGATACATTATTGCATGCCTGTTATGATGTTTAATGGTGTAAACTTTCTTGCTGACCACCAATACCAGAAGTGTACTATATATAAGCAATGATTTTTTGATAACCAAAAAAAAAAAAAATACAACTGTGTTTTTATTGCTTCTATACTTTTTGTTTTTTCTTGGCTTATTTGGGGCTTTGTCTGCATATTTGTGCATCCTGGGGTGATTTGCTTTTATTTATTTATTTATTTATTTATTTATTTATAAAAAAAAAAAAAAATTAAAAAAAAAATTAAACAATAAATCCATTTATGCATGGATATAAATGGGACAGGCTAGAAACTGTGTCTACGGCTAATGTGTTTTATATTCTAAATAATTACAAAAATATAAATGACACACTTAGTTTTAGTGAAAGATTTATAAGCCACACAGTCGTTTTGCATAATGTGGTAGAAAATTAACAGAGTAATCCATTTTTTTTAAAACTTATCTGGCCAGGGTTCTGTCTCTGTATAATTTTTAGGTTTGGTTTAGGTTTTTATTACTTTTAATGTAGTTCTAAACAATATTGCTTGCTTAACATGCCCTTTTTTTATTAAATGTGTGCTTATTGCTTTTTTTCCCTCAAACTTTTGCTTGTGTGCACTAACTTCCTGTCTATGCTCCTCCTCTTTTATTTCCATGCTAGCCAATGAAGATCCCTTGTCAAAGGTATGTTAGAAAAATATGTTCCTTTCTTTGTTGTTGCTGTGTTCAGGTCGCCCTCCTAAATACAACACAGTGTTGGAGTTGGGGTCCCTCACCCCCACCTCCCCTCCTTCCAGCCAGCTTGCCTCCCCAGGCCCTGAAAAGGCAGAGATTGGGGGCTTTCATTTCCCAACGCCGGCTCAGTCATTACCTCTGCCTAGCCCCAGCTCTGGGGATGTAAGTAGCCCCTCTGAACTAAACCAGGAAAGAAGAACTCTGTTATCCTTTCTGCCTTCACAACAGCGTCCATCATTGTTAAAGTGGCAACCAAAACTTCCCTGTCCTGTTTGCACTTCCAACCTTTTGAGGCTTCTGGATACAACTTAGTATTTTTAATACTAAAGTGAATGCTTTCGTCTAGTCTGTGAACAGCTCATAGAGCAGGGGTGGCCAAACGGCCGTTCCAGTCCTGGTCTTTGTTCCAGCCCTGTTCTAAATTATGACTGCACCAATTAAATCTGCTTTCAGCAGTTCATTATCTCATATTACCTGTTAAACCTGGAGTGGAATGGCCCTCCAGGACCGGCATTGGACAATGATATTCATAAACAACTGTGATGAAGGGTGGGGGTGGGTTAATTAATTCCTCTTTTAGTACAACTATTTAATGCATAAATAAATATCATTATATTGGTAGAGTGTATTTGTGTGTATTGAGCGTTACAGGGTTAGTGACCGTGGAACATCACTCGGAAACAACCATATTTGTTTACAGTGCTGTACGGTGCAGCTTTATGGCACCAGCCTGCTTTATGGCAAGGGCAGAAACAGAGGTCAAACATACATCACGGCCATGCACCGTCCCGGAGTCTGAGTCTAGATACCTGATTATGAGCAGAAACTTTAAAGACCCCCAGTGCTGTGTGTCTAAAACAAAAGGGTTTTCTGATGGAATCTGTCGTCTTTCATTTTTATACAGGGTGGCACACAATTATGTATCTCTTCATGAAACATGCAGTGCATTTGCAGTGTCTATGTAATAATAATAAAATCAGTAGACATTTGCACTTGTGCATTATTGGTGCACATGCTCTGGTTTGAGCGGGTACATAATTGCAACCACCACCACCACCACCCTCGCATTTGCACAATATGATTGGATGAGCTTTTATAATGGACATCACGTTCCTCATTCCCACCCCCCAGTATCCTGTGTATCCAGTTAGTCAGGCCTTGCGCTGTAATGATACTGACAAAGTGCAATTCTTCCCGACAGGGAGACATCCACGAGGATTTCTGTACTGTGTGCAGGCGCAGTGGACAGTTGCTCATGTGTGACACGTGTTCACGCGTGTACCATCTGGACTGCCTGGACCCACCATTGAAAACCATTCCTAAAGGCATGTGGATTTGTCCCAAATGTCAAGACCAGGTAAATACTGACAAGTGTCCTGTAGCATAGAAACCACTTAGAGACGCCTCCGAATCCTGCTTAATGGGGCGGGGCGGTGGAGGGGGAGGAGTGAAATTGAAATAGCAATGCTTCACACTGAGGTCGAATAAAGCCCTTGCTATTTGAAGCGTTGATTGTCCTAACTCTAATGCTCATGCAGTCAGTATTGTGGAAAAATGTTTGACGGCCCTTGTGTGGGTGGAATGAGGTTGTTGTGTTTTTTTTTCCGTGGAGTGAATCAGATTGAGGTTTTAAAATCGCTTAGCCCACCTTCGGGATATTGTGGAGGCTCCTGATTCTGCATCTGTCATCCAGTTGTGATGAAATTTGCTAGGGACAAATTCTCAAAGGTATCGCACTCTAGGACCTGGTGAGCTAGGTTAGGGATAATGTTAATATATCCCTCTGATGAAGGTGGAACAAAACGTTATGATACAAACTTCATTCCACATTCTCCTCAAGAGTCATGGCCACAAACCATTATAACACCCCTGGGTCTCAATGGCGTGTGATTTGCATGTTATACTTAAACTTAAATGTTGGCAAATGAAAATATTTCAGTTGTGTGTTATTGTATTATCTGTTTCAGATTTTGAAGAAAGAAGAAGCAATCCCATGGCCTGGAACACTGGCTATTGTTCATTCTTATATTGCATATAAAGCAGGTATGTGCTACCAGAACAAATATTGCCTGAAACTACACAGCTCCGAACTAAGGGGGTTCATTGTAAAGAGATGGGTACATCATTCAGCCTTTTAAATCCCCAGGTCCTGTATTAAAATATAACCTAATACGATTAAGAGTCTTTTTAATGCAAAACGATAGTCGGTTTATGGTCATATGCAGATTATGCTGGGAAAGGGGTTCCAAGTCTCCACCCTCCATGCATCAATGTTGTGGGCTCATCTTGGACAGTGGTACAGGCCTGTGTCCTGTAAGTGAATGTTTTGGTGACTAACTGTATACACATGCTTAATGTGCACATCTCTGAGTATATCTTGAGGGTTTGAAGTAGTGTAAATGGAGCTGGTCTAAAGGAAAGCATGCAGGATGTCGGTTTGCAGTATAAAACATAAAACCAGAGTCCAGTGACTACTGTCAACAGGGTGCCTGAGTTTCTCGCCTTCTCTTGCAGCAAAAGAAGAGGAGAAGCAGAAATTGGTGAAGTGGAGCGCGGAGTTGAAACAGGAGCGGGAACAGCTGGAACAGCGAGTCAAACAGCTGAGCAACTCAATAACAGTAAGTGCAATTAAATATTAGCTTGAGACCAATAAATAAATAAATAAATAAATAAATAAATAAGAATCCATGGCATAATACTGAACTGAAATTCTCTCATTTTACTTATCTTTTTTTTTTTTTCCCAGAAATGTATGGAGACCAAGAACACGATTTTAGCAAGACAAAAAGACATGCAGTCTTCATTGGAAAAGGTGAAGCGACTCATCCACCTCATCCAAGGCATCGACCTTGCGAAATCCATCGACACGAACGCAGAGGGCATCTCAAACGGTACAGACTGTGTCAACAACAACAACAACAACAACAACAACAAAACCTCAGAACCCTCTCCGCCCCCTGCAGTGAACTGTAACGGCTCTGAAGACATGAAATAACCCCACAGCAATGCAAAGGAGCTAGATCCTTGTTGAACGCTCAGAGTACCCACTCGCACCCAGAGGTGCCCAAATTGCCAATCAATATATATATATATATATACATACACATATATATATATTTTTCTGTTGTGTAATATTGGACTGTGTTAACGGCCGATTCCCATCCAGAGTGCCAGCTTCGAAGGGGAAGGGGAAGGGGAGGGGGGCTTTTGTACCAGCGTCATGCCAATTTAAAAATACATCACACCAGTGTGTGCCTGCAACAGTCACCAAGACCTGTTCTGGTGATTGTTCTTAGGTTGTCTTAGTCTTCATTTCTAGCTAGGGAGAGTAAGGTCAAAATGTCCAAAGACACTGTTATTTGCCCTGGGGTTCTGCTCGAGTGTACGCGTGGAATGATATTTAATATTAAACCAAAACAGAACGTGCAGATGTGTGAGAGAAAAAAAAACAAAAAAACAGAATGGGGTTTAATATGTTGAACACAGTATTTATTTGAAGATGAGGAGAACAGAAGTATTGCGGCATTTTTGGTAACCAAAATACTTTGGGCATTGATGGATCGCTACATAAGAAACCATGGGTTGGTTAATTATCCCTTCCCCGAAACACTGTGGTACTGTACAGTGTAGGGCCCTCCCTAGATACCACCACCACAAAATGACGAACGTCCTAAGTCACCACTGCTGTTGGTGAAGCACACAAAAGCAGCACATGGTACTGTTTCAGATTGCTGCTGTTGTGTTTTTTTTTATAATAATAAAAAAAAGTAAGAAAGAAAAAAGAAAGAAAGCTCATTTATTTACAGGTTGGCCAGTATGACAAAGGAGCAGCACCAGAACATGCATGGTAATTTATAGGAAATAGTGTCAGTCCTATGTAGTGAGTTTTGTGAGTCAGTGTCAACAAAGCAAGGACGCCATCTCAAAAATTATTTATTTCTGGGAATTTTTTTTTAATAGGAAAAAAAAAAATATTCAGGTCTTCCTAGTGTTATTTAAAATAATAATAATAAAAAAAAGATCAAGAAAAAAAGTGCTTTTCTGTTTCCAAAAACAGCAATTTCTATTAAAAGGATGTTAGAACTGGAGTTGTTTCTGTACATAGTTTTGTTTTTTGTTTTTTGTTTTTTTAAAAGAAAATGTTCTTTGTATATAAAATACACTTGATGTCTGTTAAATTCCAAACTGCCAAATGCTATTATATCCAAATCCAGCAGGGAATTGTCTTGTAATACCATTTTAAATAAAAAAACAAAATCCACAAGGTTTTTACCATTTTAAGGAAAAAATGCAATTAGGAGCCCCTGGCAACAAATCAGTAAGCTTGTTGCACCAAGCTAGACTTTTTTGTAAATGTTAATAATCGTCGATCCTTTAAAAGTGTTGCACCGTAATGTTTATAATGATGAACTGGAATGTCTTAAGGGTTAAAGATGTAAAGAGGACTCCCTTTTTACAAAGAAGCAGAGATACTTAGGAGAGGAACTAGTAAAACCATTGGAATCTAAAAAGCCCAAGCTTGTCGTAAGAAAACCTGTTTAAAAGAAAATAATAAAAAAGGAGAGCTTTCTTCTTTTTTTAATATGCATTTTGTTTTAAAAAGCTGATTCATTAGGAAAAGGTACCTTTTTAAAGGTGGGCTGAGCATTGTTTTGAAATGTTCATTTCTGTCATTTAAAAGTGCCACGGAGTAGCATATCGGGGGGGAGGTCTCTGGTTTGCATACTGTTGTCTTGAGGAGGAGGAGGAGGAGGAGGAGGAGGAGACTTTGTTGCTAAACTCGCAGATTCACTATCAAGCTGCTGCATGTAAACCTGTTTATTTTGCAGCAGACCTGATTCTGAAATCCAGATTAATTTAAGTATCTCACATGGTCTTCTAGATTCCTATGAATTCTGGTTGTTATGTTTATGGAGATATTTATGCAGGCTACTTGGTTTAATGATGCTGTACAGCATATGTTCGTGAGACATTGCTAAAGAAAAAGAAACTTCACAAAGTACCTGCAAGAAAAAAAAGGTGATGCAATTTGTTTTAAATATAAAAATAATAATGACAATAATACAAAAAAAATAATTTAAATGCAATGTGTAGGTTTCCCGCAAACTAGAGAGAAGAGTCTCCAGATGATAAAGTGGACAGCCTGAGTTTGTATCATTGAAGGGATGCTGCACAAATAAAAAAAAAAAATTAAAAAAATACAAAGTTTTCAGATGCTGTAAATACCTCTAGTGTTTTAAAGTGACGTGTTAATTGATGGTTTATTGAAACATGACATATCAAGTTTATATCAAAAGCAATTACATATCCTAAGCACATGCACCAGTTCAAGGCCAGTTGGGTTTTAAACAAATAAGTTCTTAAGGAGTGAGAAAGGTATCCAAGACAATAATCTCTGGGAATACGGACATGCTCTTTGACCAGGTCTATCTGATGTGTGCTTAGTGATCCATACTTTGCACATGATTTACTTGCGTTTTTAGGTTTTCCATAGCAGAAATTGCTACCAAGATTGGCACCTTTTTTAAATAATTTAAGGTATTGTTAAAAATATATATATATTGGTAATTGAAGCCACCGAAGTGAAGCTGATGTAAAAAACAAACAAACAAAACATAGAGGTATATGTTTGTTTTTATTGGCCCCTGTGAAGTTTTGATCGTATTGTTGAGACCTCTTAGAAAAGTAGATCCTAAGTTCTTCTGTATTACCAATGGCAGACTGACAAAACTATTTATAATGTAGTATTTTTTACATTTGTGTTATGTACATACATACTTTACATATCTGGTACTCATGCCTTTTTTTGCCTAATAAACTCTTGCAAATAAAAAAATTAATTAAAGCACTTCTAGTTTTTGTAGGGTTTGCACCGCACTTGTATACAGACAGTCGCAATTGCATTACAAATTGGAACAAATTTATCATTTTTATTTTATTATGTTTTCCTAATAATTGAATTCATTTACAGGTATTTGTAAAAAAAAAAAAAAAAAAAAAAAATGTATTCTATTAGTATTAATTTAATAGTACAGTTTCATAAAAGGTTCTGCAAAATTACTGAATGCATTGTCTCGGGTTGCTTGGAAACAGCACGCAGTGTAAGGAGGCTGTGTAGTCCAGTGGTTAAAGAAACGGGCTTGTAACCAGGAGGTCCCCGGTTCAAATCCCACCTCAACCACTGACTCATTGTGTGACCCTGAGCAAGTCACTTAACCTCCTTGTGCTCTGTCTTTCGGGTGAGACGTAGTTGTAAGTGACTCTGCAGCTGATGCATAGTTCACACACCCTAGTCTCTGTAAGTCGCCTTGGATAAAGGCGTCTGCTAAATAAACACAGTACCAGTTGCTTTAACAAATTATTCCCCGTGCTGAACATTTTTTGTGGTTTTTATTATATTTGTTTTAGTTTTGAGAGCAAATCAGATGAAGTTCACTTCACTCCACAAAGACAGCCGCTAGGTGAGACATGTCAATACGAATACACATGCAAAGGTTTAAATGATGATGATATACCAACTACAGCTTGATCATTATAAGACAGTGTCTTTTTTTTTTTTAAGTATCCTTCCTTTTGCTAGAGATTTCTTATTGGTAGTTTCAGTAGACAAATTCAGACAAACAAATTAGGAATGCTGTTGCCAGTGAGGTGAGATATATATATATTTTACTTGCACATGTTCCACCTTTTAGTTCTGTTTACCCTTGTTAATACATTATTTGCCTTTTAACACACAAAAAGGGCAAGGGACAAATCAAAACTAACCTTCATAAAGTAATTATACTGATCACTCACATAGGTTTCTGCTGCAGTAAATAATGTGTTTAATTAAAAGATGCTGCATCACACTTTTTTCAAGTTCAAATCTTAATGGCAACATACTGTATTAGAAATTGATTCAAAAATCAATAAATAAATAAACGACAGTTTTCCAAAATTTTGCAAAACAAGGCAATATGACTTCCAGTAGCTTTGTTGCACCTAAAACGTACACTAAAGAATTTGCTGCCAAAATAAGATGCAAATGAACTCATGAACAGAAAGAGCATGATTTTTCCTGGCAAACTTTTAAAAACTACATTTTTAACAGATCAAGATTGAGAGGTTGTACAGCGCTGGCACTTCTCAAAAGTTAAAATGCTGGATTTCTGTACAATGGGATGATTGATGCAGACAGAGCCAGTTTAGGGGCTGTGTGCGTCCATTGTCACTGTTGGACCACATGCAAGTGTGCAGATATTAATTTAGAAGAACAAATCTCTGCTCAACAACAGTAATTATATGTGAACCACCAACATGATGTAGCTGGAGTTAGGTCATCATATTTTAGTGCCTATAAATGAATGATCCTACACAGCATGACCATTGAAGTTCAATGCTATTGCAAAACAACTAAAATACTCAAGGGAAAGATGTTCTACTTGGCTTTTGACACACAACTTTTTTTTTTTTTTTACCTCGAGCACAGCGTTTATAATTAGAATAAGAATAATACAATTAGTGCAAATATATATCTTCTGAAGAATAGGGAATACACTTGCATGTGCTGCGACATGTGTAAAATGTTTATTGTACTTCAGACATTTTCTTGTACGAATTCTGGTTTTAATTGTATGATTTTAATATTGAGGGTATACATACACAGCTGATCTATTTCTTGTAACTTTTTTTCCTTATCCACAAAAGCAACTTTTGACTACAACTATATATATATATATAAATGTTCAATTTATTTTTTCTTACAATTTTTTTTTCATTAAGTGCAGAATTTATTCTGTACTTTAGCCTGTCTCGTGATGTTATTTGTATGCTGTGTTTAGCAAATACCTTTTAGAGAACGTCAAAAAATTAGCAGCATTTAACCATTTTGCTAAACAAATGAACAAAACTAAATGTCTCTCTGCATCCTTCCTTCCTGAAAAAACTGTGCATTTCCAAACTGATGCAGCAAGCTAATATCCCAAGAAAAACCGTGCAACGGTCAGGCATTAAATATATTGGCATGTATTTCTTATTCACAGCCGTCAGTGCATGCATGCATGCGTCTTCCCCATTTACTAACTCAGCAATGTAGACTTTCAATCCCATTTTCTACAACGTGACATCTCGAGTTTTCAGGTTTGCAAGCACTTGGTTTAACGGTAGTCATAGAACTTTCGTAATGTATTATTATATTAATCACACTGAGTAGAGAATGTATGGAAGCTATTTAGTAGCTGCTAATTCACGGTTTGCTTTTAGTTAACCTGACTTAATGTAAAAGGTTGTTTTTTAGTTTGTAAACCATTTACCATGCATTGCATATAAGGGATCCCAGTCCTCCCAGAATGTAAAATCTGCCCCTGGCAAGGCTGACACTAGTTGCAAGTCCAGCCATTCTAAACCCTCCAATACCTAAATTGTCAACCTTAAAAAAATAAAATACAAACCCAAATATCAGAGCCAAAGTAAGTCTTAAGCTGAGGGAACATGAAGTGTCACTTTGTGACTTGGAACTTAGTTTCAGCACACTAGGCGACTTTCAGGCCGCTGCATGGCACACCAGGGGTGTTATTCCAGCACAACACACAGCCTAGAGTGCATTATTCCTATTGAATAATGACTTGCACTGTAAAAAAAAAGCAACCAAGACTCATTTCATATGTTTAAAAGTGATTTTAATTACACATGTGGAAATAACATTCCGCCTCATAAAATAGCTCCTGTTTTCCGTTTACAAACTGTAGTAAAGTATTAACTATGACGTTCTAATAGTACATTAATGTTACAGCTCAGGTTAATGTTTAAGCCCGCTCTGAGCCCCACATAACTGCTTATGGGGGTGGGGGGTGGGGGGCAAACCTGGTCCTGGAGAGCCACAATCCTGCAGGGTCTCTTTAAATCATCAATGGCTAAAGACCAAGGAAACATGTTAGTGTTGACCAATTAAGAAAACAATTGGTTCAATTAAGTAATTGTAAACGTGGGTGGAATGAAAACCAGAAGACTCTGCGGCTCTCCAGGACCAGAATTGGCCACCCCTGGCTTATGCCATAGGGCTCTACGGCACTATTTCTGTCTGAGGCATAACACTGTCATAGAACTGTATTAAGGTGTTCTAGCGTGACAGTTTTCAAGACTATATTTGTGTTACTCTCACTCACCCAATCATAAAAAACTTTAACTGCCCAGTTGGTTTGTCGTTTCGTGGATGCTTAATTTGTCAGATTCTACCTTGTCTAGTCCCTCAGAGTCTATCTCCAGGTGTCTTTTTTATGTTTCTGTTCTGTCATTGAGAGGTGCTGTCTGGTCTCCTGGCTGCTCTGTGTTTGAAGGCTCTTTGCCAAACAAGGTTTCCATAGTTGTCATGTTGTTTAAGGTAAAATTCACTTCAGGAATTGTGTCATTTTAGTCTGTGTTGTGGCGGATTGATATGTCTGTCTAGGTTTTCAGTGAGGAGGTTGCCGGTACTAGATCCGTGATATAATGCTGGGATAACATCACGGGTCTAGTGCAAGGCTGACCAATCAGAGCTCAGGATTTTTTCTTGCCATTGTATAACAAGTTATTTATTACACAAACAATGGTTATTACATGCTGATATTATACAGGGTGTCAGCCAAGCCACGCATTACAGGTAGAATTGTTAAGATTGGTTTTCTCTCCATTTCTTTCACTTGTGAAATGTCTTTAAGCAAAGAGTGAATTGTGATGTGTGGCGCAGATTGTCAACAGGATGCAATTTAACAGAACACCCTAATCAGCATACTATGATGCAGCCTGTGATGCCTGACTTCTCTGATTCTCTGTGTATTTTTATTTCTTATTTCTTACTGCTAGCACACAGACTAGTTTACCACTACCTGCCGATCTGCTTTATGTGTCCTGCTGTGCTGTTGCTAAAAAAAAATCTTTAATAGTGTTTGCAAATCCCTACATAAAACAAAACTACTTCTGAAGTCATAACATCCCCTCTTTGAGTCTTGAGATCCTGAAAAACAATGTGGGAGCCCAGACTCCCTGCTCCCTCACCACTGCACGGTCTTGCTGCGGGTGAGTCTGTTCTTCAGGGCGTGTCTCATCTGGAGGAGGCGGGATCGCTTCTCCATGGCGATCAGGTGTTTGCGGAACTCCAGTCTGACCTCTCTAATTAGCTCGCAGACAGCGCTTTCAACATCCGGGAAACTCTCGGCCACGGAGAGCTCGTAGAAGCCACACCTAGAATAAACAAACTATGCTGCAAGTTTCACACAGTATAAAAGACAATGCTGCAAGATTACTGCAGTAATTCCACGCGCACCAGATAGTTGGCTGAACTGCATGCCGTGTTAATTAATGTGGGGTAATGCCACCTGTGGAGGGTATTATTGAGATTTAAAGTGCAAGGTCCAAGATTCTCAGCTCAGAAGTGCGTAACACAGGATCTTATTTGCTAAGACAATGCGTGTTCATTTTTAGGCAATAACTACAGAAGTTCACGGTGTACGGACTGTACAAGATCATTGTCTGAAATCTAACATTGACACAAAACAGCAAGTACCTTAGATCATTGGCCAGAGATTGCCCCTCCTCCATCCTGACAACACGCCCATTCTCCATATCACACTTGTTAGCCACAATAACCGTGGGTATACCTGCAACACAGCACAGGGAGGCTATTGCTGCAGTAAAAAATATTGCTGTGTGTATTAAAGTGCAACAAATCCAGAGATCCATAATTCAACCAGTCAATTAACTGTAGGTGGTAATTCTGTGTTGGTAACTATAACCCCTGTGTCTCACCTAGGGTCTGCTTGACGTGGTCTATGAGCCTCTTGAGGCGGGACACAGACTCAAAGCTGCTGCGGTCCGTCACGGAGTACATGATGAGGAAGCCATCCCCCCACTTGATGGAGCTCTCCAGGGAGCTGGCTGCTGGTCCTACACACTGACAGTACAAAGCATTCTTCTATAAAATGAAAATTCCTATTTAAAATTAAAGGGTGCGAACAGTTAAGTTGCAAATAAAATCGATTGTATTTGGGATGTTTTAAATTAAAAACACACCACCATAATAATACTACTAATAATAATCTAAAACATTCAATACACCTGTGTACCTTTTTATTTGCGGTGTCCAAGATCTCAAGGTCAATTGCTTCTTTATCCACTACTTTTCTACACCTGTATGTTACCTCTATTTTAAGATTTTAAAAAAGAAAACACAAGACAGTTAACAGTGTCTCCTATAAAGGTAGCAGTATTTCTTTATCTGTTTATCTGTTTGTTTGGCGGGGCAGAAACCCTGCTGCTGTAAACACTGTGTGTGGGAATGGAAGGCTGGTAGGGATGGGGTTAAATCTATCCCTGTCAGCAATCACAGGTGTGGCCGTTCCCCAATTAGATAATTGGGGAGTGGCCTCATGTATATACAGAAAGAGAAATCCTTTGTCTGGGAGAGGGAGAAGGTGATTTTTGTATTGTTTTTGGCAAATGACCAGTGATGTCTTCGCTATCCTGTCACATTTGGTGTGTTACCTTTTTTATGGTCATATTCTCCAATAAAGCGCTTGGTGATGAATCTGACACACAGAGCTGAAAGAAAGCAGAACACAATATTCAAAGCAAGCTTCAGATCCAGAAATAAATCCCTAATCACATTACTTAGTAATGAATGGCAGAGATTGTGTGCACCTTCCTTTTGTGATTCTGTCATTAAACAATTATGCATGATGAATCATTATTTTCCAAACACAGCAAGCAAACTTGGACTAAAATGGACTGTTATTGACAGTACAGGGATGGGATATGACTCCCATTGCATAGCAGTTTGATCCATTCCTGGTTTTACTATGAGTTTAATAAGACACACCTGAGCTTGTTACCTATACACTGTGGCTAATCAAACTCGTATCAAAACCTGGAATAGAGTCATTTCCATCCCTGGACTACTAAGTGTCAGTGAAATAAGCCCCCAGCTCTCACCAGTTTTGCCACAGTTATCCCGCCCCAGCACCACCAGTTTGGCTCGACTCAGCCTCCTCGCCTGGCTGCTCTCAGTCATGGTTTAAGGAGAAGCCAGCTCTCCTTAGCAATCATTGCCATCAATACGCCATCTAGAGCTGTCCACAGGAGTCACACAATGGAATGATTGGTAAACAGCAAGACCTGACTGTTCACTATGGAAGGGCTGTGGGCTAAACGTTTTCCGATAAACCTCTGCTAGCTTGGCTTGTAAGATTATTTATTTAGTCTAGCAGTTGCACAGTAGTGGTTCTTCCATGGTCCAAGACCCTATTCTAACCAGGTATTTAATTTTTTAATACAACCTGTTGAGAGGGGAAGAGACACTGTGTTAATGCACCTGTTTAATACTATTTGCATTTCTGCAGCAATTCTGAGTTAGCCAATTCCATTTCAATCTGTTGAACCTACAACATTAACAGACAACATTAACAGACAAATACTGTTTGAAAGGCTGTCTTGATTGATTTTTTTTTATTTAGTTAACGTTCGACACTGTCTCTAGTCCAGAAGATTGTTAGTAGGCTCTGTTTGTATAGATCCCAAAGAGGATTTGTCCAATTATTTTTCTCTTGGATAATTATTTTACTAATGAACAGTAGAGCAGCTTATACTCAGAATGAGAAAGCCCTTCAATTAGATGTCCACAATCAAAATACAGAACACATGTGACTGAAACACAGTGCACTGAAATTAAATTAAGAATCCACACCCAAACACAGATAACATATAGCCCACATTACAAAACATTCTAGTATAAACCAATACAAATTAAAAAACCAACAGAGGCAAATACATTTCTCAAAACATACCTAAATATCAATCACCTGTACTTTCCAAAAAAAAAAATTGTTACTTACCTTAGCTTTGGAAAAAAAATATGCCCTAAAGGTAAATTATAAAATGTAACGAAAGGATGAATAGTGTAGATCTGCCCTTTAAAGAAAGACTAGACTCCTCACTCCCACACGACACGCAGTTCTGTACTGTTGGGTATGTGTTGAATGTTGCAGCTCTGTGTTACAATCACATGCCACTTAGTCTAGAAGGCAGTCTGTTCCCCACAGCACAGGCACTAATTATTAACAGAACAAAATGACCAGGGAAAGGGTTTTATTATAGCAAACAGGGTATTTGTTCTTTTCCCATGCAGTATATATTTTTTTCTCTCCATGCATGCGTCACAGTGGGTTTGAATCTGAATTCGTTTCTGTAAAAACTTGTTTCCAGCTCTCATTAAACTGCACTTTGATTTATTGTGGTTGACAGGAGATCATGCCGTCCCCTTTCAGGCCTGCTTTAAAGTAGCTCACTGGAGCCTACTGCCTGCCAATCTAGCAATGAAAACAAAAGTACAGCAGTGCATTGTTAAGATTTCCAGAGAGACTAGAGTCTACATGAAAATAACTTATATTTAATTTAGCTATATAAATTATATTTAAGTCAGCTTGTGCTTAAAGTCTGGTGCCCTCATGGTGACATTCTTTAACTGAGTGAAAAGGCTTGCTAGCTATCACTTGTGCTTCTTTCTAAATGTATGTACACTGGGATAGAGGCACACACAGGGGAGGTTGTGAGAATGATGAAAATGCGCTCTGATCTGAAAGAGCAGGATCTGAAACAGGGATTGGGTCAATTCCTTTTTAAAAGCAATTCTCCATTCTAAATTCCAATTCCTTTGAAGCCTTCAATCAAAGAAATTGAAAAAGAACATCGGCCATTGAATTTATTTAGTTTCTTTTAGTAGTCCTAAACTCAAAACAATTTAAAAAGTGATTTTTGTTTCTGCTCTTTTTTTTATTTCTCCATCAGATTCCTTAGAAGGATTGTCAGTGTTTATATACACAGCCCATAATCCATTATTCTCTATGAAATACACTTCCTGCCATGTATTATTCTCTTAAATTTTAAAACACTGTAACCACTTAACGAGGCACAGGACAGACAAAAATAGAATGTCTTTTTTTACTAGCATAAGACACCGCTTATTACAGAACACCTAAACCACTTTAAAACCTGCACAGCAGACTGTGAAGTTAGCAATAGGTGGTGTAAGGGGAAAAAATGCTATCGTTTGCAAGTTCAGTTTGACATTATGGCTTTCACGTCAAAACGTAAGGCAGCACCACGTTATAAAGAAATACAAAAAAGGTATGAAAAAAGGCAGCTTAGAACCACAGATAGGGGATAAAAATAAAGCACACATAGGATCATTGTGGTTAACTGTTAGAGCACAAAAAAATTAACAGGCACTGTAAACTCGCCTTTCAAAATATCTCAATAACAGTTTATTAAACAACAATAGGTAAGGACAAAAATGAAAATAAAAGAACAGAAAAAATCATGTTTGATGCTCTTTAAATAAGCTGATAGAAACATTTTTGTAACTATCAGAATAATGCAGACTAGCATCAAAGGCTTCTTGAAGAAAAGTGTGGCTGTGGATCTGGGAGGGCAAGTTTGTAACCAGCATCCTGAAAACTGACATCCCATTGAATTAAAGACTTCTACTCTTCAGCGCTAAAATCTGGTAAACACATGCACAAGCAATACATCCTTTTGTAACTGATTATTTAATCTGGAAACAAACATGCAGAGTTTAAATGTCAAACTCAATCAGATTCGGCGGAACTGAACCTGATCAAAACACCCACCCCATTTCCAGCTCAAAAGTGATTTCATGCAGAATATAGAGCAGATTCTGGAATCCATTCCTCAAACAGGCAGCTTGAACCCAATTAGATTGTACATATAAACGTGGCAAGCGTGAGTGACAAAGCACATGCTACCACTCTTCAAGGAGACATCCCATAGCCGGGAGCATAGCTCAAGTCTTCTTTTTGCTTGATACAATACGTATTAACTGAAATGGTTGCGTATCAGTTCCTGCCGGATCCGGAATGCCTCCGAGTCCATGGATTCCATCGGCTCGCACCCTTCCTCCGACTGCTCGGGGTTTTCTGTCCGTTCGAAAGTCCAGGCATCCAGGCCCGTCTGCAGGGATACATTGTGGAGCACACAGCAAGCCAGGATGATGTGGGAGCACTTCTCTGGGGAGTACTGCAGATAGCCCTTGGACCCGTCCAGGCAGCGGAATCGCGTCTGCATCGCCCTGACGGTCCGGTCGATGATCTCGTGCGTGGCGGTGTGGGCCATATTGTAACGGTATTCTGCAGGGGTTTCTGGGTACTGAAGAGGTGTCATCAGCCATTTCTTGAGAAGGTACTTGCTATCTCCTAATAAGAAAAAAAAAGAATGCTAGCCTTGATTTTTTTTCTTTGTTTATATAATAAAAGTGATTGCAAGTAAACTCCCTCTACATTGACCAAAGAGGCCCAGTATAAAAACAACAGCACTTTGCCTCTCACAGGTCATGATGCGGGACAGGAACATACCGACTGGCCCTAGCAAACTCACTTAGTGCTCAATTCACTAGAACAAGGGTGGCCGAAGTTAGCCCTTCTACACCTGGTCTTTGTTCCAACCTTGTTCTAAATTGATTCAGACCTTGAAGTAGTTAATTACCTCATTTTACATGTTAAATGTGGAGTAGAATGGCCCTCCGGGAACATGAATGGACAGCGCTACACTAGAGGGAGCCATGAGGATTAATGTCACCATCAAGTGAGAGCCAATAGAAGTACATTGGACACCTTGGTATCACATGGTAACACAATTCTAATAATAAAAAAAAATTTAAAAAAAAACATAACAAATAACAATTGTGTCCAACAGGTGCAAATAAAAAATAAAACTGCAATTCAAGACTCACCTAGCAACCAGCCGTCATGGCTGTCCTGCTCCTCGAACAGCCTCTTCAGAGATGACTGCTGAAATACTGCTGTGTCCAGCAGTCCCCCTGGCCAGTGTGTCTCAGCGCTCAGCAGCAACCCTCTGGGGTCACAAACCAGCTGGCAGTTGATGGAGTGGAAGCCCTTCCTGTTCACGTAAGACAGGTCTTCAGCATTGGGTGCCTTGATGGCGATGTGGACACAGTCCACCACCCCCATAACGCTGGGGATTCCTGCGACTCTGTAGAACTCTTCCCTGGCCTGCTGCTGGCTCGCCTCATCTCTGGAAAACCCAATGAACTCTGCTGCTTTTTCTGCCAGCGCTTTGGTCACGTTGGTGACACAGCGGCTCATGGAAGCCTGGCTGATGCCAATGGCGTCCCCCATCCGCGTCTGGAAAGACCCGGAGGTGTAAAAGCCCAAAGCAGCGAGGATTTGTACTTCTGGGCTAATTGCTCTCGATCTCTGCGTGGGGCGCGAGAGAGTCTCGCCCAGCATCTCCACTAAATAGCAGATGAATTCCCGAGGAAAGCCGAAGGTAGTTAATAAAAACTCATCCGATACCGTGTCTATGTCGAACCTGTCCAGCGTCCGGTGACCACGACCATACAGGAGGAGGTCGCAGTCCAGTACCGCTATAGGAATGGCCATTTAAAAAACACTGACCTGTAATCCGTCAGACTTTTGAATAGGTAGTAAGCACTGAAAGAGAAGAAAAAACAAACAAAAAAACATGATTCCCTAACATAAACAAAAATGAGGTAAGGTAATACATTCAAAGTACTGATGAAGTTCTTACATTTAATCAAAGGAATAGGTATCAACATATTGCGGTTGACTATGAACAAAACCCTACTCAAATATTACTGCATACCTCACATTTGTTGACGTCAAAATGTTTCAAATGCAGTGTGACGTTGTGAAAAACTGATTGTATAACGTAATAAACTAGGTGATATTAAAAACGTAACTAAGTAGTCTTTATATTTAAAAATAATAATAATAATACTATTATTATTTGTTTATTTAGCAGACACCTTTATCCAAGGCGACTTACAGAGACTAGGGTGTGTGAACTATGCATCAGCTGCAGAGTCACTTACAATTACGTCTCACCCGAAAGACGGAGCACAAGGAGGTTAAGTGACTTGCTCAGGGTCACACAATGAGTCAGTGGCTGAGATGGGATTTGAACCGGGGACCTCCTGGTTACAAGCCCTTTTCTTTAACCATTGGACAACACAGCCTCCTATACCATTGATTCATCTAATGGCACTGCCAACATTAAGCTCGGTTTCTAGTTACCGTTTACAGGTATGTATCCAGAATGTATAATGAAATGCATATTTATTTATTTATTTTTTAAGATTCATAACTGACAATGATTTGTAATTAATGTTACTGCACCTGTACAAAATCACAATTCTGACATCATCACAGTACTTACACGCCGGTACACACATGTGTAGACCGCACAGTTGTTCAAAGTTTACACAACCAAATACATGGATGTACAAATAATGTTGAATACATCCATTTCAGTACAAACCTACCGCAAAACCAAACAGATAACCTCACACCACCTCTCTCATGAACCATCCGCTAAATCAACAGCGAGCTCCTCACACTGCTTCCCCTTGAGTGCCAGGCAGAGCAACGGACTCGACTAGAAAGATTCAGCAAAAGCACTTTCGACGGTACTTGTCATATCGGTAAAGAATAGTGTAAAAATGCAAACGGAATAAAATATAGAAGTGTCTAAAAGACCTACTCTGTTTAACGCGTATGTTTGGTTTCAGCCTTCGTCTGATTGTTTTACTCTTTTTTAAAATGTCGAAAGTTGCATTTTCGGTGGAAACACTGCTGGATATACTTACATTGACCTGATGAAAACAAAACAGAAAAAAATGGAGCAGCTGGCACAGTCTGATTCGCTGGATTTGTGAACCGCAATAAAACCGTATTTCAGCAACACAGCCCCTCTGGGTATTGTTAATCTACACCCAAACTCACAAACTTTTACGTGAGAAAACGAAATTCTCGTTAGAGGTCCTCGATAATCTGTTTGTGGAATGAGCTGTGAGTATGGGCATTGCTTTAACAATAAAAGCACAGACATGTTTACTGTTTACATGCAGTACGCTAATGCATATCTGCCAGCATGTTGTTAAATTCAGTGTTGCTTTTTTATTGTTTGTGTTGCACAAATCATTTTGGTTGCGAGCTTTTGTGTTGTCAACCAGTTCGCTCTGCTATTAAATAATGTGTTATGTTTATGTTAATAATAATAACAGTATTACTGCTACGTGGGGGTGGGGTGGGGGGGGGGGCAGTGTTATTTAAATCCACGTTTCTCAAACATTGTAACAGTCACGAACAAAATACATTATGCGAATAGTAACCGCGGTTTTCAATATTCGTGACGTAATACCCAACAAAAAGGAAGCACGTGAAATGCGTTTTGTTTATATAATGCGTTCTGTTCTCGAAATTGCCATTCTATATTGAAACACTGTTAGCACACGTCTTTTAAATGAAGGGTCAAAAATGGATTGAATTATTTGTGTTTTAAAGGTTTTCCTCCATAATGGACAGTGATCTGAGCCCACAGGACAAGAAGGACCTGGATAAGTTCATTAAGTTTTTTGCCTTGAAGGTAATATTTCTGAAGGAGAGTATAGGTGTGCTTAGTTTCTATCAACAGAACCTCTGTCGAAATGTAACCACTTAAATCCCAGAACGCCTCTCCACTGTTTCTATTTTTTTTTTCTTCCCCCCCTCCAGACCGTACAGGTAATTGTTCAAGCTCGGCTTGGTGAAAAAATCTGTACGCGCTCCTCTTCTTCCCCGACTGGATCAGACTGGGTAAGCGCCAGCTGCTTACCAGACTTGGGGATTTCAGTTTAGTTAAGTAATTCATTCTTGGGGTTGAACTTCCATTAAAACAAGTTTTTGAGGGATCAAAGTCTTTAGGTCGTAGACACTGTCTCCTGTAAGCTATATCTTCTATATCTTTCAGGTGACACTAATGACCTAAAGTTGTTCCACTCGCTGTACTCTTTGTTTTTCACTGTACTGACAAGGATTGCATGGCCTTTTAGTAAAGCTACATGTTATGCTGTTCTTCAAGCTGTCACAGTGACCTACTTTCTTATGATTATGACGCCATGTGTTATTTATAGCCTTACCTGGGGGGTGTACATTACTGATTTGATTTTACCATCAACCATTATTATTGTGTAATCTTTTCAGTTCAATTTAGCAATAAAAGACATCCCCGAAGTTACCCATGAAGCTAAGAAGGCTTTGGCAGGGCAGCTTCCAGGCATCGGAAGGTCCATGTGTGTGGAAATCTCCCTTAAAACCTCAGAGGTATGTTTACAGAGGAATCCAGCAACAGATAGGCAGGGGTGGAATAAGACTCCCATTGCATAGCAGTCTGATCCACTCCTAGTTTCGCTATGAGTTTAATATAACACACCTGGGCTTGTTACCTGTACACTGTAGCTAATCAAGCTTGTTTTAAAACATGAAATGGGGGAAACTGCTTTGCTGTAGGAGTTATTTCTATCCCTGTATAAGTCAAATATGTATTGTGCATTTGGGATTAGTCATGTCTTTGCTTCATAACAAACATTGCAGATGCCTATTTCTTTGAGCTGGCATATGGCTAACAAATTATTGTTGTTGTAATTTTATACTAGTAATTCAGCAGCAAAACTATAACAAAAAGTATATTCCTTATTACAGGGTGACTCCATGGAACTCGAAACATGGTGCTTGGAAATGAATGAAAAGTAAGTGCTATACACTGCAGAATTATGTTTAATCACTTTTAAAACATGTAGTGGTAGTTTTAAATAATTTTAGACTTCTTGGGTTTGACTTCTTGGGTTTGAACAATTCCTGTAACATGTCATACATCCTGCACCTAAGCATGTAGAATTGTATTGTTTCACTTGCAGACTTAAGAGCGCTACATAACTGCACCTGATCCTTGTGTTTTTGCAGGTGTGATAAGGATATAAAAGTGTCGTACACTGTTTACAACAGACTGTCATTGCTACTGAAATCCTTACTTGCAATAACAAGGGTAACACCAGCATACAAGCTGTCCAGGAAACAGGGACATGACTATGTCATACTCTACAGGTAAAAGGACATGATATGAACTGCAGATCTTTAACCACCAGTACATTTTAGCTTTTTTTTTTTGTTTTTTTGTTTTATGTTTATCTTTCATCATAATTCCAATCCACCTGTATTGGTAGGTTGGATAACAACCCTGCCTTTAAACTTGGATGTCATTTAAGTAAAGACTTTTATACTTAAAGGGAACCCAATTCCTGAATTCACTTTTAAGCAATTTTGATGTACTACTAAGAAAGTCAACCTAGGGTGTTCCCATTCTAAGAAATATCTTCGTTTTTTGACCTGGACTTTACACTGTGGTTGCATCTTTCAGCCAGTGTTTCTGTTTTACAGGATATATTTTGGTGAGGTGCAGCTCACTGGACTGGGCGAAGGTACGCTTGGGTTTCACTTTTATTACAAGTAGTTCAGCGTCCCTTTTATTTGAGGGCCATTAATAACAGCCATTTAATTGCTAACTTATTCTACGTCACTGCTAAAAAACCTTGCTGCTTTTGTCTGTAATCTTCTCCAGGTATTCAGACTGTACGTGTTGGGATAGTCGGGACTCCAGTCGGCACCATCACCTTGTCCTGTGCTTACAGAACTAACCTGGCCTTCATGTCCACCAGGTAATTCAAGACAGACAGGCTACATTTGTAAAACAAAAAATAGAATTAATGTCTTGTTTTTGATACTCTCTTGAGTATTATATGTGTTAAAGTTATACATATCGATGCATGAAGTTTGGACTCCCCTCGCCCCCATTCTATACCGTTCCCTACAAAAGCAGGTTTAGCACATATCAGCTAAATAATAGCTTGCAGCTGTTTTAATTCTCCGTCTCATCTATTAAGTAAGATTAGAGATAAGTGGATTTAAGATTCTTAACACTTTAAACTGTTGGCGCTCTCTTGCTCAGAGATGTATGGGCTTGATATGTCAGCTGTAAGGGTCTCATTGAAACATGTCACCCGTTTGTATATGCAGACAGTTTGAGCGGACTGCACCCATCATGGGGATCATAATAGATCATTTTGTGGATCGCCCCTTCGCTAACATGGGACATATGCATCCCTGCAACTACAGGTAAATTGCAGTTTCATGGAATGAATATCCAGCTCACAGTAATGGAAATAAGACTCCCATTGCATAGCAGTCGATCCACTCCTGGTTTTACTAGGAGTTTTAAGACGACTCATCTGAGCTTGTTACCGCTAAACTGTGTCTAATCTTGTATATTTAAACCTGAAATTGGTGAAACTGTTATGCAATAGGAGTCTTATTTCCATCCCTGCGATCATCTGTTTTGTTACCCTGTGAACAAAGCAACACAGCATGTTTCTGTTTTATCAATAACCACATTGATTTGTTTGTATAAGTAATTTTGTAAATGTTGAGGCTTAGCAATGCTATTGAAGGTTCAACACCAATTTAACATGTATATATTTTAGTTATAAAATCGGGCTATATTTATTGCCAATTGGAATGTTATTTTGCTTTGTGTGAAAACAGCAGTTTTCAGTGACTCCCAGGTTTGAATCCTGACTTCAATACCTAAAACCTGTTCCATTTGTAAGGATAAATGTTATTTCCGTAGGACAGCAACTGAAGATGAGGGTGTGACATACCCTGGTGTTGAGGATTCACAGGAAGTCTGCACCACGTCGTTCTCCACCTCTCCCCCTTCACAGGTGACTAAGACAAAGAATTGAAATCAGGCCTAACATGAACCTGGGAGTTTTTGTGAACAAGGTGGCAAAATAAATCGTTAATTGTTGTAACTTGGACTGAAACTTAAAAGCTACCCTTTCTTCATCAGTAATAGGTGCGGTCACAACTGTGCTAATGGTGCTTTGAATTGGGGGCTGAATGTTTTGCAGCAGGTTTGTTTTGGTTTATTTATGTTCGGTTAGAAGCCACTTTCTAGTCTGTGTGCATCATACTTGCAGCTTAGTACATGATATGGCATGTTAACAAGATTCTGACATGCCGTGTGCCCAGTTGATCTATGTTGGCTCAGAAAGCCTTGCATTGAATACATGTTTTAAATTATACAAGAAGGGGAAAAACAGCAGCTCGCATTGTTCTTGCTGTGGACTAAAACGCTACTCTAGAGCTTGATTTGGGACCTAGTAGCTGACAGCTTAAATGTCGGCAGCCTAAATTCGGAAAATAATAAAAAAAGAAAGGGCTTGGATTACTCTGGGTCTTGGGTATTCGGATATAATGATGGGTTTCTTTTTATGCACCTGTATTTATCATGTTGAGCACACCGATGTAGAAGTCACATTTTTATTTACAATTAAAATTGGCATTATATTTAAAAAGGGACCTTATACATTGGCTTCCAGCTGGTGACTTGATGATGTGACATTATACCTACCGTGACTTATGTGAAATTGCAGTCTGAGTTATCAAGTCACTGGTGTGCATTTGTCCTTGTATTCATTTTCCTTTTTAGAAGTTTTGTTTTTCTTTCTCTCTTTCATCTCTCTTTCTTTGTTTTGTTTCTGTGTACGTCTTTGTGTGTAGTGTGTGTGTACTGTAAGTAAGGCACATTTTCAGACACCTAAATCTGCAGTGATGGACACTCTGAAAGTCCCCATCATGGGGTTGGCCTTTTCCCACCAAGTGAGTCCAATAGAGAGAAAGATATTTGCGGTGCGATAATGAATTCTGAATTTAGACGATAAGTTACATTAACTTTGTTTTGCTTCATTTAACCATTCTGCGTAGCCGAAATCCATTTTTTAGGTGGTGTGTGTGTGTTTATCTGGTCTGAATGGAAAACGTGAATCATTTACACAGCACTTGTTGTTGAAAACTTGTTCTGGAAGCGGTTCTTGATAAGTGTTCTGTTTACCACAGGAGGGCAAGTGAAAAAGTTTGGGATCTAAGTTAGGGATGGAGGTAAAAAACCTGAAACTTCTTCCCCGGCAATGTCACGCCTAGCTTCTCCTTTTGGACAAGGGTTTAGAATAAAATGAATTCTGTTACTTTTATTGTGAACTCAACAAGCATGCATCTGAGGAGACATAGCTGTAGTTGATGTTCTGTAACTCTCTCTAACTCTTTGTGCCGAGTTGTTGAAAATGTAGTTTTAATTAAAACTGTACCGGTTAGAGATGAAAAACATTTTAGAAAAATCTTCAGTCTTCTAACTCATTTTTCTGGCTGCATTGCTATTTCCTGATGATTGTTTAGCCTCTGTTTTTCCCATCTCTCTCTCTCTCTCGCTCTCGCTCTCTCTCTCTCTCTCTCCCCCCATCTTAGCTGTACAGCTCTCGTCTTTCCTATCATCCACCTGCTCTCGGATCAGCTGACCTTTGCTACCAACCAGTCTTTAACGCCACCCATCCTCACCAGGTAACCAAACCCAGAGAAATGCTGATTATATGTCAATGGCAAAACACTTGCAAGCTGATTTGACTTTAGCAGGTTATCTGTATTTTACCCCAAAACCAGATCAAAGTTTTAAAAAAAAAATCTTTATTGATCTATATGCCAAAATGATGCTCTCCACACTAGAAATTACCAGCAATGGGGAACATTTTTTATTTATTTATTTATTTTTATAAAGAGTTTCCTGGTGGTATCCCTGTCCGGTATTATAGCTTGACTGCTTATCCAACCAAAAGTGACACATTTCACAACAGAGACAAAAACTACTTGGCTGCAGCAACTTCTGTTTTATGAATATCAGAATCTCGGAACTAATGGCCAAAACCAATTAACCACATGAGAGAACCCTAATAAATCAATCTAGTTTTCATATATGTATAGGATTTAAAAAAAAAAAAAAAATTCTAGCTGTATTTAATATGGTCCCTTTTTGTGTGCTTGCTGTTCAGCAGAATGATGTAGTGTGGAGTAGTGGTTAGGGCTCTGGACTCTTGACCGGAGGGTCGTGGGTTCAATCCCAGGTGGGGGGACACTGCTGCTGTACCCTTGAGCAAGGTACTTTACCTAGATTGCTCCAGTAAAAACCCAACTGTATAAATGGGTAATTGTATGTAAAAATAATGTAATTGTATGTAAAAATAATGTGATATCTTGTAACAATTGTAAGTCGCCCTGTATAAAGGGCGTCTGCTAAGAAATAAATAATGATATGAAAACATTTCATGGTGATTTGTTTCCTATGCTTTGGTAATTTAGATGACTGTTTGGTCCTTTAGGGCACAGTTACTTTAGAGGGTGACTTCTCAACTGCAATACTGTTTGAAAAGATTATAATTTCTTAACGTGGTTTTGTCTTTTCTCAGATGGTTATCACGGGTAAGGAGGGTGGAGTGCCCCAGGCCCCAGTGCAGCCCCCACATGGCACCCCGGCCGACCAGGGAAGAATGCCCAACTGTACCCCCTCGGGCACGGCTCACCACATCCCAGCAACCCCCTCCAGCAGGTGATTACTCTACACAAATGCAGTTTCTTCTCAGTACCACGTCTGTCCAGTGGTACTAAAAAGAAATGCTTAGCTATACATTCAGAATGTTTGTTTGTACTGCCCACTGATCCCCATGATGTTTGTTCTTTTTGCAAAGTGTGGAGGAGGCGGAGACGTTATCCCAAGGTAATGAGGCGAAGAGCAACTCTCCACCAGAAACCACCTTCACAAGGAAAGTGGGGGCCTTCGTCAACAAGCCTGCTAACCAGGTGACAGCAGAATCCTCCAGTACAATTTTGTATATAGTCATGTGCTAAATGTAACGTCATATAGAATTTCATGTCCTGGGGCTGCAGACTGCAGCATTAGGATATTATTATTATTATTATTATTATTATTATTATTATTATTATTATTATTAAGCCTAGTAAATCTGGCCCACTTTTGTAAATGGGGATTTTTTATAATATTGCAATACTTTGTCGGTTTCAGGTGACCACAGCATGTTTGGATTTACCCTTTGCTGCTTTTGCACCAAAGAACTTTGACATGGAGGAAAACGACCTTATGGTGAGCAATCTGAGGTCAACTGCTACTGTATTCTGATTTACTATTTGTTGTTTAATCTACCTCTCCATGTTAAAACAAGGAATGTTCGCCTTCTGGTCTTCAGCCCTTCTTTGATCTGCATACCCCCTGGCTTCTACCCCTGGATAGGTTTAAGACTGCAAAGGCTTTAATGCATTTGTAATTAAGTAATTGCACTGCAACTGAATTGTTAATAATAGTCTTTTCTTCCATATTTGTTCCCCAGGTCAACCCTCCTGACTCCCCAGTGCTTGAGTCTCCGCTGCAGGGGAGTTTGCATTCTGATGGCTCAACTGGGAGCAGTGGGCCTTTGCAGGACGACTTTGTCATGGTGGACTTTGTAAGCACTTAGTAATTGTAGCCACGAATGTCTTGGAATATGAGCCAAGCCTGTACACACTAGACCAAGTCATAGCTTGCATCATGCTCAGTGTTGTGTGGGCTTCATTCCCTTATTAAAAATGACACGCGCATCAAGGTTTAGGTTGAATTATTTATTTCAATTCTGGCCAGCTTTGATTGCCTTATAAGTTTAACTTTTTCTGGTGCTTTTATACCCTTTAAGACTTAAAGCACCCTGCACATCATAAGATGTGACGATTTTTTTTTTGGTTGCTTGAAACAGACCCCATACTCGTTTTATTAGGTCTCTTTGAACATCCCTTTCATTGTGCTTCACTTGCATTTCAGAAACCTGCCTTTTCAAAGGATGATCTCCTTCCCATTGACCTGGGGACGTTTTATCGGGAGTTTCAGAACCCGCCTCAGCTCAACAGCCTCTCTATTGACGTCAGCGCACAGTCCATGGCAGAGGACTTGGTAAGGCATGCTTAAGCCTCGTAAAGGGTAGTAAAGGGTGGTATTGGTGGCTGTTTTAATTGTAATCCAGGTTGTGTTGGCAACCGCAAATAATAATCCCAGGCAATACAACTGTTTTAAACCACGGGTTACAGTCCCAAAATAATAAACACAGTATAAACACACACAACACAAACATGATCACAAGTCCAGAGTGAGTGCTAACGTGCATGTGGTGAAATACAATTTATTGGTGAACAGTAGTGCAGTGCTCTTCAGGTTGAGGATGGCCTTAAGCGACAGCTCCCTGTACGTGTTAGCCGTCTAACGAACAAACGAATACAATTAGAAACGACAAAACAAACAAACACTAAACACTCACGGTTCTTTTATTCCACTCCTTCAGCGTTTCTCTCTTTTCCCTTCACACCGCGCCCTCACAGGTCGGGAGGGAGATTTATAACCAAAATTCATTCTTTCGCTGTCACAGTGGCACAGGGATATTTAACATGTTTTGGGGTTTGCCTCACAAACTTACAGGCCAGTTTAGGAGTCCTCAAGGTTCAGATATGGGAGCTGGTGTTAACTTCAATGGGACCGATCGAGCAGCCCTGCTGTAGCTGTTTATTTGAACTCACTTTTACTGTGGCTTTAATGAGCTAAATCCTGATTTGTTAATGAAACTTTTTTTTTTTTCCCTGTCTGTAGGACACGCTACCTGTGAAGCTGGCCTTGTATGAGCAAAAAATTGATGAATTTGATGCTTTCGTAGAAACCCTGCAGTAAGATGGACAATAACAAATGTTTCAAGCTGCCCTTCCCCTTTTTCGTCATTCTTTCTGAAGCCAAAAAAATTATAATTGTATTAAACTGGATTCCACATCAAATATAGGGAAACTATGTTCTATTGTTTTTAGTTTTTCCACATAAACCAAACTGTTTTTATTTTCCAAGCAGCTCTGACTCCTCTCTGACCAATGCTGTTTGTATTGTAATGCTAAAGGGGGAAACATTATTCATTTAAGTAAATGATTTGCATGGCGAAGTCCACTTTTTAAAGAAACACATTTTGGTTGGTTTGAACTGACTGACTTTCTTAATTTATAAATCACGATGTGTTTTCCCTTCCAATGCATAGAATCTGTAGCCATGAGCCATGAACCATGTTTTCCCCTTTTTGAAAGCTTCGAGGAACAGTGCATATAGCTGCTTTTAGCATGGGATTTGAAAATAAGGTTAATGACATTTATTCCTGAACGTTATGTGCTTCTTGAGACTCGTGGCAGGGACTTCAGTAAATTAGTTTAGACCTGCCATTGTGTCTACAGATGCAAGCTAACCTTGTTGTAGAATTACTCAAGCATGTTCACAGAATACAATACAGATTTAGTTAATACACTACATCCCTTATGAATCGCCAGTTTAGAATAAAATAGTGTCACAGTTCTCAATTAAAAGGACTGTTTTTTATTTAGTCTTAGAATATTTTGCACTTTACCTGCCACGGTATGTTAATCACTCTCATTAAACTGAAATAACATTGTCCCAAACATTGTTAATATGGCATGGTTGTGTAATTATATAATAGAACGTGACATAACTTTTAATGTGTAAGACTGCTTTTCAAAACTGTTCTGTTCAATCATACACTGTAAGAAGGTCCCCAAACCTAGTCTATATATAGAATGTATATATTTTAAAAGAAATCCATATTGTTTAGATAATATATTATGATCCCTTTAATTATTCCACATGGTGTATCTCTTCATCTGCTGTCATATCTGTAAAGGAAAGCTATATTAATAAAGTGTGTGACTGTTTTAAAAGTCTGCATGGAAAGTGTAAACAGTAAAATAGAAAACAGAGTTTGCATTATTAGCATTTCTTATATCTATCTATCTATCTATCTATCAGATATGGTAATCTGGATTCTTTTGACATCAACCCACCCTTACCCTAACCTTAAGCAACCCCAGCCCTAAAACTTAACCCTAACCCTAAACCTAGCCCTTAAGAATCATCTGATGTCCTGAAGACAGTTTTTAGTGGATATACCTTTGTGCTGCGGTACCTTTCAAAGCAGGACTACACTTACCAGAATGCACTGGGAAGCGAGTTGAAAAGTCTGAACTGTCCAAACAAGGGGTCAACTAGTATTGGATTCTCCGCAACTCTTTTGCTTTAATAAAAAGCGCGCTGTGTAACTGCCTATGAAACGAAAATCATTTTATGTTGCAACAAAGCTGGAAACTTTATTGATCGTTTGAAAAAAAGCAGTAACGCAGGCGTATCTCTGTCGTGAATATAGGTTGTCAAAAAGCACTCGGCTTGTTCGGCAACCATGCGGCAAAGCAAAATTGATTAAAGAAAAAAAAAACGATGATTTGGAATAAAAGCACAGTTTGGGATTCTTGCATGCTGGATTAATATTTGGTGCACTTTGAAACGATTCATGTCCGATTGATTTTTAATAAAAGTTTAGTTTCAATTCGGGATTTTTATTTTCTTGTACTGCGTTTTAATTCTTTAACTAAACCAAAGGCAGAATACATGAGATAACAGGTTCATGTAATCCTACTTTTATTCAGGTCGCATCTCATTAATTTACTCCAACAGTTTATCATTCATTTTTGATTGTCCTTTCGCTATAACGAACCCCTCGATAAAACGAACAAAAGGCTTGGACTCCAACGGGTTCGTTATAGCGAGGGTGTACTGTGTGTGTGTGTAGATGGATGGATATATATATATATATATATATATATATATATATATATATATATATATATATATATATATATATATATATATATATATATATATATATCTATCTCTTTAAAAATGGCTTTGCTTGTTTTGAAACTTTAAAAAAAAACTCCCACTATATGCAGGCTATGTATAGTTATGTAATTAGTCTGTAGATTATGCGGATTTAAATTATTTTTGCCACTCCAAGTAATAACACACAGTACTTGAGGCTTGGTTCGCATCCCTGCTCAAGCGCACGTACACTCTTCAGTGTTCTGGGTTGTGTGCGTCGATCTCCGCCCTCTTTCCCCAGTGGGTGGCTCACAATGTCTTGCTCACTTTCTTCTTCTTTCGCCAAAGAAATATAATCAAATTCCTTATAGTGAGTTGATCTACTTGATTACCAACCCACGATGCGAAGAATCAAATAGGATTTACCTCCGGGGTTCTGATTAATCCTTCAATAATCTGGGCTAATAAGGACAGGATTGTTCCATATGTTTTGCAAACTGTATCTGTCTTGATGTGTGTTGTAATGCTAACATTGCAACAAAGCAGGCACCTCCGCGAAGTGCTTGATAAGATATTGAGTCAGGCAAAACATATTTATCAATCCTATCCCCAAAGCATCTATTTCTAAGAGCGTACCGTACATGCCATTACCTACTTTTCTCTCTCACACACGGAAAAGGACATGCAAATAATATTTTGAATTGGCACAAAAGACTGGTAAGTGTGTGTCGCTGTGTCTTTAAGAGAAAACTAACAGTGATGGCATTTGTGGAATCGGGTTGGTTGCAGTGTCGTATCTACTAACGTATGTTTTTCATCTATAGTCCAAGGAGCTGGAGCGTACCGTACAGATAGTACCGTAGTTTACATAAGAAGAGTAATGAAAGACGTGTCTTAGACATCGACAGGCTCTCGTTTCATCTGGACGCATAAACAACAAGGTATAAATGTTTTATTTAGTTGCATGTGTAGTGTGTGTGTGTGTGTGTGTGTCACTACTGCACACGATTGTATTAGAAGTGAAGTTATGTTTAGTTATTGCTTTGTTACAGTGTACGCGCTCATCAAATAATAGCGAGAATCTTGTCGTCATCTTCTGCAATAATTCGAGTACTGCACTGAAGATTAAACATTTAACGTATCTACGTTTCAGCTGAGGAATGCTTTAAAGTACGAAGTTATGCTACAGCAGAATGTTAGGTGCAGTACAGTGTAGTATGCCATGATTCTGTACTTTGTATTTTGAGTGAATGGTTTGGGGAGTTGTACTGCCCAGTCCTAATCTATTGTGACCTGTAACTTTTAATGTGTTTTCACCGTTTTATATATATATATATATATATATATATATATATATATATATATATATATATATATATATATACATACTTGCAGGTAGAAAATGGCCGGCCTCCCATTATCTTTCAGCAGTGGCTATATGGAGGAATACTGGGAGTGGGATATCAATGCGAAGTCTCCAGCAGCCGTGCTGTCGCCATGCCGACAAGCTGTGTACTTCCACATCGACCCTGTCCGGGAGAGCGAGGGGACAGCAGCGGTCAGGGGGACTAAAGGTCAGCTCAGAGCAGCTGTTAACAACATATTATCTAAAAAAAAAAAATTCTCTTTCAAGCAAATTTGCTTCAGGAGAATGACATCGTCCATTGTTAGTCACTGTTCCCTGATAAGAGGCAGTCGCAGTTCGTGCTCTGTATTTAGCTGTGATCTGTTGAGTCTCTCAGTACTGTAACCCTCATGAGGTGGCCCAGACAAGACAACCCTCCAGTGTTTCTATTAAAGATGACGGCCTATATTTCCACCAGTAAAGGCAGAGAGAGTGAAGCTGTGTGCCTCTGCAGGATTCACCCACGGGGAACACTACTGGGAGGTGGAGTTTCTGGAGCCCCCGTATGGGACGTCAGTGATGGTGGGGTTGGGAACAAAGAGAGCACAGCTGCACGTGGGGGGCTACCAGTTTATCAACCTGCTGGGTAAGGTGCTAGAATCTGAGACGCGAGCTGTCATCCTGACATGCGGTTTCCCTACTCTTCATTACTAGCCTTTTCAAAGCTGCCCCCTGTCATGTTTTTAGTTTAGCATTTCATTTCTTGGATGCTTTCCTCACTGCCCTAAATGTTTGGTACTATGCTATGTACAGCAGCCCTCTCCTCCATGTTGCCCAGCATCTTATTATTTTTGCTGGACAAACACCGCTTTGCTGAAACGGTTGAAAAAGCCAAATGGCATAGTTTTTAAAAAGTAATCTCTGCCCTCCACAGGATGGGACATTCAGAGATTTCTGAAAGTTAGTTCCATGATTTCATGAAGTGTAGTGGGTACTGCTTTTATATTTTCTTTTTATTTGATGTCTAAAGGCAGAAGTAAGTCCCTCTCTGCAAGGGACAGACAATAAATGATTTGTTCAGAATGTTTCTGGTGCCTGTTCAAATATGTAGCATACTGTACTGTATATTGTAAGGCTGTTCCTTCAGAAAGCCTGCTTTGCTGGTCTAGAGAAGCCAGGGTTGGAGTAGCCACAGGGCAGTTCTTGGTGATTTCAAGATAAACAGTAAAGGAAACTGAGACTCTCTTCTGTTTTCTGAGTAAATAATGGCTAGTAGGTCAAAGATCACAAAAACATGCTTTACTAAGGGAGGGGTTGAAGTTCACTTCATGCAGCGCACCAATGAAAACTACCTTCGTCTTTTCTAGTTCTACATGCCCTGTGTGTGCCAAGTAATCTTCGGATTATAATGTTTTAATCCGCATGCTGTGGTGTGTAAGCTTTAAGTCATAATTTCTTTCGATTGTTTTTTTTTACTCCAGTCTCTTTATCTTTACACTTGAAATGTATTTGCTTACAATTGTAAGTCGCCCTGGATAAGGGCGTCTGCTAAGAAATAAATAATAATAATAATAATCTCAAACAAATAAAATCTGCAGTAGGTTACTTGGTGGTGTCTTTTTTATTCCATTAACAAAATGCTGTACTCTCTTTCTCTCTGCAGGTATATTTATCATGCCGATTTATTTGAATCACTTGCTGTAAAACAGTTGCATTATTGGGCTCATTGTAAAGGTGCTTTTCTTGTATATCGCGGTGTTCTATTTAAACAGGCATGGACAGTGAGAGCTGGGGGTTGTCTTAGAGGCTCGGTTTGGCATAATGGAAGAAGCAGGAAGTACACTGAGCCGTTCTACGAGAAGATGACTGTCATCGGTGTTCGTTTGGACCTGTACGCCGGGACCCTGAGCTTTTACAGAAACCGGATTAACCTTGGAGTGGCCTTCACTGGACTGGATAAGGTAAGAGAAAGAGACTGACTGCGGAAGTACCAGTGCGGGTATCTGGAATTTGAACTAGTGGCATTGCTAGGAGATTTTATGCTCCATCCCAGTGTTAAAGAAGAAAAGTTGTGCTCCTGTTTAGGGAAGCAGGATTTCCAAAATCTTTACGGGAGTATAACTGTAGCTTAAGCATCTGTCTTCATACACAAACACTTCTGATACATTTACTACATTGTGTTGCATGGTTTCACAATTCAGTTTCGTGGCTATTTAACAATTGGATAATGATGACTGATGAACTCAGAATCAGATCGGTTTATAATATAAATTCTACATTGTTTTTGTATTGGAGTTAGGAAAACAAGCTATACATGTCTCCCCTGTAACTCACTATCTCTCTGGGCTGCAGATGGGAGTCTCTCTGCACCCGCTAGCCAGCTCCACTGCAGCAGAGACAGAGCTGCTCTTGGGTACTCGGAGCTGGGGCTTCACCTCCCTGCAGGAGCGCTGTCTCTGCACTGTGCTGCAGCACCTGGAGGAGGAGGCTCCCATCGACACTCTACCCCTGCCCTGGGCCATCCGAGGCCAGATCAAGGCAAATAAAACCATGGTTCAAATGCACAGAGAACAGCAATGTAGGTGACACCCACCCAGACTTAAGGTTACCCTATGACTCCATGTACACGAGGACAGTTTATGACAGTTCAGGCTTTTCAATGCACATCGCAATGCATTCTGGTAAGTGTAGTCCTGCTCTGAAAGGTACCTGAGACAGGTAAAACGTGCCAGAATGCATTGCAATTTGAGTTAAAAATCCTGAACTGTCCTCGTGTACATGGAGTCATATGGTAACCCTACCCCGACTTCAATTTGATTTACTAGCTAAATAGGGTGTCTCGTACCTAAGTAGTGGTTGTGTTTTGAGATGTTCTTGTTTTATATATATTTATGTATTTTTAACGTTGTGGATTATTGTGGTTAACTTTATCATCCAGAGGAACACCCTTTGAGCAACTTGCCATAAGAATCTCAATTCAGCTGTTTCATGTAATTTAGATTACAAATTGAACAGAAGCTCTTTTCAAATGGAGTCACTTATTATTTCACCAGTTTTCGTCTAGTATATATCACTTTAACTTCTCTATGAACTATCAGCAAAACTAATAACATTAAAGAACAGACACATTTTATGCTTCAACACATTACGACTTGAGCAAGGTAACCTCTCATTCACTACAATCAGATTTACTAGTTGACACTTGTAGTGTTTTTTTTAATTGTTATACATTTATGAATTATTATTGTTATAATGAATCTACCTCTCGTTGCTGGAAAATGATTATTTTTTAACATATCAAAATAACCAAAGCTTTGCAAAACTAAAAAAAAAAAAAAAAAAAGCATTAAAAAAGAAGAATGCTATTAGAAAATATTGTTGCTATTAGGAAAATGTATAGTTATGTATACCATAACTTATGTTTACCCATATTACATTACAATAAATACACTGATTTATCTATAAAGGGTATATATGGTTTGTATGAAATCAATTTTAAAACATCAAAATGTAGGAATCAGAGATCGGAGGTGAATGTTATTTTGCGTACTGGTCGCTGGTGAATACTTTTACAGCAATCACGCTTACAACTCCATATAAGAATCATGCAATTAATGAAGGAATTAAACAAACACTGTTCGTATTTGTTTATATCTTTAATAGCTTTATAATTCACAACAGATCATAAAAAGGCCAGTTTTGAAAACGACAAATCGGGAATAAAACAGCCAGTACAGAATCTTAAGCAGATCTGAAGAACAGAACAGCTGTTTTCCAGCGCAGAAGTAGAAAAGTAAAATTTCATATTTCTTTATAAAGTTCACATTACAATGCAAAATAATAGTTTGAGATACATATATCCACTTGGCAACACAATACTTTTACATCTGGTATTTTAATAGAGTCCTGTTTTCAATTAACAGTTTGGTGTTGCAATCCATTAAATAAGGCACACAACCATTAATTACCATTGTTTCAGCAAGCCCCTGATATGCATTCTTAAAGCTTCACAAAAACACCTGGACGTTTACAACACTTTCACCCCACCCCCTTAAAACGTTTGACACTTTGCCATATACTGTACTGTCAACATTGAAATAACTGTTTTCTTAAAACAGAGAAGGGCAGAGTAAGAGAGCAGTCTATGCCTACTGATTCCCATATTGCCTGCAAAGGACAGGTACCCAGTGCTGGCTGTAAGTGTAGTGTTGGAGTTGTGTGATGAAAGCTTAGTGAATTATACCAGTCTACCACCTAGTCCTATACAGTAACTACCATGCTAAACAAAGACTTGATGGTCTGAAGTAAAATGAGAAGCACACCGGTCAGCAAGGAACATACAGAATGAATATACAGTACTCCACTGGTATGCAAAGGGGAAGAAACTTTTAAACACACTTACATCTGCACGTAGTTTTGAAACTGCTTCTGTAAGCTTTTAGCTCCCCTTGTTGACTTTGCTCAAGGGTAAAACCTTCATAACCTCAAATTAGGAGCACACTGGTGTTTTATTTCTTATCCTAAATCTTTAGCAACAGTGAACATCAGTAATTTACCATCTGTAGTCAATTGCCACAAACTTGCAGATTTACTTTTTAGTACTGTTTTAAATGGAGTACTAGCTAGTGCTGTACTATCTTTGTACCAATTGCAACACCACCCAATTTTTAAACATTTGCAGTACTGCAGCTCTTCCATATGCATTTCTGTGCAACCTCTTTGTATATTTTACAAGTCGTTCTGAGACCAGATTTGTACCCTTAAATGATGATAATCTAAAATATTTAGGGACAAAAAGAAACCATTTTATTGTCTGTAATACATGTAATGTATGAGTTTTCTTATGGGCAGTATGCTTCTAATTATATAGATAATTGGTAACACATGACAAGCTCATCTGGGAAATAAATAAGTAAATGATAACTAATTGAACAAAACATTTTATTTGGCGGTAAATACAAAAGATTTTAAAAAAAAGCATTGTTATTTATGGAATTATAAACCAGTATGTGAATACACCAGAATAATTTGTGTTTTCAAAATTAAAATGACATTAAAAGATTTACTTCTATACTTTAGTATGTAGAAACCTTCAATCCAAAATACATAAAAACTGCCCTTTAAAAACTGCAAACACAGTGTAAAGCATCATAAGAATGTAAGAAAGTTTACAAACGAGAGGAGGCCATTCGGCCCATCTTGCTCGTTTGGTTGTTAGAAGCTTATTGATCCCAGGTAATGTAAATATGTAAATGTAAATCAAAGCACTCCATGGACTGCATTTTCCAATCTGCAAGTTTACTGGGCTGTATAGAGCAATGCAGTACAGTGCTCACCCATTATACTGCCTGTTTGTGGCTCCCAATAGCTCTATGCCATTTCATTAGCACACGCCCTTGTAGCTCACAATTATAGTATGAAAAACTAGGCAGCACTGTATGTGACTCTAGTAGAGGCCTGTGCATGGAAAAAGTGTGGTACCTTAGTGTGTATGTATAGGTGATGCTAATACTAGATAAAAAATAAAAAAATTAAAAAAAAAGTTTTCAGATGCCAAGAAGCCTCCACCCTCAACTCCTCACATTCCTGCTTCGTACCTTCTTTGGCAGTCACTCTATAAACCTTTTCAAAGATTTATTATGAGTTCTACCTATTTCTATCATGCTACTAGATTAAAACAAGAAGAGTACTGGGTCGCATTCCATTGCTTTAAATAGTACTGGAATAAAAATATGTACAGTACCATGTTTTCAGATGCCAAGATAAAAGGAAGCCTGCTTCCTGGTTACATTTTTTTTTCTTCCCTGCTGTCTGTCCACAGCCTTTTCTCAACTATTTTACCCCTCAATACAAACCCTTTTATCAGTAGCCAGCCATTGCATTCTTTAATATACCCCCAAACAAACTGAAACAACGTGCATTTGGCATTTACAAAAGGAGAGAGACAAGGGGTACTGTGTGTGAGCCGAGGCATGGAGTTAAGGACTGTCCTCCTCGAAGATCTCCTTGTGATTGTCCAGCAGCATCCTTGTGAAGTTGTTGATTGGTCCGATGGCACTCAGTGTCATGGCAGCATCTTTCCCCCACAGGAGGTTGGGTCCAAACACCACAGCGAGATTCATGTTGTTCATCTTATTAGAATCACACTGGCCAGACACCTGCAGGAAGGGTCATATTCTCAAGCTTTACACAAATCCTTTAGTTCATTCAGGTTCTGCTGGGATGCACACCCATAGACACCAATGCAATTGTTAAGTGGTCCAAAGTAGTATTATGAGGTTACAGTTAATGGTATTTCACAGGTAGTCTGTTATACTATATCTATGCAAGTAAGGTATGCAAACCGATTAAAATGTGCATGATAGGCACGATTTATGCAATATTTAATTAGCAATAATCCCCTCGGGATGAGAAAAATATCTACCGATAAGTAAGTTAAAGCCTATATTTTCTCATATTATATACATGTAAAAGCTGATTCTCTTACCTGCGCCAGGAACTGAATGAGGTACCTGAGTGACGCATAGTTCTCCTTTGGAAGGGTCCCTAACATGCTACGGACAATGCTGACTTTTGCACCTTCTTCGACATCTGAAAAACAGCTGAATTTTACACCAATTGGGAGAAATACTGATTTTGACACATGATAAAAAAATGAATTCACATGCTTGTAGTGCACCGTATTTAATCTGTATTATGTTCTGTTGTTCAGGGTTCAGAAAGCGATTCCAATCAGTTCACACTTACTGTGGAAGTTGACAATGTCATTATAGAGCTGAAAGGTGAGGAGTGGCTCTGGGAGCTCCCTAAGGAATGTCTTCAGGATCACAGCAGGAAGATGAACATCTTCATACTGATAGAAGCTTACTGGAACCCCTAGAACAAGCACATAGAATGGGGAGTCACAACACTGTACCACTTGCAATTCCAAAAGAACATCTAGTTAATTTCAGGATCCATCATTAGGTTATAGGGCTATTGTAGTCACTTACCAGTGTTATATTTATTCTGGATTTCTTTGACCAAATTTACATTGCCCGACCTCCGGAATATTCCTTCTGTGCACATACCTAATAAAAAGGAAAAACACTCATTTACCAACAGGAAGAAGCATATATAATGTATGTGTGTATGCAATAAGGCCTGACGGTGCCTGTATACGTCAAATATACAGACGCCTCGGGATTGTCTGATGCAGAGACAAAGCTGAGTGCCTCCAAACCCCCCCCATACTCAATGTATACAGACACCATGAAGGGTCTTATTGCAGTTGTAATCCAAGTCAAACAGTGGATTTGAAAAACAAAAAAAAAGCAGAAGTAGAGTAGAAGTGACTTTGCAGCTGATGCATAGTTCACACACCCTAGTCTATGTAAGTCGCCTTGGATAAAGGCGTCTGCTAAATAAACAAATAATAAAGTAATGTTTAGGGCATAAAATGTATTTTTTTTATTAAATATCCTTACGCCAATAAAGGGACCACAACAGTAGTCCCATTTATAACTGAACTGCACACTAAGTTAAGCTGAGTAAATGTATTTAATTGAAAACATGCAAAAGTAAATATTTTTGATGTGTTGAATTGCACATTGCCATTGAAAAGATCCACCAGGAGGCGGAGTTGAGACGGCACTGAATTCATTTTTTTGCAAGACGCTGTTGTTTCAGCAGAACCGGAGTAAAATGATGTCTCGGATTTCAGTCATTGTTCAAGGTCTGTGTCAGAGAGGGGTGGATAATGTGCAGAAGTGTCTTTTTGTGTTTTTCTGTAGTGTTTACAAATCGCTAAAAATTCATTATTTGATGTGACAATGTCAGGGTGAGTGAGTATAAAAAGACAGCGTTTTTTTTTCCTTTTCTGTTTTGCTATCTTCCAGTTAAGAATGTCTTCTTACTACTTGTGGGTTGTTTTTTTTTTGCTGGTAATTGGTCACTCGGTTTTATACTTACTGTACATCTGTAACTGTAAACAAGATGGCAGCGCAGTGATTTAGAATATATGACAAACCTCCAACCGTCCGTATCCATCCAATATACGGACAGCTGGAACCTTGCTCGGCTAATCACAGTGCTTGTTTCACGTTATTATACATGATTATACATGACAGCTTCCTGTGCCCTTTATTCCTGGAGCAAATGCTGCTTAAGGCTAACTAACCCTAGCAAACATTTTACATCATTTTTACATTAGCACAGCAAACCTGTTTTTTTGCACTGGTGTAAAAGCAACCTCAATGGCATGTTACCCCTCCCTGGTCTCCTGAATAGCATGGTTTACTGTAACTGCTCACCATGTTCCTTCAAATAGCTGATTGTCTCTCGCATAACAAGAGGGATTGTTTCTTTATCAGGGCTCTTCTCCCACAGTCTGAAAAAAAAAACATAATTCATCAAATAAATTCTATCAGATAAACAGTGATTTACACAAATAGAATATATAAAAATTGAACAATATAGGTCTCAAATTGATTTTGGAAAGTAATGCATGAGTTGCATCAGCAGCAATGAATGTGTGATAATGACGCTGCTATTGGCAAGTGTCCTGATGTAGGAGGGTGTTTATTACCAGGTTAGATTTTTTGCGTATGTATGGTCATGCAGATTACAAGGATATATTTAATATATATATAGCTTTATTTCCATGGTAGATGCCATTATAGTTCCAGATACAGAATCCTAAATGTCAGTTTGATGGGCATCAAATAAGGTAAATTGTAGCACATGGGTTTTAGTATGGAAGGGAAATCCAGCGCTTACAGTGCAAGAGAAACTCCAAACTGCTGGTTTGGCAGGGGGGGTCTTGGTGGGGCTGGTTTTTGACCCTGAGGTTTGAACTTCTGTGCTGCTCTGATCTTTTCATCATAGCTTAAAAAAAGAAAAAGAAAAAAGTAAGAAACTCCTCTACACATTTGCGGCTTAAAAAAAAAAAATACAAAATTTACCAAAAACTATACATTTGAATTTGACAATACTGTTTAGTTACAATTCTATTGTTCCAAGGTACGTCTGTAACATGTACTGCATGTGTTCATAAAGAAACCCCCAGAATGAAACGCACAGTTTCATCAAACCTGTACTTTAAAAGTTAACAGCTAATAGTATTCTAGGATATGAGAGAACTTTCTTTGAAAATGTAACTGTGCAAAAGAGATGTGGTCAATTCAAATTAGTCTACACATACAACGCCGTACTATTTATATCTTACGTTTTCACCCGTTGGGGTATCACAAGCTGTTCACATTTCACATGCTCTTCCAACTCACTCAAGTAGTTCATGTAGAAAATCTTCTGTCCAAACTTGAAGCTGAGAATGACAAATGGGATTTTTAAAAGCATCACTTGCAACTGAAGGGGGGGGGAGGGGAGTGGGGACGGACGGACGACAAAGGATATTAAGAGATCTAAATGCAAATAACAATAGTTTTACCTGATGAATGGTTTGAACAGAATAAGTATCGTTCTGATGAAAGTGGTGGGGTGGACAATGTAGAGGGCTTTGATATTCTTCTTATATCTGCAAAAAATAATTCACAGTGCAGCAAAGGGTATGTTTAAGAGATATAATGAACTTTGAAGCAAACCGCTGATGCGATTCAAACGGATTTAAGTGTTTTACAAACCGCTCTTATGCATTTCATATATGGGGTTGCTTACTGGCAAAGACAGAAACAAGGGAGGTCTACATATATCCTGTAAAATTTTAGCATCTCCTATTTTGAAAACCCTAGAGTTTCAGAATGCTATACAAATTAATATGAACCAAATCCTCATTTCAGTATACATTCTTCTACCCACTTCCAGTATTTAGAAATACTAAGAGAAACGCTATAAGTTCAATGGCAAAGGTTTAGACTAGAAGTCTTTTTTCGTTGTCCTCACTTACTTTCTATCAAATTCCCGATATGCATCTCTGAGCCAGGTTAAGGATGGCTTGTTCTCACTGGTGAGTCCGTGGTGAAAATAAATGAGTGTGTAATCACTTTCAACATACTGATTCAGAGTATGCTTTAGGTATCTGAGAAACAGAGAGAAAAGGGGTTGGGGGGGGGGGGGGGGGGTGGAAAACATGAGAAGAGTTAAAACAGGGTCTAAAGAAGACGTGCTTGTATGCAGGGACTGCCTTTAATCTAATATGATCTATTAATAAAAATGTATGGGTTTTACTTTTCCAAGCAAATACTTTGTCAGTGTAGTTTTTATTTATGCACGATGTATGTTTAACTTAGCTGTTGCACTACATACCACATTACTAAGATGAAAAATGCCATCAGCAATTGTACAGTAGACGACTTTTGTCTGTGAAGCAATATGTCAAAACAAAAAAAATTGAATGAACTGTCTCACCAGCCTAGAAAATGTGTTGTTTTTCCCCCAATCACTAAGTGATAATAAAAATGAAATTACAGTGGTTAACCATGTCATGATCTGAATATAATGAATCTGACTCACATGTACATAAAATGTGCTAATAAGCAGCATGACTTCTATTAAGAGGAACAGAGAATTGTAATAAGCAGGAAACAGTTACTGACCCCAACAGTTTCTGGTGGTCAAGCTCATGATTTGGGGGCATCCGACAGGCATTGAAGACAATAACTTTCCTGCCGTAGTTATCGTCACCTAGGAAGAAACAAAAAGCACTTACTGTAAAAGCAGTGCTGGTCTGAAAACAAGGTCAGTTATTCAGGAAAAGCAAAAAAACAATACAAAAGTGTGTGGTCTGTATTATTATTATTATTTGTTTATTTAGCAGATGCCTTTATCCAAGGTGACTTACAGAGACTAGGGTGAGTGAACTATGCATCAGCTACAGAGTCACTTACAACAACGTCTCACCTGAAAGACTGAGCACAAGGGTGTTAAATGACTTGCTCATGGTCACTGATATGGTCAGAGGTTTAAACAATGTGGCACTGAAACAGTGTTTATGGGGAAACACCTTGACAGAGAGTACAGCTGTGTACCAAATAGCCAATGTCTCCAGTGTTTATCACCTGTAACCCAAAATGTCACATGGCCTCAATATGGCAGCTGTATTAGGACACATGTCAAAGTGAAGGGTATTGTTCTAGGCGTGAGACAAGTTATTTCATATGCTTTATAAGAAAACAGCTAAACTTTCCGTTTAATTATTTGCATATGCAAAGTACTTCACACTCAACCACGAATATGCTGTAGTTTAAGATAAAGGTACACTTTTTAAAATGTACACTCAACTACATTTCTAAGTTCATGTACTTTACTTTAGTGTTAGAAGTAGTACATGAAGCAATAATGTATGAAGATGTGCAAATTACCACTTTTTGGCCAATCAAACTTAACCAAATAATACATTGTGCAATAAAAGTTAAAAGCCACAGAGCAACATGCACACTAGTTTACCAAATAAAACAAAGTCATCAGATACTGAGTGAAAAGGATACATGCATACATTTTTGCAGAACCTCAGTTTAAGATCACAGTTCTGCATAAAATAAAATTATATATATATATATATATATATATATATATATATATATATATATATATATATATATATATATATATATATATATATATATATATATATACACACACACACACACACACACACACACACACACACACACACAACTGACTAGCAGGAAATGTGCATACAGCACACCATCACTTGTTCATTATTATTTAAGCGTAGTCTTTGAGGGCCGCTGTTTTCTTTATCTCCTGATCATGTGACCACTGTTCATTCTTCCTAGGGTTTTTTCACTGTTTTACCACACCATCATTCAGTGGGTTTTGCTACTTTGACAGTTACAGCAAGCCCCTTTTTTCCTCTCATATGTATTCCTTCACTGAAACCTTACTCATTGTACCTTATAATTACTGTGTTGTACTGCATTCTGTATCCTATTTTAATAGGGTAATCAAAGCAGGTCTAACTGTGTAATATGGTAGTGCAGGATATCCATACATGCCGTCTATATCCAATGCCACACTAGTTTTCACCAACTTTATTAAACAGTAATAATGTAATCTTTGTAAATATCCAAACCACCATGAATATAATATCCTGAACCCTGAATACAAAAGAGCTATTAACTGTTTTTGTTGTGTTTCTTTTGGTTCCTCTTTAACAGCTGAAAGAAGTACACACTGGTTTAAAAAAAAGATTTTTGATGACAGTTACAATTCAATCAAATCAATAAGCAGGATAAGAAAACCCAAATGTTTCTAACCCAGTCCTTAGAAAGGGCTGTATTACCTGCCACTTCCACAATCTGATGTCTTGCAATGTCATAGTAAGGGTCGTCCCATTTACAATCCAACCCTTTGGAAACGTCAGTTTCTACAAAAAAAATAATAATAATAATAATAATTAATTACATAAAATCAATGAAAAAACTGCATACCACATTTCACAACACATGCTAAATGAACAGCATCCATGGATGAAAGGTTTCTACATATTGTTAATGTGTGTGTTGGAAGGAGATAAAGTAAGCTAGTCAATAAAAAATTCATAACATCAATACAATGTATCTGTTACTCTGTTTAAAAGGGGAAACATGCTACGTTCTCGATCTCTGCTACGTTCCCGCTAGCTGTTCGCCACAAGTGAAATGTTTTCCCTTGTGGCTCAATTATTTTTAAGTTCACCACGGTGGCGAAGGCTTTGAAAAATGTACTTGTGTAAGAGTGCCAGCACAATCACTTTCAAACATGTGCTGGGAGATGATTCAATACTGTTTAGTTTGATTTAATTTCGCTCAATGAAAGCCCTTTAGCTTGTTCATGTAATACATATGCCACAAACGTTGTGTTTGGCGGGAGGACAGAGGTTCTAATTAGAAACAGTCAGCGGACGGCGCTGCTTGTAAAAAAAAAAAAATAATAATTAAAAAAATGGCATCCAAACGGAAAAATTCTTGACATGTTTAAAAAAAAAAAAAATTCTACAGACAAATGATCAGAATCATGTTCCGAAAGATGCAGCCCAAGGAATACCAACCAACACAACTAAAACATAAGCGTGAGTCACAGGGCGGTGAAGCAGCCCTGGTTTCAAACATACCCTCTGGTCCTGAAACATTTTCACAGACGGCAAGCCAGAAACACACAGCTTCAAAAAATCACAGCTAAGTTTTTGGGGGTTTTTTTTGTTTGTTTTTTGCTGTCTCTTTAAAATGTGTTGAAATAGATTTTGGAAATAGTAACAGAGTGGATTCGAAAGAGGAACAATTTAATAAAAAAATAAACACATTTATTTTTGTTAAAGTTAAGTTTTGTTAAACACAGTAGTGGCTGTACAATCCTACTAATATTATTAACCACATTAGTCCAAGCTTGTGTAACTAGAGCTGTGGTTGGTCAGGTAGGCATTATTATTAACACACACACTAGCACTGTCCTGCAGTGGAAAGAAAACCGCGTCAATCAAAATGTCAAGGATTATGCAGTACATGAATATCTCTGCAAACCTATTCAGAATTTAGGAAATCTGTAATGACGATTTTCATGTGGAACTAAGTTTAGCATTTATTAAATGGGAATCAGAGTTATAGTGCACTTTAAATATACTGTTTATGTGTATTGTAAAGGGTAGGGTCTGGCATTTAAATATGTACGTGTTTTCAAATAAAATACATGTCGTTTTGCCTTGTGAAACAGTATGTTTAACTTGTTTACAGTACTGTTAAGTGGCTTACGTTTTTCCAGTATGGCTAAAAAATGTTAAGTTGCTTTAGCCACAGTGGCTAACTAAATGAAAGTCTTAGTGGGAACATAGCTCTGAATTGCTTTGTTTTCTGCATCCATGATGATTCACTAAGTTTAATTGCAGAATAAGCCAGCGACTGTTTTATTGGCTGGCAATGACGTAATGCAGAGTAGAATGCCAAAGTCTTCATTTTAAATGGTGTAGCCCGGTGATGAACTAAAAGAAAGAAGAAAAAAAATCATACTGACTAATAATGATATTCTTAATAATTGTCATCATCATTAGTAATGTTCTAGTCATTTTTGTTGGTGTTCCCACTAAAAGCTTGGCTCCAATTTAACATGAAACTTGCAGATTTGGATCTGTGGAATCTCAGCTGATGTGAAGTTCTAAAACTGGCTGATAGCATGAATGAGTCACTGTGTGGGTCCAGGCACATGTGAGGAGCATGTGTTGGAGTCTGAACACAGTCTCGAAGAACAAAGGATTCTCCAACTGTAAAGCAATCCCGAGACAGACGAGTTCTCCTCCAACACTGTTCAGTTCCCCGCTCATGCAGTCAGTGTTATAGAAGATTTCAAAGCTAGCGCATCAGTCCTGAGCTATAGTGAACTAATTGAACTACAGTAAAACCAGCCACACTTACTCAACACACTGTGTTAGAGCAGGAACATAAAAACCTTGTTTTAGTTCTACAGCACTGTAACTGCACAACTGCTACCTACCAGTGACAATGACAATGCAAGCCCCGGAACTTACCAGACTTGCTCATTCCAAGCTCCTCGTCAGAAGGCCACTTCTTGACTTCCAGTGGGGAGAGTTTAAGTTGGTCCAAGGCATTGGCTGGGTCATCAGATGCCAGGTCAACCTGCAAGTCTGGCAGTAGATCTGATGCCATGACCAAAACTATACTTTTATTCTACAACTCTTTAAAAACCTAAAATCAAGAGAAGAAAAACTCCATTGAAACGTTTGAAGGTTACTGGTTCCTACTTTTCATTTAAAGAATTATACATTTAATAATAACTTCTAATGGACTGCACCTTTTCCTTTCTTCCCCTTTTTCAGTCATAAAACTACCTTTACTGTACACAGAATCACATGTGACCATCTTTTAAAACAGGCAACACCAGTTTATTAGCAACATAAATAAAAGACACTAAACCTGTAGCTTTAAAATAATAAAAATCCCGACCAACACAGTTTACAGGACATGCCAAAATCCACAGGAGGCATCCTTTTTCTTCTCAGATGTTCTGAACTGTAGCATCCCTCATTCTAAGGAGCATGGCTTTCATATCAGGAAGCTGAACCCAAATACGGTTTTATGATTGCAAAAATACAACCACTGTGTACACAACAGATGAGCTATAGTACCCTGATCTATAATGCTGATATGCTTCATGTGACAAGAAATACCATGTTTCTTAACACATGGTTTCCTAGCACTAATCGTTACTGGTTAAGTGGGTGTAACTGCATTGTCTAAGTGGCATTCCAACTGAAACAAGCCTCAGCCAGGGGCCTATTAGCACATTACGCAATATCCAGAAGCATTACCAGCAAGACAGTGAATGGGTATCATTTAAAAAAGACATTGTATGGCACAAGCAGAATAGAGATCAAAGTTCGATTTGTGTTTAGTGTACTGGCAAATGCTGATGATTTTAAGTATCTATTAATTATTCACCAAACTTCAAGCTACCTTTAGAACCAAGACAATTGTAAAAGAAACCTATTATCCAGCACCAAATATATAAATAGCTGCTGTGTCAATACAAGGAAAAAAAATGTAGGGGGCCATGGCTTTCAATGTGTGTAGAAAAGGATCTCATCATGCAAAGTTCAATCAAAACTGGAAAATCATATCCCAAGATAAAGTTCTACAGCAGCAGTGACCTACTGTATGCTCACACTCAGAAACCAGTCTTGTATCCAATGTTCAGCGTCTCCCTTCGTCCTTACTACACCACACAGTGACTTTAACACATTGGCTACACAGATACCGTTCAGCTTTATTCCATGCCCAATATATGGCCCCAAGCCCTTATTATTCAGTAATTAGCTCCACAATGCCATCGCATATCACCATGTCTCCCCACCAAATAACTGTGCCTGTACTGTTGAAGCTGAATTGGTTTAGAAAGTACGTGGCACAAACAATACATCACTGGGAGATGACGTGCAGAGGCATGCAACTGGAAAAACAAAAAGTGGGGAGGGTAAAAGTGTTCCAAAGGAGGCATTAATGCACCTGTATGCACTTAAAAAGTGTACCTGACAGAAGCTAAAATATTCCAAATGTACAGTTTTCCCCAAACCACTTGCTACACCTGAACACACTGCGACTCGCACAGAATCATATTACAGACACACAGTGTGACTTCATCATCTTGACACTGCTGCGCAGCAAGCCTCTTACTGCAGTTCCTGGAACATGGCCTCATCTTCTCTGACTAAGTTTTTCACAAAGTTAAATCTCATTAAAATCACCTTCACTTCAAAACAAACAAAACAAATCAAGAGGGAGAGTGATATACTAAAGTTTCTACGTTGCTCCAAGGGACAGAGAAGGGGCAACATGTGGTGCATAATATCCAACAGCAGAAAGTCATTTCAACTTATTATTACTAGAGCATCGAAAATGTTAACAAACCTCATCATTTGATCTACTTGTATTTGTTCTGGGTGTTTGGCTAAACATGTTGCACAACCAGTCATGAGTCAACTTCATACTCAAGTTAACAAACTCTTACTCTGTGAAGGTATTCATTTTATTTAAATGTACAGCACAGAGAGGTTTGGATTTAAAAAAAAAACAAAAAAAACATGCTGCTCAGGCTGTAGAAATAACATAATGGAATTCTAAATGCTGAGGTGGCAAAATGTTCCGGCTGCAGAAGCAATATTAAGAAGGTCACACTGTGGTGAAAATGAATAACCGCAAATCCCAAGTGGCACAGTAACTTCCCTTTGAAACATGTGCTAGAAATACATGCAAGCAAACAATTCAGTAAAGAAACAAAAATAGAAGACTTAGTAGGTCCTACTCATATAATAATGCATACAATGAGGCTTGATAAAGAAGCCAATGCTTGGCAGTGATTATGTCTTCTACCACAACAATCTTGCAGCCCTCATATAGAAATAACATATGAGGGACTGCTGATATCAGTGGCACATAATAGCACATAAGAAAAAGTCCACCTTCATGCAGAGCTACATTATGAGTGCGCATAATAAAATATTTAAAAAAGCAAATTAAACATGTTCTATAAAAACTTACCAGCTACCTCACAGTCCTATCCCTAGGGAATAATTCATTCTCCTGTGATATCACCTGTACTCTGTACCTTTTTGTATTAAATGCAAACATAATACCCATATCAACTATTATTCTCTTGTTAGACATTACCTACGTGTCTACAAAGCTGCACTCCCATGCAGAAACTTCCATTTAAAAGCAGTAAAATTTGCACCATCTGGAGTTGTTTTCCCCCCCTCACCAGTTTACCTGACATGGATTTCCCTAGCAGAGCTACATCTGAATTCTAAAGAATTTACTAAACATAAACCAACAACACGGCCTTTCTCTTTGTTTATTTTCTGACGTATAATTGGCTAATACTAGCCACAGGCATCTGACTGTATTCTACTATGCAGAGTTTGCTATTTGAAAACAGGGCTTGCTTAATGATAACGTTGACGGCTCATCTTTAGACCACTGCCTACTCACTGTTATGCAATTCATCAGAATCAATACAATGTCAATTCACAAATGCTCATGACATGTTTGCTAACTACAATCTGAATAGATCGGTCATGGTTATCAGTGGTGGTAGCGATGCGACAGCAATGTGTTATCCATAATATATTCAGTTTACAGTAAGCGCTTGAATGTTTAGCATACATCATTCATAATCAACAATAATGACTATTACTTCCTAATGCTATTTTAAAACACACACATACAACTCGGGTAAAAATAACGGACAAAGAACACTATATTGGTATATTCATTAACGGGTATTTATTTATAAATGCGGATAACCGTCTTCACTTTTGTGAAATCACCGTGCCCAGTTCGTCTGTACAATTACAAATGTGCGTGATAATAATATATGTCATCCTGAATAGCAAACAGTCAAATTTAACAACCGTGAGGCTATCAGTTCCAGAAACCAGAACATGTTTTAACTGCGCGGCCAGGTAAAGCATATATATATATATATATATATATATATATATATATATATATATATATATATATATATATATATATATCCCAAGATACAGACTAGCTGTAACTGTATTTTTGTACTGAAAAAAAGGTGCTAAAATGGAAAGCATTGAAAACAATACTAAATATGACTGACCTTACCTTTTCTTTCCTCGAAACAAACGAGTTCTTCTTTTTAAAGATCGTGTGTACCTGCTAAGCTCGTCTTTTTCTTTCTTTTTTTTTTTTTTTTCCTACTACCTGATTTCTGTCGAGAAACAAACATCCACCAGATAGAAACCGGAAGCAGCCTCTCTCTCAACCGCTCCCACACGACTTCCGTCAGAATTGAGCGGACCGGAGAGAACACATAACTGTGGTTGCCGGTATGAGAATATAACGTGCAATACATCAGAGCGATAGAAGACAGAGTTAACTTAAGGATTTTAAATTCAGTGTATTCTTAACGTAGCTCTTTTTCTTGGTCTTCAACCAGCACCAATATACACAATATAATATACACCAATGCTGAATGCTCTTCTTTTGAGTACTTTTTTTTGTAATTAACTATAATAGGATTTCTTGAGTTTAAACAGGCAGTTGTTTGCTGATCAACCTGATAGATCAAAATATGCAATCCATATAAAATGTTTGTTAGTTCTGTACAAATAAGAGAAAACAAGATCCCACGCATTACATATTTGATTTTTATTACTACACACAAGAACTGTGAGAAAAAGACCAAAATGGTGTATTCTTTAAACTTTCACGATTCGGTTTCTCCACCCGTTATGGTTTTCAGCATCCATTTTCGCATACGGAAAACGTGGGTGTAAAATCCGTATTTGCCGCTACGATCACAGCCTTCTCCCCAAGACACTATTCCAATCTGGTACCAGCGGCCATCTTCTGGGTTCTGAAACAAATCAAATTGTTATCAAGACAAAATGCTACAGTGGGGTTTCAAATGAACTGGAATGCACAGGGTCTGACTGAGTTCTCTGCCCTGCAACACTTGTGAAGTGCATACAGCTGGTAAAACGGAGGAAAGCTACATACCTTCATGACAAATGGACCCCCACTGTCACCCTCACAGGAATCTCCACTTATAGAATCATCTGGGCTGAATCCTGGCAGGTGGAAGAAAGAGGAATATTATCTATAACTTTCAAACTTCAACATCTGTCTACCATGCTATTTCTACGGAAGCTAAAACTATAGAACTCTTTAATAAAACTACCTTAAGATGGTCTCTAATAGTCACCAATTTAAAGACTATCTTTACACAACCCGTTTCCTTCTTTGTAAGTCTCCTTTAAATGTTGCTGACAGTTTTGTGCCACCAGATGGCAGTGTTACCTAAGTAGTCAGTAAAAACACATGCATAACACAGTGAATAGTAGCTGTACCTGCACAGAACATATTGTCAGTCACTCTGATCTTGGTGGAGTCGCGACAGGTCTCCTGCTGAACAATGGGCAGGTGAATCTGTTGCAGGACCTGCGGTAGAGATTGGGGAGAGCTTATCCACGTCTCATACAGGTTTCCCCATCCCGTCACACGCCCCTTGAACCCGGCAAACATCAGCCTAAACAGGAAAAACAAAAAACAGTTTACAACCGATTGGCAACTAGAATTCTACAGGTTCAGATATTGGCACGTCCATTCTTATCAGGGTGGGGGTCATTTCCTGTTTATCAGTTTCCAATTCCAATATATTTCTTACGTCTTAGCAACTTTCTTAGTGGGCAGACAGATGGGCACGATGTTCTCTGTGAAGGTCAGTGGTTTTCTCAGGTGCAAGAGAGCAATATCTCTGTCCAGGTTCTCTTTCCAGTTATATTTGGGGTGGATGATAATTTCATCCAGAGCAACAATTTTTTCAGTTTGTTTTTCAAACCTGAAAAAAAAGATAGAAAACTGAGCAAATTATATTGCAATCATTTAAATTATGCAATACTATATATATATATATATATGTTTTTTTTTCAATCACAACAATTATACTGCAGAGTATGTAAGTAAAAATAGAGTTATGAACATTTAAATATCTGGATCTTCTGTTACCCTTAATAAAAGCACAGCAAAGTGTAATAAAGCACAGTGAAAGCACTGTAAAGCATAGGTATACATTGTAAAGCCCCATAGCGGTGTGGTAAAGCATGACATAACCATGGGAAAACTGAAAAATGATGGTGCAAATTTAAGCAGGTAAACTTTCATAACAATAAAGCTCCAGGAATGACTGGCTTACTTGGCGCGGTAGTGTTTGCCCACTCTGACTAAGATGTCATTTGCTGTGAAGTTTTTGTTCCAGGGTGGGTAGAGAATGCAGTGGGCAGCCGTCAGTATCCACTGGTCACTTATGAGGCTGGCTCCACAAAGCAGCTCCTGTGGGGATTTCCGGTACAGCATTACCTGCCTGGAAGGAACAAGGCCTGTAAGCAGTAATACTAGATATAGGGCCCAACTCCCCCTGCCACACCTGTGCTACATACACAAAGACAGTGACAGTAGGTGGGGCTTGAATAGTTAGGTTAATGTAGAAATAAAAAGCAATTTAAATTTCATTTGATGCAACTTTTGGGTGGTCTCAAATTGGCCACAAACATTGTATTTCAAAGGAGACTTGACTAGTTACAGGGATGCAAATAAGACTCCAATTGCGCAGAACTTTGATCCATGCCTGGTTTTACTATGAGTATACTAAGACACACCTGAGCTTGTTACCTATATGCACTGGGACTAATGAAACACATATTAAAACTTGGAATAGATGAAACTGCTATGCAATAGGAGCCTTTGTCTTTTTTTTTAATTTAGTAGTGGCCAATTGTTTTTATCATTTTTCCCAATTTGGAATGGCCAGTTATTTTTTTTTATTAGGCTCAGCTCAACAACCCCCGCACTGACTTGGGAGCGGCAAAGACGAGCACACGCTGTCCTCCGAAGTGTGTGCCGTCAGCTGACCGCTTCTTTTACACACTGCAGGCCCACCATGCAGCCACTTCAGAGCTACAGCGCCGGAGGACAACACAGCTCTGGGAAGCTTACAGGTAAGCCCGCAGGCACCTGGCCAGACTACAGGGGTCGCTGGTGTGCGGTGAGCTGAAGACACCCTGGTCGACCTAAGCCCCCACCCCGGACGGTGCTCAGCCAGTGTGCGCCGCCCGAGAGCTCCCATCCACGGTCAGCAATTGAATAGCCTGGACTCGAACCGGTGACGTTCAGGCTATAGGGCGCATCCTGCACTCCATGCGTAGCACCTTTACCGGATGCGCCACTCGGGAGCCTGCCTTTGTCTTTTTAACTACTCGGAACATTTATGAGTAGGTTGTGAAATCAAAATCTCTTAAAACCATTTGACCTCAGTGGTCCTCAATTAAAATGTAATTGTAGTTGAACCTTAGCACGCCTGTGTAATTGTAATTATGCCACATAATTGACGATTACAGTTCAGTTATGCATTTATTTGTCATTCGATCATTACTCTTGTATTTTCAACCACTTAGTGACCCCATTTGTTTGGAAAAAAGGTAAGTTAGCATAGTATGTTTCTGTATTAGTACCTTTGATTATTGCTTGGTTATTTAGAATAGAAAGTAATATGTTAATGTGTGTAGTTGTTACTGTTTAGTATAATTATAATTACTGAAGCGTAATTGTAACTAATAGTAACGGAACAAAATAGCATTGTAATTGTAATTGCAATTTCAGAAAACAGTTCTGCTGTAATTGCAATTATAATTGAGCCCAGGTCTGCCACTGACAATCCACGGCTATGGGAAAGCAGTGTTTGAAGCATGTTTACCAGGGTGCGCTGCCCTCCTGAGCGTTGACCCCCTTCACAATCCGACTCGCTGCGTAGGAATCAGTCAGTTCCTGCTCGTTCTGATCCTTCACCTTTATCTGCTCAAACTTGGGCCTGATTCCACATTCTGAAAAGGGGTGGAGTCGAGGTATATTAGCCAGCTACTACCCAAAAGTTTCATTCACATTTATATTTACAACAATATTTATGATAAAGTTTCTTTAAACAAGCAAGCAATAAACCAGTACAGTATATTACATATATATATATATATTAATTTAGGTGCCCTCAATATTTCACTCTTGCTAACTTTGGCCGTTGAATTTATTTGTTAATACTGATGTTGCACTGATGAACACAGTGGAAAACTTGAAAGAAGAAGAGATCCTTTCAATCATGTACACACCATCTTCGCCTTCGCCAAAACTTTTCAGGCTGAAGAAGGATGTACGCGGGCCTTGTAAAACCGTGCGACCAGAGAGCGATTCCTCCTCCTCAAACGCGTCCAGTGGGTCATCTGTGTAAAGAAAGGAAGGCTTAGAAGCTTGATCAAGCCTATATACATGTAGCATGGAGACTTTAACCACCAGTCAATCAATGACTTGATACCAAACAAAAAAAGGCGTGTATCATTCAATTTCAAGCTACAGCCAACTAGATTCTAACAAGCTTGCTCTTTTCTCTCAGAGAGAGCGATTGAAACGCTCCTAATGTACTCACCGCACAGTTTGATGTTGCAGTAGTCAAATGTAATGTTTGGGTGGTCGACGTAACACCAAGGACCCTCCAGGTCTCCGTCTGGATTGCGACAGTGGTTTTCCACCAGCTTCACCTCGGGTGAAAATGTCTTGCCTTTGCTAAGCTTGATGGCCTTGGGAGAGTTCCATTTCAGGCACTGCATGTTGCTTGCAGAGACAGACATGGTGCCGCTGTATTCCAGACCGTAGTCTTGCATGCAGTCCTTCTGATCGTATAGCGGCTTCGCACGGGCGGTAGGTGCCGATTTGAGGGGCTGACCTTAATAAGACACAAGACTGTCCTCTAAATCTCATATTATATACTGAGCATCAAAAGAAACGTATCACTTATATTTGGATAAAATTCACTAGATGTGATCGAAAAATGACAAACAATTGACATCACGAAGATGCTGCAAAATGACCTGTCTCCCAGTTCATGGCCTGTCATTGACAGTGGGTCTGGTTATACTGTCTCGTCAGATTTGAAATTGACGGTGAGCCACAGTACGCTGCCCTAGTCCAGCCTCCAACATGCCGATTGCACGAAGGCGCTGCTCTCTTGACAGACTTGACATATTTTTTTTTTTCTGTGATTTTCTTTATTGCTTTATTCAAACTTGCAATTCAACAGCTTAAATCACTCCATATCCAGTGTTCAATCAACTGTCTCACTAATTAGGTGATTAAGTGCATATGCTTCAGTCATAATCACGCAAGTGTGTCATGGTCAAGGATGAATGATCGAGTGATTAAAAAGAAACCAAAAACATTTCGTCAATGTCCATCATTTATATACCTTATTTTTTTTCGAAAATAAACATGTTATAATAGTGATAAGTTTCTTTTGATGCTCGGTATAGTTCCACATTAAACAACACCAGGGAGCCCCAGAGTGTCTCATCTGGTAAAGACATGTGGTGGTACAGTCAGGGAGGTGGAGGTTCCCTTTACATCGTTCTTAAACTTTTGCTACTTTTTCCCAGTACTCGTTTCAACTTATAGTATATCTCCTTCTTAATTTTAATTTATAGAAGTTTTAAAGGAGTGTTTATGAACTCTATGGAGATCGAGAAGTTGCCTTGCCAAAACTTTGAAAAAAAAACAAAAAAACATATGCATTATAAAATAGATACATAGATAGGAAACTTAACATGGTACAGTTATACACGCAGTGACGGAAGGGGATTGTGGCATGGCAGAAGCCCTGCTGCTGCAGGAGGTAGTGTGTGTGTGTGTGGAATGTACAGTTGGCAGGGATGAAGTTAATTTAGGTAATTGGTGCTAAATGGGGAATGGCCACACCTGTGATTGCTGGCAGGGATAGAGTGGCCAAGGAACCAGAAATGATTTGTTTCTTGGAGGAGTCTGTGCTGTGATTTTTGTACTGGTGCAGCTTGGTAGCGAAGGCTAATGCCCAGCCTACACGTGTGTTGTTCTTTTGTTTGAACCTTTATATTGGTCCTCGTGCTGTGTTTTGTTTGTTCCTGTGTTTTGTGTTGTTTTGTTTAATAAAGTGAGCAACAGCAACCTGCAGCTCTGTCTCTGGGTCTACTTCCTGCTGGTAGCCAGCCTGGGCTGTGACGCTACCCTGTCACAGGGATATGAAAATATGGGTTTATGATATCAGACAGCCCTTCATGGGATCCGTCGTGCATCCCCTAGCTGCTGTTATGTCCAGAACAGAAGGCTGTAAAAGCTGAAGAGGTGTTGTTTCCAGACTGTATCTCCTTGCTTACCACATATAGGTACGATACATTCCTCGCGTCTCACCAGCGCGTCTCGGGTGAAGCACCAGGGTCCTTTCGGGGAGGACTCTGGATTCCTGCAGTAGTTCTCAATGAGATTCTTTTCAGGCATCTCTGTTATGTTAAACTCGCTGGAAAACAGTTTAGGGTTTTAAAAGACATATATATATATATGGGGCAGCAGTGTGGAGTAGTGGTTAGGGCTCTGGACTCTTGACCGGAGGGTTGAGGGTTCAAACCCAGGTGGGAGACACTGCTGCTGCACCCTTGAGCAAGGTACTTTACCTAGATTGCTCCACTAAAAACCCAGTGGTATAAATGGGTAACTGTATGTAAAAATAATGTATACAAATTAAAATAATGCAATTGTATGTAAAAAATAATGTGATAGCTTGTAAAAATTGTAAGTTGCCCTGGATAAGGTCTGCTAGAAATTAATAATAATAATATATATATATATATATATATATATATATATATATATATATATATATATATATATATATATATATATATATCCATTGCAGCAGCACAATGCCACATTGTAAAGAAACTGATATTTTACAAAAGAGCCAGAAACATACGTAATTCTGTGAGGAAAGTTGCTTGTCCAGTATTGACAGTCTCGTCCAGACTCAGTGACAGAAATATTGCCTCTGTAGTTTTCACCCATTCCCATCACACATTCACCTGACAAATGAATAACCATTGATGATGTGTTAATTGAATCCATACACATACAATGCTGTTCCCTTATTGTGTATATTACGCAGACATTCACTGAAGCAAGCTACAACTCAGACACCTTTTATTTGTGTCATCTCGAAATTATTTACCAGGTGCGATATGATTGAACGGTCTTTCATTTAAACCCAAACAAGCCTCTAATCTTCAGAAGTTAAATTCACTAGAAATAGCTGGTTATTCAATTATGTGGCAGGTAATCGATTGCACCTTAAAGCAGGATGTGAAAGCCAGAGTTTGACCCTCCGTGGCGTGGCTGTCTTAATTCTGCCTCACTAGAAATTACACACCGGCTCTCTTTACACTAATCTTACCATCCAAACAAGTCCTCAGCGGAGGTAGGTTCTGCTGGTTTCTACTACCCTGGTTGCCTTCACATGCTGGGAAAAAAAAAATTAAAAAAACAGGTAAAGAAGATTAATAAGAATGACAAACAATAGACAGAGAATTAAAATGCACGAGTCTGTTTTACGACTTACCCAAGTATCTTTTCCAGAATTCATCCTAGATCAAAAAAGAGAACTAAGATTGATTAGCAAATAAATCGATAGACTTTGTTAAGCTCTACAGAATCCTGTGAAAGCATGTTTCACAGGATTCTGTGAATTAGCAATAATTAAATAGATATCACTATGTACCAATTAAAGATTTTAGGATCTTGCATTAAATTGAATGGGTGCCTATACTGTATACTACACAAAACTACAGTTTTGCTTTATCACAAACTATTGCATTCTAATCTTGCGTTTCTTAAAAAGCTTAAGTGAAAGTTGTTTAATAAGTAAGGCTGTGTATTTCTCGTTTTGTGACATGAAGGGCTGTTGTCTTATTAAATGGAGTGATCTACACAGGTTTGAAAATCAAACCGTCTGTACCTGATGTGGTTGTTCAATGTGCTATCAGACGATTTTTTTAAAAACCAATGGGGGTATACAAGGACAAAGCGATGGAGGTTAACTGTTTACTTACGGTCTTCCCATTGTCTTCAAAGACCTCTCTTGCCTCTTCACGGCTGCAGATTTCCTCCAAACATTCCCTCTCTAGATTCCCACTCCTTGTCTCTTCGAAATACCCATTTGCCCGCCGGGAGCGTTTCAAAACCGACGACGCTGTTTTACTGTCCAGAAACACTAAAGGACACGCGTGAAACCCTTTATAGTGTGCACTGGTGGAGGCTCGTTAAGGGTTGCTATACAAGGTATTTGAGGGGCTGTGCTCAAAAGGGCCTTACTCTTTTTGCACGGCGAAAAGCAACTAAAAATGTTACACAACTAGTAAGAGAAACCAAAAATAGTGATAAAAAAAAGGAGTCTAAAAACAGTACAATATTAGTGACACTAGAAACGAGGGGTGTCTTGGTACAACTTGGTAACCTGCAATTTCATTTTCTTAAGATAACTTATCCTTGCGTAATACAGCCGAAAACAATTTTTAGAAAACTGAAAAGTGTGATGGTTATCTAGTTTCATTATATCTTTTCTTTTTTTCCAGAAACCAGTTTTGATCGTAATACACGCAAAATATTTGTGAATCTGAAATTGTGGGACATCAGTTTTATCCAGGACACCCCTGTAAACATACAAGTTAAGTTTATTTTATTAAAAAAAAAATAAACATAAAGCCTTTTACTGAAACCCGTTTTTTGACAATTAATTCACAATATTTTGTAAAATTTTATTTCTAAGGTATTTCTCATAGGACAGTATTAATAAGAACAGTGGTAAACGGTGGTTCATTACCATGGAAATTAACCTCGGAGACTCTTTAAAATGGAGATTGCAAAACGGAGTTCAAAATAATGCTAATAAAATAATAACAGATTGCTCTTACCATTTTCACAATGCGAGACCTGTACAAAATAAAAGATTAGGATACTTAAAAATATAGGTGGCGAGATTCCTCCCATGTCTGTCTATGCCTGTGGCAGGATTCAAGAGTGAATTCTGTACCCCCCCAAAAAAAGCAGTGAGCTCTCTGGTTAATATTGAACCGAGAAAGTTAATGAAGACGTGTGTGTGTCACAATGAGTCAGGGACACAGAAACAGGTCGTTAAACAACCTGGGGGTCTTTTGTTGCTGAATGTCTGATTTTCATAACTCTGGTCCCTTGTTCAAACAGTGGTGGGTATTAGATGTTCAGATCAGTTGGTTGTAGAGTCCAGGGACTGTAGTTACTACATACAAATAGTAGCTATACATACAAATCAATAAAATAAAGAAAAGTCCCTCATCTCAGTTCTCTCAGTTTTACATTAAAGAATCATTATAGTGTTGGCTAATGCCTTCGTCAGTGCAATGACCTCACAACTCAGATAAAGCCATTAGCCAAAACCTGTCTGCTTGACCGCCATGCCTATTCAGAATTACCAAAAAGCTGCATATCCCCATTTATTCCACAGTGAATTTGCTCTATTTTTGTCAAAAGCAAAATTTTATAAAACTAATAAGAAGTAACCTGCCTTGCTGGACTTTACTGTACCATCGAACGTCAACACATTTGCACTTTTATTTTAGTTTCATAAATAATTATTCAAATTGCACACAAAATTAAACAACTTGATTCATAGGGCCAATGTGCTGCTGGATTATACAGACAACTCATAAACTGAGCATTTGAATGCTGAGGACAGCAAGTTTGCATGACACAACTGCAGCTGCAAACAAGTGAGGTTTGTTGAGTTGGTTTCGCATCCCAGCTGTTTAAATATTTGTGTGCAAATAATGAATGACCTCTTGGTTGGGATTACAGTCCACTGGCTGTATCAGCAGAAAGGGATCCAGAAATGGGCCATCAAGCTGATACATTTTACTGAGGTCTACAGTGCAATTCAAAATTCTCTCCACTTTCAACCAGTTCAGATATGCTATGGAAAAATAGCTGTGAAACTTGGGAGGTATTAACAGTAGCCCATGGGGAAGAGGATGTTCTGGTTTTCAACTTGCACCTCAGTTTTGTAAGTCTAGAGGTACTGTAAGTGTTCAGTAGCCCCCCCTTTGACGCGAGGTGTCAAGCACCATATCATTCGCACCATGGTCTACTGTTGGTACAGGATAAGTTCTTCTCTCTACAGACTGGCTTATCTGTGGACTGATCAAGTGGCTATTGAATTGCCACGTCTTATCTTTTTTGAGCCTGTCTTGCCAAGATTAATTGATTAACAAGATTATATATAGTATATATATATAGTTTTACATATGCTTACAGGGCACAAACATAATTTGTTTATCTCACCTTTCAATATAAAATGTGTGTTCCACATTCTCTCATCTTACATAACTTAATGTGTAATATGTATATATATTGTAAACCAACTCACCCACTCGGGTTCGTTGCCCCTTTAAAAATTACGACCCAGCACACAGAAATGGATTTTCAAGCGCGGTTGCACTAATATTTTAATAAACACAAAAATAAATACAGCAAAACAAACCAAACAAACACCTAACTCAGATTTGGAGCACTTACTACACAGGTAATTTCCCCGACTAACTTGCAGGACGGCTAAGCCGTTTACCTGGCATACAAACAAAAAACCCCACAGGTTTACACAGCACTTGCTTCTTTTATGACTACTCGGAAGCAGAGCACCTCTCTTCTGCTTCCTTCTACTCAGCAGCCCTGAGCAGACTGACTGCTTCCCTTAAATACCCTGCACCTGGCTCTAATTTAATAATAAGCACCAGGTGCAGGGAATGATCCATAATAAAACAATTAACAGAAATAATTAAACAATAAAGTAAAACAATTAAACAAAACAAAAGGTGCATTTTTTCCTTCAGGGAGGTTTTAACCCCCTCCCTGCTGTCTCACACATCCCGCTGCCTTACAATATATATATATATATATATATATATATATATACTGCTGCACAATGACAGTGCAACAGTCTAATGGTGCTTTCACACGGAGGAGTTATGACGGTTCAGAACCGTCACTCATAAACATATATATATATATATATATATATATATATATATATATATATATAGTAAGGCAGCGGGATGTGTGAGACAGCAGGGAGGGTTAAAACTCCCTGAAGAAAAATGCACCTTTGTTTAGTTTAATTGTTTTACTTTATTGTTTAATTGATTGTTAATTGTTTTATTATGAATCATTCCCTGCACCTGGTGCTTATTATTAAATTGGGACCAGGTGCAGGGTATTTAAGAGGAGCTGTTAGTCTGCTCTAGGCTGCTGAGTAGAAGGAAGCAGGAGAGGTGCTCTGCTTCTGAGCAGTCTGGAGAAAAAAAAAAAAAAAAAGGTACAGTTTAATCCTGTTAAGTTGTGGGGCAGGTAAACGGCTTAGCCGTCCTGCTGGTGAGTCAGGTTCCAGTGTGTATAGTAAGTGCTCCAAAAAACGGAGTTAGGAGTTTGTTTGTGTTTTGTTTGTGTTGATTAAAAAAAATAGCGCAACCGCGCGTTTAAAATCCATTTCTGTGTGCTGGGTCGTAGTTTTTAAAGGGGCACAACCAGTGGTGAGTTTCTTTTACAATATATATGTATATATATGTATATATATACAGTGCCTTGCAAAAGTATTCAGACCCCTGACCAATTCTCTCATTACAATTACAAATGGTACATTGAAATTTCGTTCTGTTTGATATTTTATTTTAAAACACTGAAACTCAAAATCAATTATTGTAAGGTGACATTGGTTTTATGTTGGGAAATATTTTTAAGAAAAATAAAAAACTGAAATATCTTGCTTGCATAAGTATTCAACCCCTGTGCTGTGGAAGCTCCCAGTTTACACCGATGAAAGAAATTGCCCTAACGAGGACACAATTACCTTACCATTGGCCTCCACCTGTGAACCATTTAAGTTGCTGTCACATTTTCTGGATAAAAACCCCACTGTTGAAGGATCATTGGTCAGGCTGTGAATCTGAAGGAATAAGAAGACCAAAGAGCATTCTACAGAAGTTAGAGATAAAGTAATACAAATGCATAGATTAGGGAAAGGGTACAAAATAATATCCAAGTGTTTGGATATCCCAGTGAGCACAGCTGGATCAATAATCAGGAAGTGGAAGCTGCATCACACCACCCAGGCACTGCCAAGAAAAGGCCGTCCCTCAAAACTCAGCGCTCAAACAAGAAGGAGACTTGTGAGAGAAACCACAGAGAGGCCAACAATCACTTTGAAGGAGCTACAGAGTTCAGTGGCTGGGAGTGGAGTAATGGTGCACCAGTCAACCATATCAAGAGCTCTGCATAACACTGGCCTGTATGGGAGGGTGGCAAGAAAGAAGCCGTTACTCAAAAAGTACCATCTGAAAGTACGTCTGGAGTTTGAAAGCATGAGAGTGAACCAACTGTGATGTGGGAAAAGGTTTTGTGGTCAGATTTGACCAAGATAGAGCTTTTTGGCCAAAACTCAAAGCGCTATGTGTGGCGCAAACCTAACACTGCCCATGCCTCAAGACACACCATCCCTACATTGAAGTATGGTGGTGCCAGCATCATGCTGTGGGAATGCTTCTCATCAGCATGGACTGGGGATCTTGTTAAAATTGAAGGAAGAATGGATGGAGCAAAATACAGGGACATACTGCAAGAGAACCTGCTTCGGTCCGCTAAAAAACTGAAGCTTGGGAGGAAATTCACCTTTCAGCAGGACAATGATCCCAAGCACAAGGCCAAAGCAACATTGGAGTGGCTCAAGAACAAAAAGGTGAATGTCCTACAGTGGCCCAGTCAAAGTCCTGATCTCAATCCCATTGAGAATTTGTGGCACTATTTGAAAATTGTGGTCCACAAGCGTCGTTCAACCAACCTGAACAACCTGGAGCAAATCTACCAAGAAGAATGGGCCAAAATCACTCCGACGCTGTGTGCAAAGCTGGTACATACTTACCCCAAAAGACTTAAAGCTGTTATTGCAGCGAAAGGTGGCTCTACCAAATATTAATGTGTGGGGGTTGAATACTTATGCTAGCAAGATATTTCAGTTTTTTATTTTTCTTAAAAATATTTCCCAACATAAAACCAATGTCACCTTATAATAATTGATTTTGAGTTTCAGTGTTTTAAAATAAAATATCAATCAGAACGAAATTTCAATGTACCATTTGTAATTCAGTAATATGAGAGAATCGGTCAGGGTCTGAATACTTTTGCAAGGCACTGTATATATATATATATATATATATATATATATATATATATATATATATATATATATATATATATATGTATGTATGTATGTATGTGTGTATATATATGTATATATACCGTTCAAAAGTTTGGGGTCACTTAGAAATGTCCTTGTTTTCGAAAGAAAAGCACATTTTTGTCCATTAAAATAACATCAAATTGATCAGAAATACAGTGTAGACATTGTTAATGTTGTAAATGACTATTGTAGCTGGAAGCGGCTGATTTGTAATGGAATATCTACATAGGCATTACAGAGGCCCATTATCAGCAACCATCAGTCCTGTGTTCCAATGGCACGTTGTGTTTGCTAATCCAAGTTTATCATTTTAAAAGGCTAATTGATCATTAGAAAACCCTTTTGCAATTATGTTAGCACAGCTGAAAACTGTTGTGCTGATTAAAGAAGCAATAAAACTGGTCTTCTTTAGACTAGTTGAGTATCTGGAGCAGCAGCAATTGTGGGTTCGATTACAGGCTCAAAATGGCCAGAAACAAAGAACTTTCTTCTGAAACTCGTCAGTCTATTCTTGTTCTGAGAAATGAAGGCTATTCCATGCGAGAAATTGCCAAGAAACTGAAGATCTCGTACAACGCTGTGTACTACTCCCTTCACAGAACAGCGCAAACTGGCTCTAACCAGAATAGAAAGAGGAGTACAACTGAGCAAGAGGACAAATACATTAGTGTGTCTAGTTTGAGAAACAGATGCCTCACAGGTCCTCAACTGGCAGCTTCATTAAATAGTACCCGCAAAACACCAGTCTCAACGTCAACAGTGAAGAGGCGACTCCGGGATGCTGGCCTTCTAGGCAGAGTTGCAAAGAAAAAGCCATATCTCAGACTGGCCAATAAAAAGAAAAGATTAAGATGGGCAAAAGAACACAGACACTGGACAGAGGAAGATTGGAAAAAAGTGTTATGGACAGACAAATCTAAGTTTGAGGTGTTCGGATCACAAAGAAGAACATTAAGTGAGATGCAGACCAAATGAAAAGATGCTGGAGGAGTGCTTGACGCCATCTGTCAAGCATGGTGGAGGCAATGTGATGGTCTGGGGTGCTTTGGTGGTGGTAAAGTGGGAGATTTGTACAGGGTAAAAGGGATCTGGAAGAAGGAAGGCTATCACTCCATTTTGCAACGCCATGCCATACCCTGTGAACGGCGCTTGATTGGAGCCAATTTCCTCCTACAACAGGACAATGACCCAAAGCACAGCTCCAAACTATGCAAGAACTATTTAGGGAAGAAGCAGTCAGCTGGTATTCTGTCTATAATGGACTGGCCAGCACAGTCACCGGATCTCAACCCTATTGAGCTGTTGTGGGAGCAGCTTGACCGTATGGTACGTAAGAAGTGCCCATCAAGCCAATCCAACTTGTGGGAGGTGCTTCAGGAAGCATGGGGTGAAATCTTTTCAGATTACCTCAACAAATTGACAACTAGAATGCCAAAGGTCTGCAAGGTTGTAATTGCTGCAAATGGAGGATTCTTTGACGAAAGCAAAGTTTGAAGGACACAATTATTATTTCAATTAAAAATCATTATTTCTAACCTTGTCAATCACTATATTTCCTATTCATTTTGCTATATTTCCTATTCAAACTCATTTCATGTATGTTTTCATGGAAAACAAGGAAATTTCTAAGTGACCCCAAACTTTTGAACGGTAGTGTATGTGTATATATATGTATATATGTGTATATATATATATATATATATATATATATATATATATACACACACACACATATACATACATATATATACACACACATATACATACATATATATATATATATATATATATATATATATATACATATATATATATATATATATATATATATATATATATATATATATATATATATATATATATATATATATATATATATACTATATATATGTGTGTATATATATATACACACACATATGAAGCATATTATACTTAATTATTTTCTGAATGTATTCAGGAAAACAGGTCTCCAAGCTTTAACCGAAATCTATTTTTAATTAGCTTTACTTGCATGGAAAATACCTACAAACAACAGATAGAACATTTAGTACACAGATACAGCCGAGAGACAAGGTTCACATTGCAGGTTAAGTCAATATTTGCAGAAATCCAGAGCTCTCCCTAAATATTGCAACAAGCTACCTGGAAACACATCAGTGAATTCCAGCCACTGAACAGTAATTGTTTCAAGGCAGCCAATATTTGCAGGCGGTACTACTTCCTTTGTTGATTATAAATACATATTCTACTCATGAGCGAAATGTGATGTTGAGGCCTGTTTTTGTCTATGAAAGACTGTGAGGTGTACAACTCCTAAACGTCTTTTTGTACTGATCTAACACTTTGTAGACGGCTTCATAATGGTGGAATAACAAAACAGGCACAGGTACTGGATTCTTACAGATCTGATCATAATCATATACAAGAACAAATTGGTGTGACTTGAAGCGAAAAGTCGTTCTAGTAGTGTTACATCAAAGTTTCCCAAATTTAACGTGCATAGTAATGGCACATTTTATGATGCTTTTAAGATCCTTTACAGTTGTTTTACCACGCGTGGCTGCGCTTTACTAAAATATTAAAAGAAATGATGACAGAGGCAGATAGGACTAATATCCCAATATGTGGCTCACTGTACTAAGCCATATTTACCAAGCCATACTTTCTGGTTAGATCAAATTGTTCCTAATTGTCTTCGGATATAAATAACATGTAATAACCTTTCTGTAACCAAACGTGTAGATTTAAGGCATACTATTTCTCATTTTCTTACTGTGTGATCTTCTTAAACAGTTCATTGGTATATAACAACAGTGCCACACACTTAATTTGAGAAATATCTTGACCTTTCTGTACCTTGGCTAAGACAGGATAATGTTAAGTTTCCTATCTGTGTTTATTTTATAATGCACAATGTTTTTTCCAATAGTTTTGGCAGGGCAACTTCTCATACTCAATAGAGTACACACAAACTGTTTTAAAATTTCTAAAAATGTAATTAAAAAAATGTTTTTGTCTTGGCAGCTTATGATAAGAATTAGGAATAACTGTTAAATATAAAAAAGTAAGTTTGAATTGATTTCAAAAGACAACAAAACACAAAAGCACTTTCCAAAGCATTGAATAAAGGTTTATTTTATTATGAGCAATTTACATCTTCATATTCCATCTCAACTCAGGTACCCGTTTCTATTTCTACTGTCTCAGCTACTGCATTTATCCCTTCGTCTCCTTGCAGTATGACAACATTGTTTTGGGACTTTTCTCCTTCTACTATGACGCACTTATTGTCTGCGTCGGAGATGATAATTTCTATAATGTCCTCGTTTATCTGGATGTGGCCACTAGCCTGGCCTTGCACAGCCTGCTGGAGATCAGATGAGGATCCGATCACGCTGTGGATGACCTGCTGGGAACTGAACACCATACTGTTCTCGTGGGGAGCAGCGGTGCTTATCATCACAGTTCCCTGTCCCACACCGGACGCCCCATCCATGGTTTCAAAAGCGTGCACGTAGACCACAGTGGATTCCTCGGTGGTGCTGCTGCTATCTGTCTGATCCGCTCGCCGCCGCCTCTTCTTGGTCTTCCGTGGCTTTTTCTCGGGTTTGTCCTTGAAAGAAGGAGGAGGGTGCTCGGATTCCAGTGCGGCCAGCGCCTCGGCCAGTTCCCCTGCTAATTTCTCCTCCTTCCTTTTGTGGGACGACTGGTGACGGAGCAGGCTCTGCCTCATGGTGTACGCCGCCCCGCACGTCTGGCACTTGTAAGGCTTGTCCTCCAAGTGGCTCTTCTGGTGTCTGCGCAGCTTGGTGGCCAGGGTGTAGGCCTTCTCACACTGATCGCACTTGTAAGGCCGGTCTCCCGTGTGCAGCTGCTCATGGGCTCGAAGGGTGTGGCGATCCCTCAGGGCTTTGCCGCAGATCGGGCACAGATACGCCTCCCTGGTGTGGGAGATCCGGTGCCTCCTGAGCTCGGGCAGCTGTGAGAAGTAACCGTTACAGTACTCGCACCTGTAAGGCTTCTCCCCAGTGTGAATGCGGAGGTGGCCCCGGAGGTTGCCCTGTTGCCGGAAGGACTTCCCGCAGTAGGGGCACAGGAAGGGCTTCTCTCCTGTGTGAAGTCTCATGTGGTTCCTCAGAGATCCGGGGTTGGCCAGCTCCTTGTCGCAGACGGCGCACTTGCACGTCTTGGTGTTCCCCAGGTTGAGCTCCTTCATCCGGTGGATCTCCTTGTGGATGCGCAGAGAGGGCCGTCGGGCGTAGGCTTTGCCGCACTGGTCGCAGACGAAGGGCCGCTGTCCCGTGTGCAGGATCTCGTGCTCTTTCAGATCTCGCTTGGTCCCGTCACGCCTTTTCGCACTTAAAGGGCCTCTCGCCCTTGTGGAACAGGAGGTGCACCCGGAAGCTCTCCTGTGAGCTGTAGCTCTTGCCGCACTCTGTGCGCAGGTAGGGCTTGTAGTCCAGGTGGGTGAACTTGTGCTTCTTCAGGTGGCACAGCTGGAGGAATCTTTTCCCACATTCGTCGCACCTGTATTTCCTTTCCCTGGTGGCGGTATGAGAAGCTTCGGTCTGCACCTTGCATTGGGAAGGAGACTGTTGTTGAGGAGACGTTTCTTCCTCGAGCGGTACGAGGTTGTCACTGTTTTCCACTGTGGTTTTATTCCTTGTTTCCTCGCTTACCTCTTCCTCCTGCAGGGCCTCTTGTTCTTTTTCTTTTTCCTGTGTCGCAGCCTCTTCTAGCTTGGTTTCATGCTTACCCTCCCCTGACACATGTCTCTCCTTTGATTGTTGCTCCAGGACCCTCAATTTCCTTTCCTGCAAGCGTTTTTGGATCCTGCTGACAAGTGTGTGCACCTTTCGCGGTTTAGCAGCCAAGCGAGAACTAGCCCTGGACCCGCCCGTCCTTTCAACTTCTTCTCCCCTACATTCGGCGGTCGACTGCTGTGTTATACTCACAGCGTCACAATTCTCATCTTGGGGTGTTTTAGGTGATCCCACTGGGGGAAGACTTTCATTATTGCCCAGTTTACAAGATTCGTTCCCACCACTGTTTTCTGGAACTGTCCTTTTGACCGTACAATTTGAAGTCCTACTTAAGTCCTTCTTTCTTACAGCAGAGATTTCCGGTTTTCTATTTTTCCTCTGGAATCGCATTGGCCTTTTCAACGGCACTCTTACCACTTCTTCTTCTGGAAGGAAATCTATTTTTAATTAGCTTTACTTGCATGGAAAATACCTACAAACAACAGACAGAACATTTAGTACATAGATACAGCCATGAGACAAGGTTCACATTGCAGGTAAGTCAATATTTGCAGAAATCCAGAGCTCTCCCTAAACATTGCAACAAGCTACCTGGAAACACATCAGTGAATTCCAGCCACTGAACAGTAATTGTTTCAAGGCAGCCAATATTTGCAGGCGGTACTACTTCCTTTGTTGATTATAAATACATATTCTACTCATGAGTGAAATGTGATGTTGAGGCCTGTTTTTGTCTATGAAAGACTGTGAGGTGTACAACTCCTAAACGTCTTTTTGTACTGATCTAACACTTTGTAGACGGCTTCATAATGGTGGAATAACAAAACAGGCACAGGTACTGGATTCTTACAGATCTGATCATAATCATATACAAGAACAAATTGGTGTGACTTGAAGCGAAAAGTTGTTCTAGTAGTGTTACATCAAAGTTTCCCATATTTAGCGTGCATAGTAATGGCACATTTTATGATGCTTTTAAGATCCTTTACAGTTGTTTTACCAAGCGTGGCTGCTCTTTACTAAAATATTAAAAGAAATGATGACAGAGGCAGATAGGACTAATATCCCAATATGTGGCTCGCTGTACTAAGCCATATTTACCAAGCCATACTTTCTGGTTAGATCAAATTGTTCCTAATTGTCTTCGGATATAAATAACATGTAATAACCTTTCTGTAACCAAACGTGTAGATTTAAGGTATACTATTTCTCATTTTCTTACTGTGTGATCTTCTTAAACAGTTCATTGGTATATAACAACAGTGCCACAGACTTAATTTGAGAAATATCTTGACCTTTCTGTACCTTGGCTAAGACAGGATAATGTTAAGTTTCCTATCTGTGTTTATTTTATAATGCACAATGTTTTTTCCAATAGTTTTGGCAGGGCAGCTTCTCATACTCAATAGAGTAGACACAAACTGTTTTAAAATTTCTAAAAATTTAATTAAAAAATGTTTTTGTCTTGGCAGCTTATGATAAGAATTAGGAATAACTGTTAAATATAAAAAAAAAGTAAGTTTGAATTGATTTCAAAAGACAACAAAACACAAAAACACTTTCCAAAGCATCGAATAAAGGTTTATTTTATTATGAGCAATTTACATCTTCATATTCCATCTCAACTCAGGTACCCGTTTCTATTTCTACTGTCTCAGCTACTGCATTTATCCCTTCGTCTCCTTGCAGTATGACAACATTGTTTTGGGACTTTTCTCCTTCTACTATGACGCACTTATTGTCTGCGTCGGAGATGATAATTTCTATAATGTCCTCGTTTATCTGGATGTGGCCACTAGCCTGGCCTTGCACAGCCTGCTGGAGATCAGATGAGGATCCGATCACGCTGTGGATGACCTGCTGGGAACTGAACACCATACTGTTCTCGTGGGGAGCAGCGGTGCTTATCATCACAGTTCCCTGTCCCACACCGGACGCCCCATCCATGGTTTCAAAAGCGTGCACGTAGACCACAGTGGATTCCTCGGTGGTGCTGCTGCTATCTGTCTGATCCGCCGCCGCCTCTTCTTGGTCTTCCGTGGCTTTTTCTCGGTTTGTCCTTGAAAGAAGGAGGAGGGTGCTCGATTCCAGTGCGGCCAGCGCCTCGGCCAGTTCCCCTGCTAATTTCTCCTCCTTCCTTTTGTGGGACGACTGGTGACGGAGCAGGCTCTGCCTCATGGTGTACGCCGCCGCACGCCTGGCACTTGTAAGGCTTGTCCTCCAAGTGGCTCTTCTGGTGTCTGCGCAGCTTGGTGGCCAGGGTGTAGGCCTTCTCACACTGATCGCACTTGTAAGGCCGGTCTCCCGTGTGCAGCTGCTCATGGGCTCGAAGGGTGTGGCGATCCCTCAGGGCTTTGCCGCAGATCGGGCACAGATACGCCTCCCCGGTGTGGGAGATCAGGTGCCTCCTGAGCTCGGGCAGCTGTGAGAAGTAACCGTTACAGTACTCGCAACTGTAAGGCTTCTCCCCAGTGTGAATGCGGAGGTGGCCCCGGAGGTTGCCCTGCTGCCGGAAGGACTTCCCGCAGTAGGGGCACAGGAAGGGCTTCTCTCCTGTGTGAAGTCTCATGTGGTTCCTCAGAGATCCGGGGTTGGCTAGCTCCTTGTCGCAGACGGCGCACTTGCACGTCTTGGTGTTCCCCAGGTTGAGCTCCTTCATCCGGTGGATCTCCTTGTGGATGCGCAGAGAGGGCCGTCGGGCGTAGGCTTTGCCGCACTGGTCGCAGACGAAGGGCCGCTGTCCCGTGTGCAGGATCTCGTGCTCTTTCAGATCTCGCTTGGTCCCGTACGCCTTCTCGCACTGCTCGCACTTAAAGGGCCTCTCGCCCTTGTGGAACAGGAGGTGCGCCCGGAAGCTCTCCTGTGAGCTATAGCTCTTGCCGCACTCTGTGCACAGGTAGGGCTTGTAGTCCAGGTGGGTGAACTTGTGCTTCTTCAGGTGGCACAGCTGGAGGAATCTTTTCCCACATTCGTCGCACCTGTATTTCCTTTCCCTGGCGGCGGTATGAGAAGCTTCGGTCTGCACCTTGCATTGGGAAGGAGACTGTTGTTGAGGAGATGTTTCTTCCTCGAGCGGTACAAGGTTGTCACCGTTTTCTGCTGTCGTTTTATTCCTTGTTTCCTCGCTTACCTCTTCCTCCTGCAGGGCCTCTTTTTCTTTTTCCTGTGTCGCAGCCTCTTCTAGCTTGGTTTCACGCTTACCCTCCCCTGACACATGTCTCTCCTTTGATTGTTGCTCCAGGACCCTCAATTTCCTTTCCTGCAAGCGTTTTTGGATCCTGCTGACAAGTGCGTGCACCTTTCGCGGTTTAGCAGCCAAGCGAGAACTAGCCCTGGGCCCGCCCGTTCTTTCAACTTCTTCTCCCCTACAATCAGCGGTCGACTGCTGTGTTATACTCACAGCGTCACATTTCTCATCTTGGGGTGTTTTAGGCGGTCCCACTGGGGGAAGACTTTCATTATTGCCCAGTTTACAAGATTCGTTCCCACCACTGTTTTCTGGAACTGTCCTTTTGTCCGTACAATTTGAAGTCCTACTTAAGTCCTTCTTTCTTACAGCAGAGATTTCCGGTTTTCTATTTTTGCTCTGGAATCGCATTGGCCTTTTCAACGGCACTCTTACCACTTCTTCTTCTTCTTCTGGACCTGTTCCCCACACAAAATAGCATTGCTCAATTGTTATGGAAAGTTACAACTGAATAGTTTGCAGATATTGTTAAAATTACTTTGATAGGAATATAATTTAAGTGCTACAGTACCAATTATGTACTTCCTGTTGAGATTAGCACTTTTGATAAAATATACAGCATATTAATAGTTTATAATAACAACTACAGGCATCAAAGTTGAATAATAAACAGGGTCTAAATTTTGGTTGGATTATTCATATATTATTAGTGCACAGAAGACTACTCTAATGTAGTAGTATTAGTAGCATAATGCTGAAGATCAGTTGACTGCCCTTTAGAGGTATGAAAAAGTATAGCCATCGCTGTGCAGTGCAACTCAGTAATGCAATGTTTGCAAACCAGATTAAAATAAAGTTTAATTATAAAGTAGAACACAGCAACAACAGCCACAGTGTTTAGTATTATGAGCATCTGTAGACCAAAATCTACAGATCTATATATTGGGCTGGATAGCTGTTTAAAGTTAGTACCCAGTAATGGTTGTGGACCATCATCTTCTGGCTCGATGTCCACTCCTTGCAGTGCCAGTTTCTCGGGTGTGCCGCACTTATCGTTTACAGAACAGTTTTCCTGTGCCAAGCTTGCCACAGCATCCTCTCTGCACGGCCCCTCTTCTGACGAATCCTTTCTGCCCTCTTCAGGCCCAAGCAGAAGCTCCATTCCAGGTTCAATGACCTTCAACACTCTGAAGTGAAGCTTGCCATGGAACTGAAACACAGCCACATTCTGCTCTTCTTCACTTCTTGCTGAGCAAGCGAACCTGGGAGATGAGAATACAATGAGTCGGTATGAATGAGTCTAATTGCCTTTATACACTGATGGCCCAATGCAAAAACCGTCCAAGTTCAAATTGTTGATGCCTTTCTAATCTCTTAGTGGTGTAATACAACGTATACTTTAAGGAGGTTTAGGAAGATAAATAGACACGTAAACAGACTGACATGTTACTCTATTTATCAACAGATTCTGACTCTCTCAATTACTTGTGATAACGAATGTGGAAACCATGCTTCATCATAATTGGAAAAGCGGTTCCTAAAAATTAATAGCTTAACAGTCGGTGTGGACATGCATCCCCAGCAAATCAATAATGTCTGATAAGTGATAACATCAATTCAATTAAAACATATATGAATTCAAACCTACTTCATCCAGTTTACTGCTTCCTCTAAAGACTGGGTGTTATCTAGCCCATCTATTTTGTCTCCTTCATCCTGCAAACAGACACAACAATGTGGAAAACATTTTTTTACAAAAATTAAACTGCAATATATTTCAGTGCTATGGCTATCAACTTCTCTAGCTGGAGATTCAATACCCGACACCTCTAGCAGGACAATAAAGACGTGACATATTTTCAAGGTTTTTATTTTGTTGTTTTTCTTAAATAAGGTTGACCACTAAACATTTGTAAAACTTGACCCGATGTGGCAGATCACTGCACGTGTACATGTTGGCTGTTCTAGCATCATAAAAAGGTATTGGGACAGCACCTACCTCTGCAGCCTCTACTGAGCCGCTGCATTTAAGCTGCTTTTTTACCAGTCCAAAGAAGATTCCTTTCTGTAGGGCCTGTCCCACACACCAGATCCCAATGCGGCTAACCTGTGCCAGGGACGGTCCTGCAGCCAGTCCTGGAGGTAGCGTGTGGAGCACTCTGCATGGAGACACTTTCTCTGGTATCGAGTCTTTAAGGAACTTCGGGGGGTCGTGTCTGGGGCACTCGTCTACGTAATATTCTTTGCAATCTTCACAAACTTCAAACAAGAATACAAAGCTTGCAATTAATAAACATTTCAAACACGCCCCAGTAATGCGTATTGAATTGAGATCTACTCTAAGCTGGCCCCAGTTTGAGCCACTAGTCTGCTATACTTATTGCATTAAAAAATGGGAACCGAGTTAACATTTCTGAGGATATAAGATTGAGACACTAATATAGAATAAAATCCAGCACACACAGAAATGAGACCGCAAAACTATTCCATATACAAACCATTCACCATGGCTTTACACACAGTCATAAGATATTGTAATACTTTATTGCAAGACACTGGAAGACTTCTCGCCAAAACGTTTGTCTGCTGGTACTATTCAGCACTACAGGTACTAAGTTTTGATGTGCTGTCGACCAACCTGAATTGAAAAAGAAAAAAAACACTACCACGCATGCGTACTGGCCTGCTGGTCAAAACAGCTGGTCGAAGTTTATCACTCGTTACAGAGCTGTGGAAGTTAAACCATGTGCAGCAGAAATTGTATATATAATAACATGCATGTGTATGAAACACGTAACTATCGAATATACAATAAATGAAACTTACATAGATTGTTCTGGTGGGTTGTCCTACACAGTTTACCTGAATTCAGTTCCATTTCGGAATATCACAGTTGTCCATCGATTTTCGTCTAATTTTATTATTCGTTTATCGTATTTCGCTTGCCACATTATACGAAGAAAAAAAAAGAAGCTCAGAAACAGCATGAATTAATAACACATAAAAACGAACTATTAAGTGTTTCTGGGTTTATTATTTTTTTTATTTAAATTGCAATTACGGATAGTCTTGGCCTGAACAAATACACATAAATTGAAAGCTCAGCAGTAGCTCCATACATATTTACACACCGTAATTTCTTAAAAATCACTATTTAAAATAATTTCAGGGTTAGATTTCACCCCAGCCTGAGCCATCGTGTTTTCGATAATACGTTTCTTACTGTTTGTTTATTTTTTGTCTGCCTCAACTCCGGGAAAATCATCACTCTCCAGCCAAAATGGACGCCACTCGGAAATCGTTGACACACGCATACCCTTCCCTAAGGAAACAGTTTCCTTTCGGACAGACACTTGCAGAATTGTAATGTAAATAGGTTCCGCTACTAACCGGTAAATAGTTACTGAAGTGTAAAGTAATCTACAAGCTTCACCCGATTTACTTATAGATGCTGGGGGTTTAAAATGAATATTAAAACCGTGACATTTGAAATACAAACGTGCACTCTAAATATGTCCTGTTACAGTACCGTAGTACGATCGAAGGTCCATATTTATTTATTTATTTATTTAATTTTTTAAAATGAAATGCCAGAAATATACAATGAACTTTCTGTGTGTGTGTTTACAACACGCGTTCTCAGTCATACGGTAAAGCAAAGAAACCTGAAAAATGTGACGCACTGCAGGGTAATCTTTTGAAATGTTTTAGGCTACGTTATGTATTTTTTTTTTATTTTTTTTATATGAAATTAAAGTATGATTTCTTAGTGACTGTTTACTACTTTATTGCACAGTGAGGGCTTCTTTTATACAGTGCAAGAAACCAGCACATATTAGCTTTCCAGTTAGTTTACATTCCCTTGTAGAACGAGTTCACAGCAATACGGTGTATTTGTATGATTTATGACAATCCGTTTAAAAACAGAAAGCACTGATAACAGCCTATGGACAATTTAGTAAAACGATTTGGATGGTGTTAATGAGTTCATCAGCGGTTTGTTGTCATTATTCGAAATTGGACACTGGGTTCTTACACCTCGAATTGACATCAGTTGCCTGTTCATGTCTACTGGAAGTGGAACTGAGATGTTTTTGCATGTGTGTGACCTCAACATAAGGCGATGCTGCTGAAGTTAGACATTTCGTACTGTAACTTTTACATTGTAGATGTAAAGATTTGCAAATATAAACGCAATATAAATAATAATCGAGACTTTTTTTTTAATACTGCACACTTCTTTAGCACGACAGAACACCAAATGCATTGATCGTATGAATGTACGACTTGCAAGGTACAATAAGGGAGACATGACAAATTAATTCCCATAGGTGGCGTCACCAACACACCGCCTGATCAAGATGGTATTTTTTCCTGCTCAGTGTCCAGTATATTTGACATTGAAAAAATAGGCATTAAATCGGTATAGGAACATACCCGAGGTGGTAAAGGGTTAAAGGAGCCGGCAGTCACCATGGTGACCCTGGAATGCACTTCTTGACCTCCCGTCGCATTCCTGTTGATGCTGTTTGACTGCTAAGCCTTGCCAAAGTTTCCCGTGGTTTCCTTTGCAAGACTGTTAATACCAGCAAAGGGGATGCAGCTTGCTTTCTGTTTTCATGAGCTGTTCTTCTCAAATTTTACAAAGTGTTTTTAAAGCAATTAGAGCTCTGTGCGTGTCACTAAGTTTAAAAGTACAAATCTTTTTATTTTTATTTTTTAAGCACAACTCAATGTAGGGGGGGAGAACGGCTAATAAAAGTGTAAATTGCAGGAACATTAACTGACAGCACCTTGCTATTTTTCCATGGGGTAAAAAGGCCGTGTTTTCAAATTGGGGTGCCTGTCAAGCTGATCCCATTCACACCAATCAATAAACGATTCACTGTCAAAAAGCAAGACAAGTGAATGTGTGCCAAATAAGTATGTTAAAGTTGTCCTTTAATTAAACGAAAAACATAATTTGCCTGCACGCCAATCTCCAGTATGTCAGTTGATAACAACAAGCGTTATAAAAAAAAAAAAATAATAATAATAATAATAATAATAATAATAATAATAATAATAATAATAATAATAATAATAATACAAGTTCCATGCATGATGCAATTTTTTTCTGCCTACAGAATGTAATCACACTGCGGTCTGATTACAGAAGTGCAGCTTGCTCAAAACCAGGAGTCTGTAGCTATGGTGAGGGCTTTCAGCTGCAACGAAGGTGAAGTTACAGGATTTCGTAGCCAAACTTTAAAATGTGGTTCGTCTTCTGCCCCGATTTGGGGGTCTCTGTCTGGACTCGATTTGCTTTCTTCCGTTTTCCATGTCATTTCCTGTAATAAAAAGATGGTGGTCAAAGCTAAGAGAAGCAGCTGACTCGCTGAAAATTATTTCAAATAGAAACTTTACCTCGCCTGGGACTACTAAAATCTGACTGAGCCGGGGGGACGAGGCGAGGGCGAGCCCGCGCAGAGGGTGGATACTGTGGAACAAAGAGGCGAGATAAGGAGCCGCAAAAGGCTGCGGATCCCGGGGAAGGTGAGTCAGTCTTTAGTAGCCAATGTGGCCAATGAAAATGGCTTCTGAAAGAGGCAGGCAAAATGCCAAGTGCCTGCAGTCGGGAGTCAGGCACATATCTGGCTCAATACGCGCAACACGCAAGGGCTTTACTTGGTATCTGTGAACGACGGGTTGCCGAGACTCTTAGCAGCTTTTGTTTTGTTGTCAAAACTTTGTAGGTATGCGAGTTTATTTAAAGGGACAAGATCGCCCCTGTTGTTATTTTTGCAGTTTTTTTTTTATTACATTGTTGCCCTTTTGTTTTTGATTGACGTCACCGGCGGCCAATCAGCGCTTTGGATTGGTGCGTGAGGCATTTTGGAAAGGGAACGCAGTGACGTCGCTAGGAGGCGTTCTGGTCTGTAATTTGGAAAGGTGGAGGTGTGTGTGTGTGTGTGTGTGTGTTTTGAAAACAAAGGTTCAAAACGGGTTATGGAAATGTATATTTTAACTGTACCACTGTAAAAATTAAAACTTCATTTGGTTGAAATACTACAGCAGTTGAGTGTGTGTGTGTGTGTGTGTGTGTGTGTGTGTGTGTGTGTGTGTGTGTGTGTGTGTGTGTGTGTGTGTGTGTGTGTGTTTTATTAGTATTTGATCAACTTTTACTAGCGTTTTTTCATAATTGCCATAGCTTTGTAAAACATCATAGTGTTTGATACTGGCTGATAATAATTTGTACAGTACTATATATATATATATATATATATATATATATATATATATATATATATATATATATATATAACGCAAATGTTAGAAAATGTCAAGACATTAATACTGACTAACTGTACAGCTTTCTGGCAATACTTTAAAGTATCACAACATAGTCCTCAAATAAATAAATGGATTAATAATAATAATAATAATAATAATAATAATAATAATAATAATAATAATAAACACAACAGCCCTCACTGAAAAGTAAAAAGAGAACTGTTATCCAGCCAGGATTTATCATTTTAGTGTAATTGTAAGCAAATCCTGAAACACATTTTATAGGTTTAATTGTTTTATTACTATGTTCCAAACCGTGGCATTGTACAATATCTCCAATATTCTGTATTACCTGAGCTGGTCAAGTCAGCCATTGCCACCAGTGGAGGATAAAGTACATTCGTGTCAGTGCTCAGTATAGTTCAGTTTAGCCATATTTTGTTGCAGTAGCCCAACTTGTGTTCAGTATTAACTGAGAGTGAGATGAGTACAGCACTCATGTGAGCCGCCTCTTTTGACCAGTATAGTCTTTGAATCTTTTAAAACAGTGCTTTAATTGTGCGTCTTTGGATTGATTTCCTGTTTTCCAATTCCAATGCCAATTCCAATTCATATTTTACAGACATGTAGCCTAATAATTGTTGTGATTGTTCAACTGCTTTGAAGCCAGTTAAATTGATTAACAGACAGAGACTTAAATTTAAGTCATTTGCTGCCACTGTGAGAAGCTTGTTTAACAGAATACTGCTAATTGCAATTTTGATCAGTGATGTGATGGAGTTGATTAAAAGGGAATAGGAATTGGAATTGATTTTTAAAAAGGAATTGGAATTGGAATTGATTTTTAAAAAGGAATTGGAATTGGAATTGATTTTTAAAAAGGAATTGGAATTGGAATTATAAAACAACCATGATTTGATTCTGTTTTTTTTTCTTTTTTTAAAATTTGTTTTCAGTCAGTGATTTATTTATTTATTTAATTAATTTATTTTTTCTTTTCAGGTTGAGTGTTAAACAGTAATGTGAGATTCTCGGTACAGCAGATTATGTTGCATGTCTCTTAGAGAATGGCTGGGCTGCTTCCTGTTACATGACTTTTGGTACATTTTCTAGAGCTAGTAATTTGCAAGTGGTTTGTTTGTGTTTAGTCAGCTGTTACGAGCTGCCATACGTTTTCAAAGCATATATTAAAAAAAGACACTCATGAGGGCTACAAGAACAGTAAGAAATACCTACTCGCAGTATTTTGACGTTTTTACCCGTCAGACACTTTTTTTTTTTGTATTTAGGTATTTCATTTAATATTTATTTAGGATTGGAAACATCTGTCTTTCATCAACAGAAAGTAAAAACAGCCATTTCAGGTTACTGTATGTTACACATTCCAGCTTCATCTCATTGTAAGCAAAGTGACTGCAGATGTAAGAAAGCCTTGTAACTGCAACATCAATAAAACATATACCATTTAAATGCAAAAAATATATTTTACTCCTATTTGAAAATTAGTGAGAGTGAATTTTATGTCGATTTTTCCTTTTTTTTTGTTGCCTCTTTTGATTTCAAATTGAATTTGAACATTGATCTTGAAATACTTACGCAAATCAGTTCCAAGACACAGTAGATTAACAGCATTTGAAACAGTATTTTATTGCTTTCTCCAAATGGCACGCACATAAAATGGCGCCCAGTTGCCAAATTTGACCTGAAGCTCCCTCATGCAGAGCCTTGGTACCGTGCCTACTGTTTAACACTAGATAACATTTTTCTATGGTGCTGCGCTCGCTTTATCCAAGGAAATAAGACTTGCAATGCCTTGCTGTAGCCCATATTCAAATGTAATGCATATGGTCAGTACTACAGCAATTTCAATAACCCTAATAGCATGAGATCTTCACATCGCCTCCTTTGGTCTTAAATTGATGCTGTACATCAAACTACATTTCTTAATATTGTAGTTCTTACCTGTTTATTTGTGTTTATTATCACAACTGAATAAAAAAATAAATACTGATTTTCCATGTGAAAAATGACCACCAGGAGGCACTTTCCTCAATGTCCAGGTGCTATACCTTTCAGGCAGGAGTGCTTTCAGGCTTTCAGTCCGGCTTCTGAGCTCCTATAAACGACCTGCGGACCCTGCGAGGGTCCCAATAAACATGGGATGTAGCTGGGATACGCGTTTTGAACGGCAAATTATTGCTTAATGTTGTTTTCTTCCTTTTGTTACAGGAGACTTTAGTATTCGTAAAGTCTCGCCATTCACCCAGCCCGCAGAGATGGCAGAACCCACTGCCTCAAAAAAGGATTCGTCCGCTGTTGTGGACCCAAACTGCAGCAAAAGGTAAAGGGGGGACAGGGTGGACAAGGAATCGCGGAGAGTTTTAATTCTTATTACTGTGTTCACATGGGATAAGTGCAATCCTTTTAAAATTAGATTGGTCTGGTCACTGCTCGTTTCTAAAGCACTTATGGCTGCACTGGGTTCTTCTGTACACACAAATGTCGTATTTTTGGCCCACATAGGGTCCACATTTGAGAACCGCACAAATTAATTTTTTTTTTTTTTACTCGCAACAGAGTGAAAGAGGAGGAGCACCACCAGCCTGATGAACCAAAAAGGAAGCTGAGAGGCAAGCGTGAACACTCGGTGGCTAAGACCTGCCAGCAAGTGGATTTCTGGTGTAAGTGTTCAGGTCTGAAGTGTGGAATGATGCTGCACACATAACAGCTGTACTATATACCCCCAAAAAACAAAAAAACCTGGATGAAAATAATAAGACTGGTGATGGTGTGACATGATATCCCTGAGATAGAAAATGAATAAAGAGGGGTTTGGAAGGACGGTGGTACCTTGTATTTTAGTGCGGTTTCAGAGGTAAGGCTATGTTTCTTTTCACACGGTTTTCGTGGACTTCGCGATTTCTGTAAAATATGTTGTATAATAACTGCAGAGAAAAACGATCAATTTTGAACCTGGCAACGCTGTTGTTTTCTTAAAATACAGCCCAGGTCATCTGAAAGTAGTTGAGCAGTCCCAGATACATGGATAAAATGACTGTAAAGTGTATGTATTTGTTTAGTTTGTGAGGAGTGCAAGGAGTACTTTGTGGAGGAATGCCCGGCCCATGGTGCCCCTGTGTTTGTGTTGGACACCCCGGTTCCTCTTGGGGTTCCAGACCGTGCGTCCCTAACCATCCCCCCGGGGATTGAGATCATCCGCGAGCAGGCGTGGAGACCGACGCCTGCTGCATCGACAAGGTCCTCAAGAAAGGGGTGCTGTTCGGACCCTACGAAGGAGAAGTCGTCTCGCAAGACAAATCCTCTGGGTTTTTCTCTTGGATGGTAAGCAGAAACGATCGTGAATGTTTCAGAACACTGTCAGTGTTTCCTTTTTTTTCCTCTGCTATACACTTTAAAAATGTTCAGTGTTCTTAAGTCATTCTTAAGCTTTTCATAGGAATATTTGAAGACTTAGAAAACAACAGCATCTTTTTAGGTCTGTAAATGTGATGTCTGCCTACAATGGGGTATAGAGGAAGTTGGATATTGATCAGTATGATTGTATTGGGAACAAAAATAGATGTCATCAACAGGCCTGGAGTATCTTATCACATTATTAGCTCACCTTGGTAGATATGGTCGTAAAATATGAAACCATTGATTCTGCAAAACAGCCAAGTACATTGGAAGAAATGCCAAATGCAGATTGCATTTGATCAAACTTGCACTGTGCACCAAGTAATGCTGTCGTCATATTTGACCTTGCGTATATCCTTTTTCAGATTGTTGACAAAAATAACAGATACAAATCTATCGATGGCACGGATGAAACTAAAGCTAATTGGATGAGGTAGGTTTTTTCTTTTGTTTGCTGTTTCACCATTTCCACCTTCTCTTCCAAAACTGATCAGGTGGCAGCAGCCTAGTCCCTGTTGTTCCAGGAGTTTCTGTAGATGACCTAGATTGATTTATATATTTAACAAGTTGAGAGCAGATTTAACATTGTAGGCGAGCCATGGAAACATGATTTTATTCGGCCCATCTTGCTCGTTTGGTTGTTAGTAGCTTATTGATCCCAGAATCTCATCAAGCAGCTTCTTGAAGGATCCCAGGGTGTCAGCTTCAGCAACATTACTGGGGAGTTGGTTCCAGACCCTCACAATTCTCTGTGTAAAAATGTGCCTCCTATTTTCTGTTCTGAATGCCCCTTTATCTAATCTCCATTTGTGACCCCTGGTCCTTGTTTATTTTTTCAGGTCGAAAAAGTCCCTTGGGTCGACATTGTCAATACCTTTTAGAATTCTGAATGCTTGAATCAGATTGCCGCAAAGTCTTCTTTGTTCAAGACTGAATCGATTCAATTCTTTTTAGCCTGTCTGTATATGACATGCCTTTTAAACCCAGAATAATTCTGGTCACTCTTTGCACTCTTTCTAGAGCGGCAATATCTTTTTTGTAGTGAGGTGACCAGAACTGAACACAATATTCTAGATGAGGTCTTACTAATGCATTGTAAATGAATACATTTCTGAGTCAACAAACTCCTAGGTCTTTTTCCCAGTTCTGAATGCTGTCTAGATAATTTTGAATGACCTGTGTGTTGCCACTCCTATTTTTGTGTCGTCTGCAAATTTAACAAGTTTGCTTACTATACCAGAATCAAAGTCATTAATGTAGATTAGGAATAGCAGAGGACCTAATACTGTTCCCTGTGGTACTCCACTGGTTACCTCGCTCCATTTTGAGGTTTCTCCTCTAATCAGTACTTTCTGTTTTCTACATGTTAACCACTCCCTAATCCATTTGCATGCATTTCCTAGAATCCCTACTGTGTTCAGTTTGAGAATTAATCTTTTATGCAGGACTTTGTGAGAAGGTTTCTGGAAATATAAATAAACCGTGTTGTATGCTTTGCAGTTATCCATTGCTGATGTTGCATCCTCAAAAAAATCAGTCAGGTTAGTTAGACACAATCTCCCTTTCCTAAAACCATGCTGACTCTCTCCCAGGATACTGTTACCATATAGGTAATTTTCCATTTTGAATCTTATTATAGTTTCCATAGATTTACATATAATAGAAGTCAGGCTTATTGGTCTGTAGGTTCCTGGTTCGGTTTTGTCTCCCTTTTTGTGGATCGGTATTACGTTTGCAATTCTCCAGTCTGTCGGTACAACCTTTGTCAAGAGACTGTTGCATGATCTTGGTTAGCGGTTTGTAAATAACTTCTATCATTACTTTGAGTACAATTGGGAGGATCTCATCTGGCCCAGGGGATTTGTTTATTTTAAGAGCTCCTAGTCCCTTTTACACTTCTGCCTCTGTTATGCTAAAGTTATTTAAAACTGGATAGGAACAGGTCGACAAGTGGGGCATGTTGCCCGTATCCTCCTTTGTAAAAACTTGTGAAAAGTAATCATTTAATATTTGCTATTTCTTTCTCTTTGTCTAGATTTTGCCATTTGTATCTCTTAGACATTTTACCTCCTTTGAATGTTCTCTTGCTGTTATAATATTGGAAAAACTGGTTTTAGCCCCCTTAGCAATGCTCATTTCTGTCTCTCTGTCTTGGCCTTTCTAACTTTCTTTTTGACTTGTGTTTGCAGTTCCAAGTAATGTTAGATACATTAGACCAAACTTCTGCGTATTGGGATAGACCCATCATCACAAATTTTAGTCTGCTATCGACTCCCCAGGAATGCTGGCATTTTGAGCCGCCTTTTATTTAGTTCTGTCAACACATTAAAAGCTACCGTGTTGCAGCTGGCCAAAAGGCTCATTTGCAGTGGTGTTGTGCTGTTAGTACATTGTACCTGCATTGCAATGCAGGTAATGTGAGTTGTTCATTCATTTAATTCAATCGGATTTCTCTCTGTAAGGTACGTGATGATCTCCAGGGAGGAGAACGAGCAGAACCTGATGGCTTTCCAGCATGACGAGCGGATTTATTTCCGCGCGTGTCGGGATATCCAGCCGGGGGAGAGGCTGCGGGTGTGGTACAGCCAGGAGTACATGAGGCGTCTGCACAGCATGTCCCAGGAGAGCATCGACCGGAACCTGGCTGGAGGTGAGACCTGGCAACACAGGGCCTTGCAAAATAACACCAGGGCACCACAGAGAGCTGCAGAACGCAGTGCGATATCCAACTGCAAATACGTTGACAGCGTTTACTGGTGATGCAGGTGCTTCTGTTTTGTGATAGTAATGTAACACAAAATACATGATTCCTCCTGAGCGTGATGCATACAGGTTGAAGGTTTACTGTGTAGATGCTGATCCTAATGGTCCTACATTGAGTGTTTTAGTGGTAGTTGCAGTGAGAAATCCCAGTTAAACAAAACATTGAAAAAAATGATTGTCAATTCTACAGTTGGTCATATATACAGTAGCTCCTGTTGTAAATAAACCATATGGTCACTGGCTCATATGATAGTCAGCCAAAATCTACATAAAAAGTACCCTTACACCCCATATACCGCTGCTATCATGTGCCAGTTTAACCAAGCTGCAAAGTGCGGTCACCACTATAACAAGTTTGTGAGGAATGTTTGTTTTGTAAAACTGTCACCATGTTCTCTAATGCTTTAATGACTGCGCTCTGCTGGTAAAGCTGAAAGGCATCTTTCTTGACGATATGGATTCATTTAAAAGAAAATACCTCTGTTGACAGCTTGGTGTAATATAACAGTGTCGTCTGTAGTGTATCTTAACTGTGCACTTTACTGCAGATCCACTACCCTTACATACACGTCATTATACTGTATATGCTAAGCCCTAATGTAAATGAATGGTGCCTTGGTGTTGAAGGGATGAATCCATTGCTCTTCAAAACTTGGTATTTTATGTAGGACAGTTTTAATCAACACAATATCTTTGTCATGAACTCGGTCAACCACGAAACAAAAGACGTCGGACATGCCCCCCCCTCCGTATATTTTGAATATGTTTATTGTGCACAGAAATGACATTCAGTTGTGGTACTGGTATTGTGCACTGCATGAAGACATTCCACTAGCCTGCAAGCAGCTGTCATGTAACACTGCTCTCCTGGGCATCCTCCACTGTTTGTGTGGAGCACACTGCACCTCAACAATCCATCAGTTTTGAGACATTGACCTTCACTGCAGCAATGAGGAGCAGATTTTGCTGTTCAAGTCAAGGCACGCCCTGCAGGTAAGATACCTATATTTCCATGCATGCAGTTTAGTCTCTTTCAATTTTCAGCTATATCGCAGCTCTAGGAAACTACCTTTGTGGTGGATTATCCCATTCATTAGTCGAGCTGACAAACATTTGACGATCTACATTTTAAAAAATATTAATACATTCTAAAACTACGTTTTTGTTTTGTAATAAACATTAAACCAAAAACATACCATATTGTAACGAGCATGTACAGAATTGTTACTGAATACTATAATGTAAAACATGAAATACAATGGTTTAAACATACTCTTAGCTTTACTGCATATAGAACACTATTGGTCCTCTTTAAAGCAAGTGAAAGGCAAAAGCACATTTCAGAAATGATTAAAACTATTTTATTACACTAGCCCTGAAACAACATTGTGCATTGTTAAATATACCTTTGACTTGCTTCTAACGTTTTGTTTTTTTATATTGTAAACAGTTTTTTTTTTTTGTCAGTTTAAGCTTTACATCAAAATTCCTTGTCTTGCAGAGGTGCTGTAGCCTAGGAGGCAGTGCAGCATTCGCTAACATCCTCGGAAACGTGAAGCCCAAAAGAAGAGAGACAGAGAACGGGGATTGAATGAGGACTTGGAAATCTCAGGCGTTGACTCCAGAAGAAAGCACAGCATATGTGAAAAAGTATCTGGGCTGTATATCCTCAGATCTGAACTCTGAAGCCACATAAGCTGTTGTTGTCTTTTGATAGCTTTGTGCTGGTTTGCAGTAAAGAAGTCAGGATGCCGTTTTGTTGATCAAGTCGTCACATTGCCTAGAATATTTCAACTCGGCATTTTCTAAGTGAGTTCGTGCAAGGACACCACCAGAGGACACAGGACACCTTTTACATCCTCAAGGAGGCACTTGAAATACAAATACATCTTGCAAAACAGCAAGCCACCATCGGCAACCAAATCAACACCTCGCCAGTATGATAACATTCTAAAACCTACAGCTGAGTTAATCAAGCCACAAGATGCCCATGGTCAACAGACCACAGCCTAATAGAGGATGACAGCTAAGGAGTTAACCATGCAAGAACTGGATACTGTGAATCAAAGAGTGCTGTGCAACAAGACTGCAGCCATCATGAAGTAAATAACCACTGTGGGGACCAGACCTGCAGCTGTTATTATGCGTGGAAACAGCTGTAAAGAAACAATTACAAAATGTTGGATGCTACCAACATATTTCTTCAAAGAATGCAACATATCACTGTAGCTTTGCAAAAAGTAGTTTTTTCATAAATTTACTTTGTTTTTGCAGGCAAAGGGTACTTTAAAATGTTGTGCCTCCTGTATTTCAGTTTTGTTGTAGATCCGATTTTCATCTTCTGTAAAGGTGTTGTTTACAGCTGTTGTAAAATGATAAAGTCCCTGTGCAAGTCTTTTTGTAATTGTTTTATTTAAGCCTGCCTTCTACTTCAGTCCTAACTGCTTAAGAAGCTTTTTTTTAAAATCTCCTCTCCATCTGGTTTCTCAGGTAAGCAAATAAGGTTTTCCCTTTTATACTTTAATGTTGGGTAGAAGTCTTCCATTGGTTTAGATATGTCAGCAATCGGTAGAATTGCAAGTTTATTCAAAAGGTCCTTGCTCTGCATTTGAACGTGATTGTGCAGAACCATGATCATGTTCTTTTCCTGCTTCCCCCCTACCTTGTGTTTTTTGATATGAGTAGTAGGTATAAAAGTATGCATATGTCAAGGGAAGAAAATATGTATTTTTTTATTATTGTTATTTCTGGTATTTGTATGTGAAAATACTGCATAGTAACTACACTGAATTGATTATTTTTTTTCCCCCATACATTTCCATTGCAGGAATGGGAATTGTGGAAAAATCAGAAGAGCTCATTGGAAATAAGCAGGAAGCAAAAGGAACGGTCCTCCGGTCTGCTCTTAGAGGAGGGAGAGCTGCGAGCAAGAGGCTGAACCTGGATGGGGATTGTCTGCCCCAAGCCAAGAAGAAGAAGATAGACCTCATTTTCAAAGACGTTCTAGAAGCCTCTCTGGAAGCCTCGAAGAACACAGAAGCAAACCCCCTGCAGCTGAACCATGCCCTTCCTCTGCGGAAGACAAGGGCGCACCGCGTCGAGGATGTGTTCGAGCAGCACAGGATCTCCTCTGTCCAGAGAGGTCTGGAATGCAAGCCCCCGGCCCAGCTGTCTGCTTTCTTCACCGCAGGAGGTGGTCAGTCTGAAAGTAAACTTGACCTGTGCTGCGTGAAAGAAGATCCCGAGGACGTACCCGGGACCTCGTGCGAAAGGCAGCCGGACAAGAGCCCCTCCACCTCTTTCTGTCCAAACTGCGTGAAGCTTACGAAGAAAATAAGGCAACTCCAGGCAGAGCTGGATCGACTAAGGTCTGGCCAGCACCCTGAACCCCTGCGGCTGCCGTCGCTGCCCGTGCCTTCTCAGCCAGATGAACTGAGAGGTAGGTTCATCAGGGCTGCATTTATAGGGGTGACCCTGCTTCATTTTACTCCAGTATCTTCCTTCAATAAGCAATATGTACACCCAAGAATGTTGAATTTCTCTTGCCGTTTTCCTTGTTGTTGTGATAGCTTAAAATAGTGTTAAATCCACGTACACACTGCTGACTTGGCACGTAGCTTTCTGCGCTGCTTGGATGCAGAATTCAGTGTTGTGTGCTGGACACGTGTCGTGGTACATTTTGTAGTATACTACAAGTACCACATATGCCTAGCTTTATCCAAAATGTTTTGGTATACCTAAAAAAGTATTAAAATCCCCCTTTTTGCCATTACAAAATATACTATATGGGACATATTTTCATGTTTATTAACTATTCATATTTGATGGCTTCTATTGCATAGCAGATTCACCCAATCCAGACTTTACTATGAGCTTGATTAGCCACGGTGTGTAGGGAACAAGCTCAGGTGTGTTCTATTACTCATAGTAAAACCAGGAATGGGTCAAATTGCAATGCAGTGGGAGTCTTATTTCCATGCCTGAAGTCACTGTGGTGTTCCTAGGTGTTTTCTTTATTACCGTTTTTCTTCTCCTGTCTGTTATAACAAAAGCTAGTATAAAATTCCACTATTTAATATACATGTTTCCCACTTCTTTAAGTTTGGGATTAAATAGCGAAATATCTTTGATCTTGCATTTTACTTTGGGGTAGCTGAAAGACAGATAATCTTCTGTATCAGAATTGTAAAATAAATGGTTTTGTAATTGTGCTGTTTTATTTTTTAAAGAAAAAAACACCTGCATAATATTTTGTGGTTGCATTAAAACATTAAGCAAACTGGAAGTTGTCATTTCTTTCTGTTTTAGGTATCTTTCTTTGCTTTAAAAAAAAAAAAATACATTTTCTTGCCATGAAACATACACTGTGCAAATCCACTTCTTTTCCATCTGGAGTGGACTGAATTTGAATTCCAGCAAATGGAGATATTTTTTTTTTTATGTTGGCATAGACTGACTTTTTATGTCCTTCATGAAACGGTTATCAGTTATTACATTTGTAATATGAAAATATATTTCATCGAATCTTGAACCGTTGCTTACTCATTATGTTGCAGAAGTAAACAGCTGTAACATTAATCTCTAATGTGACCCTCCTGCACAATTGCCATTTTTACTGCCATACCAAGGCCGTAAACTGACAACAAAAATATTATTACGGCAATATAACTGTCCGCGCTCAGGATGAGAGGAAAATTTGCTTCCAATCAGCTTTTGGAATGCGGAAGTAAATTGCCATTGATTGGTACTCGATTGTAAAGGTGAGGGCCGGACAGCTTTACTTGTTTTTTAAATCAACACGTTCAAGGCAAGTACGAGTAGCGGCACATCTCTATTAAATATGTCCTGAAGCTGAAATTCTTCTCCTGTTTATCTCTTCCAGCTTCAGAAGCCATGACCCCTGTACCTGCAGTTGCGGAGGAAGACGAGCAGGACGTTGACTCTGCGGATGAGTCCATAGCAACGGACTTGATGGTTGTCACGGATGAAGCCTCCAAAATGGCCAGCGGCCCCGGCAGAAGGATCCGTCGTTTTAAACAGGAGTGGCTGAAGAAGTTCTGGTTCCTGCGCTATTCCTCGACGCTGAACGAGATGTGGTGCCACGTCTGCCGCCAGTACACAGTCCAGTCCTCCAGAACCTCCGCTTTCATCATCGGATCCAAGCAGTTCAAGATCCACACCATCAAGCTGCACAGCCAAAGCAACCTGCACAAGAAGTGCCTCCAGCTCTATAAGCTGAGGATGCACCCGGAAAAGACGGAAGAGATGTGCAGGAACATGACCGTTCTCTTCAACACTGCCTACCATCTGGCCCTGGAAGGGAGGCCTTTCTCTGACTTCCGACCCCTCGCCGAGCTCCTGAAGAAATGCGAGCTCAAAGTGGTGGATCAGTACATGAACGAGGGGGACTGCCAAGTGTTGATCCATCACATTGCCAGAGCACTTAAGGAGGATCTCACTGAGAGAATCAGGCAGTCTCCATTCCTCAGCGTCATAATGGATGGGCAAAGTGAAGATATCCTTGCGGATACGGTAGCCGTCTATGTGCAGTACACAACCAGCGATGGTCCCCCCGCTACGGAATTCCTGTCCCTACAAGAATTGAGCTGTGCAACCAGTGATGGTTACCTCCAAGCTATTGATAGGGCTTTTGGAGTTTTAGGTATGAGACTGCAGGATGAGCTAATTGTTGGCTTGGGCATCGATGGATCCAATATCTCTTCTGGACTGAGAGCAAATTTGTTCGTCACAATCAGAAAAACCCTGCCCTGGGTGCTTTGCCTTCCGTTCATGATCCACCGGCCCCACTTGGAAGTTCTGGATACGATAAGTGGTAAAGAACTTTCCTGCTTGGAGGAACTGGAGAACAACTTGAAACAGCTGCTCAGCTTCTATCGCTATTCCCCCAGGATGATGGCTGAGCTGAGGGCAACGGCACCCACCCTTTGTGAAGAAACTGAATTCTTGGGGGATATACGAGCAATCCGGTGGATCATTGGGGAGCCGAACGTCTTGAATGCTTTGATAAAGGACTATCTGGAAGTGGTGGCCCATCTCAAAGAGATCAGCAGCCAGACCCAGAGAGCAGATGCTGCTGCTATCGCTTTGGCGTTACTTCAGTTCCTCATGGACTACCAGTCTATTAAACTCATCTATTTTCTGCTGGACATCATCGCAGTTCTCTCTCGCTTGGCTTTTGTCTTCCAGGGTGATTACCTTCTCGTTTCCCAAGTGGACTCTAAGATGGAAGAGTCCATTCAGGAGATCAGTAGGCTGGCTGACTCCCCAGGCGAATACCTGCAGGAGTTTGAGGAAAATTTCAGGGAAAGCTTTAACGGCGTTGAGCTGAAAAACTTAAGAGTGGCTGAATCCAAGTTTCAGTCCATCAGGGAAAAGATCTGCCAAAAAACCCAAGTGATTCTAACGCAGCGGTTTGACTCCAGGAGCAGGTCAGTTGTCAAAGCTTGCCAAGTACTTGACCTCACCTCATGGCCAAGGAACACAGAGGATCTGATGACCTACGGGGAGGAGGAGATACTGCTCATCTTCCAGCACCTGGAAACCGTGCTGTCTGTGGCAAGGGAGGTTTCCAGAGACAGGGGTGACGTTCGAGGAAGCTTGGTGGTGGAATGGAGAGATCTGAAAGCGGATTACTACAGCATGAACGGATTTAAAGAAGTGGTGGGTCACATTTGTAAATACAAGCAGAGATTTCCACTCCTGAATGGAATTATCCATGTCATCAAGGTTTTGCCAACCTCTTCGGCTTGCTGCGAAAAGGGTCGGAGTGCTCTACAGAAAGTCCGGAGGAATTGCAGGTCCCGTCTCACTCTGGAACACACCAACGACCTGTTGACGCTGGCTGTCAATGGTCCTCCCATAGCAAACTTCGATGGTAAAAGGCCATTGGACAGCTGGTTTGAAGAAAAGTCAGGGAACAGTTACTCGCTGTCAGCTGAGATGTTAAGCAGAATATCTTCAGTTGACCAGAAGCCAGTTCTCAGTGGAATGGACCTGAATGCTGAATTGTACCCTGACATTTGACCAGGGACATAACCACAACAGCTTAAATGACAAGTGTTGAAATGGCTTATGGAATGGAGTTATCACAAAACTCCAGGAAATAGGATTTGTCAAATAAAAATGACATCAGAGAGCGGCAGTAGCAGTATTGCTGATTTAAGTAGGACTGTGAAGAGGTTTATTAGAAAACTTGGTTAATAAAACCTGACATTTTATAGTAAGAAATTATACATAAAATGTATTCCAATTTGGCACTTACTAAATCTCTATACGCACTTATTAGCAAGTTTTTTGTACCTGCGTCCAGATACCAAATTGCATGCAACTTAAAAGAGCGTGGGTATATATTTGTGTCTTTTAGTTCCAAGGCATGCTTAAGCACATACAGTTTGACATTGCTATTCTGCAAGCTTCAGGGATAGCCTTTCATTCCTTGCTGGAGTATCGTCAACACTCTGGACATTTTGCAGGACACGATGGGCTTGATTGGCAATGACCCAAAGGTTTTCGAGATGTCTTGTACAGGGCTAAGAGCAACACAGACTGATTTTAAGAAAAAAAAACAAAAAAAAACTTTGGAATGCCTTCTTTCTGAAGCAGCGACCGTGGTTCTGCATCCAGGCACCCAGCTTGTTGCTGGAAAGGCAGCCAAAATTAAGAAACAAATCAATCCTGTATATTTGTAAGTGGACACATTTGTGTCTTTTAAAATACCAATGTGTACATAAGCTGGATAAATGATAATTATTTGTATGGTTAAGTATATAGACTTTAAATATACAGACTTAAAAGCCATGTTTATCATCAACTCACTGAATCAGTCATTTAAGTAATAGTTTGTGAGATGCCTAGAATGTTTTACAAAAGTTTCATATATATATATATATATATATATATATATATATATATATATGTATATATATGTATATATATGTATAATAAAGGCTACAAGTACGGTAAATATGTAAGAAGTATTTGGGGATATTTAGCTTTATTGCACCTGGAATTTACAGGTTAGGAGCAATTCGCACTTATGCTAAACATCTAAGCCCATGTCTTAGACATACAGGGTGATTTACATTGGCAGTTTGCATGCTGCTAAATAAGACATCAATAAATATATATTGTTTGATAAGGTCTTAGTTGTGTTTTCGTTACGCTTCTTATCGGTAAAATAGCCTCTTTTTCTGATGTGGCTCTCTGCTCACAGTAAAAAGAAGAGAGATGTGCTGATTACAACCTGCAGCAGGTGTCAGTGTAACACATGTCCTTGCATGTGAGCGTGTCGGTGTCTCTAGGACTGTAGAAAGAAAACTAGGAGGATGCCAGGGACGACAGACTGTTTTTCACCTCTTGCGCTAAGAAGCTAAATTGGGATTTAGACATTGTTCCAGCTTGCTGTCTTCTTGGTTATAGATGTTAAACTGATCGCCAGGATGCTCTTGCTGTGGCTGCTGCTTCTGTAGTCTAAACTAGCTTGCCAAATCACAGCAAAATGTAAGGTTTTGCTGGATTGTATCACAGAGAGGGAGGGAGGGAGGGAGGGAGGGAGGGTGGGGTGGTTTGTCTATTTACACGTTCAGATATGTGTAACCTTTAAACACTTTGCGTGGTAACTGGTGAGTGAAACCGTTATCATTATTTAACAGGCACTTAAGTACAAGCACTCATTCAATACATTTCCAATAACGTAACCCTTGAATTGATGTGTGGAACTTTATGAGCACACCAAACAATTACGTTACTATGCATAACTGGGTGACCTTTCTTATTCATGTCAATGAGGGATAGCCAAGGAAATCAAATGTATTTCATATTAAAATATTCACTTGCACACCTTTTGCTGTGTTGAAGACTGTTTGGTTATTTGTATAATGTTTTTTAGGATGTGGATACTGTAAACACAGCACAATAGATTCCTGGTACCTAGTCACTTCCCATGACCTGGTTGCAGTCCGACTATTGGATGAAGTCAGATTCGACAGCATGTGAAGTGATTAGGTATCAGAAAGCAACTTTTTAAAGATGTGTTGTATAAAAAAACTAATCTGCTGATCTGCAGGACAAATATACAGACAAAGAACCAAGCAATCTCCAATGCAAGCAACGCCAGTGATAATGTTGCAGAGAGAACTGCCACCCCTTTAAGTGGCAACAGCTATACAAAGTATATGGATGGTTGCTTGTTTGCTGAATGGTGTTGACTCAATATTGAGGTTATAAACTATATGTGATAGAGCATATCCATCCTGGGTCCTGTTCAGAGGCATATCTGTGTAAATATCTTAGCATTTGATTGAGGATTGACATGTATTTTTATTTGTTTAAACAGATTTTATTTGCAACTTAACTGTTTGCACTGTATATGCTGTTTAGTTTTCAAAATACATTATTATTATTATTATTATTATTATTATTATTATTATTATTATTATTATTATTATTATGTATAAGCTTTTTCTTCTTCTGTTGTACTGTGTTTTAAAAATGTTGAATACAGTATGTGCTTCCTAAGATTTGAATGATATTTGCTCCAAGGGATATGTATACAAAATAAGCTAATAATTTGCACAAATATAGTTATGGTATTCTTTTTGTAGTTTGTATTTTATGTGGCATATCGTAAGAAAACCCATCCTTTTCTGTGTAAGTGCTAAGATAATTAATAGAACAGGTATGCTTGACCATAACTGGGTGGAGTATTGCAGGGGGGTTTTAGATGGGTTCATGTGTTCTTTATACAAGTGGCTGTATCGTCATTAAGAGCTCTTCTTAAAGCTTGTTAACTTTGTATCTAAAGTGTAATGTTTAAAAAATGCTGGCATATCAGGGCTGTGCCACTGATCTGATTTCTTCTACGTGATGATAGGTTAGGGCTGGTGTATGTTGGCTGTGCACACATTTTTTGAAAAGACTGCCAATTGCAGATTTATCACAAATAGATACTTTGGCAATTGATAGAAAAGCTATAATCCTTTTTGATATTTACGTTGAGTCTATATCAGTTCCTATATAAAGACTTATGATGAGCAGACTTTTGTGTTGTGTATTTGCAAGAGATTTTTTTTTCCTCCTTTTTTATTTTGTGAAATGAAAGCTACAATATTGTTAAACTGTTCTATTAACTTGCATTAGTGGACAAATGCTAAGCCTGTATTATTTCTTTAAATACTGTAGTATGTTGATTCTGTCCCATGGGGTTCCAGCTGTACAATTCTTGATTATAAAGGCAGTGATATCCCCCGGGTTAGTGTCAGGGAAATGGAAAATTCACTGCTCTTATGTCACAACCGTGAATTATGATTTTGGGGACTTATGATCTCTTTTAGCATGAGCCAGGCTGCAAATGTAGACATTTCAGAATCTTCTTGAAAATAAATGGGTCAGTTACATTTTATGACTGTTGTTTTGTATGAATGATATGAAGCTTCCATTTCTAACCTGTTACATATTCTCGGAATATCTTCGATTTATAAGAGGAGCAACGTTTGTATGAACTCTTTAAATTGTATGTGCGTTTGCTGACTGTGCTTTATAGTACCTGTGTGTAAAGAAACTAAGCATTTAACACTGGAGACGTATAGAGCTATATTGATTATATAATTATATACAAATATATATATATATATAAAAAGTATGACTGCAAAAATGACATTGCTATATTATCCCTTATGAAATCAATGATTTGTATAATAAAAAAAACAAAAACAAAATATACAATTTGTGTGTTTTTTAAAGGGAATGCCAAAATCTAATGTGTGTGTGTTTTTAAAGGGAATGCCAAAATCTAATGTGTGTGTGTTTTTAAAGGGAATGCCAAAATCTAATGTGTGTGTGTTTTTAAAGGGAATGCCAAAATCTAATGTGTGTGTGTTTTTAAAGGGAATGCCAAAATCTAATGTGTGTGTGTTTTTTTTTTAATGATTTATGAATTTCTATGAAAATGAATAACCTGTTGTTTTGCATTATTCTGTCCTGTAACCTCAATACCCCAAGATTGTGGTAGCTCTTAATTAGTCAGAATATTGAATCCCTCCCAAACGCATGAAGGGGCATTCATGTGTTACAGTTTAGGAGCTAGTGCCTTAGTCATCACCTGTATCCTCATTCTTGCCTCAAGTTCTTTACAATCTGAACCAAGACAAAACATATTTTCCATTACTGGATGACAGATGGATGTTGCTGTCGGCAGAAATACCCGAAAGCCAAACAGCATAGATGAAAGGTAGACTTGAAGAGAACATTGTATTCTTGTTCATTCTAAATAAGGGCTTGTTAATTCAAATCAAAGCAGCACAATTACAATGGCACTGTTAAGAGTAGGACTGGAATCTGTGAAGTGCTGTGAACAGCCCAGTCCTGCAGCCTCTCTCTGAATCCCTCTCCCCAAGGTTAATTCCAGTTTACTAAGTGGCACAGATACAGGCCAAGGAATCCACAGCTGCATGCCTACACTGATTGATGGGATGCAGTCAAGAGCAAGCCAGAAGCATTTATTGTCTTAATTAAAAAATACATTGACAAGCACTTGCAGAACCTATAGGAAGAGATGTACTATGTATGTATGCTTGTATGTAGGTAAAATAATAGCCTTGCTAAAATATGTAGATAACAGCAATACTGTCACATTCAAATATAAATAATCACATCTTAAAGGGAAAGTGGTTTTAACCACAATGGGGTTTCATTTAATTATATAATAAGTCTGGAACTGGTAGTGCTCAAAACGAACTCCACACATATATTATTGAGTGGTAATATATTCTGAGCGATTTCTATCTATCTATCTATCTATCTATCTATCTATCTATCTATCTATTTATATATACACACACAAACTGGTACACCACTTTTCTGATTATATAAAATGTGTACTGTATTTCTGAATTTCTATGTAATCCTTTCAGCACCACAGAGGCACAGACATCTCATCTGAAATCTCTTAGATCCTCTGCTTCAGTCTTTGCCCGCCTGCACACACTCACTTCATTGAAACCATTCATTTACTTGATACAATGAGTGAATGAATAAATTACGATAATACAGCAGGTCAACAAACGCGCCCTTTCACTAGGAGGTCTGACGTGCCTTTACTTCCAGGAGTAATAAGGCTTGCTGTTGTCTCTTCAACACACTCTGCTGTCCTTGGCTGGTGACTAATCAGAGAAAGTGTTCTTGACTGTTACCCGGGAAACGTACCTTTCTTCTTGTCCCTGGCTAATGACTTACAAAGCAATGCGCAAGGCTGCAGGAAACAAACAAATTATAATCATTTCCAAACAGGCAGCAATCACCTTTTTAAAAACATTTATCAGCTTCAAATGTCATTTAGCAGCACTGTGAAGTGGATAGGTGAGTTTAAAGCAATCCAGCATATTGCAATTTGCAATTATATATCAATCTGTATTGTAAATCTATATTTCCTTTGTGATAATGCAATAAAATCGGTGATGAATGCTCATTTTCCTAATAACATGAATCACTTGGAATTGGAATTATTGTTGTAAGTGCAGAAGAAATGAACCATTCAGCCCATCAATGTCCACAGGGTTCCTAATAGCATCGATCAGGTCTAAAAGGATCCCAATGCTTCAGCATAGACTACACGGCTAGGTAACCCATTCCATAGCCTCACTGCTCTCTGTGTGAAGAAGTGTCTCCTACCCTCTGTCTCCACTGCATTTCCAACAGTGTCCTCTGGACCTGGTTTCTGTGCTGCAGTCAGAATGCAGTTTGGTTAGTTTATTGTGTGTTGGAGTACACCTTCTAAACGATAAAGCAGTTTTCATAGTGGGCACAGAATTTAGGAATGCACAATGTTTCACTTTGTATGACGTTGTATCCCCCAAGTTTTATTGAATATGCTAATCATTAAAAAAATAAGACCTTCCTTAATTAAAAAAAAAAACAACCATAATTTATTGGAATGACAGTAGCACTGCTTATGTCTGTATTATACAGTAGTTGTAATGTTATCAAGCTAACAGTTTTCAAAAGTGCATGCAGTTTCAATTTTAAACATACATATATTGTGCTTTGTCTTTAGAATGTGATATACATTTTGCATGACATTGTACAATATCCACGTAGGAATGGGTACCAGTATTTATTTACCTGGATCATTGTGCTATATGCATACGAGGAGCTGGAGAACACTATTAAATGCTCAGTATTATCCAAGCTGTAGTGAAGAACACTGCTTTCAATTGAGTCTCCTTGAAATGTTACCAACCCTTCAATCAAGGTTAGTGCTTCAAGGGTGAAGGTGAACGACAGGGTAATTCTGTGCACTCGGTTGCTAATTTAAAGATCTGGTCTTGGTCTGGAGAGGAATGCTTTGGGTAAAACTCAGCCTGCTGATTGAAATGCACAGGATAAACCCAGGATGAGGCTAAAGCCTGTTCTGATAAATTATTTTTTATTACTTTTTAGTAGCACGTAGGAGGTCACTGTAGATAAAATATGTTTTTTTTTTCTGCATTACACATCCAAATTCCATATTATAGTCAGAAATCATGCGGAATTTTGAAGAATTTTTGTGAATTTACACATTATACAGGTAAAGTGACTTCATTTCCTCTCACAGTATTTATTATGTACGGTGTTGTATGTGTTTAGCTTTTTCTGCTACAGTGCTTTAACTGGTTCAGTCTTCACAGGGAATAACAATGTTCTCATGGAAGCCTGGCTGTGCATTTCAGTGCTGTACATGGATTGAGATTCATTTTCTATTGAAGTTGCTTTTGCCTCTTATATATGTCTGCCTTCTTTATAAATCTTGCCCATGCATTCCTTTATGGGGTTTGTGTTTGGAAAAAATGCAGCATGGTAAACAGTATTCACAATTTCATCCATTTTACAGATGTGGATACAGGACTGTACGTAATACACACACACACACACACACACTATACATATAGATTATTATTTGTGTTTATATTTAGTTTGATTTGGGATCATGTGAATGATATAATTTCACTGCTATGAATGTTCATTGTGGTTTCGCAGTAGTGTGAGTCTCTGCTGGGGCTCTTCCTGGGTGCTCTCACTCATACAGAGGGTGCCACATGGCAAGTTGTTTCCTGGGGTTATTCAGCATTTGCTGCCAGTGCTGGAGCCCGGTACCTGTCGCTTGCATCCCGACAGCACAGCGCCCCAGCGACTGGACGTCCCCCACACAGGCCTGGTTCAGCACCTCCAGATCCAGGCTGGACTGGGACAGCAGCTCGTGGGGAACCTCGAACATCATCATCTCGTTCCAGACGGGGTTCATCTTGTGCTTCACCCTCCTCGTCTGCTTCTTCTTCAGCTTCGTGGCCTGATGCTTTAAAGCTAACTTCACAGACAAATCTGTAAAACCCAACAGGGCGTGTTTTGAGCATTATTAGACAACACAACTGGGTTAATTCTGCAGGTAAATATTGTCATAAAATAGGGTTAAACATCCCAACCAATAGCAACGCTGGGCAATTGTTCATGGTCTGTGCTGCTTTGTTAATAAAGTTGTTTCTTTTGATCTCTAACCCTGGCCTGAGCTGTGTACATATCAAGGCATGGTGTCAACTGTGGGATGCGTAACCCTATATTATTACAACGCTAATGTCTGAAGATCTTGGGAGCATCTTAAGTCAATACCTACGATGTAAACTATTCTACTGCGCGGGTCCAAATAGAAATGCGTCATGTGAATTCCTGCTCTGTATGCGAACAGTTTCTGGATGCACAATGCTCCAGTGTGTAATAGGGTAAAGTTTGAAGAAACTATTTGAAATATTAGTGCATCCTATTGCAATAGATAACATCCTTTATGCAAACTTCACCCTTACCAAACTGGAGCGATGACTTTCATATGGTCCATCAGTTACAATGGCAGTGTATCTCCTGCCCACCAGTACACTGATTAAGGCACTAGTCGAATCATTTGTGTACTTGACTCTGCCTTATAGTTTTGGTCGTGTGTCCACACAAAACCCAATATTGTTCAGATTTTTAGCAAGATCTCCTTTGACCAAACACCTTTTAATTCCTGCCCAGCAAAAACACTTATCCGCCTTACAAGGCATGAGTCACATCAAAGAGAAGCACACTGCGCACTTGGACTCACCGATGACATCCTTCAGCTTGTCTGACTGCAAGCTCCTCGCTTTCATGACCACGACACCCAGTCTGTTTGCAGCAGGGAGGTAGCTGATGGAGAGGAGAATCTCGCCCACGGAAATGGCAGGATCCTAGAAACAGGGCACCAGAGAAGTTGCTATTAACCAATTAGCCTGCAGTCTGATGCTGTGTGTGTGTGTGAGAGAGATAAAGAACATTATTCAGAAGCCAGGCCAATTGGATGCACTGTCCAAAATCAGAATCCGTGGAAAATCAAACCACATTTCACACATTTTTTACTCAAAAACAGTGATATCACACCTTCTAATTCGATTGAATTTGTGATATTCCCATTTTACTACTGTGGGAATGGGAGGGGTACTTTGCTTTGTATATTCTGCATTTTCCTAATTCTTGTTCTACTTTTGTTTCTGCTCAGGATCATTACTTGCCTTGCTTATTAACTATTCCAGCAAAAACAGTTTCTGAAAAGACTCCTCGAGGCTGATTGTGTGGAAGTACAGTAAGGTCGGCAAGCCACTCCTACTGACATTGTTTTTAATTAAAATCAGATTCAGTTCAGATCTCTTGTCCTGTAATATCTATAGCTAAGGGGTACATATACAACAGCCTTCCTTGCTAGTTCAACATCCCTGACTTAGAAGACTGTTATCTAATCCTACACTCGATGAGCCCTGTAGTTCATAATTCGCACATCATTATGCATCAAGAGTATTTTGCCACCTCTGAACAAAAGCAAACATTAGTTAAATCCAGTGGACAATGCATGCAAATTCAGGGCTGCCACCTTGACTGAACCTTTGTGTTATTCAGGCTTATTACAGTTCAGTGCTAAGTGCACATATTCCCTTTCATTTTTGCGGTGACAGAACAAGGTGAAAAGATTCACCCTGACAGCCCTCTGGTGCTTAAAACCTGGTAGATTTTTTTTTTTCCTGACAGCCATCAGTGACCTCTCAAGCACCGAGGGAAACGTCTTCAGATCTAGGATGAAGAAATCACGCTCGAAGAGCAGAATAAAAAGCAAGACGCAGCATGAACCCTCTCATTCTGTTTTTAGGGCACTCGATCGATTTCCACATCCCAAGTAGGTTTTTATTGAATTCATATCTAAGAGCTAGGCTGTACATATTTCAGTAGGAGATTCACGCTGATGGGCTTTGATGAGAATTGAGTTGTACATCGGCAGCGAAGAGCAAATCAATGCTCTAGGGAAAAACTCACAGCAGAGTGACGACGGCTGCTCGTATCAATATCTGTCTTTGAGAATTAGTCAGGAAGGAAGCAAGCCAATTCATTTGTGTTTTTTGTGTGGCCCCCGTTGAGCTCTGTGAACACACACTTGGCATCTGTACAACGATTGAGTTTCTAGATCCGTGGTCCTTACTGCAACGGAGGCTGACACAGTACTAATTACAAAACCTGTGTGATTTGTAAGCTGTGGAAGGTAAATAATGAGAGTGAGTGTTCTTTAATATTGCAGAAAAATGCTTTTTTTATTAGAACACCTTTGCAAACATGAATGCATAATTTATAAGGTATCATCAGCTAGCTTACAAGCCATTAGTCGCTACATGATTAATTTGATGGAATTGGTCGGATTGCTGTATCATGTGTCAACATATTGCTGCTGTTTTAACTTTGCTACACACCCTAATAATAAGGGAAGCTTGCTGGGCTGAGCAGTGAAGATTCTCTCTGAGGTGGATGGCATTTTTTATGAAACAAAAAAAACACCAAGTGCGTATTTGCTCCTACTGTATGTAGGGCTAGCTTTTATCTATTTAGTGGGAAAGCACATTCTGTAAATATAGAAAGGAATATTTTTTTATAGAGCCCTGTACATTATTGATATCCTCTGTGGTACGTCTTCAAGTTTTTTTCTCTTCTCTCTCTCTCTCTCTCTCTCTCTCTCTCTCTCTCTCTGCCTCACCCCCTCCACACCTCCCCCTCTCCCGACCCTTGCAGTAGCCCTGGCAGCTCTCTCCTCTCCTGGGTCTCTCATGACGCAGGTTCCTCTCCATCACAGCAGCCCTGCCCGCTGGAAAGACAACGCGGTTCTGCAGCTGAGACTCCTGTTTATTAACCTCCTGCATAACTCAGGTATTGCAGGCTGCTGGGTGCATTAACAAAGATGTATTCTTGCTATAATATTTGTTAAAGAATCCCTAAAGCGCGGAGCTCCTACCTCAAGTGTTATAATTAAATAGCCTTGGAAGCAGAAGGCAGCTGAAGCTGTTTGCTTCACGCGTCCCCCAGAGCATCTGTGAAAGTCTGTGATTCTGAATTCTGATCTCATCTGAAAGAAATGTTTTTAAGCCTTTCCCTTTTCTTACAGTACGCTTCCTCCAACAAAATGGCAATTTCTGCATCTCCTATAATAATATAAGGAATAATGTACACCCAACTGTGCGTAATAAGGCTGTAATTCTATCGAGGGTCTCTGGTGGCATCACGTTAACTCTCCTGTTTTATCAATGTCACCAGAAACCCTCAATAGAATTACAGCCTTATATGTACAGTTTTGGTGTATATTATTTGATGTATATAATAATAATAATAATAATAATAATAATAATAATAATAATAATAATAATAACAAGCTTTATTTCTATAGAGAACATTTTAAATGCATTGCATATCATTCAATATGTTACCATCACATTATTCAACTGGTTTTCATTCGACTTTATGAAGCAAAATTAGTTCAATCTATAGGGTGATGCAAGACTTTTAGCCACAGCTGTATTCCTACACTGTATAAATGAACAGATACACAATGCTAATGAACAGCACACCTGTTTGGGAGGCTGCAGGTCCACCCAGCAGTCTGCATCTGACAGCATGCCCACATCAGCCAGTTTGAACCTCATCATTCCCGTATTGGTGTGTCGGGAGAACTTGTCACAGTTGAAGAGGGACAGGGCGATCTCTCCCTCGATCCCGTAGCCCTCTGGCAGCGGAAACACCAGGGTCTCCTCCCACAGCAGGTGGGGTGTCACGCGGTGCATTGACGTCAGGGCCTCACTCCTTCCAGACTTGGTGGTCAGGTGTCCAGTGATGTAGCAATCGTGGCCCTGCGTTGCGCTGACGTTCTCAGCTGCAAAGAGCGGCAGCATAGAAATAAGCCCAATTAGTAATAAGCAGGGCTGCATTTCTTTCACAGTGTGGTTATTTCTCAGCATTTCACAGTCTAAAAATATTTGAAGATATTCCATGATTAAACATCATTATTATTAAAGCAGAAAAAAAAATGCTTTTCTCTAGAGTTATTATACAACAAATATTCCAAAATATTTAAATGCTTACCTGAAAAACAATAAATGCTAATTTGTGGAATATTTCCATTTTTATGCTGTATTTATTTTTAAGTGATAAAATATGTACATTTACACTATTCTTTCAGAAATGGGAATTTTCACAGACAACTACATATTACACAAATGTTACGGATGTCGTGAAATCTGTGATAACTGTTACCAGGATTCAGAAGTATTTGCCTCCCCTTAATTAACTGAAGAACAAAACTTGCAAATAATGAACACTTTGTAATTGGTCTCTCGTGTAGATGTATGTATTTATTGCTTTACCTTCGATGACTGTGACCTGCAGCTCTAATGTCTGGGTGTTGTATTGAAGAGAGAAGTGGAGCTTTGGGTTTGGGGTTGTGTTGCCGCCTGCTGTTTCTTTCTTCAGATCCCCAGAGATGTCAAGGGCTGCCTTGGAATCTGCAACGTTCCAATGTTGAAAGACAACACTAGTACCTTAAACCCATGGGTGTCCAATCCCAGTCCTGGAGGGCCATTCCACTCCAGGTTTAACAGGTAAAATGCTATAATGATGTAGTTTAAGGTCTGGATGGAGTTTTAATTGGGTTCAATTAAACAATTTAGAACCGGGTTGGAACAAAGACCAGGAGTGAAAGAGCCAGCTTTGGACACCCCTGTTTGAACCCTCAAGATGATGATATTTCTTGAAACCGCTGTTTTAAAATCGTGACCTGTAAAACAGATTATCACTCCATCACTGCATTATTAAATTGTACTTCAATTACACCTACAAGTCTGGAGCCACTGGAAAGAAAGAATTCCCAGCATAGAAAATAGTCTGATTGATAATAGGCTTTTGAAGGACTCACAGTAGAGTATATGTAAGCCATGACCTCGCTCTCTAATGAAGGATGTTGAGATATTAGCCCAGCCAGGGGCTGGAGGACTATTGATCTCTGAAAGAGGAAGCTGCCAATCAGGATATTGGTTGGAAAAACACCGTCCCTGGATTTAATTGTACTCCTTGTTGTTAGCCTAACTGACGCAGTGACTGTACACCTAGCTGTTTCCCCAACGATGTCTGTACTGAAATAATAGGGATAGAGATAGGATTACCAAATGACTCCATGTACACCAGTCTATGAATTAAGACTTTCAACACCCTTTGAATGGAGAAGAGCATTGACCCGTAACATGTTCTGCTGGTAACCTTTATACTGCTTACGACTTGCAGCTGCCTTTTACTCCAATTAGAATGAAAAAACATAGCAATGGTAGACCTTGTTCTTACTTCGTAAGGTTTTTAGTTTTGTAGGGCGCGTGCGTTTTAATCACCAGTGGAATGAACCGTGCTGTATATCAACCCCAATCTGCTTCACCTTGCCTGGGGATGATAAAGACCTCTTCAGAGCCATCGGTTGCTAGGCAACTGTCTTCAGGCTCTGCAGTGTTTTCAGCTGAAGGCTCGTCTGTTGTTTCCAAGGTGTAGTCTGTGGAGTTGATCACCTCCGGTGATGTCACCAAGGGTTTGGGCCTGTAGATTCTGGGAAATTTTAAGAGAGTCCTGGGCTGGATGGGCTCAGTGGATTTCTTAACACTGAACTAAAAATGAAAATGAAAACAAAAAAATCACAATTAAAGGATGAATCAATTCAATAAAACAGCAACTGCAATAACAACGCGAGATAAGTGTTCTTTTTCAGTGCTGTTATTTATAGCAGGATGACATCACTCCGTTGTCAGAAAATACAATCTATAACAACGACACCAGTCACTTTGCCCTGGAGACCAATGGAGACTTTCTGAATGAATGTATTACAATGTGCTTGCATTCATTATCAAGCCCTATGGGGAGAGGGGTCTGACAATCCTCACACTGCAGGCAAATTGCACAGCTTTAGCAATCTTCTAAGTTCATCAAGTGCAATGCATGGGTCTTTTTGTGCAGCATTTGACATGTACCTGCAGCTCCCTGTTATATTATCACGAGAGCATTCTTCACTCAGATTCATGTCATACACCCGACAGATTTGGAACTAGCCTTTCATCTCAGCCACTGATTTATTGTGCGACTCTGGGACATAGAACAAGATCTAAACTGTAGACTGCACTACTGCTTTTTTTTAAAAAAAAAATTACTTCGATAGCATTGTCTGCGAGGTGGCATTTGTTTCAGCAAATTTACTGTGGGGTTCGGAATGTCACTGCAGGGTCTTTGGAACTCACAACCCCAAAATAAAAATAGCCCTTGAGTCCTATTTATCTATCTATCTATCTGTCTGTCTGTCTATCTATGTATCTATCTAATAATTTCAAACAAACAAAAGCAAAAGATAAGGGCATCTATGTGAAAGGTGCATAGCATACAAAGTACTTTTGCACAAGTGCTAAATCAAAAAGGCTGATATTATGGAAAATGCAAATAATGTTATTCTTTCGATAAATACTGAATGCTGGATCTTTGCCCTTTGCAGACAGTGCTAATACAAGTGCTTGTATAGTTTTCTATAACTCTTCTATAACTCTAATATGAAATATGCAAACATGCATATTTTATCATTTTCAAATCCGATTATAGGGACAAATTTATGAATAATGTATTCATTTAAAAAAAAATGTTATCCAGGAGAAAGCCTTTGAGATGCAACATCTTGTTCACGAATTCACACCATCTTCACGTGTTTAAAAGAAACACATTACCACTTCCAAAATCTAATTTGCAATAAACATTAAAGGGACGCAAGAATGAAATGTGAGATTTTAAAATAGAGCTAAGCAGAGCCAGGCATTTTGCTTTGAAAGAAACTGATTGAAAATCCCTTAAAAACCACAGCGTTTACAACAGGAGCACTTGTGCACCCCACACCAACAAAATCCAAGCAACGGCATTGGTTTACAGTGAATCAAACCAGGCAGGGCACTCTGCAATATAGCGTGTGTCTTTTCCTGCTCCTGAAAGGTCAGGACAGATACAAGAATGTCTTAAATTCAATCTGTACTGGCAATCTCTTGTTTTTTCATTTCGTAATAATCTGCAGTGCTGATCTGCAACAATGGAGTCTCTTCATACAAGTGGATTCAGGAGAATGGTAGGTGTACAACATGGCTACTGGTATAGCCACAACAGCATGCATTCTGGTAGCCAAAATAATGCATTTGTAGCCATTTGTGGACTCGGATCAATGGGATTAACAGTTCCGATTTGAATTTGTTTCAGCTGTCAGGTCACTAATAAGCAACTTGTAGTTTTTCTCTACATTGTCAAATAATATATATTGTTATAGCTCAGTGTTGTCTAGATTCTGGTGTGTCCACTGGCTTATCACATCAACACAGTATATCAGCTCACCACTTGACTTCCACATCTCGCAATAAAACAACTGGCAGAAATATAAAGGATGGAGGGTTTTCTGTTCGATTTACCAGGGTTATAATCGTCTAAAACTCTTAATGGTAATGATATAGCAGCTGATGCTAATGACTGTTTACACACGCATTGCTGTGTTGTAGTTCTCTGTATTCACAGTTTCCTTATTTAAGGACTAAGAAGCAAAAGCTGTTGATTGGTAATTATACTCAGAGCTGTTCAGATTGAGACAGTGGGCTTCCATCATTCTGCAGCTAAATAGAGACCATCCCTAGAACTGGTAAGATCCAGACAGAAGCATGAGCCGTTTTGTTAATGATGTGACATCTGTAAGTGTTCACTAAAACAGGCAGCTCTTTCAGAGAAGCTACGCTGCTGATTCCACTATCATGGAATTGAATCTACTTTGCTAATGCATTCTGCATATTGCAATAAAATTATTAATTACATCAGTTTTAATAATGATGTCCAACAGAAATATGACAAGATGAACTATTGATTATTACATTAGACTCCAGATCATGTTCTTCAGAACATCACTTCTGGTGACAGACATTAAAGCACACACTGATTGAAATGATTTAGAAGACATGCAAAAACTTTAACTTGCATTAAACTTGACCCACTTAGAAACTTGAGATGTAAACTGCTTTTTTAAGTGCCATTGTCCTCATTTTACTAAAGGCTACTTTGTAATTTTTTTGGAGCATTTTTAACTGGCATCTTAACGGTTATTTTGATTTTCTCTTTAACTATATTGGTGAAGTCTAAATGTAATGCATCAAATTACACAAATACAGCTTGTGTTCTGATTTTTTTCAAAGAAACATTAGTTTGGTTCTTAATTCTTAACTCTAAAATGAATTCAACACATTCATATACACTTGCAGTCATTTTCTTGCTACTGTACTAAAGCACATTTTTTTTCGCTAACATGCACCTCCCCTTTAAGGTGATATTTCATTTGAATGGGATTTTCACTAAGTTGTGAAGAGTATCACCTGATGTCATAATTAAAAGGAGTCCCATTTCTTTTCTTAAACTACATTCTGAATTATCTGCCACAGTTTCTTAATGGTAAGCCTGGTTTATGAACCCAGAACAGCTATATAGCATAGCCCCATACCCTCAGAGACTATTCCTAATAGTGCAATGTGCATATCTCCCAGGCTAAATTCAGTTCACACACACACACACACACACATTATTCTCTTTGTTCTTTGTATATGTTTCAATATAACCTTGTTCTCAAAATTACTCTAGAACACTGCATTATTTGGAATGCCGTGAAACATTAATATACTGTATAAGGCAAACTGTTACATTGTCATGATATTTCAAATGTGAGATTTTGCCAATAGTTTTACAACAAAGTTTAGTTTCCAATGTTATTTTTTTTTTTTTTTACCTGCTGTGCAGAATGAAACACACTGGGTTGGGTCTTTTCCGAATCTGATTCCTGGTCTTTTTCCGAGATTCCTTTTTTGCAAGACTTGCAGAGGAGCGAGAGTCCACAGATGGCAAGGATGCCTGATGCCGTCCCCAAAGTGGCTCCAAGGGCAATGACGGGGGCCGAGAAAATCATGTTAGAAAGGCTCTTAAAATAGATCTCTCTCCTTAATGCTTCAACCACATTATATAATGAGCCCCTGCCGTCCCAGAAAGACCAGTCCTTTCCAAAATGATTTTGTACAGGAATACAAACCCAGCTTCACAGTACTATGGGAGTCAGATATACCATTGCATGCAGTTTGAGCCTGAACCCAAGCAGTTCTCCTGGTCTGCTAGATTAAATGTTTTTTACAAGCCTGAGCTGCTTGGAGGCTGTGACGCTGCTGGAACAGAATGAAGGCAGTTTCATTGATGCTTTTCTTCCTCCCTCTCCCTCACTCTCCCCCTTCCCTCTTTCTCTGTGCATCCTTGGGGATAGTGATGTGTAAGAGCCTAGTGATGTCATAAGGGAGGCAGGTCTTTCCACTCAAAATGTTAACCCTTAAAAAGCCTACGCTAATAAAATAAGGAAGGAGTAGGAAGGAACACACACACACTTTATGTTAACCTCACACACTTTGAAGCGTTTGACTCAAAGGAAGAGTAAAGCAGGTGGAATGAGAGCTGGGTGAATGAGCCTTACCTGCTGTCTTGCAGTACACTGTGTGGTGCTCCTGCCTAGCTGCCTGAAGACCTGCTCAGAATAATAAGCATCTCTGTTCTGTTCTATTCTATTACACCACTTCCATTCTACTGCTGATAGTTTCTCTCTTCTTACAGCTGGCTTATAGAGTGTACTTATCATATCATTAGAGTACAATAACCAACAGCAGCACTCTGAACACTGCCACACAAAACTAGCTCCATTGTTAACCCTGTGTTAAGGATAAAGCATTAAATCAGTGTTATTAAATCCACTGTTTCTTGCCAACAATTGGAAACTATTCAGCATGACGCTCGTCTCCAAGGGGGGTCATACGCATCATACACATGGGAGGAGTCGTACGTAAAAAAAACACTAATTATCATATAGATGTATACCCCCCCAACTCAACACGACACGACCATTATGACAGTAAAAATAGACATAATGAAGAGTTCTTACCTTTGTTAGTGATCAGCAGATGTGTCAGCCGCACGAAGAGCTCAGCGTGTTGTTTTCACTAACTCTACTGTGCAGAATAAATGATTTTTTTCTATGGGTAAATATCGGGACTTTCTTCCTATGCATCGGGACGCGGAACATTTGCTAGGAAATCTGGACTGTCTCGACCATATAGGGACTGTTGGCACGTATGCTATAATTGTTCTGTATAAATTGCAAATCTGAAAACCCAATTCACGTGGTTAAGCTCTAGTTAAACCACATAGGTCATGTTCTGCAATGCAAAGCCGAGAGCATTTTGTTGCAATAAGACTTTTTAAATAAACACATAAACAAACATGTCTGATTATTTCTGAACTTCTACGTACCGTGAACATTTTAACACGGTCACCTTTTGCTATCACTATCGCCACCTGGTGGTAACAGGGCAACATAACTGGACTTGGAGATACAGTTAAGCAGAGCAACTATACAGTCTTATTTCTGACTGCTCAAGATGTGAGGAGATGCCCTTTGGGCTTGTGGCTAGGAATAACACTGTTTGATTGGATTGAGGTATGTGCCAAGGTAGA